>CM069133.1:95399644-95999644 GCA_035221665.1 Okamejei kenojei
AGCATTTTGTGTCTATCTCCGATATAAACCACATCTGCAGTTCCTTCCTACACATTTTGATCTCTACTGTAGAAGTTCAAGTGAGTCCTCTCTGACATACCGAATTGCTGCAATCTTCTCAGGCAGTGGAGGCATTGATGGGCTTCTCTTTATAATTGCATTGGTGTGCTGGGTCCAGGGAAGATCGTATATGATATGCACACCCAGGAATGTGTAGCTTTTAACTCTTTTCACCATCATCCTGTTAATACAGACAGGCTTGTGGGTCCTCGTCCATCCTCTTCCAAAGTCCCCAATCAGTTCCATGCTTTTACTGTCACCAAGTCAAGTTGTTGTGCTGGCACTATTTGGCCAATCGATCAATCTCCCTTCTATACTCTACCTCATCATCATCTGTAATTCATCCAACAACAGTGGTATCATTGGCAACATTTAAAATTGAGTTTGCATTGTGTCCGGCTGCACTGTCATGAATATAGAGTGAGTAGAGCAGGGGGCTGAGCATGCAGCATTGAGGTACTCTCGTGTGGATGGTTATCGGGGAAGAGGTATCGACGGTGTTTAATGAGGAAGTCGAGGATCCAGTTGCAGAGTGATGCACAGAGACACAGATCCGTGAGCTTGATAATTAGCTTGGAGGGATGAAAGTATTGAACTCTGGTGTAATCTATAAGCAACAGCCTGACATATGTGTTTTAATTGCCCACGTGGTCCAGTGAAGCGTGGAGAGCCAGTGAGATTGCATCCTCTGTTGACCTGTTGTGCTGGTAAGTAATGGAGTATTTAACTATTTTGGAAAACAAATACTGAGGTAAGGGCTTCAGAATTCATAAATTGTCCCAATTAACTCACAGAGCAGGTCACTTGAACCCCAGTAAAGGATATTCCTGCCTTTACACCTGAAAAAAATCCTTAACATAAAGGTACTTTAAGAAAATGCATCATAGTTTTTCTTGTCTTTTTTTCATTGAAATTATTATTAGATATGATTTACTGAGATACTTCATTGGTTCAGAGAGCATTATATTATGGAAGCATGATTCTTTTAATTTACTCTCACAACATCGGAGAGGTTGACAAGGCCTTATGTATTGCCCATTCTTGCTTGACCTTCCCCCAAACAATGATTTTAATTACGAGATGATCGTTAGCTCACTTGCTCACTTGGAGGCTGTAATGTAGACACAACAGGTTTAATTCCCTGAAAAACTGATTTTTTTTTTAACCTTGTACTAAGCCAGATATTATCATGTTTTATTGGATTGAACCGCACAGTTTTCTCCAATGAGATTTCAACTCATGATCAGATTGCCAGTCCAATACAATCAATGCAGAACCAGGAGAGGTGAGATTCAACTCTTAAGAATGAAACTGGTACATGCAATAGTTGTTAATTAGTCACTTGTTTAAGTTTTGTTTTGAACCTGAGATTTAGCATGGGCTTGCGAAGGACAGAATTGTTTACTCTTTTTTTTCTCTTGTTTGTAATTGCACCTGTATTTCACCGTACCTATGCACATGACAAGAAACGTGACCCGACTGGAATCAAATTTCAATTAATTGACTGTTCAAAGTTGATTCTGCACAGCCATAAAACAAATTATATTGAATAATTCAAACAGAACTTTCTTACCATTGTTGCACAATAATTTAATGATTTCTTCTCCTCAGCTTTCCTTACATCGACAATCACATCATCACGAGACAAATGAGGATGAGGAAAGCCATTTGATTCAGCCAAAGTCATCTATCAGAAAGACTGGTAGATTTTTTCCATTTTTAATTTTTCCTCATACTTCCCTCAGATGTTCACGTTCACTACTCACGCTAATTGTTTGTGTCCGATGCTGTAGAGAGAAGAATGTTTTAGCCTCAAATGTAAATTTGATGTCCGTTTTGTCTTGTCCTGCCACAGCCTTACAGATTAATGCAGTTATTTCTGAATCTAACTTTGCTTTCTATATTTGTTCATAAGATCAGATATTTTTTACTGACAAGTCCCAAAACAAGCTGCAGAAGCAATGGAGTGTGGAGGCCATTCATTAATTTGTCTGTGTAGCTTTAGCAATTCAAAATCCTATTGCCCTGTCCATATATACCTCTGCTTCCAATCTGTAGTCTGATTTCCATTTTAAAATATCCAATGGTCATTGCATCAGTTAATCTCTGTGGTAAAACAAAAATCCCAATTTTGTTATCAGTATTACTTTCTAGGATATTGGAAGATAGCTGGTAAGTTAAACCAGCAGAGTGCTTTATTAACACATATTACTTTATTAAGTACATAGAGCAATATGCACTCACTGCACAGTGACAAGCTGGCAGTTCCTCTACAAAGTGACAGACTTACTGGAAGCTTTTCCCAAATTGTTTAGTCAGTATACTATAGGGGACAGCTGGTCAATTCTTAAAAGAGGGATATGCATGAAATTGCACGACATCTATGGCCACTCAGTACGTTAAACAGCAAAGAGAAACAGAGTTAACATTTCACGTTAAAGGCCATTTCTGGATGGGGAAGGACAGAGATTTCCTGGTGGTCACTGTTCATCCTAGTAGCCTTTGCATTGATAGTCACGGCCAGCTTCCAGGAGATTCCGTCACCCAGCCACATTCCATCTCCCCTCCCCTTTCAGCATTTCAATGGAATGGGACCAATCCCAATTCCCTACTCTGCAAGTTTGTCTCCACCAATGACTCCCCTTCTCGCACCACCTCCTCATGCAACTAAACACAATGTGGCTCATTTATAGTGTCATACAGTATAGAATCAGGCCCATTGGTCCAACTTGCCCACACCGACCAACATGTCCCATCTACATTACCTTCTGGACCTTCTGAATTTTGTAGTCAGCAGGGCAGTACTCTGCATATTGCCAACTTGGACAATTTTACATTTTTATCAAGCCAATTAACCTACAAACCTGTATGTCTTTGGAGTGTGGGAGGAAACCGAAGAAAACCCACGCAGATCTCAGGAGCACGTACAAACTCCATACAGACAGCACCCATAGTCGGGATCGAACCCAGGTCACCATCGCTGCATTTTGCTGTAAAGAAGTAATTCTACCGCTGTGCCACCGTGACTGCCTGCATTTTGCCCATATCCCTCTAACCTGTCCTATCCATGTACCAGTATAAACGTTTCTAAAATGTTGCTACCTCCTCCAGCAGCTGATTCCATACTCCCACCACCCTTTGTGAAAAAAAAGTTACCTCTCAGGTTCCTATTAAATCTTTCCCCTCACCTTAAAAATCGTGTAATTTTACTTCTTCCCTTCCCACCATCTAAGGAATCACTTGCACTTCTTCCAATTTAGGGTACTATTTAATGTTCAAAATATAGTCTCCTCTGCAATGAAGACACCAATTACAGATTGGGAGCATTACAATCATTACCATATAACCATATAACAATTACAGCACGGAAACAGGCCCTCTCGGCCCTTCCAGTCCGTGCCGACCATTTGTTTTCCCCTAGTCCCATCTACCTGCACTCAAACCATACCCCTCCATTCCCTTCACGTCCATATACCTATCCACTTTACTTTTAAATGTTAAAATCGATCCTGCCTCCACCACTTCTGCTGGAAGCTGATTCCACACAGCCACCACCCTCTGAGTAAAGAAGTTCTCCCAGGTCACTATGCTTTCTTTTAGCACAAAGTTGTCTAGAAGCTTGGATTAGTGGAGTATGCTTTGGGATCCGGTTCTACCTACAATCCTGGATGCTCCTCTGCACCGTGACATTGCACTATTTGAATTCTGGTATGTGTTGAGCCACATCTGGCTTCTAGTACTGATCACATGTGATCTTCCTCCTCTGTGCATCCATGATCGTCAGATGCTGGAACCACTGAAGCACGTGTGCCTGGTGTGATTGTTTGGTTACCCCTAGATCCTGATATGAGTTTCTCTTCTGTATACCATCTGTTGGACTGCACTACTGTATCTACGGCAATGGAATGTACATCATATCTCTAGGAATCATCATATCTGGGAATCTCCCAGTTGACTAGTGTATTGTCATATGCATCGATAGTACATAAATTCCTTGTTTTAAATGTATTGTTTCCAGTCTGATTTGGGACAATATTACATGTTGTTCTCCAATCAAGTTGAAATGTCAATGGTTACCTTGCAGCAAAATTTTGCATTGATATTTCTGGTAGATATTCCCTTCCACAGAATAAATATTGTATGGTATTACTGTGTTGAACTGGGACTCGGAATCTATACCTGGGTGGCCCATCTCAACCACTCCATGGATTGTCAATGTGCTCTTAATCAATCACTATGCACAATCTACACACATTTTCTCACACACAGAACATTTATTTCCCAATTGCTGAGCTACCTATGCTTTCCCTGTATTTCCTTTTGTTGGCTACCCATCATTTATAGCCTAGCATCGGAGAGGTTCACAGCTTTGCATGAACATACTCACTTTGGAGTTAGTTGAATCAATTGGTATCCATTCCTTCAGGCTAGAATTTCAGACAGCACAAATAATCTAACCTCTGATGAACGTCCTTCAAATATGCAAAACTGCAGTTATCTGCTAATATCTTTAGACTTGATTTACTGTCCGCAGAAACAGGCCCTTCAATCCACTGAGTCCACACTGACCAGCAATCCCCACACACTAGCACTATCCTACACACTGGGGACAATTTACAATTTTACCAAAGCCAATTAACCTACAAACCTGTGCGTCTTTGGAGTGTGGGAAGGAACCAGAGCACTCAGAGAAAACCCAAATGGTCACAAGGGGAATGTACACACCCATAGTCAGGATCGAACCCGAGTCTCTGGCGCTGCAAGGCTGCAACTTTACTACCGCACCACTGTGCCACTCATTAGAAAATACCAAAGGATTCTCTCTGCTCTTGATTACACAAAAATTGTGTAGATTGTTTCTTTGTTAGGTGGATAACAAATACTCAGCTGGTCAGGCAGCATCTGTGGAAATAGAATATCTCTGAACATTAATAATCAAAGACCAAGAACAATTTTCACAGAGGATCACTTTCTCTCTCCACTAATGTTGCCTGAGCTACTGAATGTTTCCAGCATTTTTTTGTTTTTATTTCACTTAAAGAGAGAGATACATGTTCCTTTATCTGCCGTGGCAAGCAATTTCTCTTTTGTTTTTAGTTATGTTATTTTCTTTTCAGAGATGATTTTCTGTGAGCAGTTAAATTTGAGGAGGGCATTGCACAGTCCCTCTCAATTACAGAAGACAAGGTTGCTAAAATACTATTTTACAGTTGCTTCTGTTCCCAGCATTTCATCTGTACTTGTTGGCAAAGAAGTGATCTTGGGCTCAAGAGAGGTAGAATCCATACTGTGATTCAGGAAGCAACTCTTCTGCCACTGGAAAGTAGTGATCGAGACTGGAGATGGCTTCCCATGTAGCAGACACCACAGAGATCCCTCTATAATTTTTGAAAGAATGGTCATAATTATAACTTCTCTTGAGGCCCCATGGAATATTCTCATCTTCCAAGATATGGGCAACACTAACAGATTTGCAACTGATGTCTTTCAATGCTGATTTTTAGAACCTCAGCAGAAAATTTGTGCTCTCATGATTTTGTAATTTTTATTTGTTACAGAGCCTTCTTGAGTTCTTGTCAGTCAGGAGTGAGGGGAAAACTGGCCTGAATAAGCTATTGTGGGGTATAGTCCAGAACATTTGTGTAGAGTACAGAAAGATGATTGAGAAGGGCGTTGAAGATTACCTTAAATGTTTGATTGGAAGATACAGCATGGAAACAGGCTCTATGGCTCACCAAGTCCACGTCGACCATCAATCACCCGTTCATGACCGTCCGAAGGGGGGGTGCGTTGGGTGCGACCGCAGCCCCTTTTTTTCCAGAGGGAAAATAATTCAGAGGAAAAAAATATAAATATATTTGCGACCATCGGCGCAGTGGGGGGAAGCTAGTGACCAAAGATGCAGTAGCGATGCAAAATTACGCCGTCTCTCCGCGCGTGCGCAGTGGGCGGGATCAGATCACCGCCTTTTTCAGTGCATCGCCTCGACGTTGCGGGCCTAGTTTGGGTGAGTGGGGCCGACCGTGAAATATTGCGTTGCGTTGCGGGGAATCTGTTTGTTTTATATCGGGGGTTAAACTACCCGCGAAGAGTCCAATCCGACCCGTGGGATGGTTTGGAAAAAAAGGATTTCCCGTTTGTCCCGGGGGGGGGGGGGGGGGTGTTTGCCCGCCCGGTCCATGGGCTCCATCCGCGGCGTCGGAGCCTCGCCGGCGGGTCCCGTCCACTGCTGCCGGTCGGTCGGTCCGGGGAGACCGTTCTCCCGTCGCCGACTGAATCTGAACCCAGTCCTCGCAGCGGCCGTGACCCGACACCAGGCGCTGCTCAGGCCGGATCCACACCACCAGCCCACCCCCCCCCCTTCGCCCGCCAACCTTGCCTTTCCCACCCATCAACCTCGCCTCCCAACCTCGCCTTTCCCACCCCCCTCCGGGCCCAGGCCCCCCAACGTCGCCTTTCCCACCACTCAACTCGCCATTCCCAACCCCTCAACCTCGCCATTCCCACGCCCGGGCCCTGGCCCTCGCCCTCCAACCTCGCCTTTCCCACCCCCCAACCTCACCTTTTCCCACACCCCTCAACCTCGCCTTTCCCACCCCCCAACCTCGCCTTTCCCACCCCCCGCTGGGCCCTCGCCCCCAACCTTGCCTTTCCCACCCCCCGCCCCCCAATCTCTGCCTGTCCCACCCCTCAACCTCGCCATTCCCGACGGAGAGTCGGAGTGAATGACGAGCCCCGCACAGCAGCAGCAGCAGTGGCGACGGCGGCTCCACCTCCTCATGCACCGTGCCAGCCCTCACAGCTGCCGCTGCTTGCCACTCCGCCAACGGCGACAACCACGTTCACAACACCCCTCCCGCACGCCGAGGCTGGGAGGAGGGAGGGAGCGAGGAAAGAAGGGGGAGGCCCCCTTCTGCCGTCTGAAGCACCTGCACCGCTCGGCCCCGCACCTTCCTGTTGGCTGGCGGAGGAGGGGAGACGGTGGCGACTCAGGAGTTCCCAACAGCCTCCCCCTTTGGCGGTGGCACTTGGTAGTGAACAGGGACGGCCAAGGCTGCGGGGCGATGATGCCGTCCCTGTCCGAGGAGCGCTGACCTTCCTTCCTCACCACCTCCTCGGCCCCTTCCCCCCTCTCTCTCTTGTACGCCCCCCTCCACCCCCCTTATCCTGGGACCCTTCCTCTCCACCCCACACTGATCCCCATTCCCCCCTCTATTCAGTCCTCACTGACATCCCCTGTGCTCCCCTCCCCATCTATTCATCCTGATCTCTCTATCCACCTCGATTCTCCTGCCACCTCCACATCCATCCTATACTCGTCCCCCAATTCATCCTGTACTGACCATCCCCATTCATCCTGTACTGATTCCCCCCATCCATCCTGGATGTGGGACTGATTCCCCCCCATCCATCCTGAACTGATTCCCCCCCATCCATCCCGTATTCCCCCACTGACATCTCCCGCGCTCTCCCCTCACAATTTTACAGACTCCAACCAACACGTACTAATTCCCCTGCCTCAATCCAGCCATTCCGCACCGATTGTCTTCTCAACCGCCCCCCCCCTCCATCTATCCATCCTGCACTGATTCACCCAACCCCCCCCCACCCCTCGAAAGAAATAATAGAATAAGGGAATTGGGGGGAGGAGGGATGAGGGGAGTTCAGTCTACACCCGCCGAATCCATCCCTGTGAAAAGTTAGAGATGGTGATTGGATCCGGAAGCGGACCAATACATCTGTAAATAAAACGGGACAGACATTTTTTCATTTGCACAATCGATTTTATTGTATTAATTTTAATATATTAATGTTTAAAATCCATGCATTGAAGGAAGAATATTTTACAGCCCATCTGTGGTCCTTAACCCCAACCCTAACCCTAACCGGTCGTCACCCGCAGGGCAGCATACGTCAGCGTGTGACAGGGCGCACGACATGATGAGACACACAGATGTCGCCCCTGGATTTTGAACATTCCAAAATCCAGAGGTGTCAGGGAGTCACCGCGCGTCACTACATGCGTCACCACGCATCAGGCCGCGTCACGACCCGACCACGACGTAACAACCTCTTCAGGCTGTTGCCGAAAATGTCACCCAAGTGGGACAGGCCTTTCATGCTGCGAAACATGAGGGCAAGGCTTTCGAAGGCAGCGTCGGCGGCAAACTGCTCCCTGGCCAGGTTCTCGATCACCTCAGGCTCGAGTCCGCAGTGCTCGAAGAAACTGTCCTAGCCCGAGCAGTCTCCGGAGAACTGGCAGCTGAGGTCAGAGTGCGCCATAGTCTGCCTTCACCAACCTGCCGCTTGAGCGGCTCCTTGGGGCGACCTGCTGCTGCTTCTCTTGGTGCTGCAGGCGTGGTTACTTGTGCACCCTGGGATGCTGCTGGCATAGTTACTTGTGCACCGTTGGGTGCTGCTGGTGTAGTTACTTGTGCACCCTGGGGTGTTGCTGGCGAGGCTGCTGTTTCTCCCTGGAGTGCTGCTCGTGGTTACTTGTGCACCCTGGGGTGCTGCAGCCTCTGTACCCTCTGCTAATTCTCCCCCTTCCGACGTTGCTGCTCCTGTTGCCAGCCCTTGCTGCTTGTCACCCTGTCCGCTGAGCTGGGCAGCAGCCACCAGACCAGGCTGTCAGTGCCTTTGAAACTGCAGGCGCTGCTGGTGGCCGCTGCTCCCCGCACAAACTCACACTTCTGCTGGTACATGACTAGCGAATCAGGCCTGAGCTGCCTCTTGGACAACGGGCTGCCTGCCCGTTCTGCAGGAGGTTACTGGAGGCCAGATAAGTCTTCATGCTGCTGCTGGCCCTGCTGCCGCTGCCTTCCTCGGGTGCAGAGCTGCCCAAACCATTGGGATCCACTTTGGCGTCTGGCTCTTCAAGTTCTTGGTCTTGTCGGCAGCCAGGCTCTCCACAGAGCTCTGCCGACCCCGTGTGTCCCCCTCCATTTGACTGCGGAGGTAGCCGGGGCCCTTGGACATGAGCCTGAGCGGCAGAGAGATGCTCGCCTCAGGCGGCAAGTTGCAGTGGGCGTGACCTCGCTCGGCATCTTACTTTGAACCAGCCGACGAGGACAAACACGTTTTCACATTCACAAAGAAGGAAAGACCAGGACTTTCATCAGCAGTCTGAAGAAGGGTCTCGACCCGAAACGTCGCCTATCTCCTTCGCTCCTTAGATGCTGCTGCACCCGTTGAGTTTCTCCAGCTTTTTGTGTACCCCCTTTCATGAGCAATGACAGGTTGTCTGCACTCGCCTTAATGCACATTCACTATGGCTTTGCTCATGACTTGGACAAAGTGGTGAATAGGTTTGCACAATTGCAATCTCAGAAAACTGAACTATTTCATGTTGAGGTTGATGTGATGTGAAGTTGTTAGGTCAGGAAGACTATTAAAGGTGCACTGCACACACTAACCATCATCTATCTTCCTTTTCAGAGAGAGATGTTTCTATGAAGGTGATAGCCATTTGCATTTTCTTTAGCCAATTTCCAGATCGGAATGATAAGTAACTAAATGACGACCATAAATTAACACATATCCTTCTCAGCCTTGATAATGTGGAGTTACAAGGATGACTGCAGTTAAGTAGAAGCCTTCTGCCTTTCCTTATTAGGGCAATGGAGAGTAAGTACTCTTTCTAAACAATAAACTACCCGATATTGAAGGCTTTTAGAAAAACAATCCACTTCCCTTGCTATATTGCATTATATCCTGAGAGTTGGAAGGAAGCAGACAAAATTAGTTTTCTGAAATAATATTGTCTGTTATTGGTTAATGTTACAGTATATCTAATTTCCTGTCAAGTTTGGTTTGTTTGCCTTCTATGAATTTAACCTGCGGCAAGCTCCTATTGAAGAGAATTATTATTTTGAAGGACCTTAGAGAAATAGTTTATAATTCAATAGGATTGCAATCCTTTTCTGACTGATCATTACAATGAAGGTCTGAACAGTGGGACTGATGGACAAAATCCAGCCAGATTATTGAGGAAATGTGTATAAATACGCAAGTCACAAGGATGCACTGTAGCACAGTGGCATAGGTAGTAAAGCTACTGCCTCACAGCACCAGAGGTCTGGGATCAATCCTGCACCTTGGTCAGTCTGTGTGGAGTTTGCACATTCTTAAAATTACCTCGTGTTTTTTCTGGTTGTTTTGGTTTCTTTCCACATCCTAAAGATGTGTGGGTCGGTCGGTTGTAAAATTGCCCCTGGTGTGTAGGGAGTGGATGTAAAAGTAGAATAACACAGACCTAGAGTGAATGAGTGATTGATGGTTGGTGTGGAATCCATGGGCCTGTTTTCATGTTGTATCTCTCTAAACTGAAATACAGTAAAAATGAGATTAATGTAGGATTCATGTAAACGGCTGGTAGGTTGCCAGCATTGACTAGTTTATGACTATGATTAGGTTTACATTTGTTGTTCAAATTAATTAACACGACATGGTATTTTCATAGCCATTCACAAGTACAACAGGTAGTGTAAAGAACAAATAAGAGAGTGCGAATTTACCCCTCACTCTGCCTCCAACATAATCAAGGACAAGTTGCACCCTGGCAATTTCCTCTTATTCCCTCTCATGTTAGGCAAAAGGCGTAGAAGTGTGAAACCTCATACGTCCAGATTCTTCCCAGCTGTTCTCAGGTAACTGAACCATCCTACCAAGAACTAGAGAACAGTCCTGAGCTACAATCTACCTCATTTGATATCCTCAGACTATCTTTGATTGGTCTTTACTGGATTTTATCTTGCATGAAACATTATTCACATTATTCCCTTTATCATGTATGTGTACACTGTGGGTAGCTCATTGTAATCATGTAGTGTATTTCCATTGATTGGTTAGCACACAAAAAAACGCTTTATAACTCTACCTCTGTACATGTGACAATAAACTGAACTCAACTAAACTGAACTAAAAAAATTCCGAGGTTCACAATGAGGCACAATGAGGCATTTGGGAAGATCAGGACTACACTCTAGCTTATGTGAGGGTTGTGCACTTTTCTGATAGAAATGGAGCGGAAGCTGTTCCTGAATCTGGTACCTGGTGTATCTTCTGCCCAGCGAGAGATGGAAGAAGAGGAAATGACTGGAGTGAAAAGGGGCTTTGACGATGTTGGCTGTTTTCTCAGAGACAGCGTGAAGTGTAGCTGGAATCAAATGGTGGGGGGGGGGGGGGGGGGGGGGGGGGAGATGAACTGGGTGTAATTCACAACTTGAAATTTCTTATGATCTATGGGCCTGGCTGTTTTCTTAACATGTTGTGATGCATCCTAAAGGATGCATTCTACTGTTGCATCTGTAGAAGTTACTAGAGTCATTGGTGACACACCATATTTCCTTATAGAAAAATTTAAAATCTTTACATACTAATGTGGCCCAATGGCAATATTCCACCTCTCCACATTCCAATATTGGTGGCCAGTGGGGGGGGGGGGGGGGGGGGCTTCTGGAGTGGTAGTATGGGTGTTTGTGGCTGAAGGGACTGGTTTCCAGAGGCTAGTATTGACATTGTGGGCAGAATGGATTCTTGGGGCTCGGCAGCTTGTCAATCAAGCCATGGTGTGCTGGCAGCTCACTCACTGTGGCGGGTGAGATGGCAGTTGACTCAAGGGCTATTCCTTGAAATTCCATTCCATGCAGGGTCAAAGGCACCAAATTTCAATGTAGTTTCTACCATGTCGATCAGGGGTGCATGGCTCAATTTGAAGTGCAGTCATTGCCACTTCAAAGCGAGTACATGGCACCAAACTCAAGGGGCTGTTTCATTACCATTTCAAGCAGGGTGCAGGCCACAAACTCAAGGCGTTGTTCATACCATTTCACCTGGCTGCAAGGGCCACCAAATGCCGTTTGATACCATTTCAAGCAGGGAGTACAAGGACACCAAATTCAAATGCCACACTGTAATTCCATTTCAAGCAGGGTGCAAGGCCACTAAATTCAAATTGCAATTTCATGCACCATTTCAAGCAGCGTGTAAGGCACCAAGTTCAAAAGCAGTTTCATATTATCATTTCAAGCAGGGTGGCACGGCTACCAAACTCAAGTGCAGAGTTCATACGTTTCAAGCACGGTGCAAGGCCACCATTATCAAATGCTGATTCATACCATTTCAAGAGGGTGCAAGGCACAAATTCAAAATGCTGTTTCCTACTATTTCAAGCAGGGGTGCAAGGCAAATTCAAATTCAAATTCATCGTATCATGCCACTTCAAGCACGTTGACAAGGCCACTAATTCAAGTGCGTTTCATGCCGCTTCAAGCAGGGATGCAATGCCACCAAATTCAAGTGCAGTTTCATGCCACACCAAGCATGGTGCAAGGCCAATAAATTCAAGTGCAGTTTCATGCCACTTCAAGCATGGTGCAAGGGCGCCAAATTCAAATGCAGTTTCATGCTACTTCAAGCAGGGTGTGAGGCCACCAAATTCAAGTGCATTTTCATGCCACTTCAAGCAGTGTCCAAGGCCACCAAACTCAAGTGCAGTTTCATTATCATTTCAAGCAGGGTGCAAGGCAACCAAATTAAATGAAGTTTCATATCATTTCAAGCAGGGTGCAAAACAAGGTGGCAGATTATTATCTCAATGGGGTTAGGTTAGGCAAGGGAAAGGTACAGCAGCATCTGAGCTTCCTTGTACACCGGTCACTGAAAGTTGGCGTGCAGGTACAGCAGGCAGTGAAGAAAGGTCATGGAATTTTGGCCTTCATAACAAGAGGATTTCAGCATAGGAGTAAAGAGGTTCTTCTGCAGTTGTATAGGGCTCTGGTGAGACCACACCTGGAGTATTGTGTACAGTTTTGGTCTCCTAATTTGAGGAAGGACATCCTTGTCAGGCAGTGCAGCGTAGGTTCACGAGATTGATCCCTGGGATGGCGGGGATGTCATATGAGGAAAGTTTGAAGATAGGCCTTATTCACTGGAGTGAAGTAGAAGGATAGGGATCTATAATAATATATAAAATTATAATAACTGGACAAGCTAGATGCCGGAAAAATGTTCCCAATGTTGGGCGAGTCCAGAGCCAGGGTCCACCGTTTAGAATAACGGGGAGGTCATTTAAGGCTGAGGTAAAGTGAGAAAAACTTTTTTCACCCAGAGGTTGTGAATCGGAATCCTGCCACAGAGGCAGTGGAGGTCAAATCACGGGATGGATTTAAGAGAGTGTTAGATAGAATCAATAGGGTAGTGGAAGGTCCAATGGGGATATGGGGAGAAGAAGGCAGGCACGGGTTATTGATAGGAGACAATCAGCCATGATCACAATGATTGGGTGGGGTGCTGGCGCAAGGGCCGAAAGGCCTCCTCCTGCACTATTTTCTTGTTTCTATGTTTTATATGTGCAAACAGGAAGTTAATCTCGTTAGACTTTTATTATATAGATATTGCATAAGGTAATAGCTGGGAGAGAAAATAGTTTCTCATTTCCTACTGACCTGTATGCATTTTCAGTGACCCGTGCACAGGGATGGCCCAGGTCCTTGCTGCACCTCCCCCTAACCTAACCTAACCCAATTTGAGAGATAATCTGTCCCTTGTTATTGCCACCAAAGTGGATACCCCACATTTTTCTATTATTATACTGTATCTGCCACAATCTGCCACTCACTCAACTGTCCAGGTCACCCTGCAACCTCCTAACATCCCTTCACATTTCACCACTGCACCCAGCTTTGAGTCATCCGCAAATTGTGTGATTCCTAATTCCCCTCCTTCAAATTCTTAATATATATGGTAAATAGTTGCGGCCCCCCAACACCGAGCCTTGCGGCAACTCCATCGCCACTGCCTGCCATTTGAAAGGGACGAACACTCTTGCTCTTTGCTTCCATCTGCCAACCAATTTTCTATACTTGTCACAACCTACCCCCAATGCCAAAAGGCTCTAATTTTAGTCACCAGTCTCCCATGCGGGACCTTTCATGAACGTCTAGATACACTACATCCACTGGTACCCCTTCATCATTTTACTTGTCACATCCTCAAAAACATTTCCAGAAGATTAGTCAAGCATGATTTTCCCTTTCATAAATCCATGTTGCACTTGGACTATGCTTATTACTGGTATCAAAATGCTCCATTATTACCTCGTTATATTGACTGCAGGCATTTTTCCCACCACGAACTGGTCAGGCTAAATGATCTGTAAATTCCCCCGTTTTCTCTTCGCTCCTTTCTTGAAAAGTGGGGAAAACATTAGCTCTCCTCTAATCACTGGAAACTGATCCGACTCTATTGAATGGAAAAAAAAAAAAATGATCACGAACGAATGCATCCACTATTTCTGAGCCACCTCCCTGAGGAACCCTGGGATGCAGACCCTTAGGCCGAGAGATTTATCATCCTTCAGTCCCATTAGCCCTACCCAATAGTATTTCTGCTAAGGAAAATGTATTTCAGTTCCTCTACCCCTTAGATCCTCTGTCCTCAAGTACATCTGGAGATGTTTGTGTCTACCTAGTGAAGACAGATCTGAAGTACCTATTCAACTCTTATGTCATTACTTTGTGCCCATTAATAATTTCACCTGTCGATCTTCAAGGGACCCACATTAGACTTTGCTACTCTTTTTCCCTTAACATATCTAAATAAGTTACGTCCTTCTTTATATCTTGGGCCAGCCTTCTCTTCGTACATCTTTTGCGCGTTTTGTTTCCTTTATTTGTTATGAAAGAAAGTTTCTCAATCCTATGGCTTCCGGCAACTCTTTGCTGTTGTTATACATCTTTGCTTTTAGTTTTATTCTATTTCCTAACTTCTTGTCCTCCACGGTTGCTCGTACCCCCTTAGAATCTTTTTTTTTTTGTTTTTGGAGAAATTGATCCTGGTCTTGCGGATTATGCCCAGAAAATTCCTGCCATTGCTGTTCCACTATCAACTCCTGCTAGGATCCTTTACCAGTCTACCTTGGCAGCTCCCCTTCTCTGTTCATAGTCCCCTTTGTTCAACTGCATCATGGACACTTCCGATTTTAACGTTATCCTTCTCCCAATTGCAGATTAAAACGAGTCATATTATGTCACTACCTCCAAGCGGTTCCTTACTACTTGAGTTCTTTATCATATCTTGGTTCATTGGCAACAACTAATCAGAATTACGTTTCTTGGTCGGCTTCCATTACAAGGTGCTTGAGAATCCATCTCGTGGCATTCTACAAAACTTTTTTCTAGGGTACAAACTGATTTTCCCAGTCTACCTGCATAGTGAAATCCCCATCACCCTAGTGGCCATTAGCTTTGTTACATGCCAAGTTTTAACTCCTGCTGCAACTTATACCCTACATCCAGGCTACTATTTGGGGATCTGTACATAACACCAATTAGTGTTTTCTTGCCTTTAAAATTCCTCAACTTAATACACAGTGACTCTACCTCGACAGTCCCTATGTCTTCACTCGTAAGAGACTGAATTCCATCCCTCACCAGCAGAGCTACCCCCCCTCCTCTGCCCACCTGCCTGTCCTTTCTATGATATATAACTCTGAATATTAAGTTCCCAGCCACCGAAGTCAGTCCTTTTCCTCTGTTGTTCTTAATGTTCACCTGTGGTCAGGGCCTCCTGAGCCCTCCACAATCGCCACTACGGGTGGCCCGATATCCAGGCCCGCTCGCCGGGATGGAACTCCGATGTCGGAGAACAACCTCCACGGCTTGGACCTCCAAATCGGCCGCTTCCAACCAGGTTTAATCAGACGCGAGGGCGGTGATCACGCTGCGGCCTCGGCAAAGTGTCCCAGGGACTCCGCGATCTTGAGGTCAGCGCCGCCCACGTTGGGAGCTCTTCAAACCACAGCTCCACGATGTTGGAACAGCGGGCCCAGCACACCAGAGTTTTAAACGGTGATCCAGGTAGGCATCCTTCCGCTCCACGCTGAATCCAGCGCTGTGACTCCACCGCTGAAACTCCATCCTCGACTATCCCCCCCCTTTATTCAGTTTAACACCCATGTAGCAGTGGCAAACCTGCCTGCCAGAATGCTGGTCCCCCACCTGTTAAGATGCAATCCATCCCTTTTGTACAGATCCCCCTTACTCTAAACAGATTCAGTGATAGAATCTAAATCCCTGGACACCTGCAACCGTTCCTCAGCCACACATCGGTCCTGTATCTCCCTGTAGGTACCTGCGTTCGCCCAGACAGCTCGAGGAACTGGAAGCAAACTGGAGATAACCACACTGGAGGTTCTGCTTTTCAGCATTTTTCTGAGCTCTCTAAAGTCACGCTGCAGAATATTAATCCCCTTCTTTCCGACATCGTTTGTGCCGACATGCACTACCACTTCTGGCTGTTCACCTTCGCCCTTAAGGATTTTCTGCACTCTGTCCGAACATCCTGGATCCTGGCACCAGGAAGGCAGCACACCATCCTCGAATCCCATCTGTTCCTGCAGAAACCCTTGTCCATACCTCTCACAATGGAGTCTCCAACTACAATGGCATTGCCTGACATTGGAATCTTCGCTTTTGGCTCAACAGCCCTTTTTGCTTCGCTTTTTCAGTCCGCCGCTCAGTTACAACGTCTTCTGTCCCGACAGCTTTTAAATGGGTGAACCTGTTCACAAGAGGTACAACACCCGGGGACGTTTGCTTTTCAAATGCAAGTGCAGTTTCATGCCACTTCAAGCAGGGTACAAGGCCACCAAATTCAAGTGCAGTTTCATGTCATTTCAAGCAGGGTGTAAGACAACCCAATTCAAGTGCAGTTTCATACCACCTCATGCAGGGTGCAAGGCCACCAAATTCAAATGCAGTTTCATACAATTTCAAGCAGGGTGAAACCACCATAAAACCACACAAAACACCACACTCACTGTTCAGTAGACATTCAGTGTGTTCAGTTGATTCACAAGCTCAGACATAGTCGTGACCTCTCCCATCCCCCATCTTGCAGAGACTGAGCCACACCCACACTTCCAGGTTTTGTAATCCCTCTCCCCTCCCACCGGAAGGGGCGTGTCTTTTATGGCATGATTCGCAGGATTGAGGTTCTCAAAACATTTTAAACACTAATAACACTTTTATTTTTCATTGATGCGAAGAGTCCTCTGCACCTGATGAGCGGAGAGGGACTGAGTAAGATGGCCAAAAATCACAGCCGTAAGTGGTAACGTTTTGTCTAACGTCAATATGCACTGCAAATAGGAAGATGTCAAGTTTGGACCATTCGCTAAGCTTTATTTCAAAGTAACCACCACCTCCAACAACCATTCGCTGAGCTTTATTTCAAAGCAACCACCACCACCAACAATCATTCGCTGAGCTTTACTTCAAAGCAACCACCACCACCAGCAACCATTTGCTGAGCTTTATTTCAAAGCATCCACTACCACCAACAACTATTTGCTGAGCTTTATTTGAAAACAACCACAATTTCATTTTCAAACCACATTAAGGGAACTCAAGGTCAGTAAAGCCACACTCACAGTTTAGTAGACATGTGTTCAGTGTTATTCACAGCTCAGACTTAGAGACGTGACCTTCTCCCTTCCCCCATCTTGCAGAGTGCATCAGTCAGATCTTCCATCTGACTGAGGCACTCAACACTTCCGGGGTTTATAGTCCCTCCGGAAGGTACGTGGCCTTCAGTAGAGAGAATCTCAACAGTTTGTCTTTTGGCCTCATTGATCTGAAAAACAGCAGTTTACTCAAAGATTTAAGATAAGCCTTTATCTCAAAGCAAATTGGATACATTGTCCCTAAATTGTAGAAATGCATAGAATTTTACTTCGGAGTCACGTAAACATCCAGGGATATTCAATATTCATGAAGGATAGACAGAGAGGAAAAGGAGGTGGGGTAGCGTTGCTGGTTAGAGAGATTAACGCAATAGAAAGGAATGACATTACCTTGGAGGATGTCAAATCGATATGGGTGGAGTTGCGAAACACTAAGGGGCAGAAAACGCTAGTGGGTGTTGTGTACAGGCCACCTAACAGTAGTAGTGGAGTTCGGGATGGCATCAAACAGGAAATTAGAAATGCGTGCAACGAAGGTAAAACCGTTATAATGGGTGACTTCAATTTACATATAGATTGGGTGAATCAAATTGGCAGGGGTGCGGAGGAAGAGGATTTCTTGGAATGTATGCGGGATAGTTTTCTAAACCAACATGTGGAGGAACCAACGAGAGAGCAGGCTATTCTAGACTGGATATTGAGTAATAAGGGTTAGTTAGCAGCCTTGTTGTACGTGGCCCCTTGGGCAAGAGTGACCATAATATGGGTGAGTTCTTCATTAGGGCGGAGAGTGACATTGTTAATTCAGAAACACGGGTCCCTGAACTTAAAGAATGTAACTTTGAGGGTATGAGACGTGAATTGGCCAAGATGGACTGGCAATTGAATCTTGAAGGGTTGATGGTGGATATGCAATCGAAGGCATTTAAAGACTGAATGGATTAACTACAACAATTGTTCATCCCAGTATGGCAAAAGAATAATATCAGGGAAGGTGGGCGCATCCGTGGATAACGAGGGAAATCAGGGATAGTATCAAAGAAAAATATGAAGCGTACAAATTAGCCAGAAAAAGCAGCCTACCAGGGGACTGGGAGAAATTCAGAGACCAACAGAGGACGACAAAGGGCTTAGTTAGGAAAGGGAAAATGGAGTATGAAAGAAAACTGGCAGGAAACATAAAAACTGACTGCAAAAGTTTTTTATCGATATGTGAAGCGCAAAAAGATTAGTTAAAAACAAATGTAGGTCCCTTGCAGTCAGAAACGGGTGAATTGATCATGGGGGACAAGGACATGGCAGACCAATTGAATAACTACTTTGGTTCTGTCTTCACTAAGGAAGACATAAATAAATTTGCCGGAAATAGCAGGGGATCGTGGGTCAAATGAGATGGAGGAAATGAGTGAAATCCAGGTTTAGCCGGAAAGTGGTGGTGGGTAAATTGAATGGATTAAAGGCCGATAAATCACCAGGGCCAGATAGGCTGCATCCCAGGGTACTTAAGGAAATAGCAGACGCCTTAGTGATAATTTTTCAAAACTCTTTAGATTCTGGAGTAGTTCCTGAGGATTGGAGGGTAGCTAATGTTACCCCCCACTTTTTAAAAAGGGAGGAGAGAGAGAAAACGGGGAATTACAGACCAGTTAGTCTAACATCGGTAGTGGGGAAACTGCTAGAGTCAATTATTAAAGATGGGATAGCAGCGCATTTGGAAAGTGGTGAAATCATTGGACAAAGTCAGCATGGATTTACTAAGGGTAAATCATGTCTGACGAATCTTATTGAATTTTTTGAGGATGTAACTAGTAGAGTGGATAAGGGAGAAGCAGGGATGTGTTGTATCTGGACTTTCAGAAGGCTTTCTACAAGGTCCCACACAAGAGATTGCTATACAAACTTAAAGCACACGGTATTGGAGGTTCAGTATTGATGTGGATAGAGAACTGGCTGGCAGACAGGAAGCAAAGAGTAGGAGTGAACAGGTCCTTTTCAGGATGGCAGGCTGTGACTAGTGGGGTGCCACAAGGCTCAGTGCTGGGACCCCAGCTATTTACAATATACTTAAATGATTTGGACGAGGGAATTAAATGCAACATCTCGAAGTTTGCGGATGACACAAAGCTGGGGGGCAGTGTTAGCTATGAGGAGGATGCTAGGAGGCTGCAGGATGACTTGGATAGACTGGTGTGATTGTGGGCAAAATGCATGTCAGAATGCAGTATAATGTGGATAAATGTGAGGTTATCCACTTTGGTGGCAAAAACAGGAAGGTAGTCTATTATTTGAATAGTGACGATTAAGAAAAGGGGAGATGCGCGAGGAGACCTGGGTGTCATTGTACACCAGTCGTTGAAAGTAGGCATGCAGGTGCAGCAGGCTGTGAAGAAAGCGAATGGTATGTTGGCATTCATAGCAAAAGGATTTGAGTACAAGAGCAGGGAGGTTCTACTGCAGTTGTACAGGCTCTTGGTGAGGCCACACCTGGAGTATTGTGTACAGTTTTGGTCTCCTAATCTGAGGGAAAGACATTCTTGCCATAGAGGGAGTACAGAGAAGGTTCACCAGAACTGATTCCTGGGATGCCACGACTTCCATATGAAGAAAGACTGGATAGACTTGGGCTTGTACTCGCTGGAATTTAGAAGATTGAGGGGTGATCTCATAGAGACTTACAAAATTCTTAAGGGGTTGGACAGGCTAGATGCAGGAAGATTGTTCCCGATGTTGGGGAAGTCCAGGACAAGGGTCACAGTTTAAGGATAAGGGGGAAGTCTTTTAGGACCGAGGTGAGAAAATCATTTTTTACACAGAGAGTGGTGAATCTGTGGAATTCTCTGCCACAGAAGGTAGTTGAGGCCAGTTTGTTGGCCATATTTAAGAGGGAGTTGGATGTGGCCCTTGTGGCTGAAGGGATCAGGGGGTGTGGAGAGAAGGCACGTACAGGATACTGAGTTGGATGATCAGCCATGATCATATTGAATGGCGGTGCAGGCTCGAAGGGCCGAATGGCCTGCTCCTGCACCTAATTTCTATGTTTCTATGTTTCTATGAGTGACTACGTGAAGAAGGCTGTCCCCATGCATGTGCGTCATTACATCTGACGCGTTGCGCACGGACTGACTGGCAGGGGCGTGGCTCCTGCCAGCGGTAAGTTTTAAACCTGGAAGGTAAGTTTTTAACTTATTTCTAGGGACGTGTTTTGTTTTGCAGGATTGCCTGCTGAATTCGGGGTGAAGTTGGACGGGCCGGTTATGGACCGTGGGGAAATCCCAATCCGAACCGCAGAATCACAGATAGCCGGCGGCGGTCGGGTTCGCTCCAAAGTCGCTGACAAGGAGGTCAGCGACACCCAGGAGGGGAGTATGAGTGGGAGTTTCACCCAGTATGGGCTCCCAGACCGCCATGGTCCACCCGAGAAAGGGGTTAGACTGACAGTTAGCCAGTCTTACTACCCCAGTCTCTGTTAATGGGGTTAGCAGCTCCCACATCACAATGGTTCCCCCAGAGAAGGGGTTAGACTGGCAGTTAGCCGGTCTTGCAACCCCAGTCATTCACAATGGGGTCTGCAGCTCCCACACCGGTATGGTTCCCCAGGAAAATGGGTTAGACTGGCAGTCAGCCGGTCTTGCAACCCCAGCCATTCACTATGGGGTCTGCAGCTCCTCCACCATTATGGTCCCCAGAAATAGGGGTTAATCTGGTCTAGCTACCCCAGTCTCGGTCAATGGGGTCAGCAATCCCCAGACCGCTTGGATCTTCCGAGATAAAGCGGTTAAACTGGCAGTATGCCGGTCTTGCTACCCTTGTTGTGGACTATGGGGTCAGCAGCCGCAGACCGCTTAGGTCTTCCTAGAGAAAGTGGTCAGACTGGCAGTAAGCTGGTCACGCTACTCCAGTCGCAGACAATGGGGTCAGCAGCCGCAGACCGCTTAGGTCATCCCAGAAAAAGCAGCTAGACTGGCAGTAAGCCGGTCTCGCTACCCCAATCTGTCAATGGGATCAACAGTTCCCAGACCACTTAGGGCTTCCCAGATAGGGGTTAGACTGGCAGTAAACCGGCCTTGCTACCCCAGTCGCTGACAATGGGGTCAGCAGCTCCCAGACCGCTAAGGTCTCCCCAAATAAGGGAAAACTGGCAGTAAGCTGGTCTCGAGACCCAGTCACTAACTATGGGGTCAGCAACTCACAGACCACTATGGTTTCCCAGGAAAGGGGTTAAACCACGAGGAAGCCAGTCAGGCCTTGGGAGGCAGTCGAGTCGGGCCAAGAGGTCCCCCCTCCTTCTATGGGTAGCGTCTGTGAACGCCAAAAACCCACCTGGAGAACCTGATGGAGAGGTTGCTCCAGAGAGATATACTCCAGAAGAGAGCTATCTGAGCCCGGGTATTATGAAAAACCCACTGGCAGCGGCACCTGTGTCAGGGCTGCACACTGTCTCCCTCTCTGAGGAAGGGAGCATCAGGGGTCAGTTTCGCTCTGGCCCAGAGTCGTATTCTGGTTGAGGTCCGAGGGGCCATGTCAACGCAGGTATCCTCAGGGACCTGCCGCAGCACCTGTCTCAGGGCTGTCTACGAGTGTCCCTCTCGGTGGAGGGGAGTGCGAGGACATACTCGCAAGGGAAGAGGCAGAAAACCCAGAAGGAGCCAGATTCCCTCACGCTACAAGTGCCGGCAATGAACAGAGCTATCAAATAAAACCATCGTATCGGCGATGACACCCCCACGCCTCAACGGCAGTAAGCAGTTCACTGAAGTTGATGGGCACTTGAAAGCTGGGCCAAGCTGGTCTCAGGAATATGGAAATCAAGGATGGGAATGGAACCCACATCAGGGGCCTTTGGGCTTACCATAACACCACCGGTAACCATGGAGGTAGGTGGGTCTGGTTCTTTCGAAACATGGGGTAAGTGAACCATTTACAAGTAGGTAATTTTTACATTTCTTTTGTACAAATAAAAATGATAACATGTGATGGGTAATTATTACACAGTATACAAGGGTACCAAGCATGGCTTGGAATTGGGGCCAGACTTGTCTTTCGAGGCAGGCTCAGGATTACGGCCAGCAGTGCCTTCCGCGACAAGCTCGGTAATATGGCCAGAGCTGTCTTTCAAGGCAGGCTCAGAATTACGGTCGGAGCAGTTTTTAGGCAGGCCAGTAGTATGGCCAGAGCTGCATTCAAGGCAGGCACGGAATTATGGCAGGCGTGGCTTGTTCCTTGTGAAAGATGGAGAGATGTCGGTTCATATTTCATTTACTCCCATGTGCAACATAGCTTTTCAGTGTATGGAATTTCTCTACTAACTACTAAGTTCTAAACATAAAACTTTGCTGGTTCAGCCTGGGATTCGGGAAACCAGCCTCTACATGATTAATCAATTCATTGCTTTACAGAATCTGGGAAGACTGCTCCTGCAGCTCGGGCTGTCAGACAGATCCATATATGTTTCATTGCAGAGTGCAGGGATAGCAACATAAAGCAGTACTTTGCAGGTATTCCAGAAGGGAAAGAGGCGGATCAAGATCCCCGAGAATTTACTGCAAATTTACTGCAAAATGTTTTATCTCTGGATCAAAAGCCTTTACTTGCTCGAGCACACAGAGTGATGAGACGCCAGACAAGACAAGGTGCTCCCCCAAGACAAATGATAATAAAAATTCAGTACGACTATGTCCTGGAGGAGATAATGCAAAAAATTACAAGAAACAGAAATCTTACATTTGAAGGATACGGGATCAGTATCTATCGAGACTACCCAGCAGAGGTCTCCAGGAAAAGAAAAACCTTTATTCTTGAGGGAAGTGAAGAACTTGAAATATGGTCTGAGGTATCCAGCTACCCTAAGAGTCACCTACAATCAGAATGAACACTTTTTCACCAACCCTGTGGAGGCACTGGACTTTGCCCAGAAGATTAAGGCTCGAGAGAAAGCTTGAATAATACTTTTAAAACTGAACTTCATCATTGAATAAACTGACTTTGCAGGACTGGATGGAACTAAAGTCATGTCTAAGGAAGCTGGAGAAAGATGTGTATCAGAAACTCTCCCATGGATACTAATAATTAGTATAACTGCACTACTAATACAAATAACTAATAAATACTAAAACTATAGCATGGTATTTTTACTAATCAGAGCTAATAATTATCACTAATGACTAATACTTACCTATAATTGAATGTTTAGAGTCAAATATAGAGTTTGATTTCATTTGCCCTCCTTGGAAACCCTTTTTTTCTTTTTTTATTAATTTTTATTCTTATTTTTCTTTCTTCCTTTTTTCCCATTTTTTTTATTATATTCTTAAATAAGTTTTAAATATATGTATCCTCACATTCCTGATTATTGGAACCCGAATATTTTAAAATCCAATATCTCCGGTAAAATACTGCTATGGAATAAAAAATTCAAGAAACCAGGGAGCTGGTTAAGTTGGTAACATCAACTACGGAAGTCAGTAAATGGTTAGCCATGCTAGTATGGCTAGCACTAACTACACTAATACTAGATGTAGTTTTTCCTTCTTTGTGCACATTATTAATTTCTTAATATATCCTCTTTTTTCTTCTATTATAATCTATCGTTATTATTTTCAGCTTGAATGGAGTTACAAATTGGATCAACGGAGATATACACGTGAGAGACATTCAAGGATCTTAAAATTCGTCTATTCGGAGTTCGGGTTTAAGGGCCGGGGTCTGTCGAACTGAACCATTGGCTCTATTATAGACCTCCATAGACAAAAGATGCAAGATTTAAAAATGAATACGGGGAATGAAGGAATAACGTTTTGTAGCTGGAATGTTAAAGGTATCAATGAACCAATTAAGAGAGGTAAAGTACTAGTACATTTAAAAGCTGATGTAATTTTTTATTCAAGAAACACAATTAAAAAAAGATGCCGAGCATAGGCTGAAAGCTAAATGGATAGATAAAACATATCATTCTTCTTTTTACACAACAAATCCAGAGGCGTAGCAATATTATTTCGTAAAGGCACTTTATTTAAACATACATCAACTATAACTGGCAGTGATGGTAGTAGATACATTATTGTAATAGGAGAATTTAAATGCACAAAAAATGATTTTTGTTAATGTTTATGGACCAAACTTTGATAGTCCACTGTTCTTTATGAAAATATTTAATAATATCCCGGAAATAGCACAACATAACTTAATAATTGGAGGAGATTTAAATTGTACACTAGACTCTTATTTAGATAGATCCACAAGACAAAGGAAAACCAAATCCCATTCCAGTGACTTATTAAATGCATACATCGATATTAGTAATATTAAAGATGTTTGGAGAGTAGAAAATCCAACTGGACGAGAATATTCATTTTACTCACCTGTACATAAAACCTATTCAAGAATAGATTATTTTTGGTAGACGCTAAACTCATATCACTTACTTACATTTCAAAATACCATAATATTACAATCTCAGATCACGCACCTTTAACATTTATGATTAAAATAAATGGTAAAACGGAAAAAACAGGGACAATGGAGATTTAACCCACAAATTTTAAAAGACAAAGTAACTCAGGAATATATTATAGAACAGATCAAGATTTTCTTTGAAATAAATGATAAACCGGAAATATCTTCTTCCCTATAATGGGAAACTTTTAAAGTATATGCCCGTGGAATTATGATTTCTTCTCGAGCATTTTATAATAAAGAGAATCGGAGGGAACAACAGGAATTGGAAAAGGAGATTAAACAATTAGACACAGAGAATGCTGCTAATCCATCCATAACAAAACATAACAAAATCGCTGCACTGAAATATAAATTAAATAAAATATACTCAGATCAAGTTGTAAAACTCTATCAATACACTAAACAATTACAATTTGAATTTGGAGATAAACCTCAAAAAATATTGGCCTGTCAATTACGGAAAATGGAGGGAGAAAAAATAATACATAGGATTAAATCATACAATGGCGAACCATTAGTACATCCCAAAGATATGAATGAGAGATTTTTGCAATATTATAAAAAATTATATTCAGTTAAAACGACAGAAAAGAGGATAGGAATAGAAGCATTTAAAAAAAAAAGTAATCTAAATGGGTTGGGTTCACAAAATAGAGAATCACTAAATGCTGAAATATCAGTAAAAGAAATCGAAGAATCTATCAGATCATTAAAAAATGGTAAAACACCGGGACCAGATGGTATTGGTTCGGAATTTTATAAAAGATTTTATGATCTGATTGCACCACGTTTGAAGATACTCTATGAATACATCTATACCCACCAGAAACTACCAGAAACGTTAAATGGATCTATTATAACACTTATACCTAAAATAGACAAAGATCTGGATGACCCAGGATCATATAGAGCTATAGCTCTTTTAAATACTGATCAAAAGATACTAACCAAAATATTAGCACAAAGACTAAGCACAGTTATTAATAAATTAATTCACCCGGATCAAACTGGATTTATACCAAAACGATATTCCTCATATAACCTGAGACGATTATTCGATATTATATATTGGAAAAGAGGTATTAATCAAGACCTTGTAATTATATTGTTAGATGCGGAGAAAGCCTTTGACCAGGTGGAATGGTCTTACTTGTTTTCAGTTATGGAAACTTTTAAGTTGGGAGAGAAGTTTATTACTTGGTTTAAATTATTATACACTAATCCAACAGCCGGAATACTAACAAATCAAATGCTATCAACTAAATTTAATTTATTCCGAGGCTGCAGACAAGGTTGTCCTTTATCCCCGCTATTGTTTGCACTTGCAATAGAACCATTAGCTCAACGTGTGAGATTACATCCTGAAATATATGGGTATGACACCAGAGATACTGAAAATAAAATCTCTTTATATGCGGATGATGTATTACTTTATATTACAAAGCCGGAAATTAGTAATAACTGAATTTGGATTATTTTCAGGACATAGTATTAATTGGAATAAAAGTGAACTTATGCCAATAATGGTAAATAACTTACATATACTACAACAATTTCCTTTTAAGATAGCAAACGAAAAAATCAAATATCTTGGAATTCATGTAACAAAAAGATTCGATTCTTTATTTAAATCCAATTTTCCACTTTTATTGAATGAATTAAATAAGAATATTTTATACTGGAGAACATTACCTATTTCAATGCTAGGTAGAATTAATGCAATAAAAATTATTTTTCTCCCGCAATTACAATTACTATATCTCTTCCAATTGATTCCAATATATCTTCCTAAAAATTTCTTTAAGAAGCTTGATTCTATAGTCACCAACTTTATCTGGGATTTTAATAGCCATAGAATATAAAACATTTATGTAAATCAAAAATAAATGGAGATCTAGCACTGCCAAACTTTATGTTTTATTACTGGGCAGTTAATATTAAAAATATGAATTTTTGGTTAGTAGAGACAGATAAACAACCAATCTGGTTAAAAATGGAAAAAGAAGATTGTTCGCCTTTTGAAGTTAGCTCAATTTTATTCGCTAATATTAAACTAGGTAAGAAAATCTATAGTGAAAATCCTATAATAGAAAGTGGGATACGTATCTGGAAACAAATAAAGAAAACATTAAAATTGAAATGTATACCACTAGCCTTACCATTGTAAATAACGTTACATTTAAACCTTCAATCATGGACAAAGGTTTTTTACAATAGAAAAACTATGGAACTATGGAATTCTCCCAAAGTCCACAAACCCGACTGCCCTGGCAGACCCATTGTCTCTGCCTGTTCGTGCCCCACCAGACAGATTTCCACATACCTTGACGCCATCCTATCCCCCTTTGTTAAATCCCTCCCCACCTATGTTCAAGACACCTCAGACACTCTCCGTCGGCTCCGTGCATTCCATTCTCCAGGCCCCCATCCTCTCATCTTTACCATGGACGTCCAGTCACTCTACACCTCCATCCCCCACCAGGACGGTCTCAAAGCCCTCCGGTTCTTCCTTGACCAGAGGAGCAACCCATACCCGTCCACTGACACCCTCCTCCGCCTAGCAGAGTTGGTCCTCACCCTCAATAACTTCTCTTTTGATTCCTCCCATTTTCCTCCAAACACAAGGCGTAGCTATGGGCACACGCATGGGCCCCAGCTACGCTTGCCTCTTTGTTGGGTACGTCGAACAATCCTTGTTCTCGGCGTACCAGGGCCCCATCCCCGACCTCTACCTCCGTTACATCGACGACTGCTTTGGTGTCACCTCCTGCACCCACACACAACTGACTGACTTCATTCATTTCACCACCAACTTCCATCCGGCACTCAAATACACTTGGACCATTTCCGACACTTCCCTACCATTCCTTGACCTCACCATCTCTATTGCAGGTGATACGCTCCTGACCGACATCCACTACAAACCTACTGACTCCCACAGCTACCTGGAGTACTCTTCCTCCCACCCTGCTTCCTGTAAGGACTCCATCCCCTATTCCCAATTCCTCCGTCTACGCCGCATCTGCTCCCAGGATGAGGTGTTCCACACCAGGTCATCACAAATGGCCTCATTCTTCAGAGAACGGGGATTCCCCTCCCCCACTATTGATGAGGCTCGCACCAGGGTCTCCTCCATACCCCGCAACACTGCCCCTCGCTCCCCATTCCCCACTCGCAAACAGGGCAGAGTCCCCCTGGTCCTCACCTTTCACCCCACCAGCCGGCAAATACAACATATAGTCCTCCGCCAGTTTCGCCACCTCCAACGTGACCCCTCCACCCGCCACATCTTCCCATCTCCCCCCTGTCTGCCTTCCGCAAAGACCGCTCCCTCCACAACTCCCTTGTCAATTCTTCCCTCCCCTCCCACTCTACCCCTTCCCCGGGCACTTTCCCTTGCAACCGCAAGAAATGCAACACTTGTCCCTTCACCTCCCCCCTCCACTCCTTTCAGGGACCCAAGCAGTCCTTCCAGGTCCGACAGAGGTTCACCTGCACCTCCTCCAACCTCATCTACTGCATCCGCTGCTCCAGATGCCAGATGATCTATATCGGTGTGAGACCAAGCGGAGGCTTGGCGATCGCTTCGCCGAACACCTCCGCTCGGTCCGCAATAACCAACCCGACCTCCCGGTGGCTCAGCACTTCAACTCCCCCTCCCATTCCACATCCGACCTCTCGGTCCTGGGCCTCCTCCACGGCCAGAGTGAGCAACACCGCAAGCTGGAGGAACAGCACCTCATATTCCGCTTGGGGAGTCTGCATCCTTTGGGCTTGAATATTGAATTTTCTCAATTCTGTTAACCCTTGCTGTCTCCTCCCCTTCCCACCTCTCCCTCAGCCCTCGGGCCCTGGCATTCCCTCTATCTCTATCTCCCTCCCCCACCCCAGTCGCACCAGCTTCTCATTTTCACACCACAAACAGCTTATAATGGCTTGTTCCCTTTATCACCGATACTTTTTTGCATATCTTTCACTCATTGTTCCTTATCTCTCCACATCACCGTCTATATCTCTCGTTTCCCTGATCCCTGACCAGTCTGAAGAAGGGTCTCGACCCGAAACGTCGCCTATCTCCTTCGCTCCTTAGATGCTGCTGCACCCGCTGAGTTTCTCCAGCTTTTTGTGTACCCTATGGAATTAATAATATGGGCGATCTCTATAGGGAAAACTCCTTATTGTCATTTCAAGAATTACAACAAATTTATGGATTACATTCAAAAGATTACTTTAAATATTTACAAATTAGAGACTATGGAAAAGCAAACACACAAGAAATCAGAAATAGAAAGACAGAAAGTTTAGATGAATGTCTAAATAAACACCCGAACACAGAAAAATTGATATCATATATTTATAACATTTTATTGCAAAACGATGTCCCAATGACAGAAATATATAGACAATCATGGGGAAACGAATTAGGTCAATTAATCAGACTAGAAGTACGGGATGAAAGTTTACAACATATACACCATTGTTCATTAAATGCTAGACACTCTCTTATACAATTTAAAATATTACATAGATTACATTATTCAAAATCCAAATTGCATTGTATTTTTTCAAATGTATCTGCCATATGTGATAAATGTCAGCACTTAGAAGCTAACTTAACGCATTCATTTACAAATTGTATAAAAATCACTAAATTTTGGACAGAAACATTTAAGATAATTTCGAATGTTGTTAATATGAATCTGATCCCTGACTCAAAATTAATAATATTGGGAATATTGGAAACAGATCAACCAATAACAATGAATCAAATAATTTTTATTGATTACAGTTTAATAATTGGGAAAAAATTAATATTGAAATTCTGGAAAGGTCCTACATCCCCCACAACCAAAATGTGGATTACACTTCATCTGGAAAGATTAAGGCTTGTCCTACTGGACAAGTTGGATCTTTTCAGAGGGACATGGTCTCCATTTATTGAATATTTAAAGCGTCAAAATGGCTCAGTGCGAGAGCCTGACTGAAGCCTGAATAAAGGAATGGATGAAGAATCATATATAACAAATCATGGATATATCTCCAATGATGGATATCCTGTTTAACACTCCACTCATTCTTTTTTTGATTTTCTATTTTTACTTTATTTTTCTCATTTTTTTCCTATCTGCAATAAAAAAAATGTATAGAAATACAAATAAGACATAATTGTTAATATTAATAATATTACGAATGTATGTGACAAGTATATTCTTTTAATATGTACTTACATCTAATAAAAATATTTAACAAAATGTTATGTTACATATAATAGTAAGATTAAACGAGAACTTACCAGTCTGAAGTTTGATCTTTATTTTATGAGGAGTTACGATGAGGGATTACGTGAAGAAGACCCACCAGAGCGCCTGCGCGTCATACTTCAAAGCAGCGGCGTGAAATCACAGTAACTATAGTTGAAATGATATAGTAACTCAGAAGACTAGATCTACTAGATTATCTTTGCGATTATGAGGGTCGGGAGCGGAGGGCACGTAATCCCTCATCGTAACTCCTCATGAAATAAAGATCAAACTTCAAACTGGTATGTTCTCATTTAATCTTATAATTTTACTTCGGAGCAACGTGAGTGATTCCGTGAAAATTTCAAGGCTCTGTGATTTCATGCTGTATATACAGTTCCATACGACACACTGCTTCTGGTGACACAGGATAAACAAATAATGTATTGAACATTGTTTAAATTATACAATGGACATCTTAAACTATAAAAGAACAGTAATAACCCCTCTTTCACAGGGGAAATTACAAAGGAGAACTCAAACAGAACCCAAAACAGCATACCCAAATCCTTGCGTTGCGAGGACAGGTTTATCACAAACCATGAAAAAGGTTCTTTCACTGGACCATTCTGCGGTGAGGATTTGGTCCAAAGGCACGTCCTGTGCCTTTGCTGCGTACGTTGACACCGCCCTGGTGGAGTGATTTAAACACATCAGTGTCTACTCCAGCATAATGCAAACCTGTTTCGGCCATATAGAAATTGTTTGTACTGACACCTTTGTATGAGGATTTATGTGGCTGATGAACATTGCTGTTACAGAGCCTCTGAGACTCTTGATGACCTTGATATATTGGCTCAGGTGCGTAACTAAACAGTCTTAGGTCAATGGGTATATTTTAAGCTTATTTTAGTTCCAGCCATCCCTAGATATTAGATCATATGCATAAAACGTAATATTATCTACAGAAGAATGCATGCTGTCCAGTCGTAACTTTTGCAATATCTGGACCCATTGTGCTGCCACTAGCACCATGAACATGACCACTTTGAGCGTTAACTTATGGAAAGGCAGAGATGTAATTGGAGCCCATTGCCAAAGCAGTGTGAGAACTATGCTCACATCCCAGATTTCCAAATATCTAGGTCTGGGAGGGTTTTGATAAAATACCTCTTATGAATCGGGCCACCGATAGATGAGATCCAACAGAGTGTTGTCCGAACCCTTGCCCTAAATCGGAGGACAAAGCACTTCGAGCACTATAAATGGCACTATAGCTTAAATGCTCGTCAAAATGCAATGTAGCAAGGAACTCCAATACATCTGGGTATGCCTGCAACATGATAAGATATTTTTAACGGTAAACAGAACATCTCCCATTTCTTAATATGAGATACATATCATTTTTTAGTACTATCTCTCCAGGCCACCGTAATCACATCGACGGTCCTACTTGATAGTCCAAGTCCCTGGAACAGTCTGGTCAGAAGATACAAATCAACAGATTAATACGATCATTAAAAATAAGTATCTTTTATTGTCATTCAGACCTTTTGGTTCTGAACGAAATTTCGTTACCTTGCAGTCATAACATATAAATAAAAAACAAAACACACAATAAACACATATTTAACATCCACCACAGTGAGTTCACCAGGCACTTCCTCACTGTGGTGGAAGGCAAAAGTCTTAAAGTCTTTGTCGTCTTCCCTCTTTGTTCTTCCTCTGCGCTGAGACGATCCAGGCCTCCGATGTTCTCGTCCAACTAGGCCCGTGGCCGAGCCTCCGAAGCCGGGCCGCCGCCGTCGCCAGAGTGCTGGAACACCGCCACAGCTCTAAAGCAGGGTATGCCGCTGGAACGCTGGAGCACCACAGCTCCGAAGCCGGGTCTGCTGCCACCACTGGAATGTTGCAGCACCGTAGCTCTGAAGCTGGGTCACCGCTGGCATGCTGGAGCACCGCAGCTCTGAAGCCAGGTCCGCCGCTGGAATGCTGGAGCACCGTAGTTCTGAAGCCGGGTCGCCGCTAGAATGCTGGAGCACCACAGCTCCGAGGCCGCCAGCTCCACCATTAGGCCTCAGCACAGACGGTGACGGGGGACACAACAAGAAAAGTCGCACCCCCCCGAAGGGAGAGACTAAGACCCTGTTCCCCCCCCCCCCCACACACACACATACACAGCCTAATAAACCAAAATTTAAACTAAAACAGGCACAAGGAGACAAAAAGAAAAGAAAAAACAGACAAACTGCAGGCGAGCCGCAGCTGCCAGGCAGCACCGCCACTATGTAAAAGGGGAACTCTCCTCCTGTCCCAGGGTGAACCAACAAGTTGCTGCATTTGGGGATAGTCATGAATGGCTGTGTCATCAGTCTCAGAACCAATGGGAACCATGGCTGTGTGGACCAGTTAGGAACTACCAAACGCCTAAAGCATAGTCGTGCTCTATTTTGGTGAGACATTGACCGATGAGGCAGAATGGGGGGAAAGCGTAAGAAAGTACGTCCCCAATGTAGCGAGAATGCATCCTCCGCTACTGCCGCTGGATCCGGTTCACATGAGATGTATTTAGGTAACTGGTGATTTAACCTGGATGCAACAGATCTAAGTCTGGAAATCCATACCGGCTGACAATGATTTTGAAACTTTTGGATTCAGCATCCATTCTGTGTTGTCATTGAATTTACGTGACCTGGTGTCTGCCACTTTCACGTTATCTCTACCTGGTAGGTAGATATCTGAGACCCAGATGTTTCTCGTTATGCACCAGTGCCAGATGAGGTTAGCCAAATTGTCACAGCATAATGACCTAATTCCACCCATGTAATTGATATGCAACAGCTGTGGTATTGTCAATCTGAAGCTGCACATGCATATCATGCATTGTTGAGCAGAATGCTTTAGGCCATAGAATTCACCCAGCAATGTATGTAGTTTATCCCATGCCTCTGCAGGATTAATGCCTCTTCCACATTCCATCTGCCGCCACAGCTAGACTCGGTATCAGTGACTCCCCATCCTGAAGCGCTCATATCAATTTGTAAAACTAAAGGTTATTGAGTCAGAATGTCTGTAGTACATCATGAGACATTAGTTAGAGTTTTGGCCATAGGCAAAGTACTGACATGTTAGTTAAATCAATGATGAACCCCAAATAGCCAATCATTCTAGACGGTACTAATTTGGATTTAATAAGATGGGTGAGGAACCTAACCTCTCAACATGTGTTTGGTAGCTGAATATTATGCATCTTTCAGATCTATGGTTGCCATATAACACCATTTGATACCAGTTGCTTAGCAGTACTGAAAGTTTCCATTTAAAAAAACGTTTATACTGGACCTAAGAGTTAAGTCTGGTTAGGTCCAGAATGACTCGACACCCACCATCGTTCTTTTGCCTGGAGAATATTGGACACAAATTGTTGAAGCTGATATGCCATCCTTTCAATTACTCCTTTTTTGGAATAATATACCAATTTCATCTTTCACCTGTAGTGTTTCTGGTATTGAAAACCCAATGCCCGACTAGGTGTATTTTGTACGGGTGGATGTACTTCTGAGATAAGCCCCATTCGAGACCCCCGGATACAGTCCAATATGAATAGATCTGATGTTATGCAGCACCATGTAACATAGAACAATTGCTACCTACCCCTGACCGGTGACTGATCTCTAGAGGATATATCCTCGACTTTCAATTACACCTTCCTGTTCTGAAAGGGTATGGTTTTTGAGGTGGCATCCTGGTCTTAGGATGAGTTTTGATGAGGCCGATTGTTTTTGCCTCATCGTCCAGGTCTTTTCCTGGATATTAGAGGATCTGCGCAAGGCTATGAACCGTGTGTTGAGCGTAGGCTGGATGGCTATTCGTGAATAATTAATTCTCAAAATGGGCATTACACAGCAGGGTCCATATCCTGCTGTGTTTTGATAGTGGTGCCCTTGTACCATTTGCCAAAATGCCAATATTCCTGCTCCAACCAATTTTTTGGACTTTCTGCAGCCTTAACTCATGCGTCCTCATGATGCACCCCTTTAGAGCGATGCACAGTTAACAGGTGTTTTACTTCAGAGTCACGTGAGTGACTACGTGAAGAAGCCCAGCCTGGCGCTAGAACGGCATTACGTCGACGCTGACGGCAGAAGCAAGAGCTGCAGAGCGCAGATCCTCACAGCGGCCGGAACAGACCCGCAGGTAAGTGCAAGGAAAAGAGGGGACGTTCTAAAAAAGACGTTACGCTGGTAGAACCAGCAAAAGTGAAAGTAAAATTTAAAATCAGAGTCACGCTGGCGTACTGATTTAGCCAGATAATAAAAAAGAAAAATGAAGAAGTCTCAAAGGAAAATTTCGCGGCTAAAAAGATCGTCCCGGGGTGAAGCTAAAGAGTCGGGACAAGAGTTTAGTGCGGATCCGGTTCCGATACGGTGGCCGCTGATTCACCCGTTAGTGAGACTATAATTTCTCCAGAAATGCAAACCACGGAGGAATGTTCCTAGAAAAAGTAAAAAGAAATCCGTGAGGCCCGTGGTTTCTGATAATGACTCTGATAATGAAAGTCCTCCGGATAATAAAGCTATATGGCTTAAAATGGAACATATGGAGAAAGTACTCCAAAATATAACGAGACAAGGTCACAGTACCCAGAAGTTTCCCAAAATGACCCTGAGGGGTTTGAATATCCAGAATATGGCTGTGTGCCAAATTGGGAATTTGAAACTCCAGACCCAGGATTAAGGGCGGAGGAAGTCTCATTGGATATAATTCCAAATGTATCAGGGCTGCAAAAGTCAGACCCTGCAAGTGGTGATGTGGATTATGAGTGCACACCACGAATAAAAAAGAAGAGGCCAGATTAACACGGAGAGGAGTATAAAGAATGTAAAAAGAATCTTAAGAAAGAAATTAGGAAGGCTAAAAGAAGATATGAGGTTGCTTTGGCAAGAAAGGTGAAAGTAAATCCAAAGGGTTTCTACAGCTATATTAATAGCAAAAGGATAACGAGGGATAAAATTGGACCATTAGAGAACCAGAATGGACAGCTATCTGCAGAGCCAAAAGAGATGGGGGAGATGTTGAACAATTTTGTTTCTTCGGTATTCACCAAGGAGAAGGATATTGAACTCTGTGAGGTAAGGGAAAAAAGTAGAGTAGCTATGGAAACTATGAGATTCAAAGAGGAGGAAGTACTGACACTTTCGAAAAATATAAATGTGGATAAGACTCCAGGTCCTGACAGGATATTCCCTAGGACATTGAGGGAAGTTAGTGTAGAAAAAGCAGGAGCTATGACAGAAATATTTCAAATGTCATTAGAAACGGGAATAGTGCCGGAGGATTGGCGTACTGCGCATGTTGTTCCATTGTTTAAAAAGGGTTCAAAGAATAAACCTAGCAATTATAGACCTATTAGTTTGACGTCAGTGGTGGGCAAATTAATGGAAAGGATACTTAGAGATAATATATATAAGCATCTGGATAAACAGGATCTGATCAGGAACAGTCAACATGGATTTGTGCCTGGAAGGTCATGTTTGATAAACCTTCTTGAATTGTTTGAAGCGGTAACTAGGGAAATTGATGAGGGTAAAGCAGTGGATGTTGTCTATATGGATTTCAGTAAGGCCTTTGACATGGTTCCCCATGGAAGGTTGGTTCAGAACGTTCAATCTTTGGGTGTTAATGGTGGAGTAGCAAGATGGATTCAACAGTGGCTGAATGGGAGATGTCAGAGAGTAATGGTGGATGGCTGTTTGTCAGGTTGGAAGCCGGTGACCAGTGGGGTGCTTCAGGGATCTGTGTTGGGTCCACTGTTGTTTGTCATGTACATCAATGATCTGGATGATGGGGCGGAAAATTGGATAAGTAAGTATGCAGATGATACTAAGATAGGTGGTGTTGTGGATAATGAAGTAGATTTTCAGTCTACGGAGAGATTTGGGCCATTTGTAAAAGTGGGCTGAAAGATGGCAGATGGAGTTTAATGCTGATAAGTGTGAAGTGCTACATCTTGGCAGGACAAATCAAAATTGGACGTACATGGAAAATGGTATGGAATTGAGGAATGCTGTGGAACAGAGGGATCTAGGAATAACTTTGCATAGTTCCCTGAAGGTAGAATCGCATGTAGATAGGGTGGTAAAGAAAGCCTTTGGTGTGCTGGCCTTTATAAATCAGAGCATTGAATATAGGAGTAGGGAAATAATTTTAAAATTGTACAAGGCATTGGTAAGACCAATTGTGGAGTATGGTGTACAATTTTGGTCGCCTAATTATAGGAAGGATGTCAACAGAATAGAGAGAGTACAGAGGAGATTTACTAGAATGTTGCCAGGGTTCCAGCAACTTTGTTACAGAGAAAGGTTGAACAAGTTAGGTCTTTATTCTTTGGAGCGCAGACGGTTAAGGGGGGACTTGATTGAGGTCTTTAAAATGATGAAAGGGATAGACAGAGTTGACATGGATAAGCTTTTCCCATTGAGGGTAGGGAAGATTCAAACAAGAGGGCATACATGAGATTTAAGGGACAGAAGTTTAGGGGTAACGTGAGGGGGAACTTCTTTACTCAGAGGGTGGTGGCTGTGTGGAATGAGCTTCCAGCAGAAGTGGTGGAGGCAGGATCGATTTTAACATTTAAAAGTAAAGTGGATAGGTATATGGACGTGAAGGAAATGGAGGGGTATGGTCTGAGTGCAGGTAGATGGGACTAGGGGAAAACAAATGGTCGGCACGGACTGGAAGGGCCGAGAGGGCCTGTTTCCATGCTGTAATTGTTATATGTTATATATGTTGTTATATATGTGCCTGATATGGCAAACAATTTTGCTATACCTGAAGGAAGTGGTGAGGCTATGGAAGAAAACCTAGCTGCCAGTATTAATTATATGGTATCTCACCAACTTCAAGATTCTGTGATGGTTGAAACAGCAGAATTATATAAAACACCGGAAAATTGCACCTCATTGAAGGTACCTACGGTTAATCCGTCTATATGGACGCCTATGACTCCAGGCATGAGAGGACAAGAAATAAGATTTCAAAGAATCCTCAAACTGATTTCAGCTGCCATTACTGCTTTTGGAAGGCAAATGGAAGGGTCGGAAATGGTTAAAATCCAAAAAGATACTTAGGTCTTATTGTGCAATTCCTTCTATGAAATTAATTGTATGAGGAAAATTGCGATTCGGCCCATATTTCATCCAAGGTTTGCAGGCCTGTGTCGATCAAGTGGTGATTCCAAATTGGCCGACACAACCATGGTTCCCATTGATGTTAAACATGATTAAAGAACCATATATGTCAATTCCTAGCAGCAGTGATTTATTAATAAAACCGGTAACCAAAGAAATTCATCCATTACATGCTTATATGAATTTGTTAATATGCAGGTTTTGACCCGACCACTACAAGAGCTTGGATTGTCGGATAGAACTATGGATATTATAGTCGCATCATGGCGAGATAGCACTCAGAGACAATATATGACACATATAAAGAAATGGGAAAATTTTTGTAGACAATCAAATATATCCTATCATACTGTGAACATTGCAAACATATTGGAGTTCCTTGCCGAGTTGCATTTTGAACAGCATTTAAGTTATAGTGCCATTAATAGTGCACGTAGTGCCTTATCATCTTATTTAGGACAAATCTCTGACCAGAAATCAATTGGATCACATCCATTAATATCCAGATTTATGAAAGGAATATTTAACAAAAATCCACCCAAACCAAGATATACAGAAATTTGGGATGGCAGCATTGTACTTACTTTACTTAGGCAATGGACTCCAATCGAAGTTTTATCATTGGAAAAGTTAACATTTAAATTAGTAATGTTAATGGCATTGGTTTCAGCTCAAAGGGTGCAAACATTACAAATGCTACGTTTAGACTGTATACATGTGGCTGCAGATAACATTGTGTTTTATGTTTACAATCTGATCAAACAAAGCAGACCAGGGAGAACTGGAGCAAAGGTAATGTTTCAAGCTTACCCTATTGATCCAACATTGTGTGTAGTTGAACATTTGAATCAATATATAAAAGTTACCAAAACTCTTCGAGGTGATGAAAAAACATTAATGATTACGCATAAGAAACCACACACAAAAGCTTCACTGCAAACAATTTCAAGGTGGTTAAAACAGGTGTTACTTTTAGAGGAGTAGACACTGATGTGTTCAAATCTCACTCCACCAGGGCAGCAGCTACGTCCGCGGCGAAGTTACAGGACGTACCACTCGAACATATTTTAGAAACCGCAGGGTGGTGTAAAGAAGAAACTTTTTCAAAGTTCTACAATAAACCTGTTCACACAATGACAGGCTTTGGACACGCGGTGTTGGGTTCACTATAATCACCTGTTTTGTTTCACTATTGATTGATATTATCAATTATGTTATCACTTATATCTTTTATCACTTTGTAATGGTTTCCCCAGATGTAAAAAGGGGGTTATTATATGTTCTTTTATCATTAAACGATTTATGAAAAGAACTAAAACTGGTCTGGTAAAACGTTTTTACTCATGTATGTGTTGACCTAGCCGGACTGTCGTATGGAAGAATTTTACTTCGGAGTCACGTGAGTGACTACGTGAATAGAAGCCCGTACAGCCGTTGGTGCGTCATGACGTCAGACGCTGGTGCAGTCGCGCGGTGGGAGCAGCAGCGCTCCTCCGAGCGGTAAGTTTAAACTGCGAGTTATACGAAAGGCTGGAGAATTTAGCGGGTGCAGCAGCATCTAAGGAGCGAGGGAGATGGTCGATGTTGCGGGTCGAGACCCTTCTTCAGACTTCACCCTCGATTCTCCAGCATTTGCAGTTTGTTAACAAAGTTCAAACAGGTAAGGTTTTTTAAAAACTTTTACCGCATGTCCTTTTCCGCGACAGTTTGGGTAGAGAAGGTTGCAGAAAGGGAAGAAGGTGTCGGCGAGGCGCTCCGGGGGTAGAAAGGTAAAGTGGCAGGAGAGTGTTGAGGATGGAGGCCCGTCTGGTACACCTGGTCCGGTGCTGGCTACACAGCCAGTGGTTGCGGACCCACTGCTGGGGGGCAGTGGAGGCTTGTCAGTAGGGGGAAGGCCGCTGGCAAGTCTCTGTGGCCCGTAAATGAGTCGGGCCTGGAGGTTATACCCTCCATAGGAGAGTCCGTTTGCTCACGGCTCTCCATGTCGAGATTCTATTTCAAAAGAATGCTCGACAGGGACCAGCTCCGTGGGGAGGAGTGGTGCCCAAGCCAGGCTGATGGAGAGCTTGTGCTCGCAGCACCTGTTTCAGGGCTGCAGAACTATCCTGCCTGTGAGGAGGATGTTCCAGCTCCATGAGGAGGAGTGATGCCCAAGCCAGGCTGATGGAGAGCTTGTGCTAGCAGCACCTGTTTCAGGGCTGCAGAACTATCCTGCCTGTGAGGAGGATGTTCTATCAGGGCAGTTTGCTGGGGGGAGAGCAGTAAAGGTGTTCGGTTGGAGGTAATTCCGAACATTGCTGGGAAGTTTGCTGAGTGTAGAGAGGCAGGAAAGGCGATTGATGTAGAATTGGCTGAAGCCATTCAGTATATGCTCTCCCCACCAGTTACAGGAGCTAGCTATGGATGAAGTAGCAAAAACTATAAAGCTCCTGTTAATTGTGATCTCCTGAAGGTACCGGTGGTTAATCACCAAATTTGGTCATAGATGGGTTTGCCTGCTAGGGCCCAGGAGATGAAGTTTTAAAAAGTGCTTAAACTGTTGTCAGCAGGTATTACAGCTGTGGTGAAAGTTTATTGATACAAATGATATGGTTGAAGCACAGCAGGATGAACTGGAACTCCTTTGTAATGCATTTTGAAACCAGTGTACCACCACGAAATCTGTTGTTTGGTGGTAACCTTGCAAAAAGGGTCAAAGACTGTTATGAGGTTGTTATAACCATGGCCCTCATTAAGCCAGCTGGAAGCAAGGCAAAAAAGGTTCTCTACAAGAAGTCGAGGACAACAAGGCCGCAAGGAAAGATGCTGGTAAGGAATATACCATTGACAGACGATGAATTAACTGATGTTCCTGTTCAAATTGGGGAAGGTAAAAATTGTTTCTCAAACAATGGCAGCAGTTGACATCAGATTTGTTCATACTTAGTGTATTGAAGGGGTGAAAAATTGAATTTTACTATAAGGACAGTCTACCTAGTCAACATTTTCCTAGTCGTAAACTTATTTTCAGATGAGGAAAAATGTGCTTATTCAAGCAGATTCAGTCGTTACGTAAGAAGGGGTAATTGAGCCTTCTGTATATCAAAGTCAAAAATTTCTGTCAAGTATATTTCCCAGATCTAAAAAGACTGAGGGATGTAGAATTATTCTGGGCTTATCCAATTTGAACAAATTTGTTTGTTTATAGGCATTTCAAAATGGAGACCTTTACCACGGGCAAACATTAGTGTCCAAAGGGTATTATATGGCAACCGTTGATTAAAGAATGCGTATTACACAGTGTCTATTCATGGTCATGATAGAAGATATTTGAAATTTATTTGGATGACTGAGCTGTGGCAATTCAGGACATTGCCGAATGGATTAACTTCAGCTCCTAGATTATTTACTAAATTGGTAAAAACCTGTGTTAGCATTACTTAGAGCTTAGGGGCATGTGGTAATGGCCTATTTAGATGATATTCTGATAGTTGGAAAGACTCATGCTGAAACTCAATCATCAGTTTCAGTTGTTAAAATCACTTTTGAACAAATGGGATTTGTTATTCACCCAGATAAATCTAAATTATCACCAGTCCAAAATTATTGATTATCTGGGATTTACCATTAATTCCAATCACATGTTGGTAACATTGCCCAGGGCTAAATTGAATCAGTTAATTGAGGACTGTGTTAAGCTCGTTGGAGAACAACGGCCTTCGATTAGACAAGTAGCCAGCTTTATTGGGAAGTTGTTGCAGCCTTTCCAGCTGTGCAGTATGGTCCTCTGCATTATCAACAATTACAACTATCAAAGGAACAGGCACTGAGAATACAAAGGGGCCATTTTTTGATAGGCCTATGCCGTTGTCAGCTGGGGCGATTGCTGACATACAATGGTGGATAGTACATGTTTCAAAAATTTAAGGAAGGTTTTGGTGGAATCACCGTCACTGATATTACAGACTGATGTAAGTGCACTGGGTTGGGGTGCAACAGATATGTCTTCTAGTTGTGGAGGCGGATGGAATATGGATGATGAGACATCGCTTCCTCAATGAAGAGGGATTAATTATTTAGAGTTGTTGGGCACCTGGTATGGGCTCAAAGCTTATTGTTCTACAAGGAGGGATTATGCATGTGCAGGTCAGATTGACAACACCACAGCAGTGGCATATGTTAACCACATGGGTGGAGTTAAGTCACAGTCTTGTGATAGACTGGCTAACCAGATTTGGAGCTGGTGTATTGACCAAAATATCTGGCTTTCAGCACTTTAATTGCCAGGAAGAGGTCACGTCAGTTTAATGACAACATTGAATGGATGTTAAATCAGGATGTATTTAACCAAATGATTGATCAGTATGCATTGCCAGATATTGACTTGTTTGCATCTCAATTAAATCATCAGTTACCTAGATATGTTTCATGGTAACCAGATACTGGGGCAGTAGCAGTGGATGCATTTTCGCTGCATTGGGGAGGAATGTTTGTGTATGTATTTTCTCCATTCTGTCTCATCAGCAGATGTTTGCAAAAGATCAAGGAGGACTCCGCTTCAGGGGTATTGGTAGTGTCAGGTTGGCCTACACGGGCATGGTTTCCCGTTGTATTACAAATGGCTAGGGAGCCTTACATGCTTATGTCCAAGAATAAAAATCTACTGGTAAATCCAGTCACTGGGGATCAACATCCTTTATAGGATCGTATTGATCTGTTAATTGCAGATTTTAAGGAGGCCATACCTGGGGAGAGGACTGTTTCATCGGACGGTGGATGTTCTCACGTCAACCTGCAGGGATAGCACACAGCAGCAATATATCACCTATATAAGGAAGTGGGAGCAATTCTGCCTACAGCAGGATATTGTATATCACACTGCAGGGATCACGGATGTATTGGAGTTTGTCAACTCTTTAATTGACCGAAAAAATTAAGTTACAGTGCGATTAATTCAGCCAGAAGTGCTCTGTCTTATTTATCTATGAATGCAGAATTGCATACAGTAGGGACATCCGTTAGTTTCACAATTCATGAAGGGAGTTTTCAATTTAATCCTTCTAAACCCAGGTATGCCTGTATTTGGAATTTGAGTGAAATTTTTATGGCTCGTCGCCAGTGGGCTCCTGTTACAAGCCTATCAGTAGCCAAATTATCTATGAAGGTGGTCATGCTTATGGCGTTGGTTTCAGCTCAACGTGTATAAATGTTGCAAAAGCTACGGCTAGATAGAATGCATGTGTCGGCTGATGCCATTATATTTTATGTCTATGATTTGCTTAAACATAATAAAAGAGGCATGACAGGATGTAAGATTGTGTTTTCAGCATACTCCGCAGATGATCGCTTCTGTATAGTCTCACATTTATCTCGTTACATTGAGATTACTAAACCTCTGAGAGAAACAGAGTTGGTTTGTTTATTAGTCACAAAAAACCACACAGTAAGGTGTCGGTGCAAACGATTTCAAGGTCCTCGCGGCCGCAGGATGGTTCAGTGAGCTAATTTCAGAGGTTTTATCACAAGCCGATTTCAAGGTTCGGGGTGTTTGCTGATTCTGGTGTCAGTACTGTTACATTTTTCCCCTGAGTTAGAGGGGTTTGTTATGATTTGTTTGTACATAAACTGTTATTCCATTTAACAAATGTATTACTGATGCATGATTGATTGTTAACGACTTTTGAGTCAATCCAGGCAGTGTGAACGTCGGATTTGAGTCTGCGGCGTGAATTCACAGTGCTTTGAAGTCTTCACGTAGTCACTCACGTGACTCCGAAGTAAAATAGTAAGATTAAACGAGAACTTACCAGTTTGAAGTTTGATCTTTATTTTATGAGGAGTAACGATGAGGGATTACGTGCCCTCCACTCCCCACCCTCATAAAATAAATGATCATCTGGTAGTTCTAAATCTATGATGAGCCTTACTATCTTACTCCGGCTATTGTGTTCTGTATTTTTCATGCCGCTGCTTTGAAGTATGCCGTTCTAGCACCAGGCGGGGCTTCTTCACGTAATCCCTCATCGTTACTCCTCATAAAATAACGATCAAACTTCAAACTGGTAAGTTCTCGTTTAATCTTACTATTTGATATGTCTTTTCTCCATTATGGAGTCCTGGAGCTGGCGAGAGGCCATATAATTAAATTGCTGACCAGATTGTTATCCATGGCTTCACCAGTTCCCGCCGGTATGGCAAATTGCTGGCCACATCCAGCTCACCTGGAGCATAGCTCATGTGCATTGGTGTATGCACATAAGCAGTGACACCAAACTTCAGGGTCAGATTCATACTGCCCTGGCTTCTCCCAGCTCATGCTCACAGGAGGTGACATGCAGCCCTAAACAAGGTGCTGCTGTTATGGGTCCCCATGCAGACTCGTAGGCATATTATCCTTCATATGTGTACAGCTCTTTTGCAATATGGACCTCTGCTAGAGGTTTTTGCTGAAAGCTGCTGGGGACCCTGGGGTATAAACCCTGGCAGGAACACCTCCTCATTGTTATCATTTTAGCTATGAGGTGTTCCACGTTGTCCAGACATCCCCAATGTTTATTTTTGGAAGGGGAAAAGTCTTGCTGGCCTCACTCATCACAGTTGTCAGACCTGAACAATTTACTCTTGGCCTGCCTCCCGACAGGAGTGGCCACATTACTTTAAAGCACCGGAGTTGATACCGCTGGCTGAACAGTCGGCGTCCCAAAAGCCGGTGTCATCTGCTGACCGCAGCTACGAGTTCATCATGAGGAATTTCCCCTACTATCGAGAGAACAAGTAAGGCTGGCAGAACTCCATTCTGCCACAACCTCAGCCTCAATAAGTGTTTCGTCAAAGTGCCTCGGCATTACGACGACCCTGGCAAGGGTAATTACTGGATGCTGGACCCGTCCAGCGACGACGTGTTCATCAGCGGGATGACGGGTAAACTTCGCCGGAGATCAGTCATGTCCCGGAGCAAATTGGCTTGCAAGAGGGGACTTCGCCTTTCGATGTCAGGACTGGGCTTGGTGGAATGCAGCAACCACTTGTATTGGCTGCTGTCACCCTTCCTTTCCTTGCACCATCCGCACAACACTCTCAATTACTCCAGCGCCGCCTCCAGTTTTTTGAACCAGACTTCCAGTTACAGCTCGTTGCTCAGCGGTTGCGGGCTGGAGCAGATGGCGAGCGGGGATATCTCTCACCCGTTGTTGTGGGGATCTGTACAGTGTGGGAACACGGTGAACCCTTGCTCCGTCAGCTTACTGGCGGGGCAAGCCGACTACTCCTTCCCATCCTTGCATCACACGCAGGCGGTGCAGCAGCAGATCGGAGGACTGGTCGGAGGTAGGTTTTACTTTATAGGCGACACATTTGCCTTATTTTCACTGTTTTAATATTTTTTCCCTTTTAGGAAGTGTCCCTGCTGGCTCCTGTAACCAGACTTATGGGACCTAGTAAACCGCAGAACGTTTAAAACACTTACCTGCGGGAGTTTTACTTACTGCTGGTGGAGCTGCGCTCTCCAGCCTGACGGTGCGCCTAACGCGTCTGACGTAATGACGCGCAGGCGCTCTGGCGGGTCTTCTTCACAGAATCACTCACGTGACTCCGAAGTAAAATACGGCATGGACACTGACATCTTAGAGTTCATTTTCTATGGGTCTTTGACAATAAATTAAGTTATAGTCCCATTAACTGTACCCAACGTGCTTCTCATCATAGTTGCTGCAGCAAGTGGGACCCGTTCTCTCGGGTTTCACCTTCTGGTGTCCAGTATTTAGGATATCATTAACACAAGTTCTTCCAGACCCAAGTACACAGAAGTATGGGATATTGATATTGTGTTAACATTTATTCACCATGGGCTCCAGCTATATCTCTATCTTTGGTTCGGCTCTCATAGGTACGTTATTCACTGGCGCTGCCCTCAGCGCACAGGTCCAGTCATTACATAAATTACGAATGGACAGGATCGTTACACCTGCAATATCATAATTCATGTTTGCATACCCCAAGCACCTTCGGTTACATGTGGTCACACATTTACATCATTACGTCAAGGTCATCTAGAGCCTTAAAGGCTCCGATATTAGTTCAGACCATCTAAAGGTGGTTATACGAGGTTTGGCATATACAGTAGATACTGATTTCTAATGTCACTCCACCAGGGCTGCTACAACACCAGCAGCAAGGGTTATGTGCAGTCCTCTGCACCACATCCTGTCAACTGTAGGAAGGTCTAACGAAAGAGGTATCCAATGTTTTATTTTAACCCATTGCCAGACCAGGGGTATTTGCCAACTAAATAGATTCATAGAAACATAGAAAATAGCTGCAGGAGTAGGCCATTCAGCCCTTCGAGCCTGCACCACCATTCAATATGATCATGGCTGATCATCCAACTCGGTATCCTGTACCTGCCTTCTCTCCATACCCCATGATCCCTTTAGCCACAAGGGCCACATCTAACTCCCTCTTAAATATAGCCAATTAACTGGCCTCAACTACCTTCTGTGGCAGAGAATTCCAGAGACTCACCACTCTCTGTGTGAAAAATGTTTTCCTCATCTCAGTCCTAAAAGAATTCCCCCTTATCCTTAAACTGTGACCCCTTGTTTTGGACCTCCCCAACATCGGGAACAATCTTCCTGCATCTATCCTGTCCAACCCCTTAAGAATTTTGAAATTTGAATTTTGTAAGTTTCTGTAAGATCCCCCCTCAATCCCACGGCAATTCAATTTATAGTTCCCCTCAGTTGAGAGGGGTTACTGTTATTATTGTTTGTTCATTTATCAGCATCAGCATGTTTTTAAATCTATGTCATGTACGTATGCATTATGAATGTTTCTCTCATCTATGGTCAATTAATGCAGTTGTGCTTGTGTGGACTCGTTTTTCCATGGCATGAAATCACAGACCTTCAAAATCTTCACATAGTCACTCACGTGACTCCGAAGTACAATAGTAACATTAAACAAGAACTTACCAGTTTGAATTTTGATCGTTATTTTATGAGAAGTTACGATGCGGGATTACGTGCCCTCCGCTCCCTACCCTCATAATATAACGATCACCTGGTAGTTCTAGTCATCTATAATCTTACTATGTTAGTTCAACAACTGTTATCTGTGATTTCACACCGCAGCTTAGACGAATTGACATGCATGCGTTGGGACGCCCTTCTTCACGTAATCCCTTATCGTAACTCCTCATAAAATAACGATCAAACTTCAAACTGGTAAGTTCTCGTTTAATCTTACTGTTATACACTACTTGCTTAATCGAAAGAGGACATTCAGCACAGTTCCACAGTTCCAGCTATGCACAATGTCACCTATCTACAGTATGTCTCCAGGAATGCTGCCTGATCCGCTGTGTTATTCCAGCATTTTGTGTCATTTGGCACAACCTGTCTATACCAGCGACCTTTTCAGCAATCATTTTCATTTGTTCGCCAGTCATTTCCCATAGTCCCGTAAATTATTTTCCCTCAGGTCCCTTTCCAATTCCCTGTTCTTCCCATCAGTCGCACAGGAAGACAGTTCCACGTCATCACTCCTCTGGGTAACAAAAAAGGATATTTCTACAAATCCCAACCTTAAATTTTGCCCTTAATCTCAAAAATATGTCCTCTGAATGTGAACCACCTGATAGAGGGAAAATATAATTTTCTATTTAGCCTGTCTAAACCAGTCGTAACCTTGTACACATTAATAAAATCTCCTCTCATTCTTCTTTGCCCCTTGAAGGTGACCATCAACCACTATTGCATACTCTTGCCTTTCACACGTAACAGGCTTGTTCATGGTACTTCATGCAGTGAAATTCTGTTCTCTGATTTTAAGTAGCTTGTGAAATAGAAGATGCTTATTCATGTCCCATGCTTGCTTCTGGAAATTTTGCACAGTTCCAGCTATGCAAATGGCCAGGCAGTTTCTGTCATTTATCTAATTCCCGTAAATACTCAGAGAAGAAAGCAACATGAGATGGAAAAAGAGCAGCCAGATGGTTTGCAGCCCTAGTGTTCTCTCTGATGCCCAGAACAATTAGGAGGTTGTTTCCTGCAAGGTCATATCAGCAGACTGCAAGACTAACTTTATATTTTAGACTTTATAGATACAACATTTAAATAGGCACTTTGGCCCACCGTCTGCCCCAACCAGTGATTGCCCAAACACTAACACTATCGTACACACAAGGAACAATTTACAATTTACAGAGGTCAATTAACCTACAAACCTGTATGTCTTTGGAGTGTGGGGGGATATCGGAGCACCCAGAGAAAACTAGTCACTGGGAGTACATAAAAACTCCGTACAGTCAGCACCCAGAGTTAGGATCGACCGGGATCTATGCGGCTGTTCGGCAGCAACTCCACCGCTGCAACACTTTTCTGCATTACTAACTTTCACGAGAAATACTTTGTCTGACAAAAATAATTCTTATGTGCTTCATTCAAAGCATGTATTGTCTAATGTTCTGAGGAAAATATTATCAGCCCCATGTGAACATCTCCAGGGCAGACATTTAGTTTTTTCCTCATCGTGCACTGAAAGATGTGGAACAGATGAAGGTGTTAGAATAATGGGTGTGAGAAGTGTCAAGTTTTTACAATGTGGGGTGTGGTCCACATTAGGGTGTTACAGTGAGGAATGTGGGGCAGAACAGAATGTTGCAATGAAAGGTATGGACCATGTCAGGTTGCTACAGGAAAAGGCACAGGGCATATGTGGTTGTTATCCTAATGAATGCTGGACAGTGGGTTATAGGACCAATCAGTGTATTACCAAATGGTATGGGACATGTTAGAGTGGTCACGTATAAGGAGTGGGTCCTCAACTTGGTGTTACAATGAGAGATAATGGTATACAAAGTGTCACCTTGAGGCCAATGCACCAGAGCAGTGTATTAAGGTTGATAGGTTCAAATATCTGTTTATTGTCTCATGTACCAATTAAGGTACATGCTAATAAAAAGCAACAAGACACACAACTACATAAGAGTTAACATAAACATCTGCCACAGTGGATTCCACATTCCTTACTGTGATGGAAGGCTATAAAGTCTAATCTTCTTCCTATTTATTCTCCCGCAATCGGGGCAGTTGAACCATCTGCATTCGGGGCGATCGAAGCTCCTGCAGCTGGTGACCAAAGCCCCCACATCGGAGCGATCGAAGCTCCAGCATTGGGGCAATTGAAGCTCCCCCGTCGGAGCAGTTGAAGCTCCTGCTGTTGCAGCTCCTGAATTCGGTGTCTAAACAGGGACCACGAGCTCCACATTGTTAAAGTCCACAGGCTCCCACGGTTGGAGCTCCCGAAGTGGATCTCCAGCAAGAGTCCGCCAACTCCATGACGCTAGGCCGCAGTGCGGACAGAGATATGATACGGGAAAACAATCTCATCTCCATCGAGGTAAGAGATTTTTTTTTAAGTTTCCCACCCCCACATAAAACAAGCTCAAGAACTATAACATACATATAGCACATACTATAAAACAACAAAGAAGGAAGGGACGGGACAGGCTGTTGGCGAGGCAGCCATTGCTGGCGCCTCCCGGTGTTTGACCATTTGGGGAATATTAGAATTTGGCAGTGAATAATTGAGGAACTTAAGGCATTTACAGTAACCGATATGGAGAATATCAGGTTGTTGCAATGATGGCTGTGAGGGGTATTGAGATTAGAAAAAGGACACAATGTGCTGGAGTTACTCAAGGGGTCAGGCAACCTCTCTGGAAAACATGGATAGATGGCGTTTAAGGTTGGGCTCCTTCATCAAACTGAGATGCTGCAATGAGGGGGTGGGGCATGTCAGGTCATTAAGGGACGCAGGCGCATCAGGGTGGAGCAATGGCTGTGCAAGGCATATCAAGGAGTTACAGTGGCTGTTCTGGACTTATTGGGGTGCAGCTGAGGCATATGCAGCATGCCAGGGTGTCGCAGTGTGCAGTTTGGGGTAGGTAGGTAGCAAAATCTACAGCTTATTATATAAAGGAAAGCTTGCTTTACCTTGCTGTGCTGTTCAATTTGGTGGGAATGCGTATATGAGAGTGCAGGCTTCTGCCAATATACAGCAGTATCACCCAAGAAGCAGTCCAGAGGCAGGAGACTTTGTCCAACTTCATGTTGTGTCCATTTTACTTTAACCTGGACCATTTAAAAACACCAGATAACAAAATTGTTTGTATATCTAACAGGGAATCTGTTAAAATTCAGTGGATCCATGAACGTGATTTTTTTGAGTACATACAGTGGCTTGCAAAAGTTTTCATACCCCTTGAACTTTTCCACATTTTGTCACGTTACAACCACAAATGTAAATGTATTTTATTGGGATTTTATGTGATAGACCAACACAAAGTGGCGCATAATTGTGAATTGGAAGGAAAATGATACATGGTTTTCAATTTTTTTTACAAATAAAAAACTGAAAAGCCTGGCGTGCAAAAGTATTCATCCCCCTTTACTCTAATACCCCTAAATAAAATCCAGTGCAACCAATTGCCTTCAGAAGTCACCTAATTAGTAAATAGAGTCCACTTGTGTGTAATCTAATCTCAGTATAAATACAGCTGTTCTGTGAAGGCCTCGGAGGTTTGTTAGAGAACATTAGTGACCAAACAGCATCATGAAGCCCAAGGAACACACCAGACAGGTCAGGGATAAAGTTGTGCAGAAGTTTAAAGCAGGGTTAGGTTATAAAAAAATATTCCAAGCTTTGAACATCTCACGGAGATGTTCACCGAAAATGGAAAGAGTATGGCACAACTGCAAACCTACCAAGACATGGCCGTCCACCTAAACTGACAGGCCGGGCAAGGAGAGCATTGATCAGAGAAGCATCCAAGGCCCATGGTAACTCTGGAGGAACTGCAGAGATCCACAGCTCAGGTGGGAGAATCTGTCCACAGGACAACTATTAGTCGTGCACTCAACAAATCGGGCTTTTATGGAAGAGTGGCAAGAAGAAAGCCATTGTTGAAACAAAGCCATAAGAAGTCCGTTTGCAGTTTGCCACAAGCCATGTGGGGACACAGCAAACATGTGGGGGAAGGTGCTCTGGTCTGATGAGACCAAAATTGAAGTTTTTGGCCTAAATGCAAAACGCTATGTGTGGCAGAAAACTAACACTGCACATCACCCTGACCACGCCATCCCCACTGTGAAACATGGTAGTGGCAGCATCATGCTGTGGGGATGCTTTTCTTCAGCAGGGACAGGGAAGCTGCTCAGAGTTGATGGGAAGATGGATGGAGCCAAATACAGGGCAATCTTGGAAGAAAACCTGTTAGAGTCTGCAAAAGACTTGAGACTGGGGCGGAGGTTCACCTTCCAGCAGGACAATGACCCTAAACATACAGCCAGAGCTACAATGGAATGGTTTTGATCAAAGCATATTCATGTGTTAGAATGGCCCAGTCAAGTCCAAATCGAATTGACAATCTCTGGCAAGACTTGAAAATTGCTGTTCACAGACACTCTCCATCCAATCTGACTGTGTTTGAGCTATTTTGCAAAGAAGAATGGGCAATAATTTCAGTGTCTACATGTGCAAAGCTGCTAGAGACATACCCCAAAAGACTTGTAGCTGTAATTGCAGTGAAAGGTGGTTCTACAAAGTATTGACTCAGGGAGGCTGAATACTTTTGCACGCCACACTTGTCAATTTTTTATTTGTAATAACATTTGGAAACCAAGTATCATTTTCCTTCCACTTCACAATTATGCGCCACTTTGTGTTGGTCTATCACATAAAATCCCAATAAAGTACATTTATATTTGTGGTTGTAACGTGACAAAATGTGGAAAAGTTCAAGGGGTATGAATACTTTTGCATGTCACTGTAAATCCTGATTTGGGAGCCAGAAAATATATGACATATTTCATGTTCCTTTTAACTTGAATGACATTGCCTCATTCTGAAATCATCCTTATCAAGACCGAGGTGGCAATATCCCTTTAAGACCTAAGATTTTCACTTGCACCAGCTACAATCTAAAAATGTTTCATTCTACTGAGGTTGTAGAACCACAACCTCAGGGAATCCAGGCAGCTTATTGGCTTATATTGTAGAAAAAGTAAAACTAAGCTTCAAACTGGTTTCTCGAGTTAAATCCCTGTTTATATTAGCAACCTAATCAACTATACAGCAGACGGCTTACTTCTTTCAAAATCTATCTCCCAATTGTCCGGCTTCTAATTAGAGAACCTATCTTGTAACTTCCATTGAATAACATCTATTCATGAAGCAAGGTTATCTCTCCTAAAATATGAGAATTCCATGGTGGTCTATACACTGGATATTTCAGTGTAATAACCACTTGAGTCCATTAACCAACAGATATATATTTAAATGTGTACGAAGGAACTGCAGATGCTGGTTCTGAAGAAGGATCTCGACCCGAAACATCACCTATTCCTTTTCTCCAGAGATGCTGCCTAACCCGTTGAGTAGTTCCAGGATTTTGAGTCTCTCTTCCATATATATTTTAAAACTGGTTTCACTCTTATATTGCAAGCTGCAAGCTTACATACTCTTCAAAAAAGCACATATCTATTACAAGACAACTATGGCTATCACTAGAATACATCTTGTAACACATCCACCATAAAATAAGTTGCTATTTTATTATTCATATTGAAGGGCAACCATTAAAGGGGAACATTTCAAGAAATCAGTTAATATCCCAAGTGCCGATATTTAAAATCCCATTTCACAGGATATGAGATTCACAAAATGATCCCCAACATAAGATCAACAGGCAGCAAGGAGATAGGCCATTCAGATCATTTTGCTTGTATTTGTTCTCATACGAGCCACTCCCATTCTCTATCCATGGTCTTGCAAATTTTTGTTTTTCAAGTCTGTATCTACTTCCCTTTTGACAGTTACTATGTTTGTTTAAATCCATAGCAACATAGAAATTAGGTGCAGGAGCAGGCCATTCGGCCCTTCGAGCCTGCACCGCCATTCAATATGATCATGGATGATCATCCAACTCAGTATCCTGTACCTGCCTTCTCTCCATACCCCCTGACCCCTTCAGCCACAAGGGCCACATCCAACTCCCTCTTAAATATGGCCAACAAACTGGCCTCAACTACCTTCTGTGGCAGAGAATTCCACAGATTCACCACTCTGTGTGAAAAACGATTTTCTCATCTCGGTCCTGAAAGACTTCCCCCTTATCCTTAAACTGTGACCCCTTGTCCTGGACTTCCCCAACATCGGGAACAATCTTCCTGCATCTAGCCTGTCCAACCCCTTAAGAATTTTGTAAATCTCTATGAGATCACCCATCAATCTTCTAAATTCCAGCGAGTACAAGCCAAGTCTATCTAGTCCTTCTTCATATGGAAGTTGTGCCATCCCAGGAATCAGTCTGGTGAACCTTCTCTGTACTCCCTCTATGGCAAGAATTCATTCCAGATCTTTGTGAGAAAGCACTTCTCCATTTTTTTCAACAAATGTGTAATCAATGTCCTCTAATTACTGAACCAGCATCTTCCGCCATACATATCCACAGCTCCAAGCAATGGAATCTGTGGGTTTCAGGTGAGGGTGGAGACATATGTTATTTCTCTTTTGTTACTCATTTTGAACACAGCCATTAATTCTTCCTTAATTCTCTGTTTGAAAATAAACAATCCAGTTTATCAATGTAACTGAAGTAATTTATCCCTGAACTGTTTTGAGTTAATGTCTTCTCTAATCTTTCTAGGCCTTGTACTCTACATGACTCAATTTTTTCTGTATTATTTAATAACGTGCACATTTATGAGACTCCTGTCACTTGCTATCTTTTTGGTTAACTTGGATGTCCTTTTTCACAAATGCTTGTGACATCAGCATTAATTTCCAAATGGTGCTAAAAATATGTAAGTTGTAAAGTTGCTATGGTGCAAAAAAATTGGGCTTTGCTTAATATTGGTTGTATAATTACCATGACCAGCCTTCTTTTTTTTTCTTGAGATACTTAGCAAATACTAAGTTTTAAAATACTTCCACTATTTTTATTTTTGGATGCAAAGTAGAGATTTCTGAATATTTTGTTGATTAGCAATCAAACCACCAGGAGATCATATCAAACCTGAATTCTTGCCACATCTAAATGTGAATGTGGCGTACAATTAGATGGCTAATGAGCCGATTGGGCTCCAAGAACATTTCCTTCCTCAGCAAAGGTAGTGGCAATCAAATAAGAAATAAGGACAAGGATGATTTCTTTATCGCTATATTCATCTGGTGGACCCAAACGCAGGGTCCTTTTTGGCTTCATCTTGAGATCCTCATTATCAGAGAAGCTAATCTCTAGCCAATTCATTCCACTCCATGTGATGTCAAGTAACGACAGTTAACACTAGATGCTGCAAAGACAATAGGAGCAAACAGCATCCTAGCTCATGCACTAAAGACCTGCGCTCCAGAACCATGCTACTCCAGAAGAATTGCAGCACTGGCATCTACCCAACAATGTGGAAAAAATCTGAATTATGTCCTGTTCATAAAAAGCAGGATAGAGACAATCCAGCTAATTATTGTCGACAATATTCACAAAAGCTAGAGTAACTCAATGGGTCAGGCAGCATCTCTGGAGAAATGGAATAGGTGATGTTCTGGGTTGAGACCCTTTTTCAGTCTGAGAGTCAGGGTGAAAGGGAAACAAGAGATATATACAGCGATATAGAGAGATATACAGTAGAGCAAATGAATGAAAGATATGCAAAAAAGTAACGATGATCAAGGAAACAGTCCAGTGTTGCCCATGTCCATTCAGTCATTGGAAAAGTGATGGAAGCTGATGCCCAGTGTTATCAAGTGGCACTTATTCACAAACAGCATGAATGCACAGTCAGGGTTTTGAGGTGACCACCCAGCTCCAGATCTCAGCCCAAGCTCAGACCAAATATGGACAATTGAAGTAAATTCCAGAGATGAGATGAGATGAAGAGGGTCATTTCATCTTGCCCAGATAGTGTTAAAGAATATCAGAAGGAAAAGAGGCCAATGGATAGAATCATGCCCGAGTGTTGCTTATCACCTATCAGACCATGTCTGAATGGTGGCCAGCTCTCAGACGGCTTAATCCATCAATGAGTTGTGAATAGATTTGATCGTTTTGCAATCATGAGTGAACAGCTGAAACTCAGAATTTATGATGAAAGAGAGATCATTGATGGAGCCTTTGAAGATGGTTGTCACAAATGTGCACACACTTCTGTAGTGCTGTCCTGGTGCAGGGATGAATGACTGCTAGATATGCAAAAAAGTAACGATGATCAAGGAAACAGTCCAGTGACTCCTAACTCCTGAAATACTTCCCTCTATCTGGTGAATCTTTGAAGCAGTTTGACACGGGACACGCGCTGAGGGCTGATCATCCTGCAGCGGGCCGCCCTTGTGGAGGGTGTATAGTGTTAAAAGGCCGAAACACCCAGTGATGCAAGGGTACACTACTGATGATGTGTCCTGTGCCCAACTGTCCTGAAGGTTACCCAGGCCAAGATATACGTATACGTACCCCTCCCCCCCCGATGTTGAGCGTCGACCACTCTCAGCAATCAATGAATGTCGTGAAATGCTCCCCACCTACTGGCACAAGGGACTTCTTAACATCTAGTCCTGTGTATTTGATTCATCCCAAATACTGTAAATTGTCAATAATGCTGGAATTATTGTTCTGTAACAAATGTAGGATAGATTAATATTTAGATATATGTGTGCAAGCTTAAATCATTTAGACATTAACTACTTATTATTTCAAATGCAGACTGGCTGGAAAAATGTTTCCATGATATCATTTTTTTGGTACAGTTGCGATCAAACATTCATGTGTCACCACTTTTCATAGTGAACTAAATGCATTGTAAACACAAAATGCTTGAATAACTCGACGGGTCAGGCAGCATCCCTGGAGTTCATGGATAGCTGACGTTTCAGGTCAGGAAGCTTCTGGGTCTGAAGATGGGTTCCGACCTGAAACATCACCTATCCATGTCCTTCAGCGATGCTGCCTGACCTGCTGAGGTACTCTAGCATTTTGTGTCTATCCTTAGTAAACCAGCATCTGTGGTTCCTTATTTCTACTGAATGCATTGTTGAGTTGTAGAGGGCAAGATTAGCAAGTTTGCTGATGATACAAAAGTTAGTGGTTTTGCAGATAGTGCAAATGGTTGTGAATGATTGCAGCTGGATCTGGATCAATTGGCCAGGTGGGCTAAGGAATGGTTGATGGAACGTAATACAGAAAAGTGTGAGAAGTTGCATTTTGGGATGTCGAACAAGGTGTAAGTTATTGGGGCAAATCCTCCAAAATTATGGAAGAACTCGGGGACAAGGACACAGGCATTTTTTAAAAACAGACTTGCTGGCTGCAAAGGAATAATCCCCAATCCACAAAGGAAGAACCAGTTTAAAACCTGTCTGTGGGCCTGGGCTTTACATGACTATGCGAATGGTATGGACAGGAAAGGCCGCGACGGAGATAACAAGATTATCTTGGAGAGACAAAGGAAGGTACCGAGCCTCAGCAGACGGTGGTAAACAGCCCAGCAGCATGCCAATCACCATCGTGGATGACCCATCCATCGGGACAATGGGAGCCCAGCTAGGCGATGGGATAACAATCAGGCTGAGGTATCATGACATCAGCAAACCACATTATCATCGAAAGCCTATTGTTCATGCCAGATCAAAACTGGGAAGCATCGAAAGACCCTTTTGTCCAGAGGACCACCTGGGAGGTTTCAAAGGAGCAACTCGGGTATAAAGGCAAAAGCCAAGCAAGGACTCGCTCTCTTTTCTGCTCTGCTGGACGGCTCCGGACCCTGCATCAAATCTAAGCTGTAAGTACCCCACTGACCTGGTGAAGTTCCCGAAATCGGATAGAGGTTGAGGGAAGAAGGGGAAAGTGGGTGTACTAGAAACATAGAAACATAGAAATTAGGTGCAGGAGTAGGCCATTCAGCCCTTCGAGCCTGCACCGCCATTCAATATGATCATGGCTGATCATCCAACTCAGTATCCCGTACCTGCCTTCTCTCCATACCCTCTGATCCCCTTAGCCACAAGGGCCACATCCAACTCACTCTTAAATATAGCCAATGAACTGGCCTCAACTACCTTCTGTGGCAGAGAGTTCCAGAGACTCACCACTCTCTGTGTGAAAAAAGTCTTTCTCATCTCGGTCTTAAAGGATTTCCCCCTTATCCTTAAGCTGTGACCCCTTGTCCTGGACTTCCCCAACATCGGGAACAATCTTCCTGCATCTAGCCTGTCCAACCCCTTAAGAATTTTGTAAGTTTCTATAAGATCCCCTCTCAATCTCCTAAATTCCAGAGAGTATAAACCAAGTCTATCCAGTCTTTCTTCATAAGACAGTCCTGACATCCCAGGAATCAGTCTGGTGAACCTTCTCTGCACTCCCTCTATGGCAATAATGTCCTTCCTCAGATTTGGAGACCAAAACTGTACGCAATACTCCAGGTGTGGTCTCACCAAGACCCTGTACAACTGAAGTAGAACCTCCCTGCTCCTGTACTCAAATCCTTTTGCTATGAAAGCTAACATACCATTCGCTTTTTTCACTGCCTGCTGCACCTGCATGCCTACTTTCAATGACTGGTGTACCATGACACCCAGGTCTCGCTGCATCTCCCCTTTTCCTAATCGGCCACCATTTAAATAATAGTCTGCTTTCCTGTTTTTGCCACCAAAGTGGTTAACCTCACATTTATCCACATTATACTGCATCTGCCAAACATTTGCCCACTCACCCAGCCTATCCAAGTCACCTTGCAGTCTCCTAGCATCCTCCTCACAGCTAACACTGCCCCCCAGCTTAGTGTCATCTGCAAACTTGGAGATATTGCCTTCAATTCCCTCATCCAGATCATTAATATATATTGTAAATAGCTGGGGTCCCAGCATTGAGCCCTGCGGTACCCCACTAGTCACTGCCTGCCATTGTGAAAAGGACCCGTTTACTCCTACTCTTTGCTTCCTGTTTGCCAGCCAGTTCTCTATCCACATCAATACTGAACCCCTAATACTGTATGCTTTAAGTTTGTATACTAATCTCTTATGTGGGACCTTGTCGAAAGCCTTCTGGAAGTCCAGATATACCACATCCACTGGTTCTCCCTTATCCACGCTACTAGTTACATCCTCGAAAAATTCCACAATATTCGTCAGACATGATTCACCTTTCGTAAATCCATGCTGACTTTGTCCAATGATTTCACCACTTTCCAAATGTGCTGCTATCCCATCTTTAATAACTGACTCTAGCAGTTTCCCCACTACCGATGTTAGACTAACTGGTCTGTAATTCCCCGTTTTCTCTCTCCCTACCTTCTTAAAAAGAGGGGTTACATTTGCTACCTGCCAATCCTCAGGAACTACTCCAGAATCTAAAGAGTTTTGAAAGATTATCACTAATGCATCCACTATTTCCTGAGCTACTTCCTTAAGTACTCTGGGATGCAGCCTATCTGGCACTGGGGATTTATCGGCCTTTAATCTATTCAATTTACCCAACACCACTTCCCGACTGACCTGGATTTCACTCAATTCCTCCTTTGACCCACAGTCCCCTGCTATTTCCGGCAGATTATTTATGTCTTCCTTAGTGAAGACGGAACCAAAGTAGTTATTCAATTGGTCCGCCATATCCTTGTTCCCCATGATCAACTCACCTGTTTCTGACTGCAAGGGACCTACATTTGTTTTAACTAACCTCTTTCTCTTCACATATCTATAAAAACGTTTGCAGTCAGTTTTTATGTTCCCTGCCAGTTTTCTTTCATAATCTATTTTTCCTTTCCTAATTAAGCCCTTTGTCCTCCTCTGCTGGTCTCTGAATTTCTCCCAGTCCTCTGGTATGCTGCTTTTTCTGGCTACTTTGTACGCATCATCCTTTGCTTTGATACTATCCCTGATTTCCCTTGTTATCCACGGATGCACTACCTTCCCCGATTTATTCTTTTGCCAAACTGGGATGAACAATTTTTGTAGTTCATCCATGCAGTCTTTAAATGTCTTCCATTGTATATCCACCGTCAACCCTTTTAAAATTAATTGCCAGTCAATCTTGGCCAATTCACGTCTCATACCCTCAAAGTTACCTTTCTTTAAGTTCAGAACCATTGTTTCTGAATTAACAATGTCACTCTCCATCCTAATGAAGAACTCAACCATATTATGGTCACTCTTGCCCAAGGGGGCACGTACAACAAGACCGCTAACTACCCCTTCCTCATTACTCAAAACCCAGTCTAAAATAGCCTGCTCTCTCGTTGGTTCCTCTACATGTTGATTTAGATAACTATCCCGCATACATTCCAAAAAATCCTCTTCCTCAGCACCCCTGCCAATTTGATTCACCCAATCTATATGTAGATTGAAGTCACCCATTATAACTGTTTTGCCTTTGTCGCACGCATTTCTAATTTCCTGTTTGATACCATCCCCAACTTCACTGCTACTGTTAGGTGGCCTGTACACAACACCCACCAGCGTTTTCTGCCCCTTAGTGTTTTTGTAGCTCTACCCATACCGATTCCACATCCTCCAAGCTAATGTCCTTCCTTTCCATTGCGTTAATCTCCTCTCTAACCAGCAACGCTATCCCACCTCCTTTTCCTTTCTCTCTATCCCTCCTGAATATTGAATATCCCTGGATGTTCAGCTCCCAGCCTACGTCACCCTGGAGCCATGTCTCCGTGATCCCAACTATATCATAATCATTAATATCTATCTGCACGTTCAACTCGTCCACCTTATTACGAATACTCCTTGCATTGAGACACAAAGCCTTCAGGCTTGTCTTTACAACGCACTTACCCCTTATACAATTTTGCTGAAAAGTGGCCCTTTTTGATTTTTGCCCTGGTTTTGTCTGCCTGCCACTTTTACTTTTCACCTTGCTACCTATTGCTTCTACCCTCATTTTACACCCACCTGCCTCTCTGCTCTTGTACCCATCCCCCTGCCACATTAGTTTAAATCCTCCCCGACAGCACTAGCAAACACTCCCCCAAGAACATTGGTTCCATTCCATTCCAGGTACTGTAAGTAAAATTGTATAAAGTAAGTTTTTACAATATGCCCGATAGTTTTCTTTCCATAGTCTTAGTTTAAAGCATAAGTTAAGTCACGTATTATTTAGTGTTGGTGAGATTCGATTTCTTAAGCCTGTAAATTTTAGACTTGCTTTGAGTCCGTCTTGGTTTTTGTTTTCTCTCATCAGCACGCTCTGGTCAAGTCAACCTTTTATTATATTCCACCATAATTCCGAGGTCTAGAACCCGGGGGAATCCCTTTTGTTGTATTCTCTCTCTTGGGAACTGCTCGAGTGGAGTGGTGGCCGATTGACCCACCGACAAGGGCAATTGGGCTCGAAGTGGAGTCAAGGGAACCAAAAACCCCACAAAGGGCAGGGCCTACACAATAAATGGTAGGCATTTGGGTAATGTAAAGCAGAGGGATCTAGGCGTACAGGTGCATGGTTCCTTGAAGGTCGAGTCGTAGATGTTGTTGTTGTTCATCCTTAGTAGTCGAAGAAGACCATGTCTTCAGTGTTTCTATTTGTGGGTCCAGAGGTGACTGGTGAGACCGATCCGGACCCGGAAGGCTCACCGCATATGGGACACAGTTGGGTGGGTGCTGCAGTAGAAGTTGAAGTGGATCAAGCCTTGCGAGCGGCGCGTTTTCTCTGGGCTCCTGCGGTGCGCTTCTTCTCAGGTGAACGAGTTCCTGTTGTCTTATTTTGCCCAGTTGGGCGGTATAGGTCCTGAAGTCATGACTTGCGCTTTGCTTGACTTGGATTAAAGTGAGGGACAGTTGTGCAAATTGTCAGCATCACTCTCTCGTCCCGGCCTTTCTGGATCCAGTGGAAAGACATAGTCAAGATGGCTCATGATAGATCAGGATGCAGGCAGTGGATGGCCACCAGTGTTCTGTGTGAACACTGTGCCCTAATTGCGCTTCACAATGCTTTGCTGGGTCACCTTCCTACCCGTTGGACCGCCAAATGGTGGTCTCCTCCGCGTATTCCGCCGGATCCAGTCTTCACCCTGGATCAGTCTTCGGATCCAGTGAAGCCTTGCATTTGGTGTTTTCCTTCACCCCTCCAGAGTGCTATATGGAGGACGCCTGTCCGTGATTTTGTTTAACGTAGGGAGACTGGTGCACAGGCAGCCACCCCATGGTCCTTGACAGATCTGGGTCAGGTTCCGGTGGCATGGAGTCCAAGATGACTGGAGACTCTTTTCTGCTGCAGCCTTCATCCACCTTCCCAGCTGTTGTGACCTCCACTAAGGTCAGCCATTGTCCTCCGCCTGTTCCACCGTTGAGGTTTTGGTTGGATTGCTCTTTTTCAGAGACCTCCCCCTCGAACCTACTGCCATGGGCGACCCTAACAGGAGCATAGCTCCAGACGGCATCGCTCTCAGAATCTCAGGTCCACACAAGCTTCTCCGCCACGACAAGGTGATAATCCACGGAGAAGCGCAGGTAGATAAGGTGGTCAATATGCAACACCTCACACTTTTTTGTATTAAATTCCATCAACCATTACTCTGCCCACCTGGTCAATCGATCCAGTTCCTGCTTGAATATTTCACAATCATCTGCACTATCTGCATAACCACTAATCTTTGTACCACAGGTAGAGAAGGTGGTCAAAAAGGCTTTTGGCACTTTGGCCTTCATCAGTCAGAGTATTGAGTATAGAAGTTGGGAGGTCATGTTGCAGTTGTATAAGACGTTGGTGAGACCGCATTTAGAATATTGTTTTCAGTTCTGGGCACCCTGTTATAGGAAAGATCTTGCCAAGCTTGAAAGGGTTCAGAAAAGACATAAGGATGTTGCCAGGACTAGAGGATGTGAGCTATAGGGAGAGGTTGAGTAGGCTAGGTCTCTATTCCATTGAGTGCAGGAGGATGAGTGGACATCTTATAATGGTATACAAAATCATGAGAGGAATAGATCGGGTAGATGCACAGAGCCGTTTCCCCAGAGTAGGGGAATCGAGGAACAGATGACATAGGTTCAAGGTGAAGGGGAAAAGATTTAATAGGAATCCGAGGTGTAACTTTTTCACACAAAGGGTGGTAGGTGTATGGAACAAGCTGCCAGAGGGGGTAGTTGAGGCTGGGATTATCCCATTGTTTAGACAGTTAGACAGGTACATGGATAGGACAGGTTTGGAGGGATATGGATCAAGCGCAGGCAAGTGAGACTTGTGCAGCAGGGACATTGTTGGTGGTGTGGGCGAGTTGGACCAAAGGGCCTGTATCCACTCTGTATAATTCTATGACTATATGAATCTAAGTGAGCTTGCTTTGTTAATTTGCAGTAAAGGAGGCTGTCAGAATTATAGTTTGGAGTTTGCCTTTATCAATGTATAATTTCACATTAAAATAGATTCATACAATCATATGCTGCGGAAACGGGCACTCCGGTCCAACAAGTCCATGCTAGCCACAAATCACCCTTCTACATTAATCCCACTTTTATTTTTTTCACAACCCCATTCTATCACCTACCTGCATACTGGGGACAATTTACAGTGGCCAATTAACTTACAGACCCACCCATCTGCAGCATGTGAGAGAGACTGAGAATCCAGAAGAAACCATGCAGTCAGAGAAAGAACATGCAAAGTACACAAACCAACACTGGAGGTTCGGAAAAAATCTCAATCAAGTGGCTTTGCTACTGTAGCACTGCATCGCTACTTGGGAACCTCAGTTGTGATTCAGCAGAATGGTTCCTATAGTTGGGAAGTTGAGAAAGAACTGAGGCAGGCATTTCTTGTCAAACAAACCCAAAGAAGGAGAGTTCTGGTCAGGAGAATCTGTTCCTCCAAGATTCATTCCAGTGTAGCAGTCCTAATAATAACAATAGTAATAATTTTCAATGGTAATTGCAACACACATCAGCTCCTTGTTGCAGATGGAGCTCCAGCCAAGGACATATTCCAGGACGGCTCTGTCCAGGCCAGTGAGGGTCAAAGTAATTTGGAACCTGATCTCTGAAGCATTGCATAGCAGCTGAATGCAACTCATAGCTGCTTTCAATATGTTGGACTGGAACGGCGAATGTCAGAGTGGAAGGAACACACACACACGCTGTAATTAAGATGGCTAGCAGTGTACAGTAAGTCCTTTAAAAGAGGGGGGGAGAAGGAGTGGAGACAACATTTAATAAGTCAGACAACTTTTAATAAGTCAGAGATACACAGCTGTGAAGTTCGGTGGACATTTAACATTACCGGTCGGTTATCCTTGGTTCTGGAAACCCCTGCTTATGTTTTTTTTCCACAATGAGTCAATGGAAATGACCAGTCAGCAAAGGCGATTAACTAAAACTACCTATAACTACCTTGACTACCTACAACTTCATGGCGACCCCACTACTACTGCACCTACAACTGGCTTATCAATTATCTCCATGGCGACCAATTTTTGGTCACAGAAAATGTTTCAACATGTTGAAAAAATTGCGGCGACCATACTGAGGCTGCGACCAGTTCCCAGAATGCGGGAAATCCTCAAGACCACAAAGGAGACTTACCAGAGACCACCAACGAACATGTGGCGACCATGTGGCGAGGCAGAGTCTCCTACACTTGCCTAAAAAGTCACCAAAGTGGGACAGGCCCATAGCACTCCACTGAAACGTGTGCAATCCCTGTCAGAAAATAATGATCATCTTCAGCAGGAACTCATTCTCAGCCAGTCCATTTCCCTTGGAATACTTCAGTTGTGTAGTTTGACCATTGGAAAGCATTTGGTAATCAGAAACCATTGCCTGAATCCGTTTCCCCTCATTCAGGATTTGTGTTTCTGTGTCCATTCTACAAGAGTTCTGTAAAACCTTAAAAAGATGCCCGATCATTTTCCCTGGTCATTGAAAGCAATTACCACTGCAGGAATTAATCCGGAGTCCTGAAATGATATCATGTGAATGTGTGATAACATTCTGTAGAACACGGTTGGTGTGGATTAAACACTGCATAGTCAAGTTAATGAAGTCCATGCATGGATTACAGGAGTGATCTACATTGGGTCAACATGTTGTAGAAACAAGGAAATTCTAGATGCTGGTTTATACCAATGACAGACTCAAAGTTCTGGAGTAACTCAACGAGTCGGGTAGCATCGCTGGAGAAAAAGGATGAATGACGTTTCAGATCTGGACCCTTCTTCAGACTTAAATAATAATTCTTCAGTCTGAAGAAGGGACCCAAGCCAAGACATCACCCATCCTATTTCTCCAGAGATGCTGCCTGACCTACTGAGTTCCTCCAGCACTTTGTGTCTATCTTCGGTCAACCTGCCTAGGGTTCCTTGTGCATTTCAATTTTAGCACGCATGTTTGGTTGGAGTAGAATTTCCAGGCTTGGATCTTATCAATACCTTACTTATATTTGTGGAAAGAATGTACAAAGTATTGGTCATATATGTTTACTGCTCATCAGCACTGTTACTGCATTTTATTCCCCTTGAAGCTGTTCATCATTAACATCTAACAAAATCGCACTTATGACGTGACATTCTTCTATTAGGGTTTATGGACTAAGCAGATTATAGGAATCAGTGAAAAGAAGACTATCTGCAATGGGTAACTCATAAACATTAATGCTTATCTCTAAGAAGCCACATATTTTTTTTATCTAAATCCACACTGTGCTTCAAATTATCTTCCTTCTTTTTCTTTGATCACTGATGGTTACCGTCTTAAAAATATTATTAAGAACCTGACTCTAGTTATTTCAGATATATACTGTGGCGTTTAATCACAAGGGAGAAAAATTGATCACAAATTGGACCCGTTTTATGGGCTTTTGTGGACACCAGGGGAGTCAATGTGCATTCACAAAGCCTACTTTGTAAGTATGCCGGCCATTGTGTTGGAGCAACTTGTTAATTAGATGTTCAAAATACAAAATAAAATTATGTTACATTTGTTATGAATGCCCATAAAGCCAAATGTTTATTTCAAGCTTGATAGTTAAATCGGTTCACAAAATAATTTAAGCAAAAGACTACATTGTGACTGATCTACCGGTCACTGCTCTTTCCCACCTATTAGGCAGAGGCCCAGGAGCCATTGGTGTGGGAGGAGCGACGTCCGAGCAGTAAGCTTAAAACCCGAGCGCGGGGCTTTGTTTTTACAGAGGCCCAGGAGCCGTTGATGTGAGAGGAACTCAAATCTGTAACTTTCCAAATCTGCAACGTTCCATTCGCATTTCAAGACAAGTAGGTTTGAGCAAGCCGCTGATTGGTGAAAGCAGACTAGAGGAAGCAGCTGATTGTGAGTCAGATCCCTGGTGATTTCTTCCAGCACTTTGTATTGTATCCTGGGTAAGGGGGGAGTATGAGTGCCAGGGCAGGTTACTGTTCTGGATGTCAGATGTGGGAGGTCATGGAGTCTGATAGCCTTCCAGACGTCCACGTCTGTGCCAGGTGCATCGAGATGGGGCTCCTAAGGCACCATATTAGGAACCTGGAGCAGCAGCTCGATGACCTCTGTCTGGTCAGGGAGAGCGAGGAGGTCATAGAGAGGAGTTACAGAGAGGTGGCCACTCCAAGACCACGGGAGGCAGACAAGTGGGTCACGGTTAGGAGGAGCAAGGGGCAGAGGCAGGGACTAGAGAGTACCCCGGTGGCTGTACATCTTGGCAATAGGTACTCCTGTTTGAGTACTGTTGGGGGAGATAGCCTACCTAGGGATAGCGACAGTGGCCGGGCCTCCGGCATGGAGACTGGCCCTGTTGCTCAGAAGGGTAGGGAAAAGAAGAGGAGGGCATTAATAATAGGGGACTCTATAGTTAGGGGGTCAGATAGGTGATTCGGTGGATGCAGCCAGGAGACCCGGATGGTAGTTTGCCTCCCTGATGCCAGGGTCTGGGATGTGTCTGAACATGTTCTCGATATCCTGAAAGGGGAGGGAGGGGAGCCTGAGGTCGTAGTACATATAGGTACCAATGACATCGGTAGAAAAAGAAAAGAGGTACTGAAAGGAGAATTTAGTGAGTTAGGAGGAGAGTTAAGGAGAAGGACAGCGAAGGTAACAATCTCAGGATTACTGCCTGTGCAACGCAACAGTGAGAGTAGGAAAGAAGCGAGGTGGAGGATAAATGCGTGGCTGAAGGACTGGAGAAGAGGGCAGGGGTTAAAGTTTCTGGATCATTGGGATCGCTTTTGGGGAAGGTGTGACCTGTACATAAAGCCCGGGTTGCACTTGACCCGAGGGGGACCAATATACTGGCGGGGAGATTTGCAAAGGCTACTGGGAAGATTTTAAACTAGAACGGTTCGGGGGAGAGACACAAATAGAGAAAGCTAATAGACAGTGTGTGAGGCAGAGGCAGAGGAGGGAAGCACTCAGACCCAACATGTAGGGGAGAAAGAAGAAAAATATAATAAACAGAGAATAAGAGGTGGTGGGTTTCTTAAATGTGTGAGCAGAGACACAGAGGGGTGTAAAATGAAGGTAAAAGCAATAGGTAGCAAGGTGAAAAGTAAAAGTGGCAGGCAGACAAAACCAGGGCAAAAATCAATAAGGGCCACTTTTCAACATAATTGTATCAGGGGTAAGAGTGTTGTAAAAACAAGCCTGAAGGCTTTATGTATCAATGCAAGGAGCATTCGTAATAAGGTGGATGAGTTGAATATGCAGATAGTTATTAATGAATATGATATAGTTGGGATCACGGAGACATGGCTCCAGAGTGACAAAGGCTGGGAGCTTTCCAGGTAATATCCAGCGATATTCGATATTCAATATTCATGAAGGATAGACAGAAAGGAAAAGGAGGTGGGGTACCGTTGCTGGTTAGAGAGGAGATTAACGCAATAGAAAGGAAGGACATTAGCTTGGAGGATGTTGAATCAATATGGGTAGAGCTGTGAAACACTAAGGGGCAGAAAATGCTAGTAGGAGTTGTGTACAGGCCACCTACCAGTAGTAGTAGAGTTGGGGATGGCATCAAACAGGAAATTAGAAATGTATGCAACAAAGGTAAAACAGTTATAAAGGATGACTTCAATCGACATATAGATTGGGTGAATCAAAATGGCATGGGTGCTGGGGAAGAGGATTTCTTGGAATGTGGGATAGTTTTCTAAACCAACATGTAGAGGAACCAACGAGAGGGCAGGCTATCCAAGACGGGGTATTGAGTAATGAGGAAGGGTTAGTTAACAGTCTTGTTGTGCATGGCCCCTTGGGCAAGAGTGACCATAATATGGTTGAGTTCTTCATTAGGATGGAGAGTGACATAACTAAATCAGAAACAAAGGTTCTGAACTTAAGAAAGGTAACTTTGAGAGTATTAGACATGAATTGGCCAAGATAGACTGGCAATTGATTCTTAAAGGGTTGACGGTGGATAGGCAATGGAAGGCATTTAAAGACTGCATGGATTACAACAATTACAACAATTGTTCCTCCCAGTTTGGCAAAATAATAAATCAGGGAAGGTAGTACATCCATGGATAACAAGGGAAATCAGGGATTGTCAGAAAACAAAAGATGAAACATACAAATTAGCCAGAAAAAGCAGCCTACCAGAGGACTGGGTGAAATTGAGAGTCCAGCAGAGGAGGACAAATGGATTGATTAGGAAAGGGGGAATAGATTATGAAAGAAAACTGGCAGGGAACATAAAAACTGACTGCAAAAGTCTTTATAGATTTGTGAAGAGAAAAATATTATTTAAAACAAATGTAGGTCCCTTGCAGTCAGAAACAGGTGAATCGATCATGGGGAACAAGGACATGGCAGACCAATTGAATAACTACTTTGGTTCTGTCTTCACTAAGGAAGACATAAATAATCTGCCAGAAATAGCAGGGGACTGGGGGTCAAATGAGATGGAACTGAGTGAAATCCAGGTTAGCCGGGAAGTGGTGTTAGGTATATTGAATGGATTAAAGGCCGATAAATCCCCAGGGCCAGATAGGCTGCATCCCAGAGTACTTAAGGAAGTGGCCCCAGAAATAGTGTATGCATTAGTGATAATTTTTCAAAACTCTTTAGATTCTAGAGTAGTTCCTAAGGATTGGAGGGTAGCTAATGTAACCTCACTTTTCAAAAAGGGAGGGAGGGAGAAAACGGGGAATTACAGACCAGTTAGTCTAACATCGGTAGCGGGGAAACTGCTAGTCAGTTATTAAAGATGGAATTGCAGCACATTTGGAAATTGGTGAAATCATTGGACAAAGTCAGCATGGATTTATGAAAGGTAAATCATGTCTGATGAATCTTATAGAATTTTTCGAGGATGGAACTAGTAGAGTGGATAAGGGAGAACCAGTGGACGTGTTATATCTGGAGTTTCAGAAGGCTTTCAACAAGGTCCCACATAAGAGATTAGTATGCAAACATAAAGCACACGGTATTGGGGGTTCAGTATTGATGTGGATAGAGAACTGGCTGGCAGACAGGAAGCAAAGAGTAGGAGTAAACGGGTCCTTTTCAGAATGGCAGGCAGTGACTAGTGGGGTACCGCAAGGCTCGGTGCTGGGACCCTAGCTATTTACAATATATATTAATGATTTGGACGAGGGAATTGAATGCAACATCTCCAAGTTTGCGGATGACACAAAGCTGGGGGGCAGTGTTAGCTGTGAGGAGGATGCTAAGAGGCTGCAAGGTGGCTTGGATAGGTTGGGTGAGTGGGAAAATGCATGGCAGATGCAGTATAATGTGGATGAATGTGAGGTTATCCATTTTGGTGGCAAAAACAGGAAAGTAGACTATTATTTGAATGGTGGCCGATTAGGAAAAGGGGAGATGCAACGAGACCTGGGTGTCATTGTACACCAGTCATTGAAAGTAGGCATGCAGGTGCAGCAGGCAGTGAAGAAAGCGAATGGTATGTTCGCATTCATAACAAAAGGATTTGAGTATAGGAGCAGGGAGGTTCTATTGCAGTTGTACAGGGTCTTGGTGAGACCACACCTGGAGTATTGCGTACAGTTTTGGTCTCCTAATCTAAAAACATTCTTGCCATAGAGCGAGTACAGAGAAGGTTCACCAGACTGATTCCTGGGATGTCAGGACTTTCATATATAGAAAGACTGGATAGACTCAGCATGTACTCGCTAGAATTTAGAAGATTGAGGGGGGATCTTATAGAAACTTACAAAATTCTTAAGGGGTTGGACAGGCTAGATGCAGGAAGATTGTTCCCGATGTTGGGGAAGTCCAGAACAAGGGGTCACAGTTTAAGGATAAGGGGGAAGTCTTTTTGGACCGAGATGAGAAAAACATTTTTCACACAGAGAGTGGTGAATCTCTGGAATTCTCTGCCACAGAAGGTAGTTGAGGCCAGTTCATTGGCTATATTTAAGAGGGAGTTAGATGTGGCCCTTGTGGCTAAGGGGATCAAGGGGTATGGAGAGAAGGCAGGTACGGGATACTGAGTTGGATGATCAGCCATGATCATATTGAATGGCGGTGCAGGCTCGTAGGGCCGAATGGCCTACTTCTGCACCTATTTTCTATGTTTCCATTAGGATGTACCTTTAGAAAGGAGATGAGGAGGAATTTATTTAGTAAGAGGCTAGTAAATCATTGTAATTCATTGCCACAGATGGCTGTGGAGGTCGTCATTTGGTATTTTTTCATTAGTAAATGTGTCAAAGGTTATGGGAGAAGGCAGAACAATAGGGAAAAACTGAACAGCCATGATTAAATGGTGGAGTGGACTTGATGGACCAAGCAGCCTAATTCTGCTCTTATGGCTTATGAACTTATGACCCTATTACAATTTTGGACATTCATAAGATATAGACCTACAACACACAATTCTGGTATTAGCCTAATGAGGTTGTTAAGGAAAATTATCGCTTTCTACAGCTGGCATTTACCAAAATTACAGTAGAGAAAGTTAACATTTGCTGAATAAAAGGTTAAACATTTGGGTACAACTCTGAGCTAACCTCCAGTGGCCATCTGGCTAGATTGTGGTTCATGTAGTTATGAAAGTGGTTCCCAACTTCTGACTGTTTAATCAGGAATTAGGAAACACTGAGTAATCCTGACCCAGAGGGCCTTATCAAAATGAGTACAAATCGACTGCAAAGAGCAGTGAGAAAGTGGAATGTTACTGGAGGGAAAAAATTGAGAGAAAAAATATGTTAAAGGAGGCTGGACAAGCAAATGAAGGAGAGAGGAATAGAGGGTTATGCTAATAAATTTAATGAGGTAACGCAGGCTAAATGGAGCATAACTCTAGCATGGACTAGTTGTGCTGAATAACTCATGTCTGCACCGTTTTTCTGTAATCCTATGTGGCCTGAGAATAGTCTGGATTAGCTAATTTTTTTTCTTGTGTTCCGTTGCATTTCTTTTTAATTACAGATACCAACTTAACAATTTACTTAATTCCGCAGCGACATGTTAATAAATGCAAAATGCCCCTCAGAATATTTGTTTCCGACTATGTTAATCTGTTATCTGGCACTCTTGCAAAAATCATTTACACATACATCATTTACACACATGATGAGCACATGGGTCAATATTAATAGGGCTGATCAGCAGCTAATACCACTCAGCTGATTATAAAGTCAGAGACTTGTTGGCATTCTAATTTGTTTTACTGCACTCTAGTGTGCGATGCATGCACAATTTTAGGATCACAGATTCATTTTCAGCACGCTTATTAGAAAAATCAGACCTGGACATCTGTTCCAAGCAGTGATATATAATGATCCCTTCACGATGATAGCAATAGACTGCTTCTGCATTTGATAATTAATGGACTAATACTTACCTCATCCCAAGTTTTCTCCCTTCCTCATCTTTCTTTTACCACCATTCGTTGTACCAAATCTGCTGATTAATGTCTTTCCGAAGATCTTCTTAAGACAAAGTAATTCTGCAAAAGGACTTATCCTGCTCGCCAACATCTTCATTAACCCTGCTACCAAAGTGATCATTTTTCAACACAAATTGCATAGGGGTAAATCATTTATCTTCAGGATTTCACTTAACAAAGCTAATTCTGTGAATGTCAAAATGCTATGTTCAATTACGTTCAAGATTGCAGTGTCCTCCACTCTCATCGCTGCAGAGGACAATGTGTAACATAGAGTTCCTACACCAGGGTACAGCATGGCTACTATCTTTTTATTATTTAACAGTCCATGCAAGACCAAGTTTCTCATTGTTAGTCATTTTACAGATGATTAAATGTTGTAACTGAATACAGCACTGCTAGAATTTCATTGTGTTAAATTCTGCAAATTGGCAATTGGACAAAAATTGATTTGCACTAATTAAGCTTAATATGAACATTGTGGAAACCCACATGTACACAAGCCAATACATTCAATAGTTGATCACCTGTGGGATTGGTTACAAACTAAAATAAAAATCCCAAAATGGCTCTGAAGTTGATTGGCTCCGAGCACTGTTTAGTAACATAACAGATCCAAAAGGAGTGCTTTGTACATCACCTTTAGCCATTGGTGAGGTATCGGAAGACTGGAAGGTTGCTAATCTTGTCCCCCATATTCAAGAAACATGTAGGGATCATGTGTAGGAAGGAAATGCCGAAGCTGGTGTTTACCCAAGATAGACGCAAAATGCTGGTGTAACTCAGTGAGTCAAGCAGCATCTCTGGAACAAAAAAATAGGTGCTTTCTCGGGTTTGAAGAAGGGTTCTGACCTGAAACGTCACTTATTCTTTTTCTTCAGAAATGCTGCATGATCCGCTGAGTTAGTCCAGCATTTTATGTTTAACATGTTGGTATATGTCAGGAAGCTACAAGCCAGTGAGCTTTGCATCATTAATAGGGAAACTATTGGAAAAATGTTTTTGGGAGAGGATTTATGATCATTTTCAGAGAAGATTGATTAGGGAGACAGTATAGTCTTGATGGGAACTCCCACCTCACAGCCTCTGATTGAGGAGGTTACTAAGAAAGTTTAAGAAAGTAAGGTGGTAGATGTGGTATATATGGACTTAAGCAAAACTTCTGGTAAAGTGCCACATGGTAGGCTGGTCCAGAAAGTCAGGGCACATGGAAAAGCAATGTGTTTTGGCAGAGGGTAATGTGGAACATTGTTTTTCTGACAAGAGGATTATAATAGTAAGATTAAACAGGAACTTACCAAGTTTGAAGGTTGATCTTTATTTCATCAGGAGTTGCGGTGAGGGATTTCATGAAGACCCCGCCAGCACGCATGCGCGACATTCTTCAAAGCAGCGGTGTGGAATCACAGAACGCACCATGACTAGAAATAGTAAGGTTAAGAACGTAGAACATACCAGTTGACCTTATGATAGAGGGTGGGAGCAGAGGGCAACTCCTCACCGCAACTCCTCATAAAATAAAGATCAACCTTTGAACATGGTAAGTTTTCGTTTAATCTTACTATTGTATTTCGGAGTCACGTTAGTGACTTCATGAAGACTTCAAAGCTCTGTGATTTCATGCCCTGGACATCGTCCATGCTATCACACTGCTGCAATACTGATGGAGGAAGGCTGTGAATGCATTCCAGACTGAACAGGCTGAAAAATAATGCATAGTTATTGCACAAATAAAAACAAAACAAAAAACCCCTAACTCGGGGACAAACATTCACTGAGCGGCTCCCAGCATGGCTTCTGCAAATGTTGTGGAGGCGACCAGCAGCTTGTTGTAGAACCGCTGGAAGGTTGCTTCACTAGCCCAGCCCGGGGTGGCGAGGATGTGGTCCATAGGCACCTCCATGGCCTTCACCACTGATGTGGATGCAGCCCTGGTAGAGTGAGATTTTAAAATGTTAGTACCTACTCCTGCTGCACCCAACACCGCCCTGAACCACCTTGCGATAGTCTGCACAGTCACCCAGTGATGTGGAGATTTGTGGCTGATGAGCAGCCCCTGCTCCATCTTCCGGATGGTTCGTGTAGTGGGGATGTAGAGGCGGAGATGGGTGACTTTGCAGAGGGTGGCATCAGTGGGGTACGCCCGAAACTCCAACTGCAGCCCATGAGCCCCAGGTCTGTGCTACTTCAATAGGTCCTGGAGGGTGAGGGTGAGCTGTTTGAGTGGTAACTCTGTCGTAGGAGACCAGCTCCTCAGTAGGATCAGAACGATCCCTACGTCCCAGGTGATGTTGTATCTGGGCCGAGGAGGGTTGGTGTTAAACATTCCCCTCATGAATTTAGACACCTGGTGGTTGGAGCCTATACCAATGTCTAGGTATGAGGACAGTGCACTCCTGGCGCTGTTGATGGCACTGGAGCTAAGGCCCGCATCGTAATGAAGGCCTGCTAGGAATTCCAGGACATCAGGGATTGTAGCCGAGTTGTAGGTCGTGTTGGTACCGGAGCAGAATGCCTCCCACTTCCTGACCTGGGGGAGGTACTGCCTCCTGGTTGATGCTCGGCATGACGCTGAGATGAGGTCCATGGCTCTTGGTGATATGCCGGCCGTGACGAGCGGCCTTTTTAGAACCTGCAGGCCAACATGTTTAGGTGACCATGGCACGGGTGACTGTCCCCCGTATTGGGGTTAGTAATCAATTTGGGGTTTTTACCAAACTGAATCCATGGACATTTCAAGATTTGGAGGACCATCGGGTACCATGGCTGTGTAGGCCAGTTGGGTATGATCAAAATGCCTGTTGCAGAATCCAGTTGAATTTGCTGCAATACCCGACTGATGAGGCAGAATGGGGGAAATGCGTAGCAAAACCATTTCCCCCAATGGAGAGAAAAATCATCCATAGCTACTCTCCCAGGGTCTGGTTCCCAAGACACATGCGTTGGTATCTGATGGTTCAACCTGGACGCAAAGAGGTCAATATCTGGTGTGCCAAAGTGAGCTATAATTTCAGCAAAAATTTGGGGATGCAACATCCACTCGATGTTATCATTGAACACTCATGACCTGGTGTCCGCCACTGTATTGAACTTTCCTGGTAAATAGGTCCCTGTGATCCAAATATTTCTCTCAATGCACCAGTGCCAGATAGTGTTTGCCAATTCGTCACAAGATAACGACCTGACACCACCCATATGATTGATATAAGCCACCACGATTGTGTTATCTATTTGGAGGCGGACATGTAAGTGCCGTGAGTTAGGACAGTAAGCCTGCAGTCCATGGAAAGCCCCTAACATCTCCAGATAATTTATCCCTTGTGACTGGAGGAGGGTAGACTTGTGAGGGTCCCATCTGCCACCACAACTGGACATGGTGTCAGTTGCACCCCAACCTTGTGCGCTTGCGTCAGTCTGTAGCACGACGGATGGGTTGCTAACAATGATGGGTCTGTGACACTCACTAATAATGTCAATCCACCATTGTAGCTCAGCTCTAGCCGGATTTGGCAACCGTATTGGTCTATCAAAGTGCCCAGCGTTTGCTTTTAATGCTGCGATCTTTGCTCTTTGTAAATTTTGGTAATGTAATGGTCCGAATTGCGCAGCTGAGAATGTAGCTACCAAGTTCCCAATTACTTTCGCCGTTTGTTGGATAGTCGGTACCCTGGCGCAAGCAAGGCTGTAGTACGCTTCTTTTATGTCTAAAGCTTTGTTGGTCGGGATAGTAATCATCAGTAAGTTTGTGGCAATGGTGAAACCCAGGTAATCCATAACTTGAGAGGGGTTCAGTTTGGATTTGTCTTGATGGGTTACAAACCCTAATGTCTCGAATAAAGATTAGGTCGCTGTAACTGCCAGCGTAGCCAACAATAAAAGCTCCCTCTGGGTGTGCAGTTAGTTGTTTGCTGATAGCAGCTTGCAGCGCTTCCATTGCTAGCCTGGCATTAGCGTCCGGGGGTACATAGACTGCAGTGATAACAATTGATGTAAATTCCCTGGGCAGATGGAAGGGCCTGCACTTTATCATCAGGTATTCCAGGTCAGCAGAGCAGTGACTACCAATCCTGACAACGTCTGTACACCATGAGTGGTTCACATAAAAGCACAGTCCGCCGTCATTGGTCTTACCGGAGTCCTCCGCTGTTCTATCGGCCCTGAAGACAGTGTGCCCCTCCAGCTCGATGGCGTTGTCCGGAATGTTGTCGGTGAGCCATGTTTCGGTGAAGACCATGGCGTTGCAGTCGGCGATCTGTTTGTGTGTGGTGATCCGCAGACGTAGTTCGTCGATTTTACTCACCAGGGACCGGACATTCGCGAGGAAAATGCTGGGCAGAGCTGGCTGGTGCGGGTTTGATCTCAGCCTAGCTTGATAGCCTCCGCGTTTCCCACGTCTTTATTTGCGGTCCCTGCGCCGCCTCCGGGCACTTCCTGTCGGGGGAGCTGGCCCGCTATACCACGGTGTCCTGACGATCTCTGGCGGCAGTTGAAAGTCGCTTCTGGGGTTCGTTGCTTAGAGACGGCCGAGCTCCAGTAGCTCCTGACGGCCGTACAGAGTCTTCGCTCGAGTGCTCCAGGTGAAAACTAAGGTAATTATTAACAGGAGGAAAACTAAATTGCTAAAACTACAGAGACGCAGAGCCTCGCGTTGTGCACGCGACGCCATCTTGGGGACTCAAGGGCCCTTTGTTGAGTGTTATATATACATGTGATTTGGAGAATGCCTTCCAAAAGTTTGATGATAAGTAAGTAGTGGATATGAAGGTGTGAAGATGGTTGCCTAATGCCCATGTCCCACTTAGGACACTTGAATGGAAACCTCTAGAGACTTTGCACCCCACCCAAGGTTTCCATGCGGTTCCCGGAGGTTTTTGTCAGTCTCGCTAATGGTCGAAAGTGGTTTCCGTTTTAAAAATCGGTAATTTTTTAGTCGAAGCCGGTTGCGATGCTAGTTGAAGGAGGACAAAAACCTCCGGGAACCTCCGGGAACCCCACGGAAACCTTGGGTGAGGCGCAAAGTCTCCAGAGGTTTCTGTTCAGGTTTCCTAAGTGGGACAGGGGAATTATGAAGTATGAAGGATGCATTTTTGGTTGACAATAACTGCTCAGAAATGTGCAGAAAATAGCAGGGACATGAGAAGTGTATGTACAGAGGAACCTTAGGGCAGAAATTCATGGCTCCATGTAAGTATTAACACAGCTGGATAGGGTACTGAAGGATAAGTTAATGTTGCATGCCCGAATAGGCAAGGTAATTGAGTATAAGTTGAGTATTGAAACATAGAAACATAGAAAATAGGTGCAGGAGTAGGCCATTCGGCCCTTCGAGCCTACACCGCCATTCAATATAATCATGGCTGATTATCCAACTCAGTATCCTGTACCTGCCTCCTCTCCATATCCCCTGATGCCTTTAGCCACAAGGGTCACATCTAACTCCCTCTTAAATATAGCCAATGAACTGGCCTCATAGTATAAGTTGGTACATCATGTTGTGACTGTAGATGATATTGGTTAGGATTTGGAACATAGTATGCAATTCTCATCAACACGCGAAAGATAGGATGTAGTTATGCTAGAAAAAGTGTGGAAGAGATTTAACTAAATAATGACTGGAATAGAGGAATTTAGTTCCAAGAAGTGGTTGGACAGGGGGTTTTCTGACTGGAGCTCAGAAGACTGAGGGGCGACCTTATGGAGATAAAATTAGGAGGAGCACAAAGGGTCGGTAATCACAGTCTTTTTTCAAGGATAGGGGATTCTAGGTTTAAGGTGAGAAGGGAAGGATTTAAAGGGAACCTGAGGGGCAAGTATTTCACACAGAGAGCACTGAGTTTTTGGAACAAGCTGCCAGAGGAGGTGGTGGGGTAACATTTGGACAGGTACATGTTTCAGAAAACATTAATGGGATGTGATTCAAATGCCGGAAAATAGGATTAACATAGTTAGGAATTTTTTTCAGCATGGACAAGTTGGGCCGAAGTATCTGTTTTTCATCCTGCATAATTCCACGACTCTGCATTTGGTTTTTAACTTTGGGCAGAACAAAACTTACCCCAATTGATTCACTTTTCTTCTTGTTGTTCCTTCTTCCATGTCTCGGCTTTTTCTGAGTGGTTTGAGGATAATTTTGTGCCTGTTGCCATGAGTGGTGAAGGAATTATTTCATGAATAGCATCAGACAGCCTTTAACTGCGGCTATTTTAACGAATGAGAGAGGCCATTTAATGATTATAACCTGAAATAAGTAAGGTTATTTTAATGTAGTGCTAGTATAAGACCAATGTACAAATACAATCAGTCCGACATCTAAGCATGGAGTGAAACATTGGCTGAGAATAACCCATGGGTTGAGGATAGATTGGAAGTAAATGCCAGGAAAAGTGTGAGCACACAGTCCCCAGGAGAGTGTGTTGCTCATTAACAATATAACTGTTCAATTGGACCATTATTTCAACATTCCTATAAACTTTAATACTGTCCCAAAGTCACAGAGCCATGGAGAAGTACAAAACAGAAACAGGCCTTTTGCCCACCAACTCCACGCCAACCATCCAGCACTCAGATTTACACTGTGCCGAACCCAAAACCTAGTTTATTTAGCAATGTTACAACATTTTTAGATTTTAAAAATCAAGTCTGCAATTTATCCCATCAGCTAAAGCATAAAAAGAAGTTTAATTTGATACCTAATTCACTTTCATATCTTCAGTATTAAAAAAAGTTATGGCCATTTTCATACTCGGAAATTAGCATCTTGTTCCCCATTGCCTTTCCATTGACTTAACTCAAAAGCTGTGATCTAGGACAGTCAAAAGCCCATAACTTTCTTAAAATTAAGAGAACTCAATGAAATTTTCAGTTATTATAGATTGAAGCATTCTGAAACAAATATGAAACAATCTTACTTGGATGACCTGAAATTAAAGCATATAATTAGTTAGTTACCTAATTGTAGCTAATTACAACATTCAATCACTAGATCTAAACATCTATCCATTTCTTAAGAAAAGATAAACATTTTTAAATTGCCTGTGTCGAAATAACATTCACACAATAATTCACAATATAACATGATTTTTAAATCTCATTTTTATGAATTTATAGGCCAAATGGAAGGAATTTAGTGTTTAATTCTAAATTAATGGCCATTTAAATCAACTTGCGAGTGGGTTTTAGTGGAATGCGGTGGATTGGAACATAGCGGTTTGCGGTGAATTTAACCCACAGCTGGCAGGAAAAATACTACCGGTTCGTATATATATTTTGTCCCCATTTTGCAACATGAAAATTTGATTAAATGCTTCCTAAGAACCACGTTTTTATGTAACAATAAACTGTGTACCTTCTTTTCTCCCCTACATAAAATCCTTCCCGTTGTCGGCGCTCACGGCTTTAGAAGATGATTTTTAAATTACTCTCGCTAATAAATGATCTAGTGTAGTTTAAAAATACCTTCATAAAACAAATGTCGGAGCGATTTCTCTTTAGCGACAAAATCCCCTGAGATGGATCGACTTGAACTGTCTGGAGAAAAACGGCATTTTAAACCCGCCCCCTCTGAAAGGCGCCAAAGTCGCACACACGGGGAGTGGCAGAACTGCAGCGCCGCTCAAGTTAAGTATTGTAACATACCTAGTTTATTCTCCTCAATTCCTCATCAACTATCCCGCTACAAATTATTTCACTCATCTACAAATCATTGGCAAAATTTACAGTGACCAGTTAAAAGATCAAACATTTGGTACTGGACTTGAGGGGTCTGTCTATGGTCCATCATAGACATTTCAACCTGCGCTAGCAGCAGCAACTTTGCAGCAGTAGCCATAGATAGGACAGGCAGTTAGAACCTTTTTTTCAAAAGATGGAAATGTTAAATACTAGAGGGCATTGGTTTAAGATCTGAGGGAAAAAATGTTAAGGGAGATGTGCAGGGCAAGTTTTTTACACAGAGTTTGGTGGATGCCAGTAACATGGGGGCGGTGGGGGCGCTGCAAGCCGGCAACCCTGCCAGCAGCATGTTTGTTTTTTCAAACTTTTTAATTTTTTTGTGTGTTTTAATATGTGTTTTTAATGTCTCTCTGTGTGTCTTGTGTGGGGGTTGGTGTGGGGGGGTAAGGGGGAAACCGCTTTGGTCGCCTCCTCCACAGAGAGGTGACTTTTTCCATGTCGCCTCCCCCGTGGCCTAACATTGAGGATTGGGCAGCTCCCCCGTGGCCTAACATTGAGGAGAAGAAGCTCGGACTGCCGGCCCGCGGCCAACTTCTATCGCGGTCACGGCGGGGACTTACCATCAGGAGTGGGGTCCCTCGCCGGGGATCCCTGGAGAAGAGCTCTGACCGCCGGCCCTGCCATCTGCGGTGCTTCTGGCTGCGGTGCGGCGTTAACTTTAAATCTTCGACCTCCGGCCTGCAGTCTACACCATCTTGAAGCTGCAGTCTCTGGCGGGGAGGCAACCATTCAGGTCTTACCTGGACTTTATCTGGACTTTGCCTTGTCTGTACATCTGGACTCCCGCAGCGGCGAACTGAGGGTTGAGTTCCCAACCACGGGGGAAAATGGAGGAGGACTGGCCAAATTTTGTGCCTTCCACCACAGTGCTGAATGCTGTGGTGGATGTTTGTGTTCACATTTTTTTATTGTGTTTTTGTGTGTTCTTTTTCATTGTACCGCTGCTAGCAAATTCATTTCACTTGCACTTTATGTGCAAGTGACAAATAAAACTGATGATGATGACGATGCTGTCAGGGGTGTTGGTGGAAACATTCATGATAGTAGCATTTAGGAGGCTTTCAGATAAGTACATGAATATGCATGGAATACAGGGATATGGATCACATACAGGCAGAATAGATTAGTTTAATTTGGCAACATGTTTGGCACAGATATCACTGGCCAAAGAGTGTGTTCCTGTGATGTACTGTTTATGAATCAATTTGATGACTATGAATCTGATGCCACCTATTTATTACTGAATAAAGAGGCAGGATTATGACCAGCTACTCAGTCCTAAACAGAATGGCATTGGAAGGCCGGGTTTGAAATTCTATGCAGAATTATAATCAGTCAGTCAGGAAATTGGGTAGATAAATCAAACTAGATACCTGAGCAAGAGATGCATCCAGGAATAATTCTCCAGGATAAGATAATTCTACTTTGTGACCTGTCTTCTTTTAACTGTAATGGTGAATTAAAGAGTGTCTAATTTAATGGTTGATTTGGGGATCTTCCCTGCCTCTAAATGAACCATTAAAACAGCTTACGAAGAATAGAATCTAGCAACACAGGTAAAACGCCTCAAGGTGGATCCATTCAAGCCATGTATAATACCTTTACCAACTCGAGAAGATAACTAAGTAGCAGACAGTCCCTACTGCAAGATGCTGAAGTTGAAATGCCCCATGGCCTTCCCGCCATCTTGTTCCAGGGTTATGATAGTATGTTTATTTTTAATACAGGTCCACCACCGATTTTCTGGCAACTGATGGTCCAGCCATTTTAATTCAGACAAAATCACAAGAGCGCACTTGAAATCCCACCCGGAAGACCACCAAAAATTGGTGCCTCGGCTGGGTAAGTCAGACGATCTCTTCCTCATCGGGGCTTCCACACTAATCGGCAGGTTGTGACCTGTGCTCTGGAACTCCAGTCCAGCCGGACCCAACAGATTCGTTCACATAGCCGACTTTCACAGCTGACTTTGTGGGCCAGTTTCTCGGCCTCCCAAGGCTATGTGACCTCTGTTGGTTCATCATAACAGATAATACATCAAGGCTCTGGAACCAAAGCTGTTGGAAAATCGGTGATGAGCCTGTATTTAAATAAGGCTCCAAGCTCATAATTCCCCTCTTGTAAGTCGTTTTGGGACCATGCATACCTTCCAAGCTCCTATCCCAACTTCCTGCAATGAAAACATAGAAACATCACATACCTGTAATCTTTACACTAGCTTATTCAATTCCAAATCCTATAGATCTTAAGTGTCTCTAACCTCTCTTCCTACCCTGTAGTGGAGAGTATTAAAACTTAAACCAAGGCTGCCAAACAATTCTTTCCAGACATGTATGTTTCTCCCTATTCATTCTAACCTTGGCTGTGTCCAGCAGTGAAGCTCCAAGCAATAAAAACATTTGTTGATTAGTAATTGCAGATTTGCAGCTGGTGCCTTGTTAATTAATGTTTTCTTGACAATGGAGAGAATCTAATGTGAAGCCTGATGATAGTTGTAGTGTTTTAGAAAATACTTAGACAGGAGGTAACAAACGCAGGCAGCCAATAAATAAACGTAATTACATAATACTGTAGCACTCTCTCCCTCCCCATGACTATGATTCACACTGTGGCAGCTAAAATGGATACAAGGCAGAGTTCTGCAGGGTTTAGCAAAACAGAACAATAAAAAATGAACTGTTCCAAAATGTATAACTTGTAGGATAAATTATGACCTTTGCTAGAATTAAATGCTGTCATAAAGCACCCTTCGTAAATCTGAAGGAACAATTGTACATAACATGGCAGTTCTCAATAATACGAGAATGGATTTTTATGTGATGCTAAATAAGGCATGTGGCTGCATTTCAAATATCTGCTACTCATTCTATCACTATGTATAAATAGAAGTAAAAACATTCTCAAGTCTTGCTGCTCTTTTCCTTCCTGTCTGTGTTTCCTCAGTGTAGGGCTGGCAATGTGAATTTGGGGATTTGCTGCAGAGAAGGCTATTGATAATGCATACTAATGATACAAAGCACCACAGGTGAAGGCGTGGGAATTGGCTTGGGAATTGCCACTTGTTTTGTGTTTTTTCTGTTCTGCCTAGTTGTTCTGATGGGGCAAAATGGCTGGCTTGCATGCTGGCAGTTTTTCTACCTGGGCTCTGTTGTGCATTGCATTTTCAATGGTCAATATTTCTCAAATCTCTGATGAGTAAACTGTAGTTGTAAACAACTTGTTTTTCTTCATAGGAGTCAAGCGGGAAATGGCTGTTTGTGCTGTCCTAATCAGGGACAAATACCGTGATTGATTCAAGGAGGCTGGCTAAGCTCGGCATACGAGAGATGGGAAACATGGAGATGGGAAGGAAAACCATAATTTTCCACATTTGACAACTGATGCATGCAAAAGATGTGTGGACTTACAGTGTGTAGAAAGGAACTGCAGATGCTGGTGTTCTCCGAAGATAGACACAAAATGCTGGAGTAACTCAGCGGGTTACCTCACACCTCTGCTGTGGGAAGCACTTATCTGATGCCTGTGGCGATGAAATGAAGAATGCATCAATGTTTGAGTAAGGATATGTTTTATTTTGCACCTTGTGGATTTGTCATTTTAATGTGCGCTTATAGAGCTAGATGGAAAGAGATAGCAATATGATGAAGAATAGCTGCTTTTCTTGCTTTCTGTTTCCCCGTGACTGCAGTCACATGCCCAAAGAAATAACTGCAGCACCTTGTCTCCTTCGTGCTGAATATCCCATTTCCGCCATCTGCACCCTATGGCATCATCAGCCTTGCTGGTATGTGGATAGTCGATATTAAAAATAAGCTGCCGATAATTTTAGAACATTTGTACAACAATGAACCTACATAAAATTTGCATAATTGCAGTCAATATTTTAGCATTAAACCGTCAGCACAGAGAGCACAGATTTGCCACTGCTGAACAGCAGTCAGGCCAGCCTGCACATGAAGCATAGTGGGGATTACAAAATTCAAAATTCCTCCTCCAGTATTTAAAGGTGAAAGGTGACCATTCTCGAAAGGTGACAGCAGCAGGCACTCGGCAACTCTTTCTGATCAAGGAGACATCTGAAAATAGCATTACGGGGAAAAGAACAAATGTTTCAAATGTTCCCCTGGAGGCCTTAAAGAAGAAGGTGGAGTGAAAGGGAGATGGGCTCAACTAAATTGAGCCAGGAGGAAGGCAGTAGGAGGAGAGAGTTATGGATGCAGTGCTTTGATTTATCCCCATGATCATGAATCCAGTGTCACCAGAGGCTCAATGGCCTCAGATGCGTGGCCAAGGACAATGTTAATGAATACTCAAGTCCAGTACCAAATGCTCCACCAGCCTCAAATGGTGCTCAATAAATCACGGCCCCTTCACTCACCCACTCATAATCTCCTCCGACTACTGCAAACACCACTGTTAACAACCTCAGAGTCCTCACACTGCTGGAAGACTCACATCCCACAGTGTGCACACACTGAGAGAGACGCATTGTGCTCTCTCATTGTTGGTAGGATGGTTATGCCCCTTTAACCTATCCATCTCCCCACCATTGCCATCCTCAACCTCTTTTCCTTACCACAACTCTACCATTGTGTTTTCCTCCATTCCTTTAGAGCAGAGTCTCAGCCAGAAGGTCAGTAAGGATAAAAGAGATTGCCAATTGATTGTATCTGTCAATTGATTACCAATTGACAGATACTGACCCTGTTACTCATTCTTTTTACTGCAGAAGACTTAAATGAAGACCTCGATAGGCAGTGAAAGGCAAAATGTTGTGGACAATGCGTGAGTAAAAATGTCAGAAAGCCTTTGTGTAATATCAAAGAGCATAGAATTCTGAGCCCAAATTGGCACAAAAAGAAAGGAAAAATAGGAACGTAGGCCCCCGCAGTCATGACTGACCATGGGTGATGCATCCTAGTTGTTGGCTGCTTGCTCCAAACCTCGGCTAGAGCAGCGTCACTTGTGGATGAAGAGATGAATGAAGTGCCAGTCTCTGTGGCAAAGATCACATTTGTGTTTGGTCTCTGCTTTGTTGAAGTTGCTGCGCTCCTTTCTGTGCGCCTGCTTGTCTGCCACTGCGTTCAACAGTTTCACTTCCCCCGTTTTGAGATTTTGGTTCAGGGTACCTCTCCACCTCGTGTGGTCAGCTGCAAGGCTCTCCCGGGACTCCACATTGATGTTGAGCACCTTCATATCTCTCTTGCAGACATCCATGTAACGTAGCTGTGGGCAGCCGATGGTTCTCCTCCCAGATGCCACCTTTCCATAGAGGATGTATTTTGTAATACAGCCATCCTCCATGTGGTGGACATGGCCCAGCCACCGCAGTCTGCGCTGCATGAGTAGAGTGTACATACTGGGAAGGCCAGCGCAAGACAGGATCTCGGCGTTGGACACTCTGTCTTGCCAGGATAGACCCAGGATACGGTGGATGCTTCTCAGGTGGAAGGTGTTGACCCTTCTCTCCTGTCTGGCATTGTAGTCCATGTCTCACTGCCGTACAGCAGCGTGCTGTTGACACAGGCATTGTGGACCGCTATCTCTGTCTTCACTGTCAGCTTTGGGTTGGTCCACACTCGAGTTGTGAGGTGAGCGAGAGTTGTAGCTGCCTTCCCGATCCTCTTTTCAATCTTTGTGTCCAAGGAGAGGTTGTCGGTGATGGTGGAGCCGAGGTTCGTGAACTATTGGATGGCATCAAGTTCGCAGTCGTCGATAGTGATGACAGGTGGCGCCTCTGTATCTTGCCCAGGACATTCGTCTTCTTCAGGCTGATGGTCAGCCCAAAGTCCTTGCATGCCCGATAAAAGCGGTCCATCAGTGACTGTAGTTCCTGGTGGGTGTGGGACACAACTGTTGCGTCATTGGCATACAACATGTCTCTGATGAGACATGTACTTTTCACGTACTTTTGTCTTTGCTCTGAGGCGGGTGAGGTTGAAAAGTCTGCCATGTGATCTAGTACGCAGGTAGATCCCCTATGTTGCAGTGCAGAAGGAATGTTTCAGGAGCAGAGCGAAGAAAATCCCAAAGAGTGTGTGGGAGCGAGGACGCAGCCTTGTTTGACGCCCTCACTCCCACAGTTGTGAGTCCAAATTGTGAGTCCACTTGTGAGTTCAAATTGGCACAAAGAGACAGGAAAAAATAGGAACAGAAGCACACAATATAGCCTTCAAACCCTCTTTACTACTTAATGGGCCAAATGGCCTAATGCTTATGACCTTATGACTACTTAATGTAATCATGGATGATCATTGAGTTCAATGCTATATTCCTGCTTTCTCCCTAATCCACCTGCTGCCTTTTATGTCCAGTAATTTATCTTTTCTTAAACAGATTCAATGACTTGGGCTCCCTGCCTTCTGTGGTAGAGAATTCATCACCCTTAAAAGACCATGAGGAGTCTACTCTCAGTGCCTTACATAGAATATGGAACATTAAATAGTGCAGCACAGGAACAGTTCCTGCATAATGTCCATGCTACAAATGATGCTGTTAAACTAATCTCCTGTGTGTGTGTGTGCATATGATCTATATCCCTACATATCCCTCCATTTCCAGTCTTGCCCTGTATTTTGTCGACTCTCATTACATCTGGGAGAAATATTCATCCCTGTCAAGATGTTATATGTTTTGATGAGATCTTCTCTCATTCTTCTATACTCATATGTATATTGGACTCATTTACCCAATCATTCTTCTACAGCATATCCAGAACTCTTGGACTCAGTCCTGGATAAGGAGGTTAAATGAATGAATGTTTATTGGTCAAGTATTCACATACAAGGAATTTTCCTTGGTGCTCTGCCCGCAAGTGATAACATGACATACAGTGACAGTTAGGGATGATACATAAAACATTAAACATTAATAATAAAACATTAGTGATTAAATATGTGAATGAAATAAAATAGTAAGATTAAACGAGAACTTACCAAGTTTGAAGGTTGATCTGTATTTTACGAGGAGTCGCGGTGAGGGATTTTGTGAAGACCCCGCCAGCACGCATGCGCGGCATCCTTCAAAGCAGCGGTGTGGAATCACAGAAACACATCATGACTAAAATAGTAAGATGAAGACCGTAGAACTTCCTAGTTGACCTTATGATAGAGGGTGGGAGCGGGGGGCACGAAATCCTTCACCGCGACTCCTCGTAAAATACAGATCAACCTTCAAACTTGGTAAGTTCTCGTATAATCTTACTAATTTACTTCGGAGTCACGTGAGTGACTTCGTGAAGATTTCAAAGCTCTGTGATTTCACGCCCTGGATAACGTCCATGCTTATCACACTGCCGCAAGTCTGATGGAGGAAGGCTGTTAATGCAGTTCAGTCGAAACTGGCTGAAAAATCAACACAATTTATTAATCAAATAAACAACAAATAACTCCTAATTCGGGGACAGACATTCACTGAGCGGTTCCCAGGACAGCTTCTGCGAATGTCGCAGGGGCGACCAGTGGCTTGTTGTAGAACCGTTGAAAGGTTTCTTCACTGGCCCAGCCCGCGGTGGCGAGATTGTGGTCCATGGGCACCTCCATGGCCCTCGCCGCTGATGTGGATGCAGCCCTGGTGGAATGAGACTTAAAAATGTTAGTAGCAACTCCTGCTGCATCCAGCACCACCCTGAGCCACCTGGCGAGTCTGTAGTCACCCGATGATGTGGAGGTTTGTGGCTGATGAGGAGCACCTGTTCCTTCATCCTGATGGCTCCTGTAACCCTGATGTAGGGTTACAGGAGCCATCCAGTGATGCGCCACTGGCCTGTGCTGCTTCAATAAATCTTGGACAAAGAAATTTATTTGACCGGGGTGGCCACCATGCTGTCCAGTCGCAGTTTTTGTAACGTCTGGATTCGTTGGGCTGTAGTCAGTGCTATCAGCATCACCACCTTGAGGGTGAGCTGTTTCAGTGGTAGCTCATTCATTGGAGCCCAGCTCCTCAGTAGGGTCAGCACGATCCCCACATCCCACGTTACAGTATATCTGGGTCACGGAGGGTTGGTGTTGAACACTCCCCTCATTAGTTTAGACACCAAGTGGTTGGAGCTGATACCTATATCCAGGTATGAGGACAGCGCACTCCTGGCGCTGTTGACGGCACTGTAGCTGAGGCCAGCATCGAAATGGAGGCCAGCTAGAAACTCCAGGACAACAGGTATCGTTGCCGAGTTGGAAGTCTTGTTGGTCCGAGCACAGAATGCCTCCCACTTCCTGATTTGGGTGAGGTACTGTTCCCGAGTTGATTCTCGGCATGATGCGGCGATAAGTTCTATGGCTCGTGAAGAGATGCCTGCCCGAATGAGTGGTCTTTTCAAAACCTGCAGGCCAACAAGTTTAAGTGACCATGGCAAGGATGACTATCCCCCGTTATGGAGTGAGTAATCAATTTGGGATGTTTCCCAATCGCCATCCATGGTTGTTTTAAAATTTTAAAGACCATCGGGTACCATGGTACCAAATAGATCGCCGTAATCCAAATATTCCTTTCAATGCACCAGTGCCAAATTGTATTAGCCAATTCATCACAAGATAGCGACCTGATACCACCCATAAGATTGATGTAAGCCACCACTGTAGTATTATCTATTTGAAGGCGGACATGTAAATCCTGTGAATTAGTACAGTAAGCCCGCAGTCCATGAAATACCCCCAGAATTTCTATATAGTTTATCCCCTCTGACTCCAGGAATGTAGACTCACGAGAATTCCATCTGCCACCACAACTGGACATCGTATCAGTTGCTCCCCAGCCTTGTGCGCTTGCGTCAGTTTGTAGCACAACGTCAGGGTTGCTTACTATGATGCGTCTGTGACACTCTCTAATATTGTCAACCCACCATTGTAGCTCGTTTCTAGCCTTTGCTGGTAACCGGATTGGCCGATCAAAGTGCCCAGCATTTGTTTTTAATGCTGTGATCTTTGTTCTTTCTAATGTAGTGTAGTGGTCCGAATTGTGCAGCTGGGAATGTAGCTACCAATTTCCTTCTTACTTTTGCTGTTTGCCGAATGGTCGGTACCCTGGCGCAAGTAAGACTGTGGCACTCTTCTGTTATAGCAGTAGCTTTGTTGGTTGGGATGGTAATCTTCATTATATGGTATATTGAAATGGGTATATTGTACAAAAGTGTTCAGCTCAGTTAAGTCTATTATAATCCGACATCCCCCATCTTTTTTAATTCTGGTGAAGATGTTGGACACAATAGGTTCATGCTTGGTTTTTCCAATTACCCCTTTTGCTGCTAGCCGTATAATTTCAGCATGTCCTGCCTCCACCTCTTTTTGGGATAGTGTAAACTTCCTATGAGGCGAATGCTGGGTAGGGGGATTTATACCTCCAATAAATTCTATAACATAACCTTGAACACTTTGTAAAATAAACTCATCTGTGGTGACAGTTTTCCATATGTCCAAAAAAGCCCACAATCGCCCACCTATTTGTGCAGGAGGGGATGCTACGGCGTGAGAGGAACCAGACCCCCTTACCTCCATGGTTAGTGGCGGTTCCTTACATATGGTGTTTTGGTTGGACGTTGTGGAGGTTGACGGGGTGGCGGCCGCATCTTCCATGCAGGCGGCTGTTGGCCTTGCCCTCAAAAAGGTCGTTGTGTTTGTGGAAGTTGAGGTGGGTAGGACCTTTGTGTCCTGTCCGGCAGTCGTGGTTTCCAGGTTATGTTTGGCTGTTGCCGGTGGTATGGGTGAAGTCTAGTCGTAGGAGGTTTCATGAGGCCAGCTGTTTTGGCCTCCTCGTCCAGTTCCTTCACCTGTTTGGACAGGTCTCCAAACAATTGATGCGGCGGTGGAGCGGTTGATGGTTGGCACAACCCTGCGAATTTGGGGTTGAGTGTGGGCTTTATGGAGCTCTTGCGCAGGCAGTTTATCTCATACTGGGCGTTGCATAGGAGTGCCAGTGCATCTTGTTGTTCACTGGACACATTATCCCCATCCAGGGTCCTAGCAAATGCCGTTATGCCCGTGGAGAGAACCTTTACGATACGCTGGAGGTGGACATCCTGCATCCTGGTGGCCGTACTCAAGTGTCCCCAGATCTGGGCATTAACCAAGGGCACACTGAGGTTGATGCAGTCTCTCGGGCGTTTTTATTTTCTCCAAGGTATCTTCTCTTCTTGCGTTTGAGGCAACAGAAGTTGATGCCATGGTTTCTCTGGGTCTCCGTCGTTCGCCTTGAAGTTTGACAAGCCTTCGACAACATGAGCCCCTCCAAGGTATCATTGAGAACCTGACTGAAGTTGGTGCGTAGTCAGGTAATCAATGGTGCCCGCCAGTTTGTGGTGCAGAGGTTCCCCTGTTTGTGTAGTAGCGGCAAACTTACCCACCACATCCAGCATATCCTCCTCATGCTCTGGCTCAGCGGTCACTGGCTGTCCCGGGTCGTCTTCAAACACAGCAGCTGGGCAATTGCTAGCACTTCTGGCTGGTGACGATGAGATGCTGAGTGGGCGCCTCGCACGGCTAGTGGATGCCCGCGGGTCCCGCTCTTCCCGTTCCCGGTCCCGCTGGAGGATTTGCTCCACTAAGAGCTCCAACCGCTCTATGCGACCGTCCCTGCTATCTGCAGCGGACAAGCCGACTTCCCCAGGCCCTGCGAACTCACTGGGACTTCCACCATCGGACCACACCTCCGTAAGGTGCTGTCTAGGGTCTAATGGCAGGTTGTCGTGACCTACAGCCCAAGTAGGATCATACGACTCCCGCACGGACTCTCCGCTAGTCTGTCCTCTCCCAGACTGTGGCGGCCCACCTGTCTGATATGAAGGCAGGTGAGTTGAATCGGCGCCGGCCCCCGGAACCTGGCTCCCCGGAGTCCGTGCAGGCTTACCTCCACACTTGCCCATCTTTTGGCGTGGAGGCGCATGGTCGGCCGCTCCCTGAGCTGAGCTGACTGACCGTCTACTGCTGCCTCCTCCGCCCTTGACCGCAGCCTGACGGGGTGTTTTGTCGGCGGTATCTGCTCCTGCAGGCCTACTCGACGCAGCAGTGGAGCTGCCAGACTGCACTACGGCAGATCTTCCTGGCAGTGGTACGTGGTGGTGCACATTTGCAGGGCTCCCCTGTCGTGCAGCTGTCCCCCGGCCCAGCCCCCTCGGGTCTTCTGGAACTCGGGGAGAGGTCACTTGTGATGAGCGAGGCCCCTTAGCACGTACCTGTTCCCCCCCTCTTTTTTTGGGGGCAGGGGGCTCGAAGTCTGGATCCGTTGCATCCAGCTCCGGGGTGGTAAACCACTCGGGTGAGTCGGGCGCTAAAGTAACGGGAGCGCCCGACTTCCGCATTCCTGCCCCCACATGCCTCGAAGCTGCCGGTGGTGCTTGCAGTTCCGGGGACAAGGGCCATTGGCTGGTCGATGCAGCTCGGCTCCTCGACAGCGTCGCCTTCCTCTTGCCCTTGTCCATCCTGTGGAGTGAAGGTAAGTACTTACCTGCCGTCCTTATGAAGGAGCCGGAGGAGAGAGCGCACTCCCCCCCCCCCAGCCTGCCGATGCAAATGCGCGCGACGATATGCCGCGCATGCGTGCTGGCGGGGTCTTCACGAAGTCACTCGCGTGACTCCGAAGTAAAATACCAGAGCAAATGGAGTTTACAGGTTTTTGGTTATTGAGCAGAGCTACTACTCGTGGAAAAAGTTTTTATGTCTGTTTTTGACAGTCCGGAGTCACCTTCCAGAGGGAAAGGATTCAGTTTGTGGCCAGGGTGAGAGGGGTCAGAGATGACCTTACCCACTCGCTTCCTTGCCCTTGCAGTGCCCTTCGTCAGTGGAGGGAAGGTTGCAGCCAATAACCTTCTCAGCTGATCGGACGATTCGCTGCAGCATCCGGATGTTGTGCTTGGTGGCTGAGCCAAACCACACCGTGATGGAGAAAGTGAGGACAGACTCTACGATGGCCGTATAGAATTGGACCATCATTGCCTGTGGCAGATTGTGCTTCCTCAGCTGCTGCAGGAAGCACATCCTCCGTTGTGCCTTTTTGACTATGGAGTCGACGGTAGTTCCCCATTTAAGTTCCTTGGAGATGATGGTTCCCAAGGACTCCACAGATGTAACTTTGGTGTTGTTGATGGTGAGTGGGGTGAGGGGAGGGGGAGCACTCATAAAGTCTACTATCAATTCCACTGTCTTAAGAGCATTGAGCTCCAGATTTTTGCAATGGCACTAGGACGCCAGCTGTGTCACTTCCTGTCTATAGGCAGATTCTTCCCCATCCTGGATCAGTACAATCAGGGTTGTGTCATTCGCAAACTTGAGAGGGTTGACAGAGGAGTCAGCTTGGTGTAGTCATTGGTCTGGAGAGAGTAGAGGGGAGGTGAGAGTACACAGCCTTGCGGTGCTCCTTTGCTGAGGGTTTGCGGGTCCGAGATGTGCTTTCCCAGCCTCACATGTTGCTTCCTGTCTGTCAGGAAGCTGGTAATCCACCGACAGAGGGGTTCAGGCACAGTCAACTTGGAAAGTTTGGAGTGTAGTAGCTCTGGCATAATGGTGTTGAATGCAGAGCTAAAATAGTAAGATTAAACGAGAACTTACCAAGTTTGAAGTTTGATCAGTATTTTACGAGGAGTCGCGGTGAGGGATTTCGTGAAGAACCCCGCCAGCACGCCTGCGCAGCATCCTTCAAAGCAGCGGTGTGGAATCACAGAACCAACCATGACTAAAAATAGTAAGATGAAAACCGTAGAACTACCTGTTTGACCTGATGATAGAGGGTGGGAGCGGTGGGCACGAAATCCCTCACCGCGACTCCTCGTAAAATACAGATCAAACTTCAAACTTGGTAAGTTCTCGTTTAATCTTACTATTTTACTTCGGAGTCACGTGAGTGACTTCGTGAAGATTTCAAAGCTCTGTGATTTCACGCCCTGAACAACGTCCATGCTTATCACACTGCCGCCATTCTGATGGAGTAAGACTGTTAATGGAGTTCAGTTGACAGTGGCTGAAAAATCAACACAATTTATTAATCAACTAAACAACAACCCCTAATACGGGGCCAGACATTTACTGAGCGGTACCCAGGATAGCTTCTGCGAATGTCGCAGGAACGGCCAGAGACTTGTTATAGAACCGTTGAAAGGTTTTTCCCCCACTGGCCCAGCCCGCAGTGGCGAAAATGTGGTCCATGGGCACCTCCATGGCTCTCGCTGCAGCCCTGGTGGAATAAGACTTAAAAATGTTAGTAGCAACTCCTGCTGCATCCAGCACCACCCTGAGCCACCTGGCAATCGTCTGTGTAGTCACCCGATGATGCGGAGGTTTTGTGACTGATGAGGAGCCCCTGTTCCTTCATCCTGATACCTCCAATAACTCGGATGTAGTGGTGGAAATGGGTGACTATGCAGAGTGTGGCATCTACAGGGTACGCCCGAAATTCCAGCTGCAGCCCATGCGCCCCTGGCCTGTGCTGTTTTAATAACTCTTTACCAAAGAATTTTATTTGACCAGGGTTGGCCACCATGCTGTCCAGTCGCAGTTTTTGTAACATCTGGACTCGTTGGGCTGTCGCCAGTGCCATGAGCATCACCACCTTAAGGGTGAGCTGTTTCAAATGGTAGCTCATCTATTGGAGCCCAGCTCCTCAGTAGGGTCAGCATGCTCCCCACATCCCACGTTACTGTATACTGGGTCGTGGAGGGATTGGTATTGAATACTCCCCTCATTAGTTTAGACACCAGGTGGTGGGAGCTGATACTTATATCCAGGTATGAATACAGCGTACTCCTGTCGCTGTTGATGGCACTGTAGCTGAGGCCAGCATCAAAATGGAGGCCTGCTAGAAACTCCAACACATCCAGTATTGTTGCCGAGTTGGAGGACTTGTTGTTCCGGGCACAGAAACCTCCCACTTTCTGATTTGAGTGAGGTATTGTTTGCGGGTGGACTCCCGACACGATGCTGCAATAAGGTTCATGGCTCTTGACGAGATGCCTGCCCAGTTGAGCGGTCTTTTCAGAACCTGCAAGCCAACAAGTTTAATGACCATGGCAAGGATGACTGACCCCCCTGTAATGGAGTGAGTAATCAATTTGGGACGTTTCCCAATCGCCATCCATGGTTGTTGTACATTTCTACAACCATCGGGTACCATGGTTGTGTAGGCCAGTCGGGAATGATCAATATGTCAGTTGCAGAGTCTAGTTTAATTTTCTGCAATACCCGACTGGTGAGGCAGCATGGGGGAAACGCGTAGCAACCTATTTCCCCCAATGGATAAAAACGCATCCAATGCTATTACCCCAGGGTCTGGTTTCCACAACACATACGTTGGTATTTCGATGGTTCAGCCTGGACGCAAATAGGTCAATATCTGGTGTCCCCAATTTGAGCTATAATATCTCCAAAATTTTGGGGGTTCAACATCCACTCAATGTTTTCATTGAAGACACGTGATCTGGTGTCCGCCACTGAATTAAGCTTCCCAGGCAAATAGGTCGCAGTAATCCAAATATTTCTTTCAATGCACCAGTGCCAAATTGTATTAGCCAATTCATTGCAAACTAGCGACCTGATACTACCCATATGATTGATGTAAACCATTATTGTAGCATTATCTATTCGAAAGCGGACATGTAATTCCATGAATTAGTACAGTAAGCCCGCAGTCCATGAAATGCCCCCCCAGCATTTCTATATAGTTTATCCCATGTGACTCCAGGAATGTAGACTCATGAGAGTTCCATCTGCCACCACAACTGGACATCGTACCAGTTGCTCCCCAGCCTGGTGCACTTGCGTCAGTTAGTAGCACAACATCAGGGTTGCTCCCTATAATAGGTCAATGACACTCTTTAATATTATCTACCCACCATTATAGCTCGTTTCTAGCTTCCGGTGGTAACCGAAGTGGCCGATCAAAACAGCCAGCATTTGTTTTTTAATGCTGTGATTTGTGACCTTTGTGAATTTCGGTAGTGTAGCGGTCCGAATCGTGCAGCTGGGAATGTAGTTACCAATTTAGAGTTACCAATACCAATAACTTTTGCTGTTCGCCACATGGTCGATACCCTGGCGCAAGCAAGATTGTGGCACTCTTCTGATATAGCAGTAGCTTTATTAGTGGGGATGATAAACTTCATTAAATTAGTGTCTAAGGTGAACACCAAATCCATAACCCGTACCGGGTGCAGTTTTTGATTTGTCTGGATGCATTACAACCCCAGTTTCTCAAGCAGAGCCTTGGTTGCAGCCACTCCTTGAATTTGCCATCACTATAATCTTGTTGTCGGAGAAGAGCCAATACAGGTAAATACCAACTTGGTAAACAGCCTAAGCTGTGATGGTTCCATTAGGCAATGCACCCTTCCAGACAACTTCAGAATTCCCTGTGAGCCTCAGCGATGGGCACCCCATAGCATGCTTCTTTCAAATTGATACATGCCATAAAGTACCCTGAGTAAAGCTTCCACCTAGCTGTTCCAAAAGTATCCATTTTGACATGGGTATATTGTACAAAAGTGTTCAACTCAGCTAAATCGATTATAATCCGACATTCCTTTTCTTTTTTACTGCTGGTGAACATATTAGGCTCAACTCAATAGGTCCATGCTTGGTTATGCCAATTACCACTTTTCCCTGCTCGCCATATAATTTCAGCATGCCCTGCCTCCACCTCTTTTTGGGATAGAGTAAATTCCTACGAGGCAAATGCTGAGTATGGGAATCTATACCTCCCACGAATTATATACCCTTGAACACTTTGTAAAATAAACTCATCTGTGGTTACAGTTTTCCCCATATGTCCAAGGCCGCCCGCAATCGCCCACCTATTCGTACAGGAGGGATACTACGGCGTGAGAGGAGCCAGACCCCCTTACCTCCATAGTGAACGGCGTTTCCATACATACGGTGCTTCGGGTGGACGTTATGGAGGTTGACGGCCCGGCGGCCGCATTCCCTATGCAGGCCGCTGTTGGCCTTGCCCTAAACGGTCGTTGTATTTATTGAGATGGAGGTAGGTAGAATCTTTGTGCCCTATCCGGCAGCCTTGGTTCACAGGTTGTATTAGGCTGTTGCCGGTGATATGGGTGAACTCTGGCCGATGGAGCTTCATGAGGCCCACTGTTTTGGCCTCCTTTGTCCAGTCCCTTCACCTGTTTGTACAGGTCTCCAAGCAACTGATGCGGCGGTGGAGCGGTAATGGTCGGCACAACCCCGCGAATTTGGGGTCTAGTGTGGGCTATATGGAGCTCTTACGCAGGCAATTTATCTCATACTGGGCGTTGCATAGGAGTGCCAGTGCATCATGCTATTTACTGGACACATTATCCCCGATCAGGGTTTTGCAAACGCCGTTATGCCCGTGGAGAATCTTTCTCCAAGGTATTATTGAGAATCTGACTCCAGAGTTGGTGCATACGTAGGCAATCAATGGTGCCCGCCAATTCGTGGTGCAGGGTTCACCTGTCTGGGTAGAAACGGCAACCTTCACTCACCACATCCAGCATCCTCCTCATGCTCTGGTTCAGCGGTCCCTGGCTGTCCCTGGTCGTCGTCAAACTCAGCAGCTGGGCAATCATTAATGCTTCTGGCTGGAGACGATGAGGAGCTGAGCGGGCGTCCTTGCACGGCTAGTGGATGCCCCCCCGAGTCCCGTTCTTCTCGTTCTCAGTCCCGCTGGAGGTGTTGCACCATTTAAGAGCTCCAACCGCTCAATGCGACCGTCCCTGCGAGATGCAGCGGACAAGCCGACTTCCCCAGGCCCTGCGAATTCACTGGGGCTTCCACCATCGGACCTCACCCCCTTAGGGTCTATGGTCCAATGGCAGGTCGTCGTGACCTACAGCCCAAGTAGGGTCATACGACTCCCGCACGGACTCTCCGCTAGTCTGTCTTCTCCCAGACTGTGGCGGCCCACCTGGCTGATATGAAGGCAGGTGAGTTGACTCGGCGCCGGCCCCCGGAACCTGGCTCCCCAGAGTCCGTGCAGGCTTACCTCCACACTTACACCATTACTTGGCGTGGAGGCGCATGGTCGGCCGCTCGCAGCGCCGAGCTGACCGACCGCTTCCTGCTGCCACCTCCGCCCTTGACCGCAGCCTGACGGGGTGTGTTGTCAGCGGTATCTGCTCCAGCAGGCCTACACGACGCAGCAGTGTTATGCCCGGGCTGCACGATGGCAGATATCCCTGGCTGCGGTACGCAATGCACTCTGCAGGGCTCCCTGTCGTGCGGCTGTCCCCCGGCCCAGCCCCCTCGGGTCTACTGGAGCTCGGGGAGAGGTTGCCTGTAAAGAAAACAAGACCCCTTGCCACGTACCTGTATCCCCCCTTATTCTCTTGGGGACGGGGGGCTCGGAGTCTGGACCTGTTGCTTGCAGCTCCGTAGCGGTAACCCATTCGGGTGAGTCGGCCCCTGTATCAGCGGGAGCGCCCGACTTCCGCATTCCTGCCCCCACCGTTGCGTTAAAGCTGCCGGCGTTCCGTGCAGCTCCGGGGACAAGGGCCGTCGGCTGGCCGCAGCTCAGCTCCGCGCCCGACTTCCGCATTCCTGCCCCCACCGTTGCGTTAAAGCTGCCGGCGTTCCGTGCAGCTCCGGGGACAAAGGCCGTCGGCTGGCCGCAGCTCAGCTCCGCTCCTCGACAGCGTCGTCCTGCGGCCCTTGTCCATGCTGTAAAGGAAGGTAATACTCACCTGCCGGTCTTGTGAAGGAGCCGGTGGGGAGAGCGCACTCCCCCCCCCAGCTGCCGCTGCAGATGCGCGCGACGATATGCTGCGCAGGCGTGCTGGCGGGGTTCTTCACGAAGTCACTCACGTGACTCCGAAGTAAAATCAGCAAACAAAATCCTCGCATAGTTCCCCTGGCAGTCAAGGTGCTGGAGGATGAAGTACAGGCCCAGGTTGACTGCGTCATCCTCCAAACATGGTCTCATTAAGGCACTACATTAATGTGCTAAAGCATCCTCACTCCTGTACTCAAAATATTTTATCACTGAATACCATCTTACCATTTTGCCTTCTCGACTGCTTGCCACACCTGTGTATTTGCTTTCAGTAACTAGTGTACAAGAACATCTATGTGTTGAAGAAGGAACTGCAGATGCTGGAGAATCGAGGGTTCAACTCACCCTCCCATTCCGCATCCGACCTCTCGGTCCTGGGCCTCCTCCACGGCCAGAGTGAGCAACACTGCAAGCTGGAGGAACAGCACCTCATATTCCGCTTGGGGAGTCTGCATCCTTTGGGCTTGAACATTGAATTTTCTCAATTCTGTTAACCCTTGCCTTTCTCCCCTTCCCACCTCTCCCTCAGCCCTCGGGCCCTGGCATTCCCTCTATCTCTATCTCCCTCCCCCACCCTAGTCGCACTAGCTTCTCATTTTCACACCACAAACAGCTTACAATGGCTTGTTCCCTTTATTATCAATACTTTTTTGCATATCTTTCATTCATTGTTCCTTATCTCTCCACATCACCGTCTATATCTCTCGTTTCCCTGATCCCTGACCAGTCTGAAGAAGGGTCTCGACCCGAAACGTCGCCTATCTCCTTCGCTCCTTAGATGCTGCTGCACCCGCTGAGTTTCTCCAGCTTTTTGTGTAACCCTACAAGAACATCTAGATCTCCTTGTACATCAACATTTCCCAACACTGTCACCATTTAAATACTTCACTCCCTTTCATTACATTTTTTTCCAGTGTACATGACCTCATATTTATCCATTTTATACTGCATCTGCCATGTTTTTACCCACTCAGTTACCTTGTGTAAATCACCCTAGTATATTTGCATCTTTCTCTCAACTTACAACTGGCATAGTTTAGTGTGACCAGCAAACTTAGAAATATTATTTAAGCTCCCTCCTCCACACTATTGATGTGTATTGTGAATAGCTGTGAATAAGGCACTGATCTCTGCAATGCTCCACTAATCACAGCCTGCCTCCCTGACAAAGTCTTATCCATTACTACCTTCTTTTTCTGTCTATCGACTAATTTCAACCCATGCTCTTATATGACTTGCAATCCCATGTGGTTTGAGTTTGGATGATAACCTCTTAAGTGACACTGTAACATATACCTGAAGATTCAAATACATTATGTCCATTAGTTTTCCCCTGACTGTGCTATCAGTTACCTTCTCAAAAAAAGCCCAAGTGCTTTTGTCAAAAACAACTATTCTTTCATAAGTGCATACTGACTTTGTTGATAGTTTCTAAATGTCCTGTTTTCACATGCATTATATTAGATTCCTATATTTTCCTTACTCTTAATGGGCACGTATCTGTTTTGTGGAGTGCGGACCTAATTCTGAACACCTTGGAAGGGAATGTTCACTCCATCGGTTTAGCCATAGTGCAGCATCTGAGGTCAATAATTTGTCTTCCTCAGCAGAAAAAAATATATAAACTTCAATGTTTGAGCGCTGCTTTGTTAGCTCAAACATTTGTTCTGCAAGGTCTTTTCATTGGCACAATCTGAGACTGCTGCCATCATGGCTATGAATGCGTGTTACAGTGCAGTCTTGCGGTGTATTGCAGCAGTCCAGCAGCACCTTACAAGACTTCCTTCCAGAGATGTGCCAGTGACTTCATGGAGCACCACCATGCTGATTTGTTTGAGGATTGCACTTTGTACCTTCTCGCCATTGACACCCTTGCTCTGACCAACCAGGCACGCCAATCAAGACTATGTCACTCATGCTGAGACAGTGTTGTCTGAAGTGTGTTATACGAGGCAGAAAACTACTCTTGAAGTTGCCCTCCAAGGCCTTCTGCAGAGAACGACACAGCAGAGCACTGGGCAGAGAGGAGGTACGCACAAAAGGAATAGTCAGGTGATTAACTTACGTTTCTTTGCAATGCTAAATGGGGAGTCAGGATTGTTTTTATTCAATTTCCATTCAAATTATTTGCTCAGAGAGAACTAATGAGAGAAGGACTGGTTAGGTTGTCTGCTCATCCTACCCCTCCCCCTGTTGTTCAGCAGTCTGAAAGTATATGGTGACTGCTGTGTCTCATAGTACACCTTCACACACCATGAATTATAACATTTGCACTCTCTTGAAGTTTACAAGAACAGTCCAGGAAAAAAGGCAATGATTGTTCATACCAACTGTCCACTCTGATGCATTTCATAAATTAAATAATGTTTTTTTTATATGCACACTACCAACAAGTGTGTGTGTTTTACATCAGTCATGAGCCGTATTGTTATTACATAGCTATTGTTGCCCTATACCCCATCTTTAGTTTTTCATGATGGTCATAATCACATAATGATGGTCATATTCATATCATAATTGTTGAATTCATATTATCCTGGTGGTATTCACATTACGAAGGTTGTATTCATATCATGGTGGTCTTATTCATATCTAATTGTATTCATATCAGGATGATCTTATTCATATAATGGTCTTATTCATATCATGATGGTTTTATTCATATCATGATGGTTGTATTCATATCATGATGGTCTTATTCATATCATGATGATCTTATTCACATCATGATGGTTATATTGATGTCATAGTGGTCATATTCATATCATAATGGCTGCAAGAGGTGGTCAGAGAATATGAACCCTGCAGTGATTAATTCATCTCCTCCTAGCTCCCCAAAGCTTGTACACACTCTCCAAGGCTCAAGTCAGGATTTTGGTGAGGAATGCTCTCCAATTGCCAAGATGAGTGCATCAACAACACTCAAGAAGCTCAACACCATGCAAGACATAACAGCTGACTTAATAGCCATCCCATCCAAGGCCATTCAATTATTCCATCACTGACAGCTCGTACCATCTAAAGAGAGCATGACTGCAACTCACCAAGACTTCTTTGACAAAATTCACTGAACCCACAAACTCTACCAGCTGGCCTGGGAACATCATCAGTTGGAAGTTGTTCTCCAAGCCACACACCATCCTGACTTGGAAGTAGATTGCTATTATTTCGCCGTTCCTGGTCAATATCCTACACCTTCCTCTCTGACAGTGTCGTGAGTATACCCACACCTCAATGACTGCAGCGATGATCCGTCTTCTCAAGGGCAACTAGGAATGGGAATTTAAATGCTGACAGCCTGCAAAGCTCACATCCCTTGAATAAATAAAGTTCAGACAGCATCGAGAACTGCTATAGATGGAGAGGATTCGCTGGAGTCTGTAACCTGCTGCCAGGATATAATGCACTAACTAGTATGATGCACAGCCTATCTCACACGCCAGCTAGTCATTAACCATATAACCATATAACAATTACAGCACGGAAACAGGCCCTCTCGGCCCTTCCAGTCCGTGCCGACCATTTGTTTTCCCCTAGTCCCATCTACCTGCACTCAGACCATACCCCTCCATTCCCTTCACGTCCATATATCTATCCACTTTACTTTTAAATGTTAAAATCGATCCTGCCTCCACCACTTCTGCTGGAAGCTCATTCCACAAAGCCACCACCCTCTGAGTAAAGAAGTTCCCCCTCACGTTACCCCTAAACTTCTGTCCCTTAATTCTCATGTCATGCCCTCATGTTTGAATCTTCCCTACCCTCAATGGGAAAAGCTTATCCACGTCAACTCTGTCTATCCCTTTCATCATTTTAAAGACCTCAATCAAGTCCCCCCTTAACCTTCTGCGCTCCAAAGAATAAAGACCTAACTTGTTCAACCTTTCTCTGTAACTTAGTTGCTGGAACCCTGGCAACATTCTAGTAAATCTCCTCTGTACTCTCTCTATTTTGTTGACATCCTTCCTATAATTAGGCGACCAAAATTGTACACCATACTCCAGAATTGGTCTTACCAATGCCTTGTACAATTTTAACATTACTTCCCTACTCCTATATTCAATGCTCTGATTTATAAAGGCCAGCACACCAAAGGCTTTCTTTACCACCCTATCTACATGCGATTCCACCTTCAGGGAACTATACACAGTTATTCCTAGATCCCTCTGTTCCACAGCATTCCTCAATTCCCTACCATTTACCATGTACATCCTATTTTGATTTGTCCTGCCAAAATGAGGCACTTCACACTTAACAGCATTAAACTCCATCTGCCATCTTTCAGCCCGCTTTTCCAAATGGCCCAAATCTCTCTGTAGACTTTGAAAATCTACTTCATTATCCACAACACCACCTATCTTAGTATCATCTGCATACTTACTTATCCAATTTTCCACCCCATCATCCAGATCATTGATGTACATGACAAACAACAGTGGACCCAACACAGATCCCTGAGGCACCCCACTGGTCACCGGCTTCCAACCTGACAAACAGCCATCCACCATTACTCTCTGACATCTCCCATTCAGCCACTGTTGAATCCATCTTGCTACTCCGCCAATAACACCCAAAGATTGAACCTTCTTAACCAACCTTCCATGGGGAACCTTGTCATAGGCCTTACTGAAATCCATATAGACAACATCCACTGCTTTACCCTCATCAATTTCCCTAGTTACCGCTTCAAAAAATTCAAGAAGGTTTGTCAAACATGACCTTCCAGGCACAAATCCATGTTGACTGTTCCTGATCAGACCCTGTTTATCCAGATGCTTATATATATTATCTCTAAGTATCCTTTCCATTAATTTGCCGACCACTGACGTCAAGCTAATAGGTCTATAATTGCTGGGTTTATTCTTTGAACCCTTTTTAAACAATGGAACAACATGTGCAGTATGCCAATCCTCCGGCACTATTCCCGTTTCTAATGACATTTGAAATATTTCCTGTCAAAGCTCCTGCTATTTCTACACTAACTTCCCTCAATGTCCTAGGGAATATCCTGTCAGGACCTGGAGACTTATCCACTTTTATATTTTTCAAAAGTGTCAGTATTTCCTCCTCTTTGAAACTCATATTTGCATAGCTACTCTAATTTTTTCCCTTACCTCACAAGAGTTCAATATCCTTCTCCTTGGTGAATACCGAAGAAAAGAAATTGTTCAATATCTCCCCCATCTCTTTTGGCTCTGCAGATAGCTGTCCATTCTGGTTCTCTAATGGTCCAATTGTATCCCTCGTTATCCTTTTGCTATTAATATAGCTGTAGAAACACTTTGGATTTACTTTCACCTTTCTTGTCAAAGCAACCTCATAGCTTCTTTTAGCCTTCCTAATTTCTTTCTTAAGATTCTTTTTACATTCTTTATACTCCTCTAGCACCTCATTTACTCCATGCCTCCTATAATTATTGTAGATATCTCTCTTTTTTCGAAACATGTCCAATTTCCCTTGAAAACCATGGCAATTTTTACTGTTTCCTTTCAACCTAACAGCGACATAAAGATTCTGTATCTTACAATTTCCCCTTTAAATGTCCTCCATTTCTCTTCTACATCCTTCCCATGAAACAAAGTGTCCCAATTCACTCCTTTAAAATCCTTACGCATTCCCTCAAAGTTAGCCTTTCTCCAATCAAAATCTCCACCCTAGGTCCAGTTCTGACTCTCTCCATAATTATATTGAAACTAATGGTATTGTGATCACTGGTCCCAAAGTGCTCACCAACGCATACCTCCGTCACCTGACCTGCCTCATTTCCTAACAGGAGGTCCAGCACTGCTCCTTCTCTGGTCGATACCTCTATGTACTGCTGCAAAAAACTATCCTGCACACATTTTGCAAACTCCAAACCATCCAGCCCATTTACAGAATGTGTTTCCCAGTCTATGTTTGGTAAATTGAAATCTCCCACAATCACTACCTTGTGCTTACTACTAATATCTGCTATCTCCTTACATATTTGCTCATCCAATTCTCGCTCCCCATTTGGCGGCCTATAGTACACCCCTAAATGTGTTGCTACACAGTTCCCACTTAGCCTCCCTAGACGAGCCCTCTAATCTATCCTGCCAAAGCACTGCTGCAATATCTTCTCTGACAAGCAATGCAACACCTCCCTCTCTGGTCCCTCCAATTCTATCACACCTGAAGCAACGAAATCCTGGAATATTTAGTTTCCAATCACAGCCCTCCTGCAACCATGTTTCACTGATTGCCACAACATCATATTTCCAGGTGTCAATCCAGGCTCTAAGTTCATCCACCTTACTTACAATGCCCCTAGCATTAAAATATACACATTTTAGAAACCCACCATCCCTTATTCTCTGTCTATTATCTTTTTCATCTTTCTCACCTACATTTTGGGTCTGAGTGCTTCCCTTCTCTGCCTCTTGCCCCACACCCTGACCCCTAGCCCCCTCTACCCGAGTCCCTCCCCCCAGCCTTTCTAGTTTAAAGTCTCCCTAGTAGCCTTTGTGAATCTCCCTGCCAGGATACTGGTCCCCCTCGGGTTCAAGTGCAACCCGTCCTTTGTGTACAGATCATGCCTTCCCCAAAAGAGGTCCCAGTGATCAAGAAACTTGAATCCCTCCCCACTGCACCAGTCCCTCAGCCACGCATTTATCCTCCACCTCATTTCATTCCTACTAGAATAACAACATTTTAAAACATTTGGACAGGTATATGGATAGGAAAGGTTTGGAGGGATATGGGTCAAATGCAGGCAAATGGGACTAGCTTTGATGGGGTCACTTGTTTGGCATGGATAAGTTGGGGCAATAGGCATTAGTTTTTTTTTAGTTTTTAGAGATACGGCACGGAAACTGGTCCTTCGCCCCACAGGGTCCTCGCTGATCAGCAATCCCCGCACATTAACACTATCCTACACCCACAAGAGACAATTATTACATTTACCAAGCCAATTAACCTGTATGTCTTTGGAGTGTGGGAGGAAACCGAAGTTCTCGGAGAAAACCCATGCAGGTCAATGGGGGAATGTACAAACTCCATACAGAGAGCACCCGTAGTCAGGATCGATCCCGGGTCTCCGGCGTTGCATTCGATGTAAGGCAGCTCCTCTACTGCTGCACCACCATGACCTGTTTCTGTGCTGTATGACTCTATGTCTCTCTCTGCCTGCCAGGCTCTGGCAAAGGAGATTGAAATATAATTAACACCGCAAGCTGGAGGAACAGCACCTCATATTCCGCTTGGGGAGTCTGCATCCTTTGGGCTTGAACATTGAATTTTCGCAATTCTGTTAACCCTTGCTGTCTCCTCCCCTTCCCACCTCTCCCTCAGCCCTCGGGCCCTGGCATTCCCTCCATCTCTATCCCCCTCCCCCACCCCAGTCGCACCAGCTTCTCATTTTCACACCACAAACAGCTTACAATGCTTGTTCCCTTTATCATCGATACTTTTTTGCATATCTTTCATTCATTGTTCCTTATCTCTCCACATCACCGTCTATATCTCTCGTTTCCCTGATCCCTGACCAGTCTGAAGAAGGGTCCCGACCCGAAACGTCGCCTATCTCCTTCGCTCCTTAGATGCTGCTGCACCCGCTGAGTTTCTCCAGCTTTTTGTGTACCCTTGAAATATAATTAGCTCTTTGGGAAGTAAGATAATGCACCTTTTCTTTGCAACTGGATAGCAAACTGAATCAGGTGTCAGGTATCTACAACTCCAGCCTGAATGGAGGCCAATATGTACAACTTAATATCGCTGGTGACCTTGACTGCAATGGGCAATGCAGTTCCTCTTGCACTGAACTTGATGTGGCTGAAAGAGATTACAGACTCCAGCGATGATCATATGGAATTATCAAATTACATCACTTTATAGACACAAAAAACTGGAGTAACTCAGACGCCTGAAGGGTCTCGACCTGCAACATCACCTATTCCTTCTCTCCAGAGATGCTGCCTGTCCCGTTGAGTTACTCCAGCTTTTTGTGTCTATTTTCAGTTAAACCAGCATCTGCAGTTCCTTCCTATACATCACTTTATAACATTGGATTATTGCTAACTTGGAATATTTGTTATCCCCCTATCCTTCTCCTTTACCAACAGCTTTTCCTTCTCTCTATATTCTTTCCTCTTTATTTTATTATTTTTTTCAAAATAGACTTTAATAAATATATACAATACAGGAACCGTGCAAAAAATTCATCTGACATTTTCGGCTATACTAACATTCAAAAGTATTCAAAACTGTTTACACAGATTTCACACATTTATCCCCCATCCTTGCCACTCATGTGGCCCACTGGCGTGGAATCAATTCCCTTATTTTTGAGGGGCATCTCCACCACACCCTGCCCACCTTATGTCCAGCAGTGGAAGGACCCTAGACTGTGATCCTCCCCCACAGAGCCTTGGCGCTGGCTGCACCAAGCTTCAGTGCGTCTCTCAGCACGTTCTCCTACAGTCTGCAGCGGGCCAGTCGGCAACATTCCCCTACAGACATCCCGCTCTGCTGGGAGGTCAACAAAGCTCGGGCAGACCAAAGAGTGTCTTTCACCGAGTTGATGATTTGGACTGCACGGCAGTTGGATCCAATTTCTGATTCCCTCCCCAAAGCCCATTTTGGAGAGCACGTCCCTCATGTACATGTGCGATATCCTGTCGAAGGCCTTCTCCTGATCCAAGCTGACTAGGCAAACATCCACCCGTCTGTCCTGCACGTAGGCAATTATATCTCTCTGCAGCGCCAGGTTGCCTGAGATTTTCCTGCCAGGAACAGCACAGGTTTGGTCCGGGTGGATCACTTGTCCCAGAGCAGACTTGACCCTGTTGGCAATGGCCTTAGACAGGATCTTGTAATCAACATTCAACAAAGTAATGGGTCTCCTTATATCATTCATCTCCCTCTTCTGCTTGTAGATTAGGGTGATGAATGCCACTACCAACACAATTTGCATGAGAGTCCTAAGATCAGGATAAACCTCTTCAAATCCTGCCACTTCACAACTTGAAAGACTCTGGAAATCACCATACTTGCAAAAATCATTACAATAGCCAGTAAAATCTAATCAACCACTCCGTCGGTTTGAGCTGTTGTTCCTATTACACAGCACTGATGTGGTCTCCTTCCTGGTGTTGAATATGTGTTAAGAAAGCACACCAGATGGTAAAGCATGGAGCTCTCAAAAGAACCTGTATCTATCTATATTACTAAAAGTCTGATCTTGCCACTTCCTGTTGTTCTGTATATTGATTTTAGAAAAAACCCTGCCACTTACGGCTGTGATTTTTGGCCATGTTACTCAGAGTCTCCCTCCGCTGCGCAGGACAAGAGGATTTTTCCCATCGATGAAAAGTAAAAGAGTTATTAGTGTTTTAAAAATGTTGAGATTTTCTCTCCTGAAGGCTAAAGCTATGTTGCCTTTGGTTTGGAAATGCTAAAGCTGTGTTGCCTTTGGTTTGGAAATGCTAAAGCTATGTTGCCTTTGGTTTGGAAATGCTAAAGCTCTGTTGCCTAATTAAAGTTGCCTTGCCTTCTATATAATTAAAAGTCTAATCTTGACCACTTCCTGTTTGCGCTTTATATGGATTTTCGAAAAAGTGCTACCACATACGGCTGTGATTTTTGGCCATCTTACTCAGTCCCCCTCCGCTCATCAGGTGCCGAGGATTTTTCCCATCGATGAAAAATAAAAGAGTTATTAGTGTTTTAAAAATGTTGAGATTCTCTCTCCTGTCAGTGCTATGAAGGCCACACCCCTTCTGGTGGGAGGGGGGAGGGACTATAAAGCCCAAAAGTGTGGGCGTGGCTCAGTCTCTACAAGATGGAGGAGGGAGAGGTCACGACTCGCTGTCTTTATTGGCCTTGCACCCTGCTTGAAATGGCATGAAACTGCACTTGAATTTGGTGGTTTTGCACCCTGCTTGAAATGGAATTTCAAGGAATAGCCGTGAGTCAATTGCCAGCCGACCAGTGTGAGTGAGTGAGCTGCCAGCACAACAGGCTTGAGTGACTGAGTTGCCAGCCCAATAATCCATTCGGCCCACAACACCCATACTAGTGCTCCAGTAAGCCCCCTCACTGGCCACCAATATTGGAATTGGTGGAGGTGGAATATTGCATTGGGGGATCAGCCCTTCCATGTGATGCTGGGACCCAATGGGTCCCACTTGGTCTAGTACGGGCGTCTTTCATGAGAGAGGTTCTCATAACCATCGGACATGCGGTACCTCCAAACATCATTCCAGATTTCTCTCACTCGCTGGATTATTTGGACATACTCGTCGGTGGGGCTGTGGCTGCGTTCAAGGTCTTGAGATGGAGGAGGACCCGTGGGAAGCGCTCTGTAGCACTCACCCGACTCCGGCGACGAGAATCACACACACCACTCCCGAGCATATTCCAGGCAAACGTACGTTCTCTCGAGAACAAAGAGGACAAACTGCAACTCTTGTATCGGACAAACAAGGACTTCTCTCCAGCTGCTGCCCTATGTTTCACCGAGACCTGGCTTTGTGAGTCGACCCCGGAGAGCGCGCTGCAACTGGCTGGCTTCCAACTTCACAGAGCAGATCGCGAAGTGGAGGCAGCAGGGAAATCAAGAGGCAGTGGAATATGCTTCTATACCAACCAGGACTGGTGCAGTGACATCACGGTACTGTCAAATTTCTGTTCTCCCAACCTCTTTATAAACTGCAAAACCTTCTACTCTCTGAGGGAATTTAACTCCTTTATTCTCGCTGGAGTTTACGTTCCCCCCCCCCCACCCAAGCCTGCGTATGTGAGGCGCAAATGCAACTCGCTGACCAGGTAATGAGGGTAGAGAGTGACTTCCCGGACTCAATGGTCATTGTTTTGGGGGACTTTAACAAAGCTAACCTCAGCCGTGACCTTCCAAAATACAGACTTCATGTTACCTGCTCCACCAGAGGGGAGAAAATACTCGATCACTGTTATACGGCAATCAAGAACGCATATTGCTCTGTTCCCCGGGCAAGTCTGGGTCTCTCTGATCATTGCATAGTTCACCTACAGGCAGAAACTAAAAGCTGCTAAGCCTGTGGTCAGAACAACGAAAATGTGGATGAATGAGGGCATTGAGAACTTACAATCCTGAATTGACTGCACGGATTGGAATGTGTTCAGAGAAGCAACCACAAGCCTCGATGCGTATACGGACACTGTATCATCATATGTCAGCTTTTGTGAGGACAGTTGCATTCTAACTAAGACCCGGACATGGTTCAACAACAACAAGCCCTGGTTCACTGCAGAACTCAGACAGCTCCGAGGGTCTAAAGAAGAGGCCTACAGGAGCGGGGATGCAGACAGGCCAAGTACAAGCTGAGAAGAGGAATCAGATCTGCCAAGGAAAGGTACTCTGAGAGGTTGAGGAGCAAGTTCTCTTCTTCAGTTTGGAAGGGCTCGCAAGAAATTACCAGCTACAAGAGGAAAGCCCCCCGCTCTTTAGACAATCATCAGCTGACCAACCACCTGAATGAGTTTTACTGCAGGTTTGAAAATCAGAAACGTAACCCTGGTACCCCCTCCCCCACTCCCCAACCAACGCAGCCAAACCCCAGTCCACAAAGAATGGACCCTGCACCCTCTCTTTCCCATTCACCACTTCACACCTACTTAAGGCAAGATTCCAGTATGAAAAGACTGGACCATTTCCCACCCCAACCAACACTTCACACCCACTCACAGCCTGACCTCAGTCTGCAAAGACTGTGCCTTCTACACCCACCCCCTTTCAATCACCACTTCACACCCAATCATCCACACCCTCTGTGCTGCACAACATAACTTATCCAATATCAACAATAAAAATAGAGGAGGTGGAGAGGCTTTTCAGAGGACAAAAGAGCCGGAAATCTCCAGGACCGGACAATGTTTCCCCCTCTACTCTTAAGCTCTGTGCCAAACAGCTGGCACCGGTCTATACAAACATTTTCAACCAGTCCCTACACACATGTACTGTCCCTGCCTGCTTCAGTCTCCACTATTGTCCCTGTACCCAAAAAGGCAACGATTACTTGTCTTTTACCAACGACTGCATCTCCACAAACACCTCTGTCAAGCTTCTCAACCCTGATTGGACTAATCCAGGATGGGAAGGAATCTGCCTACAGACAGAAAGTGTCACAACTGGCGTCCTGGTGCCGTAGCAACAACCTAGAGCTCAATGCTCTTAAGACGGTGGAATGGATTGTAGACTGTAGGAGAGCTCCCCCTCCCCTCACCCCACTCGCCATCAACAACACCACAGCCACATCTGTGGAGTCTTTTAAGTTCCTGGGACCATCATCTCCAAGGACCTTAAGTGTGGGGCTACATTCGACTCCACAGTAAAAAAAGGCATAACAGAGGATGTACTTCCTGCGGCAGCTGAGGAAGCACAATCTGCCACAGGCAATGATGGTCCAATTCTACACTGCCATCGTAGAGTCTATTCTCACCTTCTCCATCTTGGTCTGGTTTGGCTCAGCCACCAAGCACGACGCCTGGAGGCTGCAGCGAATCGCCCAATCAGCAGAGAAGATTATTGGCTGCAACCTTCCCTCCATTGATGAACTGTACACTGCAAGGGCCAGGAAGCAAGCGGGCAAGATTATCTCTGACCCCTCTCATCCTGGCCACAAACTCTTTGAATCAATTCCATCTGGAAGGCGACTCTGGACTGTCAAAGCTGCCACAGCCAGACATAAAAACTGTTTTTATCCACGAGTAGTTGCTCTACACAACAGCCAAAAATCTGTAGCCTCCCTTTGATCTGGTATTTTGTTGGTTCACATGCTTGATCAATAGTGTTTTATCATTAATATTTTATTATTATTATTAATGTTTAGTGTTTCCTGAGTCATTCGTAACTGTCACTGTATATCATTTTGTTAATTGTGGGCGGAGCACCAAGGCAAATTCCTTGTATGTGAATACTTGGCCAATAAACTTACTTACTTATTAAAACTCTGATCTTGTGCGCTTACGGTTTGCATTTTTTCCCTCTTTGTACACGATAAATGGTACAGGATGGCTCTACGATGTTTCGTCACCTTATTCACCAATCTCCTGTGCTCAAGTGCACCAAGATTTGTTCCAATCGACGGTATAGTTTCAAAGTTATTATGGTTTGAAAATCTTAAAAACAGCACAAGCGCAGAATGGCCTCTTCTCCTGTCAGTGACCAGCACACAGATTGGTCTCCGGTCCTGTCATTCACCGGCGGCACCCGCCTCATCCAGCATTGCCCGCCATTGAACAGCCACAGCCACAGCCACACAGCCATTCAGCTGGAAGTGGCAGGAGAGGATGGCCAAAGCCACCGTTGGCTACATACAGAGCCACCACGGGCCACAGACAGAGCCACCACGGACCACAGCTGCAGCTGCACGGGGGGGAAAGGAGAGGCAACCTCGAGATTCTGGGGAGGTGAGGAGGGAGAATGGGGGGATTGAGGGAGTTGGGAGGGAGAGGGGGGGAAGTGGTAGTGGTGAGGATGGAGAGTGGGGAAGAAGGGGGAATAGAGGGAGAGGAGGGGGTGAGGTAGGGGGTGGGTAAAACCTGGGGAAGTGAGGAGGAATATTGGGAGGATTGAGGGAGAGGAGGGAATAGGGAGGGAGAGGGGAAAGTTGGGGAGGTGAGGAGGGAGAGTGGGGGAGGTAGTGAGTGGGGAATAGAGGGAGAGGAGGGCAGTGGGGGAGGTGAGGAGGGATAGAGGGATGGGAGCTGTGGGGGAGATAGGGGGGGGATAGATGGATAGGGAGTGGGGACAGTAGTTACGGAGGGAGTGAGGGAGTGACTGAGGGTAGGGGAAAGGAGAGGGAAGGAATGGTGAGGTAGGGGCATGCAAGGAGGGAAAGGATTGGCACCATTGAGATCCTGGGCAGGTGAGGAGTGAGTGTGGGGGATTGAGGGAGAGGAGGGAGTAGGGATGGAGAGGGGGAAAGTGGGGGAGGTGAAGAGGGAGTGGGAGAGGAGGGAGAATAGAGGGAGAGGAGTGGGGGAGGTGGGGAGTGGGGAATAAAGGGAGGGGAGAGGAGGGCAGTGGGGGAGAGGAGGAGGGATAGTGGAGGGGTTAGGGGAGGTGAGGAGTGGGTGATAGAGGGATGGGAGGGGGGTAGGGAGTGGAGGGGAGTTATGGAGGGAGGGAGGGAGGGTGTGACTGAGGGTAGTGACTGAAGGTGTGAAAGGAGAGGGAGGGAGAGGTGGAGGGATTAAAGAGGGGTGGATGAGAGGGGAAAGAAGATGGAGGATGAATAGGAGGGGGAGGGAATGCTGAGGGATGAGGGGAAATGAGCCGCGCCTGCGCAGTTGGGGGCTATGAGTGAGTGGTGGAATATTGCGTTAGGGGAATGTCCGCATTGGGGGATCGGGTGAGTTGCGTTGGGGGAACGGTCGCATTTGGGGACCAAGGCTTCCAGTGTGACAGGGACCCAACGGATCCCACTTAGTTTAGTACAGCTTAAAAAGGAACAATACAGCACAGGAACAGGCCCTTTACGCCACAATGTCCATGCCGAACATGATTCTTTTAAAAAAATATATCTTTATTTATTAGAGGTACCGTAAGTTACATCAGTATACATCCCTCATATTGTATTACAGTCATTGTACCCCTTAATTTTTTAAGGCTTTAGAAAAGAGAGAAAAGAGAGAGAAATACCAGCAAAGAAAGTAGAAGAGTGAAAAAGAGATGTGAAAGTGTAAAAGCGTGACAGAGGGAAAGGAAACCTTGAAGAGTTAGAGACCGGAGATTAAGAGATAGACCCTGGAGAGGAAAAAAAAAAGAAAAAGGGAAAGATAGAGAAAGAAAGAAGAAAAGCCAGTTACTTTATTATAAACATCTCGCAAAAGGAATCTACCAACTCGACAATTTTTTTTTCCCCTTTACCAAGACCCGACACCGGTACTTTTTTGAGGTATTCTTGCACCTTATCCTTGTAATAGATTTATAAATGCAGACCACGTCTTATAGAAACAATTTGATTTTCCTGCTAGTTGGAGTCTCCTATCTTCCAAGTGTAGTGTTTCGAACATAGTTGAAATCCACATATTAACTGTTGGTATAGGAGAATTTTTCCAGAATTTTAAGATTAGCTTTTTTCCAATTATTAAGCCATATTCAAATAGAGTCTTTTGAAACACATTTAATTCAGGGCTATCTTCCTATATCCCAAAGATAATCCAGTCTGCTTTTGGAGTCAGTTTTATTTTAAATATTTTTATGAAAATTTCAAAAATGTCAGTCCAAAATGTTTGAATATTTGTACAAAAGACAAATGAGTGCGCTATATTAGCTTCTTGACATTGACATTTATCACATATAGGTGAGACGTTGGGAAAAAGTTTACATTTTAGTTTTTGAATAGTATAATTTGTGTAAGATTTTAAATTGTATTAAGGTGTGTCTTACATTAATTGAACATTTATGCACATTTAATAAATATTCTTCCCACCTTTCTTTGGGAATTTTTATACATAATTCTTTTTCCCAGTCTCTCCTGATACCTTCTGTTGTTGGTATTTCTGCATCTAGAATAATATTATATATATATATGATATTAGGTTTGCTGATTCTGCCTTTGTATTCGTTACTTCTTCCAGTAAGTCTGGAGGCAAATTGTGATAATCTTGTGCGTATTTTTTTAGATAGTCACAGATTTGGAAATATTTAAAATACTGATTGTTTCCCAAATTGTATTTTAGTTGTATTTGTTTAAATTATAATAGTTTTCCCAATTCATACACATCTCCGAAGATTTTAATTCCAGCTCTTTCCCATTATATAAATGCTTTATCTATAGTTGAAGGTTTAAATGAGGGGTTTTTACCGATAGGAGATAAGAGAGATACATTTCTTAATTTTAAATTGTGTTTTATTTGCTTCCAAATTCTGATTGTACTGTATATAATTGGATTATTGTTGTAATTTATATTATTCATCGATATTGGAGAGAGAAGGATTGCTCCAATATTATAAGGAGAGCAATCCTCTTTCTCCATAATCGTCCAATCCGGTTGCTGGGGAGAGTTATCCAGCAATTGGATCATGTTTCTGATATTTACAGACCAGTAGTAATACATAAAGTTGGGGAGTGATAATCCCCCTACTACTTTGGGTTTATTGAGATGAGCTCTTTGTATTCTGTGGGATTTATAATCCCAAATAAAATTTGTGATATCTGAGTCCAGTTTTTTTTTTAACTTTTTAGGTAAATATATTGGAATAGATTGGAACAGGTATATAATTTGTGGTAGAAAAATCATTTTTTTATCAAGGCTTAAGTAGATTTATTCAGATATCCTATAACTAATCTCCTCTTCCCGGTCATATGGGATGCTTTACCTGAATCCAAAATTTAGTCAAGTTATATAGTTTCTTAAGTAGAGAGGGTTATAATTTCCTTATGTCAAACATATCTTGATATCATGATTCTAATAATTTTTAATGGCTCATTTATAAGATTGAATGAAATCTTACCAGTTCGAAGTTTGATCCTTATTTTATGAGGAGGTACGTTGAGGGATTACGTGAATCCCCGCCAGGCGCATGCACGTCATACTTCAAAGCAGCAGCGTGAAAACACAGAAAACAAATAGCCGAAGTAACATAGTAAGGCTTTAAGAAGATTAGAACTACCAGATGATCTCTTAGATTATGAGGGTGGGAGTGGAGGGCACGTAATCCCTCAACGTAACTCATCATAAAATAAGGATCAAACTTCGAGCTGGTAAGTTCCTGTTTAATCTTACTATTTTACTTCGGAGTCACGTGAGTGACTACGTGAAGATTTCAAAGCTCTGTGTTTTCATGCCGTAGATGCACTCCATACGACAATCTGCTTCGGTTGACACAGTAGTGAATAAATAATATATTGAACATTGCTTCAAATTATTCAATAACTATTTTTAATAATAACAAAAAACAGTAATAACCTCTCTGTCCCAGGGGGAAATTACAAACAATGATATAAAACAAAGCAAATGAATTAAATGGAACCCAAAACAGCATGCCCAAACCATGGCACTGTCTGTACAGGTTTGTCATAGAATTGTGAAAATGTTAATTCTCTAGACCATCCTGTGGCCATGAGGATTTGGTCTAGCGGCACGTCCTGAGCCTTCGCCGTGGATGTTGATGCCGCCCTGGTGGAGTGAGATTTAAATACATGAGTGTCGACTCCAGCATAATTGAGAACCTGTTTCAACCATCTAGAAATAGTTTGTACTGACATTCTTTTATATGGCTTTTTGTGACTAATAAGCAGTCCTGTCTCAGAACCTCTGAGACTCCTTGTTAACTCAATATATTGGCTTAAGTGTTTAACTACACATAACATTTGGTCAACAGGATATGCTTTAAATGTCACCTTGGTCCCTGCCATACCTGGCCTGCTTTGTTTGATTAAATCATAGACATAAAATGTAATGTCATCTACAGACAAATGCATACAATCTATTCGTAACAATTGTAATGTTTGTACACGTTGTGCTGAAACCAGCGCCATTAGCATAACCACTTTAAGAGTTAATCTCTGCATAGATAATGACATAATTGGACCCCATTGCCGAAGCAGTGTGAGAACTAAACTGATATCCCAGATTTCTGTATATCTAGGTTTAGGAGGGTTTTTGTTAAAAATTCCTCTCATAAATCGGGATACTAACGGATGAGACCCGATAGGTTGTTGTTCTGAAGACTGCCCTAAATAGGAGGACAAAACACTCTGAGCACTGTTAATGGCACTATAACTCAAGTGCTCATCAAAATGCAACTTAGCAAGGAAATCCAACACATCACATATGCTTGCAGTATGATAAGATACATTTGATTGTACACAGAACCTCCCATTTCTTTATGTGAACCACATATTGTTTTTGAGTGCTATTTCTCCAGGCTGCCGTGATAACCTCCATGGTCCTGTTTGACAATCCAAGGCCTTGGAATGGTCTGGTCAGAACCTGCAGACCAACAAATTAATACAGTCATGTAACGGGTGACATTCTCCTGTAACCGGATGCACCAACAAATTACTGCAGCTGGGAATCATCATGAATGGCTGAGCCATCATTCTGAGTACTAATGGGAACCATGGTTGTGTTGGCCAATCTGCGACCACCAAAATGCCTGTGGCGGAGTCACGCTCTATTTTGGTGAGGCATTTCGTGATCAGACAAAATGGAGGAAATGCATAAAAGAATGAGTGCCCCCAATGTAACAAGAATGCATCCACGGCTACTGCTCCTGGATCTGGCTCCTATGAAACATATTTAGGCAACAGGTGATTTAATCTGGATGCAAACAGATCAATATCTGGCAACCCAAATCGAGTGATAATTGCTTGAAAAATTTCAGAATTCAACATCCATTCTATATTGTCATTAAGTTTTCGCGACCTATGGTCTGCCACCACATTGTCTATACCTGGTAAATAGATGGCTGAAACCCAGATGTTCCTTGAAATACACCAATGCCACATGAGGTTAGACAAGTTATCACATGATACTGATCTTGCTCCTCCCATATGATTAATATATGCCACTGCTGCGGTGTTATTAATCTGGAGTTGAACGTGTAAATTATTCATTGTGGAGCAATATGCCTTTAACCCATAAAATGCCCCCAATAATTCCAAATAACTAATTCCTTGTGTGTGGAGAATCAAACCTTCTTGTTCATTCCATCTACCCCCACAGCTAGACTCGGTGTCCGTAGTCCTCCATCCGAGAGCGCTTACATCAGTCTGTAAGATCACTGAAGGTTCTTGCACCAAAATGTTATTGGTAGCTTGACTAACATTAACAATCCACCACTGCAATTCTGCTAGGGCTGTGGTTGGTAACTGCATAACCCGATCAAAATGGCCTGCATGCTCTTTTAGTGCTTGCTCTCTTGCTCTTTGCAAATGAACTGTACTGCAGGGAAAGCTGCTACCAATTTCCCAATGACCTTAGCGACTTCTCGGATGGAGGGATAAAGTTTTAGTGTGAGGCAAGTACAGACATTAGCAATATCCACAACCTTGGCTGTTGGTAATGTTACTGTCATATCAACTGAATCAATAAGAAATCCCAAATACGCAATATTTTGGGTTGCCTGTAACTTGGACTTAGTTGGATGGACCAAAAACTCTAATGTTTCAAACACATTTTTGGTTGCTGCAACCGACTCTTCAACTGACTCTTTAGTGTTGCTGATAATTAAGATATCATCTAAATAAGCCATGACAATGTGATTATGGGCCCTCAATAGCCCCAGCACAGGTTTTAACAATTTAGTAAATAGCCTAGGTGCTGAACTTAATCCATTATGCAATGCTTTGTATAGCCACAGCTGTCCCATCCAATTAAATTTAAAGTACCTGCGATAATGAGCATGAATTGGCACTGAATAATATGCATCTTGCAAATCAATACTTGCCATAGAACAGCCCTGTGATACCAGCTGTTTAGCAGTAATGAAGGTGTCCATTTTAAAATGCCTATAGAGAACTGAAGAATTTAAGTGAGGTCCAGAATTACTCTACAACCCCCATCTTTTTTAGGTCTGGGGATTATATTAGACACAAATTGTTGAGGATGATTAATGGCTTTTTCAATCACTCCTTTTTGGCATAAATTCATAATCTCATTGTTTACCTGTTCAGTCTCTGTAGCAGAAAACACCAACATTTTATTAGGCTTGTGCTGTTGAGGTGGATCTATCCCTGAGATAAACTCAATGATAGAACCTGACACAGTATTTAGTATAAACATATCAGATGTTATACAGCACCATTCATTATAAAACAATTGTAATCTACCTCCACTAGGAGGTTGTCCACCAGAAACTTTATCGTTAACAAAAATTCCCTGTACCTCTACAGTTGGCCTGTAAGTCTGTTGTCTGCCCATATTGGGGTTGTAGCCGTTCTGTCTTGGTGGGTAAACTCATTGCCCCACTGGCCTCCCCCTGCTGGGCCCAGCACCTGGATCCGACCTTCGGTACATTAAACCAGTCTTTCAAATAGGTGGCCTTGAGATGCTTGGCTTCATTAAACCAATTGTTTTGGCCTCATCATCAATTTCACGAATTTGCTTGAGAAGGTCTGCTCCAAACAGGAATTCAGGCGTTTGTACATTAGTTGCTTTACATAAAGCAGCAAATTTTTGATTGAGTCTTGGCCTGATGGTTGATTTTCCAGATGCAATTTACCTCAAAAAATGCATTGCATAAAAGAGCCAACATATCTTTTTGAGTTTGAGTAATGATTGTCCCTTTGACCATTGTGCCAAATGCAGTAATTGCTGCAGCCACCAGTTGGAGGACGTGTTGATAGCGAACCTCCTGTCCCCTCATAGAAGGACTCATGGCTGCCCAGATTGCTGGGTTCACCGTGGGCACTTTCAATGATGCGCAATTGACAGGTGTCTTATATTTGCCAGTAGTCTCTTTCATCATAGCTTGCTGGAGCTGGTAAGACACTAAATAATTGATATTGTTGGCAAGATACTTGTCCATTGCCTCACCAGTCCCCTCCGGAATAGCAAAACTCATTGCTATTTCCGGGACACCCGGAGCGTGGCTCTTGTGCTCTGGTGTATGCACATGAGCAGGGACACCAGAATCAGGGTCAGCTTCATCCTGCCCTGCTTCTCCCAAGTCATACTGTAGGGAGGCATCCTCCAGTCCTAAACAAGGCGCTGGAAGGAAATCCCCTTGCTGATACTCCACATATTCTTCTTGATATGGGCCTTCTTGAGCAGCTGTCTGGGGAATCACTGGGGCCTTTGACCCTTGATTTATCAAAGTTTGGAGCATCTTCTCCATATTTTGCATCCTCCCCCACATTCTTTTATTATCTGGAGTCTCCTTCTTCTTCAGATTCGTCTGACAAAACCATTCTGATAGACTTTCTTTTAGCCTTCCTATGGCTATCAGTGGCCTCAGGCTCCTGAGTCCCTGGAGCTTCTTTATCACTCTATCTATTTCTTCTTTATCACTCTATCTATTTGTGTTGCCACTTTCAGCGAGCTGTGGACTTGGGCCCTTGAAGCCAACAAATGGCTAATCACCTTTTTATGCTGATTGACCTTGTGATCAAGCTGGTCGGCATAATCTGTGCATGTGCTAACATTTCTACCGATGCAACAGCTCTATTGATGTACATATGGGTTGCCATCTTGGAACAAACTAGGGCAGTAGTAGTGTCCGCATTGCATTACAGAATGGAACTGTGAGGCCTTGTACTCTGATGAAGCCAGAAAGGTAAAAGTGACTCAAGAAGGTGGAGTTTGTATTTATCTGTGAGAATGTTCTCATTCTGTACACCTCAAATGTCATTAGGGTTTATTTTTATTACTCAAAAACAACTGAAAATAATCAAAGTGGCAAATAATTGTTGTGTAACTCACCTACAAAAGATTTTCTCTCAATGCTCTGTCTTGATATTTTAGAACCATAGATTACAGCACCTGAAAAATAATTATGACTGAGAGATACAGATACTCTGGCTTACGGGTCAAATTTCTCTCTAGTTAACTGCTAGACAGCAGTTCTGAGGGAGCAGAATTATAAAATGGTTCTTACTAGTAAAGCTGGCACAAATGTCACAGATATTTTTGGATACACATACTGCCTGTACAAGAATCTTTCCTGTAACAGTGGATGTGCTTGTTTTCAGTATGTCCAAAATTATCTCTAAGGGCACAATCAATGTCAGGATGCTGCGGAATACCACAAATTGACTCTTTTGATCCCTTGTTATTGTGAATTGGGAACCTGATGTGCAGAGGTATCCTCCTGTACAAAGCACTGGTGACTTGAGAAATGACTTTGAACATTGTTGACTGCTGCTCAGAGTTGCTGCCGATGAGACATCAGCAGTTTGGAAAGAAATGGAACAGTCACCTTCACCGTGAATTTGCAGGCTTTTTTTAACTTTACGTGGGTTATAAAGCATTTGAGACAGGCACTTGAAATTATTCAATCCTGGGTAGAAAATGCGGCACGGTGGCACAGAGGTAGAGTTGCTGCCTTACAGCACTTGCAGCACCGGAGACCCGGGTTCGATCCCGATTATGGGTGCTGTCTGTACGGAGTTTGTACGTTCTCCCCGTGACCACGTGGGGTTTCTCCGAGATTTTCGGTTTCCGCCCACACTCGAAAGATGTACAGGTATGTAGGTAAATTAGCTTGGTAAATGTAAAACAAAAATTGTCTGTAGTGTGTGTAGGATAGTGTTCATGTGCGGGGTTCGCTGGTTGGCACAGACCAGGTGGACTGAAGTGCCTGTTTTCATGCTGTATCTCTAAACTAAACTGAACTAAAGTCTGCAAGAATCCTGTAGTTTATATGAACCTATTTTCGCAGACAGGGTGCAGAATGAGAATGCACGGTGACCTTGAAAGGTTGGGTGAGTGGGGAGATGCATGGCAGATGCAGTTTAATGTAGATAAATGTGAGGTTATCCACTTTGGTCACAAAAACAGGAAGGCAGATTACTATCTAAATGGTGTCAAGTTGGGAAAAGGGGAAGTACAACCTGACCTGGGGGTACTTGTTCATCAGTCAATGAAAGTAAGCATGCAGGTACAGCAGGCAATGAAGAATGGCGTGTTGGCCTTTATAACAAGAGGAGTTGAGTATAGGAGCAAATAAGTCCTTCTGCAGTTGTACAGGGCCCTAGTGAGACTACACCTGGAGTACTGTGTGCAGTTTTGGTCCCCTAATTTGAGGAAGGACATTCTTGCTATTGAGGGGGTGCAGCGTAGGTTTATATACTTTGGAGTTTGGAAGGATGAGAGGGCATCTTATTGAAACATATAAGATTATTAAGGGTTTAGAAGAAGCTAGAGGCAGGAAACATGTTCCCGATGTTGGGGGAGTCCAGAACCAGGGGCCAGAGTTTAAGAATAAGGGGTAAGCCATTTAGAACGGAGGCGAGGAAACACTTTATCTCACAGAGAGTGTGAGTCTGTGGAATTCTCTGCCTCAGAGGGCGGTGGAGGCTGGTACTCTGGATACTTTCAAGTGAGAACTAGATAGGGCTCATAAAGATAGCAGAGTCAGGGGATATGGGGAGAAAGGAGGAACGAGGTACTGATTGGGTATGATCAGCCATGATCACATTGAATGGCGGTGCTGGCTCGAAGGGCAAATGGCCTACTCCTGCACCTATTGTCTATTGTCTGTTGACAGAATGTTTTCAGCCAGCTCCTTCACCCAACATACCGATGCAGAGATAGTTTGCCAGCCCCTAGTCCAGAAAGCCATCATCTTCAAGTCTATCCAGCAAAGCTTCAGCCTTGTAACTTAGGAATAGGGCTTGGCTGTCTTTGGAATGTAGTTGAGTTTGGACAGCAGCAAGAAAAGGGAGGTTAAATTATTTAATTCTTTGTAAGGTCAATCGATAATATATGCATAGGAGATGACACTGGTTGCTATCTGTAGCTTGGATGAACCTAGTATTCAATTGTTCATGAACCTTTTAATTCTGATGGATCACCGACTTCTTCTAAAGCATCACCATTCCGTTATCGTGAGTTACTGACTGACATTTGTAAAACTGATTAAAAGGCATAAAAATAGCAGCCCATGTTACAGGGTCATAGATGTGCAGCACAGAAACAGACCCTTCAGCCCACCATGCATATGCTGACTGTCAAATATCCATCTACCATTTACTAATTTACCTGCTCTCAGTCTGTAATTTCTAATCCTCATGAGTGGCTGAGATTAAACTCGTTAACATCCAAATTTGAAAAAAAATCTATTTGTTAAGAATCTCAATAATTTATAAGAACGATGGACACAAATAACTTTGAGAAGTAGAGAAGGACAGCCCAGTGGTGCCGGAGTAGAGTTGCTACTTTACAGCATCAGAGAGCTGGGTTTGATCCAATCTACTGGTGCTGTCCGTATGGAATTTTTACATTCTCCCTGTGACCACATGATATTTCTCGTGTGAGTTTCACCGCCTGCAGTTCCGATTTCCTCCCACATCCCAAAGACATGCAGGTTTGTAGGTTAATTGGCTTCTGTTAATTGTTCCTAGTGTGTAGAATAGAAATAATGTATGGGTGATCGTTGATTGATGTGGGCTCAGAGGGCTGAAGGGCCTGTTTCCATGCTGTGTCTCGAAAGTAAACTAAACTCTAACATAATTGTCCAAATTTAAGCTTCCTTTAGCAAAGCTTGCCAGCTGCGAGTGTTTGCTTACAATTACTACAACTGCTGAACACAGTCTTCGACCAACAAATTATTTAAATGGTTGTAAAATTGTAAAATCCTGAACAGCGCTTGGCTGAAATTTTGATATGTGCTGCCAATGAACATTGTTCTTTGTCATAAGAGTGCAGAAAGTAAATTGCCCTACACAGTTTAACCTAAAAAATTAGTACAAGCTGACAGCTGCAAATAAACCCAGCTTCCAAAAGTAGTTGGAAAATGTTCCAGGAAGCTTTTCTGAGAACTGAGATCCTTCACTAATACTGCTGCTGTCAGGGAAACACCCATCTGAGGTGCTAACCAAAACAAAAAAGTCTGAAAACAACAGGAAGAGGCAGGATGGCAACAATGAACAATTACAGAGACTGTGCTGCATAGAAACATAACAAGAGTGGTAAAACAAGATGCTGTACTCCTGCAATCGGGAAGAAGATATAAGAGCCTGAAAACTGTAATTTCCAGTTTCAGGAACAGCTAATCGCCTGCAGCCATCAGGCTATTAAACATTCCAACCTCGAAATAAGTTCTGAACTTCACAGACTCAGGGGCATTGGTGTTGGCACTATTATTGTTTGGTGTTATGTGTGTGTGTACATACAAAAAAAAATACCATTTTTTTCTCATTTATTATATTGTTCACAGTGTACTATGTTTACATATTCTCTTGTGCTGTTGCATCAAAAAGGCTGGAAGTATTGTCAAGGATGCCTACAAAATCTGAACATGTACCTCTATCTCACCTGGAATCTTCATGAGAGGGGGTAATGGAGGAGGTTTAGGGACAGGTGTTAGTCTCTGGTCCGAGACTCTCCCACTGGTGGAAACATCCTCTCCACATCCAGTTCATTTAGGCTTTTGTTTATTTGGGAAGTTTCAATCGCTCCTCATCAATCTGAATTCCAACGGAGAGCCATCAAATGCTTAGATGTTAACCCAATCACCCCTGGGATCATTCTCTTAAACCTCCTCTGGATCTTCTCTAATTGCAGCACAATCTTCCTCAGATATGGTGTCCAAAATGCTCACAATACTCCAAATACAGTCTGACCAGTGCACGATAAAGTCTCAGCATTATATCCCTGCTTTTACATTCAAGTCCTCTCAAAATGAATGTTAACATTGCATTTGCCTTCCTTACTACCGACACAACCTGTAATTTAAACTTTTGGGAATCCTGAACCAGCACTCGCCCTGCGCACCTCTGATTTCTGTGTCCTCCCCCCATTTAGAAAATAGTCTGAGATTTATTCCTACTACCAAAGAGCACGCATGACCGCACACTTTGCAGTACTTTATTCCATCTGCCATTTCTTTGCCGACTCTCCCAACCTGTCCAAGTCCTTCTGCAGAATCCCTGCTTCCTCTACCAAAAGCGGAACTTGCTATCAAAACATGGAAGGGACAGGGAGACACAATTTTTTGGCGGCCGCATGCGCATGCGCACACTCACACACACTTGCGTGAGGCTTCGGAGCAAAGATCCTATAGTGTTAAATGCAGCTCAACTCTACCTGTCTCGCCGGGTTAACTAGTCAAAGTCAAGTCAAAAGTCAAAAGAGTTTATTGTCATGTGTCCCTGACAGGACAATGAAATTCTTGCTTTGCATAGCACAACAGAACATAGTAGGCATTGACTACAATTATATATGTAAATACACACATGAATGAATAAATTGATAAAGTGCAAATAACAGATGGAGGGGTATTAATGTTCAGAGTTTTGTCCGAGCCAAGTTTAATAGCCTGATGGCTGTGGGGAAGTAGCTATTCCTGAACCGGGTCGTTGCAGTCCTCAGGCACCTGTACCTTCTACCCGAAGGTAGCAGGGAGATGAGTGTGTGGCCAGGGTGGTGTGGGTCCTTGATGATGCTGCCAGCCTTTTTGAGGCTGCAACTGTGGTAGATCCCCTTGATGGAAGGAAGGTCAGAGCCGATGATGGACTGGGCAGTGTTTACTACTTTCTACAGCCTTGATTGGACTTTCTACAACTACAGCCCTGACTGGACTGACGGGACACCAGCGCTGCTTCTCTGCGCTGGCCATATTTCCCGCAAGCCCAGGCAGGTTAACCAGGCAGAGTTGAGCTGGGTTTAGCGCTGCTTCTCTGCGCTGGCTGTGGGCCTGGGGTTACACCTCCCATCTGACTCCTGACGTCTCTGGCAACGCAGGGGGTGGGGGGGCACTCGGGTGGGCACTGGACAGCGCCGGAGACCTGGTCGGGATCGATCCTGGCTGTGGATGAGGCACAGGTCTATGCCACGTCTCCCTCCTCCAATCACCGCACTCTATCCTCAGTCCCACCCCCCCCCCACACCTCCCTCCTCCAATCATCGCACTTAATCATCATGTCCCGCCCCCATTGCCTGCTGACCAACGTCTCTCTCATCCAATCGGTGCCCGCGATCAGCAGTTCCACCTCCACTGTCTCGCGGAAAAAGCAGAGATTTTAAAATCCGGATGAAAAAACTTGGGGGGGATGTCCCCCACTTCTCAAAACATGGGGGGGGGGGACATGTCCCCTCTGGCCCGCCAGGGTTTTCTTCCCCTGTCCTCTACAGTACCTTCCCCTCCACCTATCTTCGTATCATTCTTAAACTTGGCCACAAAATCATCAATTCCATCATCCAATTCATTGATTGTAGCGGACTCAACATCTCCCCCTGTGGAACACTGGGCGAGGGCAAGGGTGAGAGTGACTTGGTAGCCTTACTGTCCTTGCTGCGCCTGAGACCCACATTCGATCCCAAGTACGGGTGCTGTCTGTACGGAGTCTGTACCGTGACCACGTGAGTTTTCTCCGAGACCTTTGGTTTCCTCCCACACTCCAAAGACGTACATGTATGTAGGTTCATTGGTTTGGTGTATGTGTAAATTGTCGCCAGTGTGTATAGGATAGTGTTAATGTGTGGGGATCACTGGTTGGCGCAGACTTGGTGGGCCGAGGGGGCCTGTTTCTGCGCTGTATTTCTAAACTAAACTAAACACCACTAGTCACCGGCAGCCAACCAGAAAAAGTCCCCTTTATTCCCACTCTTTGCCCTCTGCCATTCAGTCAATCTTTTACTGATGCTAGTATTTTCCTTCGAATACAATGGGCTCACACGTTGTGTAGCAGCCTTATGTGCGACACCTTATCAAAGGCCTTCTGAAAATCCAAGTAAGCAACATCCACTGGCTCTCATTTGTCTATCCTGCTTGTTACTTCCTCAAAGATTTCCAACAGATTTGTCAGGCAAGATCTCCCCTTAGCAAAACCATTCTAATTCAAGTGATTCTTGAATGATCACTACTAATGCCTCCACAATCCTTAAAGTTACATCTTTCAGAGCCCTGGGGTGCAGTCCATCTGGCCCAGGTATCTTATCCATCTTCAGACCTTTCAGCTTCGCAAACACCTTCTCCTTATTAATAGTAACTCCACTAATGTCTGGCACCTGACTCTCTTGAATGTTTTGCATGTTACTTGTGTATTCCTGAGTGAAGATTGACGCAAAAAAGTTGCTCAATTCATCCGCCACTTGCTCTTTGATTTACTATGTCAATTTCTTCCTTCTTAATCTTCTTTTGCATTATTTTTTATTTTCCTGTCCACTGACTTCAATGAAACCAGTATTCTTTGTTAACTTTAGTTTCACTTTTAATCTTATGTCTTCATTCACCCATCTTGTATTATTTTGGCCTAAGATATTTTGTGGTAGAATATAATTCTAATGAACCTATTGAGCACTTTTTTTAAGTTTTCCACTGAGGTTCACTTTATTTATCAATATTTTTTTCTCTAGTTTACCTAATTTCACTCATAAAAGTCCACAACTCTTGTCCTTACCCTTCCCAAAATGTATTACTTTGGTCTTTGCCTCACATAGGTTCTTTATGACTTCCTCAGTCTTCATCTTCAACGTTTAATTATGATTATTTTTGTCTCTTATTCAGCAACATACAAAACTTTTCCCATCACAAGTTCAGTAAACCTCACTCATGTTTTTGCTCGTAATATCCTGACTAAGCAAGGAAACGTATCTATTTTGAGCTAAAATCTATAGTCCCCGTATTTATTTTGTTCTTTCCACTTTTACCACTAAAATTGTGTGATTATTATATTATACTCTTTTCTCAGAACACCAATTTCCTCTTTCATTTCCATTTAATTATCAGGTGGTGTCTAATGCACTGCTATTAATATGTTTGATTACTTTCTATTATTTTAATATATCCCAGATGCTTGCTTCCATTTCTAACATTATGTTTTGATTTAGTTTTCTTGTTGGAGTCATAGAGTGATACAGTATGGAAACAGGCCCTTCGGCCCAACTTTCCCACACCAGCCAACAATGTCCCCATGTGCGGACTTGGCGTTGAAGGACGAAAAGCCGAACGGAAACGAACCAAAAGCGTACGATGCCGAAAAGCCAAATAACCGAACAGACGCAACGCCGAAAAGCCAAATAACCGAAAGGGCACAATGCCTATAAGTCCTCACCAAACAGACAAAACTTTAAATTTTCCCACGCTGGCTGGATCCTACAGGAACAATGAAGCTGGAGCTGCAGCTGCCGTCTGTAAAGGAATCCCCGTTCCAGCTCAGGTCCACAGAAACAGCAGGTACAGTAAACACAGTACCTGGAAACAAAGGGGAAACCTCCATTGTGTCCGGAAATGTGGCCGACGGGCAGGACTTCAGGTCAGACTGAAGCGCAGGGGACTTCGGCCCCCTCTCCCTACTATCCTACTGGCCAATGTACAGTGCCTTGAAAATAAAGTGGAGGACTTAAGGGCAAGACTGCTTCATCAAAGAGAGCTGAGGGAATGCTCTGTGTTCTGTTTCACAGAGACATGGCTCACCCCCAGTTCCCCAGACAGTGGTCCAGCCTGAAGGGTCCTCCATCCACCATATGGACCATACACTGGCATCTGGGAAAGGGAGAGGAGGGGGCATCTGCCTCATAGTCAACTCTGCGTGGTGCTCAGACGTGGCAGTCCTGTCCAACTCCTGCTCCCCACACCTCGAACATCTCGCGGTGAAGTGCCGTCCCTTCTACCTTCCGAGGGAATTCACCTCCATCATCCTGACCACGGTCTACACCCCAACCCAGGCAGACGTCCGTCTGGCACTGGAGGAGCTGCACGCTGTGGTCAACAAACACCAGACGCCTTACCCAGAGGCATTTACCACCATTGCTGGGGACTTCAATAAGGCAAACCTAAAGAAATCACTCTAACTTCCACCAACATGTCTGCTGCTGCACCAAAGGATCAAACACCCTCGACCACTGCTACACCACCATCAAGAATGCCTATCACTCTATCCCTCGCCCTCACTTCGGTAAATCAGACCATACCGTGGTGCTGCTTCTTCCTGCCTACAGGCAGCAATTAAAGAGCGTTGTGGGACGTATCACTGATGGGGATGAGTCATAGTATAGAAGAGAGATCGAGCTACTGTCCATATGGTGCCAGCACAATGACCTGGCTCTCAACACCAGTAAAACCAAGGAGATGATTGTGGACTTTGGAAGGAGTTGGATGGGGACCCACAGTCCCGTTTATATCAACGGGTCGATGGTTGATATAAACTTCAAGAGCTTCAAATTCCTGGGCGTGCACATCTCTGAAGATCTTTCCTGGTCCAAGATCACTGATGCAATTATCAAGAAAGCACATCAGTGCCTCTACTTCCTGAGAAGATTACAGAGAGTCGGTTTGTCAAGGAATACTCTCTCTAACTTCTACAGGTGCACAGTAGAGAGCTTGCTGACCGGTTGCATCGTGGCTTCATTCGGCAACTTGAGCGCCCTGGAGAGGAAAAGGCTACAAAAAGTAATAAACACTGCCCAGTCCATCATCGGCTCTGACCTTCCTTCCATCGAAGGGATTTATCGCAGTCGCTGCCTCAAAAAGGCTGGCAGTATCATCAAAGACCCACACCATCCTGGCCACACACTCATCTCCATGCTACCTTCAGGTAGAAGGTACAGGAGCATGAAGACTACATCGACCAGGTTCAGGAATAGCTACTTCCCCACAGCCATCAGGCTAATAAACCTGGCTCGGACAAAACTCTAAACATTAATAACCCATTATCTGTTATTTGCACTTTATCAGTTTATTTATTCATGTGTGTATATATTTATTTAATGGTATATGGACACACTAATCTGTTTTGTAGTCAATGCCTACTATGTTCTGTTGTGCTGAAGCAAAGCAAGAATTTCATTGTCCTATCAGGGACACATGACAATAAACTAACTTGAACTTGCTATTAACCCATGAGATTCAAAGCACTGCACAGATTACAAGTTAATGTATTATTTTATTCATATCATGGCAATACTGGATGGTGATAATGTTTAGATGGTATTTCACTTTCGATTATATCTTCTATCTATATCTTTTATCTATATATCTATATCTATATCTATCTATCTATCTTCTATCTTCCAACTAACATTTCTATCTATCTTTCTATCTTTCTAGCTATCTAGCTATCTAGCTATCGAGCAGGCACGTGCCATCAGGGTAGTCAAGGTAGTCAAGAGATGGATCTCTGAGGTAGGCATAATTCTCCGTGCCTTTCATCCGCAGCGCTTGTAACACGGGAAGGGCTGTGCAGCCCTCGTGCCGTCAGCGCTGCCTGAACCGTCAGTTTCAAGGGAAACTAAAGGCAGCAGAAATTCTGCCTTTGCAGAATACTGCGCATGCCCAGCGCGAGTTTCTTGGCTGGATTTTTGAATATGGATTGCCATTATTTTAATCGTTTCTCAGGAAACAAAGAGTGAAGAATGGACTTAATCTACCATTAGCGTGGTAAGTGCATTTCTTGGTGCTTAATTTTTATAAATACTGTATTTCCCGGGGTGGGGGGGGAGAGCTCCGTTCATAGTGTTTGGGGAGTCTGGCGTTGTGAAGGAGAGGTTCAGGGTCAGTAACCCACTTGCCACACTCCGCTCTGAATGCAGGTAGATGGGACTAGGTGAGAGTAAGTGTTCGGCATGGAGTAAAAGGGCCGAGATGACCTGTTTCCGTGCTGTAATTGCTATATGGTTTTATTGTGGCTGGGGATCGAATTAGCTTGGGTGGCTGCCGCAGCACTCCGGGCACAGACAGCACAACTGGCCGCCACTTCGAGGAAGGAAGCAGTTCGGGTGACTGACTTTGAGCAACCGCCGGGACCCTGCCACTTCAGCCACCTCAGCCCCGTCTGCTAGTCCCCGTCTCCTCTGGCTGTGCTCTCCGTCTGAACATCTCTCACCTGCTGCTCGCCGGCCGGCATTCCGCAAATCTTTAAATTCCGACAGCGCGTTCACGGGACCAGTTGAGGTTACTCAGCTGTGGGAATTTAAGGATTTGCGGGATGCGGTTGACACGAGCGAAGCCGGCGAGCGGCAGGTGAGAGATGTTCAGATGGAGAGCACTGCCAGAGGTGAGCGGGCCGGCAGAAGGCGCTGAAGTGGCAGCCGGTTCTGTTGTCGGGTCTCGGCAGCTGCATGCACCCGAGCTGCTTCTATCCTCGGAAGTGGTGGCCAGTTCTGCTGTCCATGCCCGGAGCGCTGCGGCAGCGGTGAGTGAGTTACTGATATGATCTCTGACCCCCGTCCTTTTCAACACTCCTGCCCTCCCCGAATCATTAACCCCTGGCACAGACTCTCCACACGCTGTGAAAGGAACGCTCCCTCCAAATGGATCCTTGAATTAGTATTGTCATTCAATAACATGACAACTGATTCAACGTCCCGGTGTGCTCCCGTTTTTCCCACCATCTCTCCACCTGCCTTCATCCTCCGCCCCTCACCCATTCAGTGATTAGAAAATGAAGGAGATTGAGAAGCCTTGGTAAAATTGAATTGTTACTTATTTTTTACGAAGAGAACAATCTGCGCATGCGCGGTTTAAGTTTTTTTTAAAAAGCCGGCTGACTGCCTACCCTGAGTAATTACTCATGGCATGTGCCTGCTATCGAGCTATCTAGCTATCTACCTGGAGCCGTTGGACCGAAATCTGTAACATTCTAAATCCCTGCTGATTTCTTCCAGCACTTTGTATTGTATCCAGGGTCAGGGGGAGTATGAGGCCCAGGGCAGTTTACTGTTCTGGCTGTCAGATGTGGGAGCTCATGGAGTCGGATAGCCGTCCAGACGTCCACATCTGCGCCAGGTGTGTCGAGATGGGGCTCCAAAGGGACTGTATTAGAAACCTGGAGCAGCAGCTCGATGACCTCCGCCTGGTCAGAGAGAGTGAGGAGGTCATAGAGAGGAGTTAGAGAGAGGTAGTCACTCCAAAACCACAGGAGGCAGACAAGTGGGTCACGGTTAGGAGGGGCAAGGGGCAGAGGCAGGGACTAGAGAGTACCCCAGTGGCTGTACACCTTGACAATAAGTACTCCTGCTTGAGTACGGTTGGTGGGGACAGCATACCTGGGGGTAGCAACAACGACCGGACCTCCAATACAGAGACCGGCCCTGTTGTTCAGAAGGGTAAGGAAAAGAAGAGGAGGGCAATAGTAATAGGGGACTCTATAGTTAGGGGGTCAGATAGGTGATTCTGTGGACGCAGTCCGGAGACCCGGATGGTAGTTTGCCTCCCTGGTACCAGGGTCTGGGATGAGTCTGAACGTGTCCAAGATATCCTGAAATGGGAGGGAGAGGAGCCTGAGGTCATGGTGCATATTGGTACCAATGACATAGGTAGAAAAAGAGAAGAGGTCCTGAAAGGAGAATTTAGGGAGTTAGGAAGAGAGTTAAGGAAAAGGACCGCAAAGATAACAATCTCAGGTTTACTGCCGGTGCCACGAGACAGTGAGTGTAGGAATAGATTGAGGTGGAAGATAAATGTGTGGCTGAAGGACTGGTGCAGAGGGCAGGGATTCAAGTTTCTGGATCATTGGAACCTCTTTTGGGGAAGGAGTGACATGTATAAAAAGGACAGGTTGCACTTGAACCCGAGGGGGACCAGTATCCTGGCGGGAAAATTTGCAAAGGCTACTGGAGAAACTTTAAACTAGAACGGTTGTTGGGAGGGACTCAAATAGAGAAAGATATAGTTGGGATCACAGAGTCATGGCTCCAGGGTGACCGAGGCTGGGAGCTGAACATCCAGGGATATTCAATATTCAGGAGGGATAGACAAAAAGGTAAAGGAGGTGGGGTAGCATTGCAGGTTAGAGAGGAGATTAACGCAATAGAAAGGAAGGACAAGGACATTAGCTTGGAGGATGTGGAATCGATATGCGTAGAGCTGTGTAACACTAACGGGCAGAAAACACTAGTGGGAGTTGTGTACAGGCCACCTAACAGCAGTAGTCGTTGGGGATGGCATCAAACATGAAATTAGAAATGCATGCAACAAAGGTAAATCAGTTATAATGGGTGACTTCAATCTACATATAGATTGGGTGAATCAAATTGGCAGGGGTGCTGAGGAACAGGATTTCTTGGAATGTATGCGGGATAGTTTTCTAAAACCAACATGTAGAGGAGCCAACGAGAGAACAGGCTATTCTAGACTGGGTATTGAGTAATGAGGAAGGGTTAGTTAGCAGTCTTGTTGTGCGTGGCCCCTTGCGCAAGAGTGACCATAATATGGTTGAGTTCTTCATTAGGATGGAGAGTGACATAATTAATTCAGAAACAAGGGTTCTGAACTTAAAGAAAGGTAACTTCGAAGGTATGAGACGTGAATTGGCTAAGATAGACCGGCAATTGATTCTTAAAGGGTTGACAGTGGATGCGCAATTGAAGGCTTTAAAGACTGCATGGATGAACTACAATAGTTGTTCATCCCAGTTTGGCAAAAGAATAAATCAGGAAAGGTAGTGCATCCATGGATAACAAGGGAAATCAGGGATAGTATCAAAACAAAAGATGAAGCATACAAATTAGCCAGAAAAAGCAACCTACCAGGGGACTGGGAGAAATTCAGAGTCCAGCAGAGGAGGACAAATGGCTTATTTAGGAAAGGGAAAATAGATTATGAAACAAAACTGGCAGGGAACATAAAAACTGACTGCAAAAGTTTTTTATAGATATGTCAAGAGAAAAATATTAGTTTAAACAAATGTAGGTCTCTTGCAGTCAGAAACAGGTGAATTGATCATGGGGAACAAGGGCATGGCAGACCAATTGAATAACTACTTTGGTCCTGTCTTCACTAAGGAAGACATAAATAATTTGCCGGAAATAGCAGGGGACCAGGGGTCAAGTAAGATGGAGGAACTGAGTGAAAGTGGTGGGAAGTGGTGTTGGGTAAATTGAATGGATTAAAGGCCGATAAATCCCCAGGGCCAGATAGGCTACATCCCAGAGTACTCAAGGAAGTAGCCACAGAAATAGTGGATGCATTAGTGATAATTTTTCAAAACTCATTAGATTCTGGAGTAGTTCCTGAGAATTGGAGGGTAGCTAATGTAACCCCACTTTTTTAAAAAAGGAGAGAGAGAGAAAACTGGGAATTACAGAACAGTTCGTCTAACATTGGTAGTGGGGAAACTGCTAGAGTCAGTTATTAAAGATGGGATAGCAGCACATTTGGAAAGTGGCGAAATCATTGGACAAAGTCAGCATGAATTTACGAAAGGTAAACCATGTCTGATGAATTATAGAATTTTTTGAGGATGTAACTAGTAGAGTGGATAAGGGAGAACCAGTATGTGTTATATCTGAACTTTCAGAAGACTAGTGGGGTACCGCAAGGCTCGGTACTGGGACCGCAGCTATTTACAATATACATCAATGATTTAGATGAAGGGATTCAAAGTAACATTAACAAATTTGCAGGTGACACAAAGCTGGGTTGCAGGGTGAACTGTGAGGATGATGCTATAAGAATGCAGGGTGACTTGGACAGGTTGGGTGAGTGGGCAGATGCATGGCAGATGCAATTTAATGTGGATAAATGAGAGGTTATCCTCTTTGGTGGCAAAAACAGGAAGGCAGATTATTATCTAAATGGTGTCAAGTTGGGAAAAGGGAAAGTACAATGGGATCTGGGGGTCATTGTTCATCAGTCAATGCAAGTAAACATGCAGGTACAGCAGGCAGTGAAGAAATCCAATGGCATGTTGGCCTTCATAAAAAGAGGAGTTGAGTATTGGAGCAAAGAGGTCCTTCTGCAGTTGTACAGGGCCCTAGTGAATCCACACCTGGGGAGAATTTAGAGGGATGAGAGCTGCTTGCACTGAACATTCACCATGGCAGTGACAGATGAGAATAGTAACATAGAATGGACAGAGGCAATGTCTCAAGTAAACCCTTGACAAAAGCAGAATGAAAAATGTTATAAGTTATTTTCCAGCATTTCAGCACCTTCATTTCATTCTAAGCTGTGGGTCCATTACTAAATAGCAGCCTTGATATGCAAACTTTTAATTTTACTAATGTGCCAACAAGGCACCAGAAACCATTTTAAGTTGGCCCATGGGCTCTCAGGTAGTTGATTACTTGTCAATTCAATACATAAAGCTGAGTGAAATAATGCAAAAATAAGCATTTCAAAAATGAATGCTAACTGTCCACTTTATGACCACTGAAGGAATGGCAGAAAATTCAACAAGACTAGGTTAATATTCGGGCTCATAATATGTGGCACTTCACAGCTCTTGGGGGCTGGGAATTGACAGGTTGTACGAGGTTCTGTCTTGGCATGAACAAGGTTCGTCGGGTCCTTGAGAGCTTCAGCAATTTTCCTGCAATTGTAACACTGCCGCTAATATTGATATTTTGGAGCCAGTTGAATGGAAATAAAAATAAATTAATGTTGGGATCGGTCCGACAGTCATCAGTGCCCCAGTCATGGCACAGGTGTTATAGATATCTTTGTAATTTAGTTTAGTTTAGTTTAGAGATACAGCGCAGAAACAGGTCCTTCGGCTCACCAAGTGTCCGTGTCGACCAGTGATCCCCGCACATCAACACTATCCTATGCTCACTAGGGACAATTTACAATTTTACCAAACCAATTAACCTAAAAACCTGTACATCTTTGCAGTATGAAACAAAATTGGGGCCCTGCATTCCCAACAATCAAAATGTGGAATATAGAAATGTCGGAGACACTCCATTTGGAGAGATTGAGGCTTGTCCTTATGGATAGGTTAGATCTCTTCAGATGGATTTGGTCTCCATATATTGAATATTTACAGGGTCATAATGGTTCGGCGCGAGAACCTGACTGAGGCCTGGATATTTGAATGGATGAAGAAATACATATAATAAATCATGAATATATCTATAAGGACGGATTAATGACGAATATTTTATTCTCCATCAAACCTTTTCTTACTCTTTATTCTATTTCTTAACTTTTCTATTTTCTTATATCTATATAAAAAATTAAAAAACAATATAGAAACACATTATCTTAATATTAGTACGAATATAAATATTATTAGATTTATGAGAATATTATTAGTATTATTAGTATTTTTTAGTATTTTATATTTTTAATTATATAAAATTATGTACTTTTAATGGTACAATAATTTTAAATTTAAATTTAGCGATAAGATAAATATTGTTAACATTAGGAAGAAATAATGGAAATTATATGTTTTACTAACTTTTTGTATCAATAATATCATAAAATTTGGCCTTATACCTAAAAAAATTAGAGATAAAATGAAAATTACTAATAGTACGAGTATAATGCTAATATTATAAATGTATTATTAGTATTATGTATCTCTAGTTATATAAAATATACAACTTTGAAATTTATAATTAAGGATAATACAGTATAAATAATATTATTAGTATGAATCAATTATTAAGACTATGTATTTTTACTATTGAAATATAATGTAACTGGTTGTTATTTTGTTTCTATAATAAATAAATTAAAAAAAAATAAATAAAAAAAATAATTGGAGCACCCGGGGAAACCCCATGTGGTCACGGGTAGAATGTACAAACTCCCTACAGACAGCACCTATAGTTAGGATCAAACCCAAGACCCTGGTGCTGTAAGGCAGCAACTCTACCGCTGCACCACTGTGCCACCACCGTTCCTTGCTTGAATGATAAGTCTATAAGGAGCCTATATCTGGATTGTATATTTTGTCATGATGCCTAAGAGGTATTTTCTCTCTTACAAAAGTTATTCATTATGAAGAGGCTGTACTCCAATCTTCAAGGACCTTATTAAAGTATGTATTCCCCTTCTCTGACTCATCCCTTAGCAAATTATGTTCCTTCCCACCCTGGTGTTGAGTGTCACCCTGGTAGGATCAGTTTTTCTCATTTTGGGATCTGGGCTAAGGTTTCATCAAGGACAAAGTGGAAGTCTTCCTTGGCATCATCAGATGTTTCCGGGATTGTAGTTCATGCACTGATGATGGTAGTATGTTTATCCTATAATAGATTAAATTGAAGGTCTATGCACTGGATAAGGCACTGGATCATCTCATTCTTGATGGTAAAGATTACTCTTTTGAAAAATAGTTTTTCTTTTGGTTGGAAAGAGCACAGTAGGCTCAGCAACTGCCCAGCTGTCATAACATGAGTGGGGTCAAATGATTAATCCCTTTGCCCAGTTGAAGATATTGAAGCAGTGAGCATCTGCTGGAAGAAACATTTTGATGACCTCCTTAACCCCTCCCTGAGCTTGATGTGAGCATCCTTGATTCCAAGGCACAGAACCTATTCAGAACAGCTTAGCTACCATTCCTGACCAACAAGCCCAACTTCTCAGGAGTTGACAGCATTCTCACTGAAACTATAAAACTTGATAGTGAAGAGCTTCAATCACAACTCCACAATCTTATCATTCCCTCAGAGAAGAGGAGGATAAACCAGGGGGTATCAGGGATGTCATAATCTTGATAATTTCAAAGAATGAGATGTCCAGCAATTGTATCACAGAGGGATCACACAGAAAGTCAATAGACAATAGATGCAGAAGTAGGCCATTCGGCCCTTCGAGTCAGTGAGAGGACCGTCCTCAACTGCCTCCTACCAATTGCCAAAGAGCTATTCCATTCATTGCAATGTGGATTCCCCCTGTTACTATTGGCTATATAAAAGAGGTCACAAAATGGAGGATCTTTGAATTTGCAGGGCTTGCTTGGCCTCTTTCTGTGAAAGTTGCAAGCTGGGAATCACGGCTCCAAGGAGTCTGGACCCTAGATGGAAGTTGAGGATAAGGTGAGGTCCAGATGTCTTTCCTTTTGTTAATATGTATGAGGGTTTTTACTGAACTAGACTAAGGGGGTAAGCTGTAGGAGCATAATTACACCCCCACCCAGACGCATAGCATAGATGATCCAGAACCACCCCCCTCAATACCTGCTTTCACCATCTAACCAATCATCAGTTATAAGCACAAACACTCTGCAACATAATTAACAATACCTTTATATCCCCCCTCCCCCCTATAAAGAATCCTAATCATGCATTTGTAGACCTGCTCAGCTCTTCTGCAAAACCTTCATACATATCAACAAAAGGAAGGACATCTGGACCTCACCTTATCCTCAACTTTCATCTAGGGTCCAGATTCCTTGGAGCCGTGACTCCCAGCTTGCTACTTTCACATAAAGAGGCCAAGCAGACCCTGCAAATACAAAGATCCTCCATTTTGTGACCTCTTTTATTTAGCTAATATTAACATCCCTCCATTTTATCATTTCTGATAACCCTCATTATTAATGATAACCAAAACACAACAATGAATATTTTACTATAACAGATATTCTAACAAGAAGATGCTGATGGATTTTCCCAGGATTTCACCAAGCTTCCCTAGTTTGCATGGGCGTAGCTTCATGATTTTCGTCTGAGGAGTTTTCACCTCCCGAGTTTTCATGGGCGTAAATCCCCTCCATCCAGATAAGTTAATCTGTTGTTGACTTCTCACAGAGTACGAAGTTTCTAAGAGAATCTGGAATAAAGCAAGTTAGCAGCCTACACTCCCACTGATACACTTACAGTGGTGGAGATGCACCCATGCATCTTGCCCTCTACTTTCACCTCCGTTTGGGTTGTTAGGAGAACCTGGTAATGTCCTTCCCAGCAAACCTCCAACCCTTTCCTTACCCAATTCTCTCCAGGCTCCACTTTTTTCGAAGCTGTCAACAAAGGTACTCGTTATATGCTGCTCTTACTCTACAGTGTGATTCCCTTAAAGCTTGAGTCAAAGCCAGAATGTAGTCATTCATCTCTGCAGTCATATGATGAAAATGTATAACTTTCATTGCATTCTGGTTCCAAGGTGTTCTTAGGGGTCTACCGTAAATAATTTCAGCTGGGCTCTGTCTTGATTTCCCTGCAGGCATGACTCGCTTCTGAAATAAAGCTATAGGAAGTAATTTAATCCAACCAATTCCAGTCTCCGCCTTTAATTTAGCTAATTTAGTTTTAAGGGTCTGATTTGCCCTTTATACAAGTCCAGCAGCCTGCAGTCGATAAGCATATTGTAATTACTGCTGGATGCCTAACTGTTCACAAAACTCTTTATCTGCCCAATGAAGTGTGGACCGTCATCTGAACTAAGTCAAATAGGGATGCCAAATCTAGGGATAATTTTTTTCATTAACACATTGAAAACAGTAGATGCTTTATTATCAAGGGTTGGATAGGCTTCGATCCACCGGCTGAATACATCGACAAGAGGAGTCAAGTATAGGAGCAAAGAGGTCCTTCTGCAGTTGTAGAGAGCCCTAGTGAGACCACACCTGGAGTTTTGTGTGCAGTTTTGGTCCCCTAATTTGAGGAAAGACATTCTTGCTATTGAGGAAGTGCAGCGTAGGTTTACAAGGTTAATTGCCGGGATGGCGGGACTATCATATGCTGAGAGAATGGAGCGGCTGGGCTTGTACACTCTGGAGTTTAGAAGAATGAGAGGGGATCTTATTGAAACATATAAGATTGTTAAGGGTTTGGGCATGCTAGAGGCAGGAAACATGTTCCCGATGTTGGGGGGGAATCCGGAACCAGGGGCCACAGTTTAAGAATAAGGGGTAAGCTATTTAGAACGGAGACGAAGAAACACCTTTTCTCACAGAGAGTTGCGAGTATCTGGAATTCTCTGCCTCAGAGGACGGTGGAGGCCGGTTCTCTGGATACTTTCAAGAGAGAGCTAGATAGGGCTCTTAAAGATAGCCGAGTCAGAGGATATGGGGAGAATGCAGGAATGGGGTACTGATTGAGGATAATCAGCCATGATCACATTGAATGGCGGTGCTGGCTCGAAGGGCCGAATGACCTACTCCTACACCTATTGTCTATTGTCTATTGACTATGACAAGTAAGTATCTGTAACCCTGGCACCATTCCAATTCGATGTAATCCATCTGTACAGTCTCAAAAGGACCCATGGGCAACTGTGTCTTCCCATCTCCACATTCTACTCCTTTTCCTGGATTGTATTTCTGGCAAACCAGGCAACTGCTATTTATTTTTTGAGCTAACGTTTGTAACCTTGGATGCCACCAAGTAGCCAAAAGAATGTATTCTACTGCTCTTGCACCACAATGAGTTGCATAGTGCCTTCACTCTATAGCCCATACTGCTAGTGAATCTGTTATGCAAGTCTGCCCTGCTGGTATGGTTCAAAATCCTGTCATACAATCCAGTGTACACCCAAGTTGCTTCCATCGTTCTTTATCCCTTTCAGTTGTCTCCTTCTGCAACAGAACAATCTCATGGATGGTTGGCATCAGCTTCTCCAAGGGGGACTTGTTATTTAAACATTTTGTCTGCCTCATCATCTTTGGCACTACCATCTTACGTTCCCGGGATATTTCTTTTGCTGCCAGGTCAGCGTTACGATTTCCAATGTCCTTTGGGGTCTGTCCTCTTGTGTGTGCACTACATTTTATAACAGAAATATGTCTGGGCAGCATCAGGCCTTCAATAAATCTGTCACCAATTGTTTGTTTGATATTTGAGTCCCAGCTGAGGTAAGAAATCCTCTATTTTTCAATAATTGTCCGAAATCATGCACTACTCCAAATGTGTACCTGGAATCTGTATATATGTTTACCTTTAAATAATTTCCCATAATACAAGCCATAATTAAAGCAAATAATTCAACCTGTTGTGCTGAATAAGGTGACTCAAAGGCAGCTGCTTCTACATTTTCCTCATTCTGATTAACAATTGCATATCCAAACATTTTTTCACCCCACGGTCCAATAGATGCACTGCCATCTACGTATAATGTTATGTCAGGGTCCTTTATGGGTGCGTCACTCAAGTCCTCCCTCACAGTTGTTTCCTCCTCGATGATAAATACACAGTCTTGTTCATTGTTCTTTATCTCTCACATCACCGTCTATATCTCTCGTTTCCCTGATCCCTGACCAGTCTGAAGAAGGGTCTCGACCCGAAACGTCGCCTATCTCCTTCGCTCCTTAGATGCTGCTGCACCCGCTGAGTTTCTCCAGCATTTTGTGTAACACAGTCTTGTTCCGCCTCTGACTGCTCATCTGGGGGTGAGATGAGAAAAGATGCTGTGTTAATTAATGTATAATGCCTAAATTGAAGTTTCGGATTATTTAATAAGGAAACTTCATATTTGTTCTGACAAGCCATTTTTAAGTGCTGTGTCTGTAATTGTCCCAACAATCCTACCACTGAATGTGAGCTACATACCACTATTTCCTGTTGTAGGGTTAAATTTGCTGTAAACTGTTATATATGGTAGTTAGAATTTGGGTGCAGAGTGGGTGTCCCCTGGCTACAGGATCTAATTTAGAAGAGTAATAGGCAACTGGTCTATGCCTATCCCCATGCTTTTGAGTAAGGACTGCCGTCGAACACTCAGAGAGAATGGTGCAATATAGTTGGAAGGGTCTGTCGCAAAGTGGTCTTCCTAATGCTGGGGCCTGCATCAGCGATTTCTTCAAGTTTCAAAGGCCTCGTGCTTTCCTAGTTAATTGAAATTCACCCTCTTTGCTTGTATAGGGTGTCAGCTCTTTTGCTTCTAAAGCTATATTACGAATCCATGGTCAACAGTAATTGACCATACAAAGCCATTGCCTCAATTGTTTTGCTTCTTTAGGAATCGGGAATTCACAAATTGGCTCGAGTCTGCTTTTTTCTAGACTCCTTTCTGTTGCTGAAATTATGACTCCTAAACATTTTACTTTCTCGTGGGCCATCAGTACTTTTGACTGGGAAACAACATATCCCAAATTAGCTAAATGATTTAGTAATTGTACAATATCTTCACGGTTGCTTGGTTCATCTCTGCTGGGCACCAATAAATCATCGACGTACTGCACTAATCTTCTTCTAAAATTTAAAGTACTCAATTGTTCTTGTAGACACCTGGAAAATAAAGTAGGCAAATTGATAAATCCCTGAGGCAATCTGGTACGGGTGTATTACTGGCCCCTATATATGCCAGCAAACAAATATTGGATGTTCTTATGGAGAGGCAAGGAAATGAATGTGTGTTGCAGGTCGACTATTGAGAAGATTTTTGCTTCAGCTGGGATTAAAGCTAAGATGTGAGCAGGGTTTGGGACTAGGGCATGGAGCGGTTCTACAACTGAGTTAATCGATCTTAGGTCGTGGACCAATCTGTACTGGCCTTTCTTTCCAGGTTTCGGAACTGCAAGGATTGCTGACAGTTGCAGATTGATTGACATTTTACCAAGATGTTTTGTTTTAGCAGTCCCCGAATTGCCTATGCTGTTAATGGCCTGTGGTTTTAATGGATACTGTTGTATCGAAGGAAGTGTTACCCCTTTCTGGAGAGCTACTCGGATGGGATTGATGTTCACGTATCCTTACCTGAGCTGTTTCTTCTGTCCAAACTTGAGGGTCCACATACTCACATACCTCACTCCCCAGATGCTGACGTAGGCAGGTAAAAACTGTCCTTGGGGCCTGATGAAACTTAACAACATACTGGTTAGATTAATTTTGCTCTTTGTATTTATCGGGTCTGCCATGGTAATTGCCCTTTTCACTATTGCTCCTAGATCTTTGCACTTGCCTGATAGTTTACTTTTCTTGTAATGTGAGGAGCAACCCCTGCAGTCCTTTTCCATAATTTCACTGGTACCTCAGCGTACTCCACAATGCCCTCCTTTCCTTCATTTAGTTCCAAAATTATTATTTCCTAGTCCTTTCCTTCATGCGGTTTGAAGAAGGCTTCCATCTATCTATCCTTACCACTCCTGTCGTGAGCCAATGTAATATGGAGTCGAGGTTCGTCATCCAAATCTAGGGCCCACCATTGGGAGGTCACTGTTGAATAACATTACCTTTCGGGAGCCCAGGGGGTCATGCTATCCCACCATCGCTGCACTCGATCTTTAATTGAAATGCACAGAGCAAATCTCTGGCCATTAAATTGCAATCCAATCGAGTTGTTATCACAAATCTATGCTTTGTTGCCTTTCCTCTGTACACCACCTCAACTGGCTCAGAGATGGGATACTGGCAGACTTGGCCTTGAAAACTACACCCGTTCTGGACATCTTGTGATTCAGGGAGATTGTAAATTGATTGGAGTGATGACATGGATGCTCCTGTGTCTACCAAGAAGGTACAGATTTTTCCTTATACTTGTAATGACAGCACAGGTTCTTCGTAAGATTTGCATCCAGTCACCATTAAATTTACTAATCATAGACGTGAAAAGGGGTTATTATGAGAGAAGGATATTGGTATTCTCTGTTCCTGATTTTCCTGCCAGTTCCCTCTCTGCTCTCTCTGATCGTGTTGATCTCTGAAATCTCTTCGATCCCTCTGATCTTGGTGATCTCTTTGGTGACCCCCTCTTCTGTTCCTTCTTCTGGTTGGGCACTCCCTACTCCAGTGACCTCTGCCTCTACAAGTATAGCACTAATCTGGTCCCCTTATTCAATGTCTTCTACAATTAGGTCCCAGTAAAATTGGCTCTAAGGCAGGCATATTATCGTAATAATTATCTAAATGCTCGGGAACTCTAATTTCTCCCATTCCATTCTTTCCTAATATTTGAGGACTCCATGGCCCTGCGTCAGAGTTTGGCGCCTCCTTTCTAATCACGTACTCTATTTTTGTTTTTATTGCAGGATGACCGTCCTGCTTCTTAACATCTTTCCAGTGGTATCTTACTGCTCGAGCTATCTGACTGGAACTGTTTTCCCACCAGTCCTTATTTTTAAGCCACAGTAGTTGGCTTAAAAATTCGGCCACAGTAGTTGGAAGGCAGTTCAATCAGATTGCACATTACAGAGGAGAATTTACCCCCATTTCTGAAATTCAGATCCCCTGATTGATCCATGTATAACTGAGAAAATCTTTCCAAGAATTCCTGCTCCCTCTTCCTTTTTTGGTCTTACATCCAGAATCTTTGAAATATCTATAGGCATTGAAGAGTATTGGCATGTGCAGTTAAAACTGCATCTTCCTTCGCTCTTCCATCAGCGATCACATTAGCCAGTGTTTCATGAGTGTGGTGTCCTATGGTTGCTAAAGGGGCTGTCCCACTTGGGCGACCTAAGCTGCGAGTTTAAAAGAGTTTGCCCTGGACTCAAACTTATAGCATGGTCGACATGAAGTCCTAGGAGGTCGTATGAGGTGGCTGGAACTCTCCTTCATGCTCGAGGGAGGTTCCTGTCTACTCACAGCCTCAGCTAGGTCACGAAAAAATTTTCAGCATATTGAAACATTTTCTGTGAGTAAAATTTGGTCGGCATGGGTCTTTTTCACTCGTAGTGCAGTGGAGTGGGGTCGCTATTTAGTTACTGGCACTTGAGGGCAGCCGTAGGTAATCTCCTTCGCTGGCCGGCCATTTTGATTGGCTCATTGGAGTTCCACGACCTTGGAAGACCTACCGGTAGATAAAATGCATGCTAACTTTATTAAACTTCTTAAATGTGTCACCACTCCTTCTCCCCCCCCCCCCTTCTCCTCCCCTTCTGTCTACCTTCTCTTTCCTTCTCTCCCCCCCCCTTCATCGCACCGACAGCGCTCCTCCGCTTTCCCTAGCCCCACCTTCGCGATGTGCTTGTGTGCGTTGTCGGTCGGTCCAGCTCACGGTTTCAACACGGCCGGTCGATCCAGCTCGAGGCTTTCCAGGCGAGTGCCCTCGAGCTTGAAGGTGGAAGGCACTCTTCTGGACTCACTGATTAGGTCGCCCAAGTGGGACAGGCCCTTTAGAATCTGGTACGTTCTGTCAGAGTAATTATCTGCTGTATCACAGCCATAGATCTCGGGGGTCTGCGTGATACACACGCATTGTGGTTCTTAAGTAATCTACAAAGGAAGCTGGTGACTTCTTTCTATCAGTGATCTTGCTTAACACTGCCATCATCTCGTTGGGTTTCCATGGGGTATATACTTCAATAGTCCTGGGATTATTTGCACCCACTGCATTAGCCGGAACAAAATCTGGATTAGGCATTTCCCTGACTGGGAACTGCCTATGGTATACTTGCTCTGATTTCAGAATTTTTTACATATAGGGATCTCCTTCAATGTCTCCAGCTATTGTCTCACCCTGAGATATGCGTTCCACTTCACTAGGGGGATTACGGTACTTCTTAAAGGAACCTCTCCAATCTCCCGCTACTCGTCCAATTTGTCAAAGCTTAGGCTCGCAAAATAACCTCTCCATAAATATAGGAGCTATCTTCTTCATTTTATTCCTGATACCACCCCCAAACACACAGAGGGGGAGGGGGGAGTGGGGTGAGAGGGAGGAGGGGGATGAGAGTGGGAGGGAGGTGGATGCGGAGGGGGGGAGGTGGATGCGGAGGGGAGAGGGGTGAGGTGGAAGGAGGGCAGAGGGGTGGAGGGAGGAGAGAGATGAGGGGGAAAGAAGAGGGAGTGGACAGGCGGGAAGTGGGGGATTCCCTTGAGAGGGGAAGGGCAGAGAGGGAGGGAGGGCAGAGAGGAAGGGGGGCAGAGAGTCAGGGACAGAGAGGAAGGGCCCTTACCCCCCTCTTCTCCCACCGCACCATTCCACCCCCTCCCTCCACCCCCCTCTCCCCCCCCTTCTCTCACACCCCCTCTCTCTCTTTTTCTCTGCCTTGGGGAGAGGGTAGAGAGGGAGGGGGACAGGGTAGAGACAGCAACTACTGCAGTCGTAGAGCACAAGCGTCCCCAGCAGGAGTCGGGCCCAAGGTAGGCTGCCGGCGTCATTGACCAGAGCGAGGCCCGCAGTGCCCTGAGGACTGAAAAACAGCAGAAGGCCGGCCATGCACTCACCAGCGTGACAGACGATCGGGGGGAGACGGAGAGGAGGCCATCTCATGTGACGCGTGCGATGGTGACTTTTCAACTGTGCTTGTCCTCGCCCGCGCTTCAATAACGACCGCCACTGCCATGTTGTTGAACTTTAAGAAGCCCAGCGGCGTGAGCTGCACGACTTCATCACGTGTTCACGTGCTTCCATGCAAAGCCCGTGGGGGGGGTGGTGGAACTGGGCCGCTTAGTTAAGTCTGCACAGCTGGTCGCGAGGAGCAAAGACATTGTGACGTCACGCAGCTCTCTTCAGATTCGGTTAGATTTTAAATTTTAGTAAAAAACTCTGGAAATAATTAACCAAATTTTCAGATGAGGTGATTTTTGAATTCATGAGGTAAATCTCTACTGGAATATGTAAAAATGTCTCTGTTACAGGATCGGGATTTGGAGGAGATGTGAGTGACAACCAAACAAACAAACAAACTTAACAAAGAGAGTTTCAATAGTCTTAAAATAATAATAATAATAATAATAATAATAATAATAATAATAATAATAATAGTAAGATTAAACGAGAACTTACCAAGTTTGAAGGTTGATCTGTATTTTACGAGGAGTCGCGGTGAGGGATTTCGTGAAGACCCCGCCAGCACGCATGCGCGGCATCCTTCAAAGCAGCGGTGTGGAATCACAGAAAACAATCATGACTAAAAATAGTAAGATGAAAAACGTAGAACTTCCTGGTTGACCTTATGATAGAGGGTGGGAGCGGTGGGCACGAAATCCCTCACCGCGACTCCTCGTAAAATACAGATCAACCTTCAAACTTGGTAAGTTCTCGTTTAATCTTACTATTTTACTTCGGAGTCACGTGAGTGACTTCGTGAAGATTTCAAAGCTCTGTGATTTCACACCCTGGACAACGTCCATGCTTATCACACTGCTGCCATTCTGATGGAGGAAGGCTGTTAATGTTCAGTCGAAACTGGCTGAAAATTCAACACAATTTATTAATCAAATAAACAACAAATAACCCCTAATTCGGGGACAGACATTCACTGAGCGGTTCCCAGAATAGCTTCTGCGAATGTCGCAGGGGTGACCAGCGGCTTGTTATAGAACCGTTGAAAGGTTTCTTCACTGGCCCAGCCCGCAGTGGCAAGAATGTGGTCCATGGACACCTCCATGGCCCTCGCCGCTGATGTGGATGCAGCCCTGGTGGAATGAGACTTAAAGATGTCAGTAGCAACTCCTGCTGCATCCAACACCACCCTGAGCCACCTGGCGATAGTCTGTGTAGTCACCCGATGATGCGTAGGTTTATGACTGATGAGGAGCCCCTGTTCCTTCATCCTGATAACTCCAGTAACTCGGATGTAGTGGTGGAGATGGGTGACTATGCAGAGAGTGGCATCTACAGGGTACGCCCGAAATTCCAACTGCAGCCCATGCGCCCCTGGCCTGTGCTGTTTCAATAATTCTTTGACAAAGAAATTTATTTGACCAGGGGTGGCCACCATGCTGTCCAGTCACAGTTTTTGTAACGTCTGGACGCGTTGGGCTGTAGTCAGTGCATCAGCATCACCACCTTAAGGGTGAGCTGTTTCAGTGGTAGCTCATCCATTGGAGCCCAGCTCCTAAGTAGGGTCAGCACGATCCCCACATCCCACGTTACTGTATATCTGGGTCACGGAGGGTTGGTGTTGAACACTCCCCTCATTAGTTTAGACACCAGGTGGTTGGAGCTGACACCTATATCCAGGTATGAGGACAGCGCACTCCTGGCGCTGTTAATGGCACTGTAGCTGAGGCCAGCATCGAAATGGAGGCCCGCTAGAAACTCCAGGACATCAGGTATCGTTCCCGAGTTGATTCTCGGCATGATGCGGCGATAAGTTCTATGGCTCGTGAAGAGATGCCTGCCCGAATGAGTGGTCTTTTCAAAACCTGCAGGCCAACAAGTTTAAATGACCATGGCAAGGATGACTAACCCCCGTAATGGGGTGAGTAATCAATTTGGGGTGTTTCCCAATCGCCATCCATGGTTGTTTTAAAATTTTAACGACCATCGGGTACCATGGTTGTGTAGGCCAGTCGGGATCAATATGCCAGTTGCAGAGTCTAATTTAATTTTCTGCAATACCTGACTGATGAGGCAAAATGGGGGAAAAGCGTAGCAAAACCATTTCCCCCAATGGATAGAAAACGCATCCATTGCTATTGCCCCAGGGTCTGGTTCCCATGACACATACGTTGCTATCTGATGGTTCAGCCTGGACGCAAATAGGTAAATATCTGTTGTCCCAAAATGAGCTATAATATCTCCAAAAATTTGGGGGTTCAACATCCACTCGATGTTGTCATTGAAAACTTGTGACCTGGTGTCCGCCACTGTATTAAGCTTCCCAGGCAAATAGGTCGCAGTAATCCAAATATTTCTTTCAATGCACCAGTGCCAAATTGTATTAGCCAATTCATCACAAGATAGCAACCTGATACCACCCATATGATTGATGTAAGCCACCACTGTAGTATTATTTATTTGAAGGCGGACATGTAAACCCCGTGAATTAGTACAGTAAGCCCGCAATCCATGAAATGCCCCCAGCATTTCTATATAGTTTATCCCATGTGACTCCAGGAAGGTAAACTCATGAGAGTTCCATCTGCCACCACAACTGGACAACGTATCAGTTGCTCCCCAGCCTTGTGCACTTGCGTCAGTTTGTAGCACAACATCTGGGTTGCTCACTATGATGGGTCTATGACACTCTCTAATATTGTCAACCCACCATTGTAGCTCATTTCTAGCTTCCGGTGGTAACCGAATTGGCCGATCAAAGTGCCCAGCATTTGCTTTTAATGTGGTGATTTTTGATCTTTGTAAATTTCGGTAGTGTAGCGGTCCGAATCGTGCAGCTGGGAATGTAGATACCAATTTGCCTATGACTTTTGCTGTTGGCCGAATATTCGGTACCCTGGCGCAAGCAAGATTGTGGCACTCTTCTATTATAGCAGTAGCTTTATTAGTTGGGATGGTAATCTTCATTAAATTGGTGTCTAGGGTGAACCCCAAATAATCCATAACCCGTACTGGATGCAATTTTGATTTGTCTGGATGGATTACAAACCCCAGCTTCTCGAACAGAGCCTTGGTTGCAGCCACTCCTTGAATTGCCAATTGGAGGGTCTGACCTACTATAAGGATATCATCCAAATATGCCATTACCATATAATTTTGTTGTCGGAGAAGAGCCAATATAGGTTTTACCAATTTGGTAAACAGCCTAGGGGCTGTGGTGATACCATTGGGCAATGCCTTGTACTCCCATAATTGACCCTTCCAGACAAATTTCAGAAATTTCCTGTGAGCCTCAGCAATGGGCACCGTATAGTATGCATCTTTCAAATCGATGCATGCCATAAAGTACCCTGGGTAAAGCATCTGCTTGGCTGTTTCAAAAGTATCCATTTTGAAGTGGGTATATTGTACAAAAGTGTTCAGCTCAGTTAAGTCTATTATAATCCGACATACCCCATCTTTTTTAATTCTTGTGAAGATGTTAGACACAAACTCAACAGGTTCATGCTTAGTTTTGCCAATTACCCCTTTTTCTGCTAGCCGTATAATTTCAGCATGTCCTGCCTCTACCTCTTTTTGAGATAGAGAAAAATTCCTATGAGGCGCATGCTGAGTAGGGGGATTTATACCTCCAATAAATTCTATAACATACCCTTGAACACTTTGTAAAATAAACTCATCTGTGGTGACAGTTTTCCATAGGTCCAAGAAAGCCCGTAATCGGCCACCTATTCGTGCGGGAGGAGATGCTACAGCGTGAGAGGAACCAGACCCCCTTACCTCCATGGTTAACGGCGGTTCCGTACGTACGGTGTTTTGGGTGGATGTTGTGGAGGTTGACGGGGCGGCGGCCGCATTTTCCATGCAGGCCACTGTTGACCTTGCCCTAAAAAAGGTCGTTGTGTTTGATGAGATGGAGGTAGGTAGGATCTTTGTGCCCTGTCCGGCAGCCGTGGTTTCCAAGTTGTATTAGGCTGTTGCCGGTGATATGAGTGAAATCTGGCCGACGGAGGTTTCATGAGGCCCACTGTTTTGGCCTCCTCGTCCAATTCCTTCACCTGTTTGGACAGGTCTCCGAATAACTGATGCGGTGGTGGAGCGGTTGATGGTCGGCACAACCCCGCGAATTTGGGGTTGAGTGTGGGCTTTATGGAGCTCTTACACAGGCAGTTTATCTCATACTGGGCGTTGCATAGGAGTGCTAGTGCATCTTGCTGTTCACTGGACACATTATCCCCGTCCAGGGTCCTAGCAAACGGCGTTATGCCCGTGGAGAGAACTTTTAAGATACGCTGGAGGCGGACATCCTGCATCCTGGTGGTACTCAAGTGTATCTGGGCATTAACCAAGGGCACACTGAGGTTGATGCAGTTCTTGGGCGGTTTTATTTTCTCCAAGGTATAATTGAGAACCTGACTCTGAAGTTGGTCAGGCCCTGCCAATTTGTGGTGCAAAGGTTCACCTGTTTGGGTGGTAGCGGCAAACTTACTCACCACTTCCAGCATATCCTCCTCATGCTCTGGCTCAGCGGTCACTGGCTGTCCCGGGTTGTCTTCAAACGCAGCAGCTGGGCAATCACTCACGCTTCTGGCTGGAGACGATGAGATGCTGAATGGGGTCCTCGCACGGCTAATGGATGCCCGCGAGTCCCGCTCTTCTCGTTCCCGGTCCCGCTGGAGGAGTTGCTCCACTAAGAGCTCCAACCGCTCAATGCGACCGTCCCTGCTATCTGCAGCGGACAAGCCGACTTCCCCAGGCCCTGCGAAATCACTGGGGCTTCCACCATCGGACCACACCCCCTTAGGCTGCTGTCTAGGGTCCAATGGCAGGTTGTCGTGACCTACAGCCCAAGTAGGATCATACGACTCCCACACGGACTCTCCACTAGTCTGTCTTCTCCCAGACTGTGGCGGCCCACCTGTCTGATATGAAGGCAGGTGAGTTGAATCGGCGCCGGTCCCCGGAACCTGGCTCCCCGGAGTCCCTGCAGGCTTACCTCCACACTTGCCCATCCTTTGGCGTGGAGGCGCATGGTCGGCCGCTCCCAGAGCTGAGCTGACCGACCGCTTCCTGCTGCCACCTCCGCCCTTGACCGCAGCCTGACGGGGTGTGTTGTTGACGGTATCTGCTCCAGCAGGCCTACACGACGCAGCAGTGATAATGCCAGACTGCACTATGGCAGATCTCCTTGGCAGTGGTACGTTTTGTACATTTGCAGGGCTCCCCTGTCGTGCAGCTGTCCCCCGGCCCAGCCCCCTCGGGTCTTCTAGAGCTCGGGGAGGGGTTGCTTGTGAAAAGTGAGACCCCTTGCCACGTACCTGTTTTCCCCCTCTTTTCTTGGGGGAAGGGGACACGAAGTCTGGATCCATATCCAGCTCAGGCGCAGTAAACCACTCGGGTGAGTCGGCCCCTGAATCAGCGGGAGCACCCGACTTCCGCATTCCTGCCCCTACATGCCTCGAAGTTGCCGGTATTGCTTGCAGCTCCGGGGACAAGGGCCTTTGGCTGGTCGAGGCTCGGCTCCTCGACAGTGTCGCCTTCTTCTTGCCCTTGTCCATCCTGTGGAGTAAAGGTAAATACTTACCTACCGGCCTTATGAAGGAGCCGGAGGAGAGAGCACACTTCCCTGCCCAGCCTGCCGATGCAAATGACGCGCATGCGTGCTGGCGGGGTCTTCACAAAGTCACTCACGTGACTCCGAAGTAAAATAGTAATTATTATAATACTTTATTAGCCAAGTATGTTTTGCTTCATATGAGGAATTTCATTTGCCATACAATCATACCAATAAAAAGCAACAGAACACACAAATTCCGTTTTGACATAAACATCCACTTCAATGACTCCTCCACATTCCTCACTGCGATGGAAGGCGAAAAAAGGTTCAATCTCTTCCCTTCTTTGTTCTCCTGCGGTCGGAGGCCTCGAGCCTTCTGTTCACAGGGTGATCTTGGGTCCTGTAGCTGGCGGCGTTTGGGCCCTCACGTCGGGGCGATCAAGCTCCTGCATCGGGGGGAATCTCAGCTCCCCCGTGCTGAGCGATCAGACCCCGGGTCGGGGCTGGTCGAACCCTTCTGTGTCATTTTGAGCTTCCTGACATTGGTCTCTACATGAGACTGCGAGCTTCTCGATGATAAAATCTGCAGGCCACGCGGTTGGAGAATCAATCACAGGCAAGGGATTGGCTCCAATGGAAAGTCTACGTCGCCACGGTGGGGCTCAAAGTCAGTCTCGAGCAAGGCCGCCAGCTCCATGATGTTAGGCTGCAGAGCGACCGGAGATTCGATCAGGAATACAATCGCATCTCTGGCAAGGTGGGAGATTGAAAAAAGTTTGCACCTTCCCCCTCCCCCATCCCCCACATAAAACAAACCAGAGAACATTAACACATACTTTTAAAAGACACAATTTTTTTTTTTTTAAACAAAAAGACAGACAGACTGTTGGCGTGGCTGCCATCGTGCAGCGCCCCCCTGGTGGTGATCTTATTTTGTTGATGTATGCACAAAACAAGTAATACCAGAGACATTTTTACAGGGGTTGTATAATAAAAGACCATGAATTATGAAGACCTGCACCCTTTAATTTGGCTCCAACTGGTATAAGTAAGCAGAGGCTAGTTAAGATTTTGCTATGAGACAACCATTCTACTTAATAACAACCTTAAAGCTGGGATTTCCTCATCCTTTACAGTTTTCATTTTCAGACAGAGGATATTGTAAGTTCGTGATGAAAATGTGTAAGGGAAAGGGAGGTTCTGTGACTTTGAGAGAAGAATGCAACTATTGCTGTATTCCAAGTACCGTTGTAATGCATATTGCAATACATTTCCTGGACGTGCATATCTCTGGAGGTCTGTCTTGGACCCAGAACATTGATGCAATCATAAAGAGATAAATCGTATATTATCAATGCCTCTACTTCCTTGGAAGATTGAGAGATTTAGTATGTCAACAAATACTCTCTTGAACTTCTATAGGTGTACAGTAGAGACCATATTGATTGCTGGCATCATGGTGTGGTTCAGCAAATTGAAAGGCCAGGATCAAAAGAAGATTGCAAACAGTGGTGAACACTGCCCAATCCATCACGGGTACTGACTTCCCCGCAATCAAAGATTCTACGGGGGTTGCTGCCTCAAAAAGACAGCCAGCATCATCAAGCACCCACACCACCCTAGCCAAGCTTTCATTTCACTTTTGCCATCAGGATAAAGGTACAGGAGCCTGACAACTATAACATCCAGGTTCAACAGCAGCTCTTCCCAACAACCATCAAGCTGTTAAACACTACAACCTCCATCTACACTCCAAACTATATAGACTTGGGGGCATTGCTTTTGTCTCTGCACCTTATTGGGTTTTTTTTACATGCTTACCGTATTTCCCGGCAATGAAGATGCACCTGCATTGAAGACGCACCCCTATTTTGAGGAAAGAGAGAGATAGAGCCCGAGACGGAGGAGCCAGCCTTCCGCCCAGTAGCTACCCGCCAACCACCATCTCCAACGGTTGCGCCTGTGCCGAAGGATACCATGGCTGGCTGGCGGGTGGGCCGACAGAAGATGCTGCGGTGGCGGCCAGTTCCGCTGTCCGGTCCCGGCGGCCATTTGCAGCCCCCCAAGCTACTTCCTTCCCCAGCCACAATCTGGTGGCTTCGCGCCTGGAGCAGTGGTGAGTGAGTGAGTTGCTGGCATGATCTCTGAGCCCTCCTTCTCAATGCTCCTGCCCTCCCCGCAACTTTACCCTGGGCTGCATAAAAAATTTACCACTTTGTGCAGCCCAGGCCATGCTGATCCAGGCCAGACTCTCCACACGCTGTCCTTTTACAGTCGCTTCCCACTTCACACAGTTCCAGGGTCGAAGACATGGCAGGTTCCGCGGCCTCCAAGACGCAGGTACATTTTTGGGCCTTATTTTAGAGTAAAAAATAGCACTTTCGATGCCGGGAAATTCGTTAACTTCTTTTTGTTGTCTATTTTAGTGTTTTTAGATTATTGTATTTAACCATATAACAAACCATATAACAATTACAGCACGGAAACAGGCCCTCTCGGCCCTTCCAGTCCGTGCCGACCATTTGTTTTCCCCTAGTCCCATCTACCTGCACTCAGACCATACCCCTCCATTCCCTTCACGTCCATATACCTATCCACTTTACTCTTAAATGTTAAAATCGATCCTGCCTCCACCACTTCTGCTGGAAGCTCATTCCACACAGCCACCACCCTCTGAGTAAAGAAGTTCCCCCTCACGTTACCCCGAAACTTCTGTCCCTTAATTCTCATGCCCTCTTGTTTGAATCTTCCCTACCCTCAATGGGAAAAACGTATCCACGTTAACTCTGTCTATCCCTTTCATCATTTTAAAGACCACAATCGAGTCCCCCCTTAACCTTCTCTGCTCCAAAGGATAAAGACCTAACTTGTTCAACCTTTCTCTGTAACATAGTTGCTGGAACCCTGGCAACATTCTAGTAAATCTCCTCTGTACTCTCTCTATTTTGTTGACATCCTTCCTATAACTAGGCGACCAAAATTGTACACCATACTCCAGAATTGGTCTTACCAATGCCTTGTACAATTTTAACATTACTTCCCTACTCCTATATTCAATGCTCTGATTTATAAAGGCCAGCACACCAAAGGCTTTCTTTACCACCCTATCTACATGCGATTCCACCTTCAGGGAACTATGCACAGTTATTCCTAGATCCCTCTGTTCCACAGCATTCCTCAATTCCCTACCATTTACCATGTACGTACTATTTTGATTTGTCCTGCCAAGATGTAGCACTTCACACTTAACAGCATTAAACTCCATCTGCCATCTTTCAGCCCACTTTTCCAAATGGCCCAAATCTCTCTGTAGACTTTGAAAATCTACTTCATTATCCACAACACCACCTATCTTAGTATCATCTGCATACTTACTTATCCAATTTTCCACCCAATCATCCAGATCATTGATGTACATGACAAACAACAGTGGACCCAACACAGATCCCTGAGGCACCCCACTGGTCACCGGCTTCCAACCTGACAAACAGCCATCCACCATTACTCTCTGACATCTCCCATTCAGCCACTGTTGAATCCATCTTGCTACTCCGCCATTAACACCCAAAGATTGAACCTTCTTAACCAACCTTCCATGGGGAACCTTGTCAAAGGCCTTACTGAAAAAATCAATCGATGTGGAAATCTAAAATTTGAAACTGAGTTAATGTTTTGGTCGAAGGGTCTTCAACTTGAAATGTTTACTTTGTTTCTGATTCGACAGATGATCTCTGATGCTGCTAAGTCTGTAGGAATGAAATGAGGTGGAGGATAAATGCGTGGCTGAGGGACTGGAATATTTAGTTTCTAATCACAGCCCTCCTGCAACCATGCGTGGCAACGAAATACTGGAATATTTAGTTTCCAATCACAGCCCTCCTGCAACCATGTTTCACTGATTGCCACAACATCATATTTCCAGGTGTCAATCCAGGCTCTAAGTTCATCCACCTTACTTACAATGCTCCTAGCATTAAAAATATACACATTTTAGAAACCCACCATCCCTTATTCTCTGTCGAAACCCACCATCCCTTATTATCTTTTTCATCTTTCTCGCCTACATTTTGGATCCGAGTGCTTCCCTTCTCTGCCTCTTGCCCCACACCCTGACCTCTAGCCCCCTCTACCCGAGTCCCTCCCCCCAGCCTTTCTAGTTTAAAGTCTCCCCAGTAGCCATTGCAAATCTCCCTGCCAGGATATTGGTCCCCCTCGGGCTCAAGTGCAACCCGTCCTTTGTGTACAGATCATGCCCTCCCCAAAAGAGGTCCCAGTGAACACAGGCTCACCACGGGGAGGTCACAACATGAGCCCCAGCCCCGCGCTTGATTTTAAACCTTACCGGTCGGGTGTCGCTCCTCCCCCTCCTCCTCTTCCAACGGCTCCTGTGGGCCTCTGAAAAAACAAGCCCCACGCTTGATTTTAAACCTTACCGGTCGGGTGTCGCTCCTCCCCCTCCTCCTCTTCCAATGGCTCCTGTGGGCCTCTGAAAAAACAAGCCCCGTGCTTGATTTTAAACCTTACCGGTCGGGTGTCGCTCCTCCCCCTCCTCCTCTTCCAACGGCTCCTGATATTTACTTATCTGTTGTGCTGCTGCAAGTAAAATTTCATTGTTCCATTTCGGGACATATGATAATAAAGCATTCATGACTCTCAACTTTTGTGTTGCAAGTACTGTTGTTACTTGTGACTAGGAAGTGCCAAGTATCCCTTCTAAGGGCAGATCAGTTCACCTTGTATGGGTGACTGTAACTGGTATGACAGGAGTGGAATCGGAGCAAAGATTCTTCATCAAATGAAATGCCAGCACAAGAGCTTCCAACCTCTAACCATAGAAGGCAAGTAGGCAGTAGAGCGCACTCCCTGCGGTACAAATCCACCTACTTGATGCAAATTAGACAGTCTTTCATTAATTCTGATCTTTTCATGGTCATAGCTGAATCAGCCTAGCAAGTGCGACTGATGCCTGGAAATCAGTGCTAAGCCCCAAGAGAGTTGAGTGCCTTTATGCTTTTATATCAAATATTAATCTGCTGTCATTTGATCAGCTGAGGGCTAAGTATCAGAGTAGTTAAGTTATTTGGGTAGTATCCTCAGAGATTGACTATTGATCAGCAGATACAATTCAAATCCCACTTCAGCACCTGGGGAATGTATGTTCAATTAATTAAATAAATAAGCATGCACTAATAATGAGGATTGTGAAGCGACTGGATTGTTATTAAAAAAAACCCAGATGGTTAACCAAAGGAAATCTGTTGTCATGATGTGCTCTGGCCACATGTGACTCCAAACCCAGCATTGCAGTTGATTCCTATCCACCCTATGGAATAGCCTAACAGACCATTAGAATATAGAACAGTTCAGCACAGGAACAGGCCCTTCGGCCCATAATGTCTGAGTCAAACATGATGGCAAGATAAACCAATCTCATCTGCCTGCACATGATCCATATCCCTCCTCTTCCTGCAAATACATGTGCTTATCTAAAAACCTCTTATATACCACTATCATATATCTGCCTCCACCATCACACCTGCCAACATGTTCCAGGCACTTACTACCCTCTGTGTAAAAAAATTAACATGCACATCTCCTTTCAACATTGCCCCGCTCGCATTAAAGCCACGGCCTCTAGTCTTTGACATTACATTCAGATGCAAATAGAGATGGATAATAAATAATGACATCCACATCCCAGGAATAATAATTAAAAAAAATAAGAAACAGGGTTTTATGAAAGATGCATTAACTTTACAAATCCGCACATGGAAACTTGAGCACAGTAGCTTAGAATTTGCTTTTGGCAATAATTGCAGGCAGATGTTCAGTGTACTCCTCTGTCTCCTGTTTTAACTTTTTTATTTGTACCGATTACTATTTCCATTAATGCAGAGGTACTCTGGGAAAAGCTATACTATCATCAGTAATATCCAAACCAGCAATTTCTAAGCTGACTTAACCTCTTCAGTGTTATGCCATCTTGAACTTGACTGTTTTAGTTCCACTGGATGGTGACAAGTTTTCACTGGATGGTGACACATTTTCTTATGAAGACAAATCTTTATGACAAATTGGGAGGTCAGAGGCTTTGGGGTGTTATTAAAGATCATTTGAAGCACCAAAAGTGACAAGCTAGCCATTGGAGATTGAGGCGTTCAGGAAATGTTTGGAGGCAAGCTGTGGAGGCCGAATGTGCGATGGAGGATATTGGCCAAATATCACAGATTGATGACAAAGATGAGGAGTCAGGGTAAGGTTAGGCGGAGGTACATAGAAAACAGAAAATAGATGCAGGAGGACGCCATTCGGCCCTTCGAGCCAGCACCGCCATTCATTGTTATCATGGCTCATATCCCCAATCAATAACCAGTGCCTGCCTTCTCCCTATATCCCTTGATTCCACTAGCCCCTGGAGCTCTATCTAACTCTCTCTTAAATCCATCCAATGATTTTGCCTCCACTGCCCCCTGTGGCAGGGAGTTCCACAAATTCACAACTCTCTGGGTGAAAATGTTTTTTTCTCATCTCAGTCTTCAATGGCCTCCCCTTTATTCTAACAGTACATTCTAAAATTCTACACAGTAATTGAGAGTTGGGGAGAGATGGAATAGAGGAGGCTGGAGATCAGGAATTTAAGTGTGATTTTAAGGGAAGTCAGTTAGTTAGCCAGAGTTGGGGGCACTGATGATCAGGGTGAAATTCTGCTTTGGAATGATCAAGACATGATCCTGGATGTGAAAGTGATGTTAGATTTCTGGATTTCTGGAGTAAACAGTCCTTAACTTCCTAACGTGCAAATCTCTGAAGATCTGTCCAGGGCCCAGCGCATCAATCCAATCACAAAGGAAGCTCATAGAAACATAGAAACATAGAAAATAGGTGCAGGAGTAGGCCATTTGGCCCTTCGAGTCTGCACCGCCATTCAATATCCTGTATCTGCCTTCTCTCCATACCCCCTGATCCCTATAGCCACAAGGGCCACATCTAACTCCCTCTTAAATATAGCCAATGAACTGTCCTCAACTACCTTCTGTGGCAGAGAATTCCAGAGACTCACCACTCTCTGTGTGAAAAATGTTTTCCTCATCTCGGTCCTAAAGGAATTCCCCCTTATCCTTAAAATTCCCCCTTATCCTTATCCAGGCATCTTGTTCATTAGAAGATTAAGGTGATTTAGTATGTTGCCAAATAAATGTGTACAGTAGAGAGGATAATGATTGGTTGTATCACGGCTTGGTACAGAAACTCAAATGGACGGGAACTAAAGAGGCTGCAAAAATATTGTAGATATTGCCTGGCCCATCACATGTATTTATCTCGCTAACTTTGTAAGGGTCTACAGAAAGAACTACCTCATAAAGACAGCTATTGTCACCAAAGACACTCACCACCCTGGCCATGCTCTAATCTCGCTGCTGCCATTTTAAGAATTGTACAAGATCCTAAGAACCATGACCTCCAGGTTCAAGAACAGCGTCTTCCCAGCAACTATCAGGCTATTGCACCGCACTGCACAGCCCTACCCACAAACTTACCTCAGCAACGATCTGCTATGGAATTTGTTTTTGCTTGCACTGTATACTTCAGTTTTGTACGTATATGGTCAGGTTACCTATTATTTCTGATTATTGATTTATTGCATTATTGTTAGATGCATAATTATTTGCTGTGTTATTGTGTTATTGGACCTGTAAAGCTGCAGCAAGTAAGAATTTCATTGTTGCGTTGATGGTACACATGGCAATTAAACACTCGTAACTTTTCACTATTGAGGACCATGCTGAACACATAAATACCACATCCGCTGGCACTCCTCCTCTCCCATTAGCCTCACAAAATCACTTTTTCACAACGTGCTTTATTTAATAACACCTGCTCCTGAAATTCATAGCAAGCCCAGAAAAACGGAGAATATATAAAGCTTAGCATTTGTTTTCTAAATAGTAGAAAACATAGCTTGGGAAATGTTTAATCCCTGCTTCTAATCAAATCGGTACGGGTCATTTATCCCATGCTTTTTATTAAGACAGCGTACACACTTCCTAATGTAACAGAAATCCAGAGGAGTCATCCTTCCGGCATGATCGACTGGAACAGTGCGGATGACACATTGACAGAAGATGATCAATCTGTCATCCCACTTGGTAACAGTAGATGAAAGGGAAAATATATGAAACCGAATCTGGGGATGATTGGCACTGCAAAATATATCAGATTAACACCCAGGAGAAAACAGAAGGCATTAAAGGTCCTTAAATATTCGGGTCTAGACAGAAGGCATGGCTAAAAATGCTACATTAATGTTTTTGCTCAATGATTATATTATTAATCGACAGAGACGCAAAAAAAATATTTTCTGCAGGTTCCAAAGGACAGGTTTGTGTCTCAATCTTTAAATTTTTTGCTGTTCAAGCTCCAGTGCCTCCTGCAGAATAAATGACATTTGGTCTAAATGCTGACGGTACATTGTCACAGGCAGCAACTGCAGCAGCAGGTCATTTACTGATATTTTCAACCATGAAGCGAAGAACATTAGGAATCATCCTGCATAACTAAAGCATTCTGTTCCTGAAGCATTTTAAAGATAATTCCCCACCATGTGCAAGGTTATAATTACCCTTATCTTGGGACCGTGCCATGTGATGAGCATTTTTAAATTGTTGATTGGAGTTCTACCCTATATTTAGCACACAGTAATAGGTAGGTTTAGTTGCTATTCACACAGCCTCTTGCAGGATGTGAGACAATAAGATCTAGAAGAGGGAGTAGCCTAATGTGCCTGCCCATTTAGACAACATTTTAGGCAACTGCAGGAGACTTTGCAGTTGCCACATGGCCACCACATGTTCGCGGGTGGTTGCCGGGGAGTCACCTTCATGGTCGTGAGGAGTTCCCACATTCTGGGAACTAGTCGTGGCCTCATTATGGTTGCCGAGAATTTTTCAACATGTTAAAAAATTAGCAGCAACTAGAATGAAGCCGCCATGGAGAATAGCGAGAATTCTCGAGCCGTAGGTGGGCCGCAAGGTGGTCCTAGTGGGTTGCCAGAAGGTCGAAGGTTCTCTTAGGTTCTCGTAGGTTGTAGTTGGTGCTGACCGATGAATTTCATAGGCTCATTGGGGAAAAAAAACGTAAGCAGTAGTTTTCAGAACCAAAGATAACTGACCGGTAATGTTAAATGTCCGCCGAACTTCACAGCCGTTGTCTGGCTTCTTAAAAGTTGTCTTCACTCCTTCTCCCTCCTTCTTCCCACCCTCCCCCCCCACCCCCCTCCCTCTTTTAAAGGACTTACCGTACACTGTGCTGGCCGTCTTAATTACAGTGCCAACCTTCCTGTTCATCGCAGTGTGTGTCTGTATCACCTTGGCTTTGCACCGTGAGAATTTCAGGCAGCGCTCTTCTTGCTTGCCATGGCCCCCGCCTTTGCGATGTGTTTGTGTGTGTGTGTTCCGCTCTGACAGTTGCCGTTCCATTTGCCGGTTTTTCAGGTGACAGGCGGCAATTTGACAGTCGCCGGCAGACGCTTGGAAAATCGCCTAAGTAAGACAGGCCCATGAGGCTGATAATCACAGCACTGATCTGCCGATGAGATGAGCACTAGTGAGAGGATCTCATTTTCATTGGGCCGGAGATATATTGGGAAATAAAATGTAACCATGGCCCTTTGCAACTTTAGTTTCATATTTGATTCCCAAACGAGCTGCAGACGTCATACCTATGCTATGGTAAGACAACCATTGGTTTCCATTTCCTTACATTGTCTGAACTCTTGAGTGACTAAAATTATCATCCACATCTTTGCTAAATCCAAACATGACTCATTCATGTACTGACTAACCTCCCACTATTTATTCTCTGTAAACAAGGTCAACCACTACACCTTTGTTGTTCCCTACCCTTGTTCCGTCTGAGGAGAGGGAGAGAGAGCTAAACTATGGGACACAGAGGGGTAGGGATCCATCTAGGATGGTAAGGCAAAACCACAGATGAGATAGAATGGAATGTCTCATCTTGGGAGCAGAAGCAGAGGAGATAGAGAAAAAAGATACTTGTGTCAATATAAAAAATGCTGACGTTCAAACCATGCCTGAAGTGTTGCCATATTGTTCAGCAAAATAAAATAAGAATCTTGCAGCAAGCAAAATAATATTTATGCCCATTTATGACAGAAGGAAGGAGCCAATATCTCCGTAATTTTTTTAGATTAGTTTAGAGATACAGTGTGGAAACAGGCCCTTCGGCCCACCGAGTATGTGCCAATCAGCAATCCCCATACACACCAGGGACAATTTACAATTTTGACCAAAGCCAATTAACCTATAAACCAGTGTGGGAGGAAACCAGAGCTTCTGGGGAAAGCCCACGTGGTCACGGGGAGAATGTACAAACTCCATACAGACAGCACCAGCAGTCAGGATCAAATCTGGGTCTCTGGCGCTGTAAGGCAGTAACTCTACCGTTGTGCCACCGTACCACCCTCAATTACTGACGCAAATATTTCCAAATGTCCAAAACTGACAAACATACCATGTTGGAACACGTTCAGTTAAAGAAAATGCTGAATATCTTCAACTGTATTCGTACAGTGTTTGACTACATGGAAGAAGATAACAAATTGATTATTTAAATGTGCATTTCATTCACGGTATGATTGTAATTATGCCAAATATTACCCATCTTTCTGATTCTATGACATTAACAACAAGCAAAAGAATATATTTCTTCTAAAATTTAGTTTTCTCCTGTAAAATGAAAAAATTGATAAAATATATTTCTTCCCTTGAAATAAATAATTAAAAAAAACATCAGATGATATTTAATATAGGTTAATGAAATTTGGGCAAACTCTTTAGTGTAATACATTTTTTTTATAACACTTCATCATATTTGTAAAACTTAAAATGTATACTGTATGCAGTACTACACAACCCCATTAACAATTGTCCATATGTAACTTTTATTCAGTTTCTTAAGTTACTGAACATTATATATTATGAGGTTAGAAACTTTAAAATCTAAATTATAAGACGAGAGGCCACAAGTATAAAATGAAAAGAAGTTGAAAGTTTTGAAGGTACGGTTTTAAATTTATGAATGATGCATTTAAAGTCTGCACCATCCTCAAAGGTTCTTCTTCTTCTTCTTCTTCTTCTTCTTCTTCTTCTTCTTCTTCTTCTTCTTCTTCTTCTTCTTCTTCTTCTTCTTCTTCTTCTTCTTCTTCTTCTTCTTCTTCTTTTTCCTTTTCCTTTTCCTTTTCCTTTTCCTTTTCCTTTTCCTTTTCCTTTTTCCTTTTCTTTTTTTTTTCTTTTTTTTTTTTTTTTTCTTTTCCTTTTCTTTTTTTTTCTTTTTTTTTCTTTTTTTTTTTTTTTTTTCTTTTTTTTTCTTTTTTTTTCTTTTTTTCTTCTTTTTTTCTTCTTTTTCCTTTTTCTTTTTCTTTTCTTTTTTTTCTTTTTCTTTTTCTTTTTTTTTCTTTTTTCTTTTTCTTTTTCTTCTTTTTCTTCTTTTTCTTTTTTTCTTTTCTTTTTCTTTTTTTTTCTTTTTTTCTTTTTTTCTTTTTCTTTTCTTTTTCTTTTTCTTTTTCTTTTTTCTTATTCTTTTTCTTTTTCTTCTTTTTCTTCTTTTTCTTCTTTTTCTTTTTCTTCTTTTTCTTCTTTTTCTTCTTTTTCTTTTTTTTCTTCTTTTTTCTTCTTTTTCTTCTTTTTTTCTTTTCTTCTTTTTCTTCTTTTCTTCTTTTTCTTCTTTTTCTTCTTCTTTTTCTTCTTTTTCTTCTTCTTTTTCTTCTTTTTCTTCTTCTTTTTCTTCTTCTTCCTCCTCCTCCTCCTCCTCCTCCTCCGCTTCCTCCGCTTCCTCCTCTTCCTCTTCCTCTTCCTCCTCCTCTTCCTCCTCCTCTTCCTCCTCCTCCACCTCCTCCTCCACTTCCTCTTCCTCTTCCTCTTCCTCCTCCTCCTTCTTCTCTCAAACAGTTAAAAGTCGAAGTAGTAAGTAATAGACTGCTTTCAGGAACACTAATCCCAAGTTGGGATCATAATATAATGAAGTTTTCATTTTATCTGTGAATGTAGCTTAATTGCCTTTGGGAGCACAGTATGGTTAGAGTTTATGTTGTGAGAGGTTTGTCCTCTATAGTTTAGGTCAGAATATATTCATCTAATCAATTCAGGAGAGTTCATGAGAGCATAGGTTATACAACTCTCTTAGTTACTTTTTCTTCAGGGGGTTTCTACTCATTTATATTTAATTTATTATTTTACTTTAGGCCATAACATGATGCAGTGGAATATCAATGTACAGACAGCTAGTTCATTTGTCCATACTCTGCTTCATTTTCATAAGCCTGAACATGTTTCAAATGAATGGGTTAATGTTGCCAATAAAATAGCAGAGGGAGCAATTTCAGATGAGCCTATGAAGCATTCATGCATTAATACCATCAGGACCTTAGTGTGATGGAGAGTTACAGTAAAAAAAGAATATTATGCTTAATGCAAGTTATAGCTTGGTGTAATTATTCAGTTGGTATTGATTCCATGCGGATCAGCATAGGACCAATGCTTGATCCCAGTCTGTATGTTGACTACCAGGGCATCAGTGTCTGGTTATGGAGGGGAAATAACCTATTCCTGGTGATGATATAACATGTCCTGCTTAAAATCTTTATGAGTGAGTAATAGATAAAGACAGAAAAGAATTAGGCTGTTCCTTTTCCGTTAAATCACTCAATGGTATTTGTTGTGAAGGCTAATACACGAATAGAGATCATTTTGGTAAGGAACTGAAGTTGTGTCTGTAAAGTAATAGAATTGTAGAATCATAAAACAGGCTCTTAGACCCAACCCATCCACGTAGATCATTAACCCAATCTAAGGTATTTCCATTTGCCCATGCTTGGCCCTTAACCTTCTCAACATTTCCTATCCATACACCTATTAACATGTCTTTACCTGCCTACGTTCTCTGGCAGCCCTTTCCATGTACTTATCATCCCACTGTTTGCCCCTTTGGTTCCAATCTTACCTCTCTCTTGCCTTCAACAAATATCTTCCTTTTTTTCATTCCCCTAACCTGTGAAAATGACTGTGCACATGCCATATCTATTCTCCTCATGATTTTGTACACATCTTTAAGGTTAGCCCTCAGCCTCCGCAACGCCAAGGAATACATTTGAAGCTTGTCTAACTCCCCTGTAGCTCATGACCAGAAGCTGATGACTGTAAGAGTCTGAAGCTCATATTACAAGAACACAAGTACAAATTCAGGAATTGTTTTGATAAAATAAATTAGGAAAATAAAATTGCTCTCAGTGCCTGAAAGACTACTAATGAGAAAACAGCTTTAAGGTGATTGGCAAAAGAGGGAGAACGTATGCAGTAATACAATTATTTACAGTGAGTGGTTTTGATCAGAATTGAGAGGGTCAATAGTATTTTAAAAAGGTAGTGAACAAGTTCAAGACAGGGAAGTATTCCCGGAATGTGGCAAAGGAAAAGGTGACAAATTAGATAACTCTGTCAAATAGCTTTAATCTGACTTGAACAATCTGCCCAATATGCACCTGAAGTCTTGCAAACCCTTCTGGTCTTCCTTTAAATCCCTGGAAGACCTTGACCAAGACTGAGTGGTGCAGAGCCTGGAAAGCTGCCAACATGAACAATGGAGAGGTAATTACAGACCCCACAGTGAAACCAACAGGTTTTGACCTCCTTCAGAAGCAATGGCTGACCCTGAACAGAATCTGCACCCTCCATTGCAAGAACAGCCATCAGCTGCGTAAGTGAGGGATGACAGACAGTCCTACTTGCGACTGCAGACGTCCAGACCAGACCATCCCGCACATCGTGAATGGCATAAAATGGCCATTCACAAATGGCCTGGTGGCATAAAAGCCATCCACCCAGGAACTGATGCTGTCCTGGCCTGGATGTCTACCCTTGATCTACAACTTTAGGCTGTGCACACCATACGCAAGAAAAATCTGAGGAAGGGTCCCGACCCAAAACATCACCTATCCTTTTTCTCCAGAGATGCTGCCTGACCCTTTGAGTTACTCCAGCATTTTGTTATATCCTCGGTGTAAACCAACATCTGCAGTTCCTTCCTCCACACTTTATCTCTATCTTTGGTATAACCAGCATCTGCAGTTTTTTGTTTCTACATCAGGGGCATTATAATCTGAATGACCTTCTTCTGTGCTGCTTCCTTCTTTAATACTATGAAAGCCTGTAGGACATGTACCTGAGGTCGTATCCAATATCTTTTTGTATATGGTAGCTCCTGCTGAGGAATTTGAAGCAGCAGGCAAGCACATTGGAAGAGTATTTCCCACCATTAATACATTTGAGGTGTATTTCCCATCTCCTCTGGTGGAATACCAATGGACTTATGCTTGCAAAAGGTGGGCTGCAGAAGATGGCTACCTGTCGGCATATGCACAAGAGTGCAAAAGGGGTCGTTCAAAACAGAAATTAAGCAGTAATGAGGTTTAAGAGCAACACTTTGCATGTTTAAATAAATGCAAAAGACTCAGCAAAAACAAGTGTTAATGATATTGAAGTGGAAGTAGGGCATTAGCACATTATCTTCGTCTTATTTGCATGAGACTCATTAATGGGCACATCTGTTGCCTGCAGATAACTACAGTGGAAAACTGAGCACCAAAAGGAGTGACAATATGGATCATTGCTGTTTTTATTGAGTATTGCTCCAAAAGTCAGGAGGAATATTATGGCAAATCCACACTCGCATGCTGTAAATATTTAAACAATCTTTAAACACTATGACCATGAAAATCCTCCCTGGCTGGTAGTACTAACTGTGCTAAGTAGTAGTGTCAGCATGCTGCACTCTGCCTCCATAATTCATTCCATTGACTTGAAAACAGCCCCACTGACATACACTGTAAAGGTAGCAATTACGATGACCATTTGTGCACTGGTTCCTTTCAGGCTGGAGCCAGGCATATCCGCAGTGTTTTCATGATTTCCAGTCTACAGCCACAGAAAGAACTGCCTACATTGTGTGGTTGATGGGAAACATCACTTGACGATCTATTCATCGTCCTTCATGTCTAAACTCAGTAAACAAACAGCACTGCATCCTGTTCCTTGAGGTTGTACACTTAGAATTTGGTTTTACAGCCTCCTATTTCTACTGCTTTTTAAGCCAAGCCTGGAGCTCCAGGCTCTGGAAGGAGAAGGACTCTATTATTTCTCATCTCTTTCCGTGTAGCACTGAATTATCCTGCTGTCCACACGTTCAGCTATTCTTCTTTCTACTCTGGATGTTATTCAAAGGATATCTAGCATGTACTGCAGTGACATGGTTCCTTGCCTTTTAGAAGTGCTGGCTGGCTTTGGCAGTATAAGTTTTTTTATAGAGCCAGCAAGTTGAATCTTTGAGTCTGCTGCTGGATAACATGAAATTATGGTCATAATCAGGCAGCATAATGCAATATCCATCAGGCTCATGTACGTTTCAGCAGGCTACCTGTTTCAGCCCATAGTGACTAATAGCCAGACAATCATAATGTGATTTAAAAGTTTTTATGGTCAAATATAAACGTTTTTGATTGAAAGATACAGCATGAAAACAGGGCCCACTGAGTCCATGCAGACCATTCATCGCCCGTTCACACAAGTTCCATGTAATCCCACTTTTCGCATCTACTCTCTACACATTAGGGACGATTTACAGAGGACAATTAACCTACAAACCTACACGCCTTTGAAGGAAATCCGAGCACCTAGAGGAAACACACATGGTCACATAGAGAACTCAGAGTTTGTATGTTCTTCCTGTGAGCGTGTGGGTTTTTCCAGGTGCTTTGGTTTCCTCCCACGTTCCAAAGAACTGCAGGTTTATAGGTCAATTGGCTTCTGTACATCGTCCCTAGCGTGTGGAATAGAACTAGTATACTGGTGATCGCTGGCCGGCATGGACTCGGTGGGCTGAATAAACTGAAGATCAAGAGTTCTGCTGGGTTATCATGTTCTGTTTTACACAGTGCTCTGGCCCAGTGTTAGTCCAGTCCACAATGTAAGGTTGAAATTGGATTGAACTTGGAACATAAAGAGATGGTATCATATCATTTGCACATTGTAGACATCCCTCCACTTTTGGTTCCATTGGCTTTAATAGGATGGAATACTGTATGTGTGTTGTCACATCTGGCAAATGCAATTGTCTCTGCTTGCTTGTGTCCCCACATCCTTCAGACCCCAATGTTTTTAATTCTCGACTATCTCTGAAGTGGACCCAGTAAGGAGCTCAGTTATAAAACTACCACCCACAACACCGTATCTGGGGATTAACATTACATCCAGTTTTGGCTGAATTCACCAAACCCCCAGGAACACCATTTTTAAAAGTCTACGTGAAGGATAATTGAAGCAAATTAAATGCACGCCTGTTACGATAAAAGGCTGTGTAAAGTCTCTTGTTAAACGTTAGGAAAAGTGACCATAAAGGGCATACTGTCATGTTAAATCTTTGCAGACGTCCTTTGTTGAAAGTGGTGACATTGAGCATTTGATCATGTGTGTATTGCAAAAAGACAGAGGCACCTGTTAAATAATGCAACTTGCATAATCTTGTAGACAAATGGCAAATTAATCAGGATAAAATCCCTGTTTTTTAAGACCTGCATTTTTAAAGAAGAGAGAGTAATTGTTTAGTGACTTGGCAGATTGATTTTCATTATGGATGGGTCTCCATAGGTCTGTGTCAGGTCACCAAGGAATGATGGCCTTTGCATTGATAAATAAATGAGATGAAGCCAAAGTGATTTTTAAGGCTCTTGGCAGGAAGATTTTTTTTACATTGAAGAACTTTGTTGTGACCTTCTATGCATTGAAACTGAAACTTTAATAGGGCGCATATATATATGCCTAGTAATTTATTGAGCTAACAAAATGGAGCCGTTGTAAATAAGCAAATAATGTACAGATGGATGCATTTATTCTCTCGCCAAACACTAATGACCATCATTAAGGTACAAAAAGGAAAATGTACAATGTTGCATTTTCAGGCCTCAAATTAATGTGTTGAATCACCAGTAGGTTGCCAGAAATTCAAAATTTTTGCAAGTGAATCCTTCAGGAATAATAATAAGAGAACAAAGGATTTATTTGTAAAGTACTTTCATTCCTTGAAATATTGTGGCACATTCCAATTAAGATAATATCTTTCCCACAACTGTTACACTTCTCAAATGTCCTCCTCACCCTCCAAAAAGAGTTACAATAAATTGAAATAAATGTTTTTCTTTTAATTCAGTCTCAATTGATTACTAAAAGAAAATCAGCAAATGACATTGGCACCAGACCAGGAACTGGTTAATGGGAACAGGGCAGATAGTATTGAATATAGACACAGTTAGTTATCTTACTTTATTATTATGTTTACAGTGACAATAGACAATAGACAATGGGTGCAGGTGTACGCCATTCGGCCCTTTGAGCCAGCACCGCCATTCAATGTGATCATCATGGCTGATCATCCACAATCAGTGCCACGTTCCTGCCTTCTCCCCCATATCCCCTGACTCGGCTATCTTTAAGAGCCCTATCTAGCTCTCTCTTGAAAGTATCCAGAGAAGCCGGCCTCCACCGCCTCTGAGGCAGAGAATTCCACAGACTCACAACTCTCTGTGAGATAAAGTGTTTCCTCGTCTCCGTTCTAAATGGCTTACCCCTTATTCTTAAACTGTGGCCCCTGGTTCTGGATTCCCCCAACATTGGGAACATGTTTCCTGACTCTAGCGTGTCCAAACACTTAAGGGCCTGTCCCACCAGCATGTAACTGCATGCGGCGAGCGCGTCCAAACGTGGTGGCTTGAAGCGGACGGCCTCGCGGGGTCGGTCCCACTTCCAACTGCGGAGCCGTCTGGAGTTGGTCCCAACATCATACTCACCAATCAGCTGGGCAGGAGGCGGGCTGACTGAATTTGGACGTCGCACGGCGTCGGGCGGTGACGTCATCACGCAACGGCACGCCGGGCGGTGACATCATCGCACAACGCCACGCGCTTGGCGTACGCCGTCAAGACTCTGCATACAGCATCAAGACGCTGTGTATGGCGTCAAGACGCTGCGTACGACATCGAGGCATTGCATGCGGCCTCAATGCGGCTGCGGGCTGACAGGCCGTTGCCGCGTGGGATTTTTGAACAGTGTCAGTTTTTTGGAGCCCCGCGCGATGTCGGGACCAGTCCCGCACAACTCCATACGGCTCCGGCGATCGAAGTGGGACCAGCCACGTGAGGCCGTACGGCTCAAGCGATCACGTTAGGTCGCGCTCGTGCTGGTGGGACAGGCCCTTTAATAATCTTATACGTTTCAATAAGATCCCCTCTCATTCTTCTAAACTCCAGAGTATACAAGCCCAGCTGCTCTATTCTCTCAGCATATGACAGTCCCGCCATCCCGGGAATTAACCTTGTAAACCTACGCTGCACTCCCTCAATAGCAAGAATTGACACAATGAAAATCTTGACATAAAGTGCTGGAGTAACTAAACTGATTAGGCAGCATCTCTGGAAAACCCGGAAATGTGACTTTTTGGGTTGGGACTGAAAGAAGGGGATGGTGGGGGGGGAAATGAAAGAACAAGAGTTGAGAAAAGACCGGGCTGAATTAAAACCAGCCGCAAATGACAGGCAGGTCAGTGCCTGATAGGCCCATTGTTGGCTAGGAAAGGTGTGAACTCAAGAGAAACAACGTTTATGGAGGAACTGCAGTAACTGGTTAAACCGAAGATAGACGCAAAATGCTGGAGTAACTCAGCGGGACAGGCAGCATCTTTGGAGAGAAGGAATGGATGGTGTTTCAGATCGAGACCCTTCTTCAGACTGGGCACTCGAAGAGTCTCAACCCAAAACGTCATCCATTAGTTCTCTCTAGAGATGCTGCCTGTCCCACTGAGTTATTCCAGCATTTTGTGTCTTTGGAGAAATGTGGAACTGGTTAAAGACTATTGTGAAGGAGGGGGGCAAGGAGGGATAGGGGAGGGGAGTATAGGTATAGGTTACTTAAAATTAAAGAGTTCAATATTCATAATGCTGAGTTATAAGCTACCAAAGCAACATTTGAGATGCCATTCCTCCAATTTATGTGTGGCCTCACTCTAGCAATGGAGGAGGCCCAGGACAGAAAGGCCAGTATGGAAATGGGGAGTTGAAATGGTTGGCAACTGGGAGATCCCATAGGCCTCGGCAGACCGAGTGTAAGTGTTCAACAAAACAGTCTCTGAGATTAGAGGAGGTATGTGTGAACCTCCGTCTCACCTGAAAGGACTGCTGGGGTCTCTGGATGGAGTTGAGAGACAAATTGTAAGATAGGTGTTGCAGGGGAACATACCTGGGGTGATGGCGGTTTGGATGGGAAAGGATGAGTGAACTAAGGATTTGCAGAGGAAGCAGTCTCTGCAGAAGGTGGGAAAGGGAAAATGTGATTCTTGGTGGGATCCCAAAGGAGTTGATGGAAATGCCAAAGGATAATGAGTTGGATGCGGATGCGGATGCTGGTGTGGTGGAAGGTTAGTAGCAAGAGAACTTTATCTTTGTTGCATTTGAAGGGATGGGGAGCAAGAGTAGAAGTATGGGACACAGTGGATACACATGTGAGGGCCCCATCTACAACAGGAGTAGGGAACATACATTCCCTGAAGAATCGGGACATCTCAAGCGTCCTAGTATAGAACACCTCATCTTGGGAGTAGATGCGGCAGAGGTGGAGGTAGTGAGAATAAGGAATATAACCTTTGCAAGAGGCAGGGTAGGACTGTTCAACGTACCTGAAAAAAGGCGGACATAGCTGGGCCCCAAGCGAATGCCCCACCTTTGATTTGGAGAAAGGGGGAGGAGTAATAGGAGAAGTTGTTGAAGTTTGCTGACGGTGAGGACAAGTTCCGCTAGGTGGTGGAGAGTGTTGGCAGAGAGAAATTGGTTGGGTCTTTGTTCGAGAAACAAACAAAGGGCCTTAAGGTGGGGGATGGAGTTGTAGAGGGTTTGAACATCCATGATAAAGATTGGCGAACCATGGTTCTACCCAACCTATTTTAAGATTTTTAAATATCGGGTAGAACCAAGTGAGCATTCACTTCCAGTGGAAGTCTGTTCACGTGTGCCGACGATGTTGTTTCTGTTTCTGGCTGAATGTTAGTTCACTAAGATCTTCCAATTCTCCAAAAGCCCAGGCTATAAAGGGAGGCTAGAAATGGAACGTGTAATGGAAGGTTTCTTTGTGATTCTTATTCTGGACCAAAAGAAACAGGTGAAGTATCTTGGAGTGATGGGATAATTCCGTTAAACAACTAATGTTTGGATCGGTGCCTAACTTCTCAATGCTTCCCAACCACATTCTCTCCTCTCCCACCCCCCCCCCCCCCCCCCAACCAGCCTGGAAACACTCCTCCCATTAATACTGACACCCATTTGATCACAAATCCCCATCCTTTGTGCACCCTCTTTGTGAAACCTGACCATCATCAGCCCAACAGTTTTTGATACCATCATTGTAATTTCCAATAGCTCTCTGTGAACATCAGGTCCTCCATGTCAACCAACTCTGCCTTTGATTAGCAACTCCTTCACAGACCTACATGATGAGCAAATTCCCCCAAACAAGAATTCCAAACTTATCCATTCCTGATGGTCAATGAAACTTTATGATCACTGACATGGCCTGATTCACTGAGCTCCTGTGACTCTTCCACAATCTCCCATACTACCGCCTTACATTTTTTCCCTGAGATGTGACTAACAAAAATTATGTAATTTGCATGTTCACCATTGCGACCCAACTTCAATTTCTCCATCCAGTCTTGGTAATTGACCCACCTTCAGCCTTTCCTCGTCATCTGATTTCAACTGAACCGACATCAATATCTGGCCCCTTTTCCCAAATCTCTGCTTTGCCATCTCACTCCCTCTTCGACTCCCCAGCTATCACTTAGGCCCGTGCTCCCACATGCTTTGCAACATCAGATTAGCGCACATGAACTCCCCTACCCTGCCTCTTCTGCAGCAAGCTTGAAGCAACAGGGATCCAGGTTTTAACAATCAGACCCACCTTCAGGAGAACAACCCAATAAATAAAAAAAGGCAGTCCATAGAATTAAAACCGGATTGCTTTCAAAGAGAATATCTGTCCACGAGGTATTACAAAATCAGGCCAATTAAGTGCTGAGGTCACTGTATCATGATCTCATGATCTCATGTCTCTGTCCTGATCTTGTAGCCACAGTATGTATATAGGTGTTCTAGTTGAATCCCAGAATGTTGACGGTGGGGGAGGTCAATTAAGGTAATTTCAATGGACATTGATGGTTGGTATTAGATTTCCTCTTGTTGGAGATAGAGTCATGGTGTCATAGATCTATACCATGTGGAATCAGGACCTTTGGCCCAACTTGCCCATGCCAAGCTAGTCCCACTTGTCTTCACCTGGCCCATATACCTAATGGGACAGTTTTTACCTAGTACTTTTGTACTCTGATTATTACTTACCTCTTTAATAGCCTGTACCTGAATGTCATCTGTCTACTGGTTTGCGACGTTGACTGGATTGTCTGTGGCGGAATTGAATGGTTGCACAAACATCAGTCAACTTTATTGTAATGAATAAAGGTAGTTAATAAAGGAGCTGAAGATGGTTGCGCTAAGACGCTGTCGTGAGAACCTCATGCAATGATATCCTGGAACAACTGTCACATCCATTTTCCTTTATATGAGCTGCAATTATAACCGTTGGAATGCAGTTCACTTGATGCCCATTAACGTGAAAGCAGTTTGATTTAGTAGTTCTATTAGCTACATGGACGCAAACAGAAAATCACTAAATCATGCGCTCAAAATGCTGAAAAATCATGCAAACATATGTCTTGTGAGGTAGGCCTACTCTTGTGAGACTTGATGGATGCAGTTCAGTATTAGTGCTTGTTCCTCCTTTTACTTTTGGAACCTTCTGTGTTCTAAATGTCTGGATTTCATGTCCTGTTAGGAAACCTCTCTATCTCTATCTCACTCAATATACTTAAGCTGCCTTAGAATTATTCCTGTCAATAACTTTGCTCCAAAACCACTGATTGCCAGGATAACTGGGTGAGGGCCCACTCTAAGCTTATCACACTCCTTCTTGACAGCAGCACATCTAATATGATGCAGGAACTGCTCTATTTTCTTGTTTCTTTCGTGTCAGAGATCACATTTATTTGTAATTTTTTTCACCCTGGATTTTGGACATAAATCCAACAGAATACAAATGTTCTATTTGTCTTCATTCTGTCCCAGAACCAGAGATTCTCTGAGGTGAACATTAAGCATTTGCGAAATGTCCATCAATTATCTTCATAAGCACTCTATTTAGACTTGAGAATGTCTTTCTTCAGTTCCAAAGGTTTGAACTGAGTGATGAAGCCACAGTTTTTGGTATCATAGTCATAAAATTATTGACCATGGAAAATTACCCTTCATCCCAACTCATCTGTGTCGACCAGTATGTCTATATGCGCCTGTCCCATTAGTCTATGTTTGGCCCATATTCTCCTCAAACATTTCCATCCAACTTTTCCATCCAAGCCTGTCCAAAAGTATTTTACATATTGTAGCTGTATCTACTTCTTCAACTTCTACTGGCACCTTGTCAATATACCTACCATATTCTGTATGCGAAAGCTGCACCCTCATGTCCACTTTAAATCTTTCCCCTCATTTAAATCTCTACCCTCTAGCTTTAGACACTCCTACCCTGGAAATAGGATGATGACCATCCAGATTTTATGTGCCCCTGATTATTGTATACACCTCTCTAAGTTCACTCCTACACTCCAGGAAAATCATCCCAGTCTATCTCCTATAATTTATGTCATCCAGTTCAGATAACAACCCTGTGAATCTCTTCTACAATATGATACGATACAATAGCACTTTATTTATTCCAGAAGGAAAGTTGGTCTGCCCACAGTCATAAAAAATAACAAGATACATGAAACATGAAATTAAAGTGACGAGTGGAAAGTCCAGGGTCGGGGTGTGCAAAGATTGGGGGAGGGGGGGAGGGGGAGGATGGGGGGAGGGGGGGAGGGGAGAGGTGGGAGGGGAGTGAGTCTACCCCACTAGAAGAAGAAGGTGTTGTAAAGTTTGATGCCCACTGGGAAAAAGGATCTCCTGCGGCGTTCTGTGCTGCATCTTGGTGGAACCAGTCTGTTGTTTCTGCTTGCTTCCCAGCTTAATGATATCCTTCCAAATGGTGTGCAATACTTTCAGTTCAATGGTCCTTTTATTGTTACATGTGCGAAGCGCAAATGCACAGTGAAATTATTTTCTTATAAACAGTTTGAACAGAGTTGGGATGAAGGGTCATCGTCCATGGTGTATAATTTTATGACTATGATTCCAAATTCTGTGGCATCATCAATTAGTTGAAGGCCAAGGAATTGAAGAGACATTCAGAAGCCCAAAAGAGTGACTATGAAGATCATTTATGGACATTTTTAAAGTGTGATCTTTCCAAAATTTATATAGTTACAACAGGACATTCCAACTGTTTTTTTTGGTAATTTTGCTATTGATAGAGCAGGAAGTGGTTGACAAAGTGGATGGTGGGTAGTTTATAGCTGGGGTATTCCTTCTGCTATATTTTCTGGGCTTCTATGTTCTTCTATGAAGGGACACACATTTCTCGATGACATCCCAGATACTCTGATTCAATTTTCAGAAATGGGTCAAGTACTCTATGACCCAGTCTTCTCCTTCTTGCGTATGGCGTGCACAGCCTAACGTTGTAGATCAAAGGTAGACATCCAGGCCAGGACAGCTGGGTGAATGGCTTTGATGCCCAGGGAAAAGCCTCGGTGAACAGGCATTCACGATGTGTGGGATGGTCTGGTCTGGATGTCCGCAGTCGCAAGCAGGGTTGACCCAGTCAAGTTGTCATAATATGACACAGTGAAGTTGTTATAGTTTTTCAAGGATTATATGGTTCCTTATGGGCGGCACAGTGGTGCAGCGGGAGGAATATGAAATTGAGAAGGATGCTCCAGAGTTCTTCTCAATTGCACGGATCTAAGGTATTTGTAGAGTCAAAACAAGGCATGTATTCAAACAAGTGCTTCCTGCATTTCTGTCTGACTTTATGTACATGAACGATAACGTTTATTATGCTTCTATGTGAACAGAATCCATACTGCATTTTGGGAAGCACCTCTTCAACCACCAAGAAGAGAAAATTGAGGAGGAGATTGGACATGACAAGTACTCACTGCTAACAAGTACATAATTAGACTGACTGCAGCCTAATCCAATCTGATATCTCCATCTGCCTGTCCCCAAAACAACATTAGTAACAAAAACACCGCCACAAGAGATTTAACATACAAAGTCTCAACGTTCTTGCAAAATGAGCTTTTATCAGACAGGTGACCCAAAAATTTTCAAAACAATTTGGAGATACTGAGTATTCATTACTCTGAAGTCCATCATAATTAATATGTTTGATGAGACACTTGACTTCTCCACCAGACATCAGGACTGGTTTGATGAGAATAACCTTGGGGGTCAAGAGGTGAATAACTGAAATCACAAACATTATTTGATTGGAAATGCCACCATGGAGAAATAGCACCACAGGTACCATTTTGACCCAAAGAAAATATGCCAAATGGAACGAGAACAAGAGATCTAGAATATCAATGACAGCTTATACTTGCCCATTTTCCTCAATGTTGTCATGACCTTCTATTATCCAAACATCCATAGGGCCTCCCCATTTGGAGTCAAGAACACAGGAGAGCTTATCAAGGATAAGGAGGTGGTTAGTACCTGCTGGAACTTTAAAGAACTCTCAACGTTGAATCTGTCCTTGAGCATCCTCGACTACATCCCATTCCAACTCAGCTTCTCTATAACCCTAGACCTACAAGAATATGACATGTGCACATGCCACACAAAAAGATGCAAAGCCTCTAAATTGGATCACAATGCTTGACAGAGAGGTACTTCAGTCACAAATTCACAATTTCATCACACGTCAAGAAAACACTGTAATTATGACCAGCTTCACAAAAGGAGATGGTCATAATCCTTTCTTGCAGCAATGGCACAAGGTTTCCCTGCTGTCTGCTATATGGAATTTCCATCATTATACATGTGACAGAAGATGTCTAATATATCACAGGAGCCAAAGAAGGAGTGACAGAAGGTGGAAAGGCTTACCAATGGATTTTGGCCACTGGGCACAAATTACCTCTTCCAGCACATCTTTCAGAATATAGATCAAGGTTTCATCTCACACGGAGAAGCTTCAATTAACCCATTATGTTTTTCCCCACATAAAGACCATCTGAGCTGGTTGTGATTTTTAACACTGCAAAAGAAACATGTTGTGTTTTGTTTGGTCTTTGATAAGTCCTTGCAGCTTTTTGTTAGCACTGGGGTAACTGAAGTTTAGTTTTGAATCCTGAATTAATGTGCAGATGGAAATGTTGGGAATGGAGTGGCTCTCGGAACGGAGAACTTGGAACTTGGAAAACTTTATTGTCATTTCAGACCTTGTGGTCTGAACGAAATTTTGTTGCCTGCAGTCGTACATATAGTAACAAAAACACACAATAAACACATATTTAACATCCACCACAGTGAGTTCACCAGACACCTCCTCACTGTGGTGGAAGGCAAAAATCTTGTCTTTGTCTCTTCCCTTCTTCCTCTTCCTCTTCCTATGTGCTGAGGCGACCCGGGCCTCCGATGTTGTGACCGCACCGGGTGATGTAAATAAGTCCCGCGGGTGAACCACGCTCCGCGAGCGGGCCGGTTCAACACCGCGGCCCGGGCCGGTCGAAGCTGCCGAAGTTGCCGTCCTCCAGTCCAGCAGACGCAGCTGTTGCCGCGGGAGCTCTGGAAAAACAGGTCACCAACCTGTGACCTGCGAGCTCCCAACGATGTCGTCCACTGGGCCTCTGAAGTCGCTGCCGCCGCCACCGCCGCCGCCACCGGAAAGCCCCCACAGCTCCGAGTCGGGCTGCCGGAACGGCTGAACCCGCCGCAGCCCCGAAGTCGGCCAGCCCCGCGCTGGTAAGTCCTGGCTGGCTCTGCCTCCAGAGCCCCGAGGTCGGTCGCAGTTAAAGTTGGAGGCCGCCAGCTCCGCGATAGGCCTCAGCGCAGACGGAGACAGAGACAGGGGATATGACAAGAAAAGTCGCGTCCCCCCAAAAGGAAGAGACTAAGAACGTTTCTCCCACCCCTCGCACACACATTCACTACATAATAAACGAACGCTAAAAACAAGACAAGAAAACAACAAATAAAAAGAAAAAAAAACCGGACTGCAGGCGAGCCGCTGCTGCCAGGACAGTGCCGCCACTCCCAGAATGGCGGCAAAGTTGCAAATGTCCTTGTGAGTGACCCAGGTCTCAGGCGACAGAATGTAAAGCTGTGGTGTGAACAGATTGCCTCATGTGCCAAAGACATTGAAGGGGAGGGGGAGAATACCAACCATTACTTGCTAATTTTAAAATTGTTTTCTTCAACAATAACAATGCTTGTTATTTTCTGTTCTCTTGGTCTGCGAACAACTAAAATAAATGTATTCATACATTTGGAATGGGCATTTGTATCATTTAATTTCATGTTCAGTTTTATGAAAATTTGGTTGGGTCACATTTTCAAAAATGTGTGCCATTCTGGTTTCCCCATTACAGGAAGGATTTGGAGGCTTTAGAGAGGGTGCAGAAGAGGTTTGCCAGGATACTGCCTGTATTAGAGGGTATTAGCTATAAGGAGAGATTGAACAAACTTGGGTTGATTTCTCTGGAGTGTCTGAAGGGAGGGGAGACCTGATAGACGAATATTAAATTATGATAGGGATAGATAGGTAGATAGTCAGAACTATTTTGCTGGGGTGGAAATGTCAAATAGGCATAGCAGTAAGGTGAGAAGGTGAGAATTTAAAGAGGATTTGTGAGGCAATTTTTTTTACACAGGGAATTATAATTTCTGAACACACTGCAGGGGATGGTAATGGAAGTAGATATGATTGTAGTTTAAGAGGTTTTCAGATAGGCACATGGATGTGGAGGAAAGGGAGGGATATGGATCGTGCAGGCAGTACGGATTTGTTCAACACTGTCTGCAGGGGATGAAAGGCTGTTACTGTGTGAACTGTTATATGTTCTACGTTCATCATTTAAAGCAATGTTTCCACACACTTCTTCTTTGGACCAAATTCTTCTTTTTTTTCTGTCTGTAATTAGGAAATTAGGTGCAGTAATTAGGTGCTGGAATTAGGCTTAATTAGGAAAGGAAACATAGATTATGAAAGAAAACTGGGAGGGAACATAAAAACTGACTGCAAAGGTTTTTATAGATATGTGAAGAGAAAGAGATTAGTTAAAACAAATGTAGGTCCCTTGCAGTCAGAAACAGTTGAGTTGATCATGGGGAACAAGGATATGGCGGACCAATTGAATAACTACTTTGGTTCCGTCTTCACAAAGGAGGACATAAATAATCTGCCGGAAATAGCAGGGGACCGCGGGTCAAAGGAGGAATTGAGTGAAATCCAGGTGTTGGGTAAATTGAATGGATTAAAGGCCGATAAATCCCCAGGCCCAGATAGGTTGCATTCCAGAGTACTTAAGGAAGTAGCTCCGGAAATAGTGGATGCATTAGTTATAATCTTTCAAAACTCTTTAGATTCTGGAATAGTTCCTGAGGATTGGCGGGTAGCAAACGCAACCCCTCGTTTTAAGAAGGGAGGGAAGGAGAAAACGGGGAATTACAGACCAGTTAGTCTAACATCGGTAGTGGGGAAACTGCTAGAGTCTGTTATTAAAGATGGGATAGCAGCACATTTGGAAAGTGGTGAAATCATTGGACAAAGTCAGCATGGATTTACGAAAGGTAAATCATGTCTGACGAATCTTGTGGAATTTTTCGAGGATGTAACTAGTAGCATGGATAGGGGAGAACCAGTAGATGTGGTGTCCCTTGACTTCCAGAAGGCTTTCGACAAGGTCCCACATAAGAGATTAGTATACAAATTTAAAGCATACGGCATTGGGGGTTCAGTATTGATGTGGATAGAGAACTGGCTGGCAAACAGTAGGTGTAAACGGGTCCTTTTCACAATGGCAGGCAGTGACTAGTGGGGTACCGCAAGGGTCCGTGCTGGGACCCCAGTTATTTACAATATACATTAATGATCTGGATGAGGAAATTGAAGGCAATATCTCCAAGTTTGCGGATGACACTAAGCTGGGGGGCAATGCTAGCTGTGAGGAGGATGCTAGGAGACTGCAAGGTGGATAGGCTGGGTGAGTGGGCAAATGTTTGGCAGATGCAGTATAATGTGGATAAATGTGAGGTTATCCACTTTGGTGGGAAAAACAGGAAAGCAGACTATTATCTAAATGCTGGCCGATTAGGAAAAGGGGATATGCAGCGCGACCTGGGTGTCATCGTACACCAGTCATTGAAAATAGGCACGCAGGTGCAGCAGGCAGTGAAGAAAGCGAATGGTATGTTAGCTTTCATAGCAAAAGGATTTGAGTATAGGAGCAGGGAGGTTCTACTTCAGTTGTACAGGGTCTTGGATAGACCACACCTGGAGTATTGCGTACAGTTCTGGTCTCCAAATCTGAGGAAGGACATTATTGCCATAGAGGGAGTGCAGAGAAGGTTCACCTTCTCTGCACTGATTCCTGGGATGTCAGGAATGTCTTATGAAGAAAGACTGGATAGACTCGGTTTATACTCTCTAGAATTTAGGAGATTGAGAGGGGATCTTATAGAAACTTACAAAATTCTTAAGGGGTTGGACAGGCTAGATGCAGGGAGATTGTTCCCGATGTTGGGGAGGTCCAGGACAAGGCGTCACAGCTTAAGGATAAGGGGGATATCCTTTAGGACCGAGATGAGAAGGACTTTTTTCACGCAGAGAGTGGTGGGTCTCTGGAACTCTCTGCCACAGAGGGGAGTGGAGGCCAGTTCATTGGCTATATTTAAGAGGGAGTTAGATGTGGCCCTTGTGGCTAGGGGGAGCAGAGGGTATGGAGAGAAAGCAGGTACGGGATTCTGAGTTGGATGATCAGCCATGATCATATTGAATGGCGGTGCAGGCTCGAAGGGCCGAATGGCCTACTCCTGCTCCTAATTTCTATGTTTCTATGTTTCTATGTATCCTTTCCTATAATAACTTAACCAAACCTACATTTCTGCTTTCACTACATTGAATCTTTAATCTTGGCACACAACACTGTGGTATCCTACTTTATTCCCCATTTTCTCTGTCCATTCAGGTGGGGAAATCATTGATTGAAAGTCAAAAAGTGTGAAGGCAACATTGAATTACACAACAAATAAGTTGTAGAAGGAGGCAGAGGCAGAGTCAAGTATATGTTGGTTAGCCCTTGTTCAAAGCTATCACCGGGGGTCATGAATATCTTTCACGTGGTCTCTAAAGGGCCTGTCCCACTTAAGCATGTTTTTAGGTGGCTGCAGGCAACTAGGCTGTATCCACATGGTCGCCGGGGTGTCGCCTGTATCTTTGTGAGTAGTCTCCTCAGTCGCTCAAAGAGTCGAGCGTTTTTCTGGTCGCTGCTGGATTTTGAAATGTTCAACATTTTGTCGGCGACAGTCGGCGACAGTCAGCGACATTGGGCTTGACACCAATGAGCGTAGCTTGACTTCTCCTGACGTAAGTGCTGTCGTAAGTTGTCGCCAGGATGATGTAGGTTGTCGCCAGCATGATGTAGCTTGTCGCCAGGTGACGTAGGTTGTCGCCAGGTGCTGACTTCGGTGAATTCCATTGGCGACTACCTACGTCAACCTACGTCAACCGGCGACAGGTACTGGTGACTGAATTGTCTTAAGTTGGCTTCAGTTGTTGCCGACAAGTTTGTAGCTTGTCGTGGGTGGACGTATGTTGTCGTAGGTGTGGTCGTAGGTGGACGTCCTAATGGGTCGCCGGTTGTCGGTAGCTTGTCGTGGCTTGACATCGACTAGGTGGTAGGTCGTTCTAGTTTGTTGTAGACATTGATGTAGGGGGGTCCAGTCCAGGGGAGGGGGGGGGGGGGGTTTCAGCGACCTGCTATGACTATGACAGTCGCCGAAAAAAATTGCCTAAGTGGGATTGGCCCTTTATGTTGGAATTTCCAGTGCATCAGAACCTAGTGTAAAATTGACCTATTGCCAAGGACTTGATCCAATGAACAGAAATTTATATAATCTAGATAATCAAGAAATGTATAATCTTTCCAAGTGTATTTTTGTTTTTCTGCTTCGTGGTCTTCAGTGACAGAGGTTCATCGAAAACAAAATTTGTAAATTATTCATGTCATATTAAAAGGACACACATTTTTGAGCAATCCACACTCAAACAGGTACATAAATTATGTTTCCATTATTTTGGTAATAATTATTTGCCATCTTGGCCCTCATGCTATTTGCATAACTCCCTGCTATTAAATAACCATTGATAAACAAATGCAATAATTAGTGTATTAAACAAATTAGCATCAAATTTGGTGGCTGCTAAAGTAAATTAACGTTGCTGTCATTCTCAAGTCACATTTGTTAACCTTTCTCTCTCTGAAATAAAGCAATTAATTAACATGATAAAATACATTTGAATCATGCTTTATAAATAGTTAATGCATATAATTGCACATTTTTGAAAGACTTTATGACTGTGCAGCATTTTTTACCCCTCCATTAATCATTATATTGTCATGCTGACAGCCTGTTCAGAAAAGAAAAGGTAGGAGCCCTGGTGCCAAAAACGATGGAGGTCTCCAAGGTATCCAGGTTAATGTTCCAGTGCAGAAAAAGTAGCTAAAACGCACTGCAAGATATAGAATTCACAATGTTGTGTGAGCATTCATGTATTCAAGCCATTCAGCTTTTATTCATGTGGAAAAGGGGCATTTTTGTGTTTGAATAATCTACTATGTTCAGAATCGATTCAATATTAGGCATTCCAGCAGGGGCCAGGAATTCATTCTACAAGTGAAGAAATTCTGATAACTCTTGAGTGATAGGCATCCAAGAGATGCATAAACCTCTTCCTCAGGAGTGGAATAAATTGTGAATCTTGCAGTTCCCTGCTGAGTAATCTCTTTATACAACACGTGTTTTATGTAATAAAACATTAAAATGAAATGAATAAATTATGTAAATGGCAGAATATGTAATTTTGCTATATTTTTGTTACATGGATAGGAATGATAATTTTGTCACCCCGTGACCTGTAAATTTATTGTAATGGAACTAAAACTGGCAATTCCCTGCAGTGAACAATCACTTAATCGTCTAACTCTGTGATGATCTAAATATAGTGGCAAAGCCTTTAAGGGCTTAGGCACAGTTAGAAGAGTCAGTTTAAGCTTTATTTTAAATATACATAGAGTCATAGTCATACAGCATGGAATCAGGCACTTCAGCCCAACTCGTCCATGTTGACCAAGTCCCCCATCTAAGCTAGCCTGCGTTGCCACTTTCAGGGAATTGTGCACGTACTCTAGAGCTCTCGGTTGCATAACATTTCCCAGAGCCATTTACTGTGAAGCTCCTGCCTTGGTTCAATTTCTCAAACACATATCTGAATTAAACTCCATTAGCCATTCCTCGACCCACTTGCCCAGCTGATTAAGATCCCATTTAATTCTTGAAAACCATCTTCACTGACATTGTCTACCTTCACTGTCTACATTGCCACTTATTTTTACTTTAGTAAACTCACTTCATTATAAGTTTTTCCAATAAATCTAAATAGAAATTATGGATAATGGAAAAGGGTTACACATTTCTTGGCAACAAAACTGGTCAAAATTATAAAAATCAATTGCCTGCCAAATCATTTGCTATTTATTATATGATGTCTCTTTGCTCGTCAGGACAAAAGGTACAGGGAAGATTTTGCTTTCAGTGAGTTAATTTAGGTACTTGCAAAACAGATCATAATTTTTAGTATACATGTTACCCTTTGTTCTTAAGAGCGCTGGTATCAATATTGAGTTGAAATTCGCAATCACAATTTCAGGTTCAACAAGAAATATTGCTGGAAATCCCAAGGTTTCTTTGTTGGCACAGTAATAAGCAGCAAAGCAAAATACTCCAGTGAGAATCAATGTTTTAGCTTTGCCTCAGCAGCCAGTCAGACATTTAACTGGTACAATGGTGCAGCTAATACAATTGCTGCCTCACAGGTCCATTGACCCAGGTTTAATACACGCCTGCTCTTATGCTTTACTTGTGTTTCCTCTGTATGCTCCAGTTTTGCCCCCACATCCCAAGGATGTATCAATGGTAGGCTAATTGACCACTGTAAATTGTTCCACGCATAGGTGAATGGTAGAAGCTGGTAGAAGCTGGTGGGAGCTGATGGGAATGTAGTGAGAATGGGCTATAGGGTTGATTAGTGGAGGGATAGAATTCCTCAGTGAGCTGGTATAGATTTGATGGGTCAAATGGCTTTCTATCTTGTGAGGAAAATATAAAAAATGGAAAATTGGCTCACTTATACAAATTGTAACCATGTCATACAATCAGTTTATTTAATGAAGGAATATTTTTCCAATTCCTTGGTTTCAAATTAAGTAAAAATAGGTGTATTACGTAACAAGATTGGACCTATCACATTGGGACGAATCATGAAGGACAGATTCAAATAATTAGAAAAGGAAGTAATAAGTAGAACAGTGCTTCAAAAGTATGTGTTATGCTGATGTAAGTGATAAGACTGTTAATGATATTGAAGGGACCGTGGAAAGTCCACGTGAACATCTTTATCTAACAAGTCACTTTATAGGTATACAAGCATTCTGACCAACCTATGTGCTAAGCACTCCAATATGAAAGCTCATCTGAGTGCCTCAGAATAAACACCTATGTCTTCTGTGGTTGAGGTCTTGTGAAACTTGTCCAGTGGCAAGAGCGAAACTCGCTATCAAAATATGGAGGGGACCAGGAGACAGGGAATACACAATTTTTTGCTTCTCTGCGCTAGCCATATTTCCCGCAAGCCCAGGCAGGTTAACCAGGCAGCGCTGAGCTGTGTTTAGCGCTGTTTCTCTGCGCTGGCTGGGGGCGCCGCGCCCGTCTGACTCCCGACCTCTCTGGTCACCCGTGGTGGGGTGGCACGCGGGTGGGGTCAGGACAGCACCAGAGATCCGACCGGGATCGATATCCTCGCTGTGGATGAGGCGCAGGTCAGTGCCACGTCTCCTTCCTCCTATCACCACACTCTATCCTCAGTCCCAACCCCCCCACTCCTCCCTCCTCCACTCATCGTGCTGAATCATCATGTCCCCCCCATTGCCTGCTGACCGACGTCTCTCGTTCAAACGGCGCCCTCGATCAGCAGTCCCACCCCCACATGTCACGTGGAAAGCGGAGATTTTAAAATCCGGATGACAAAAACTTGGGGGGGGGGATGTGCCCCCTCTTGCCCCCCTGTGTTTTCTGCCCCTGTCCAGTGGAGTACTGATTGCTCCTTGTCATATGCTTAGTTCAAACCAGCTGCTGACCCTGCTTATAAGCCAGTCTCAAAATTACACAGTGTCAACATTGGAACTGATTGGCTGTTTGTGTTACATTAACAGAACTTAGAGTTGTTTAGTTTAGAAATATAGCGCGGAAACAGGCGCTTCGGCCCAGCAAGTTCGCGTTGACCAAGCAATCCCACACACTAGGGACAATTTACAAACTTTATCAAAGCCAATTAATCCACAAACCTACATGTCTTTGGAGGGTGGGAGGAAACTGGAGCACCCAGGAAAACTCTACTGCTGCCCCACCATGCTGCCCAACTTAGTTCTTCAGTTTCACCGTTGCCTTTGTCTGCTATAGTATATTCTGTTCTTCCACCTTAGCCTGGTCAGGTTGCAGTTCTTGGCTGTCTGTTAGGAGTAAGGCAGAAGGCTAGAGATCAGTTGAGGGAATTGCAGAAAAGAAAGAGATGCACGATGTACAAGTGAGAGTGGGTTGAACGTAAAGTGAGATGTGGGAAGGTGTTTCACATATGGAAATGCCTCCTTCTAGGCGCGCCGCATTGACGGCAGCCTCTGCCTACAGCCTGTTTGTCTTTCAATCTTTTTTTAAATTTTTAGTTAGGTTAAAGTCTGTTTTTTGGGGAATCTTTTGACTTTTCTATGTGGGGAGCGGGGCAGGGTAAGGGGGAAACTGTTTCCCAGTCGCTTCCTGGTGGGGACACGACTATTTCTCCGAGTCTCGTCCTCGCCCCCCTCCTCGCGGCCTACCACCTGGATCAGAGCGGCCTTTCCTGCCGGGGACTGGGAACCGGACCAGAGTGACAATTGCAACGGCGCAGGGCTGAATTCACCGTGGAGCCTACCTGGATCGCCGTTTGGAGCTCCGGAGCTTTGGGCCACTGCTCCAACATTGTGGAGCTGTGGTTCATAGAGCTTCCAATGCGGGCGGCGCTGACCGTCATCGCAGAGTCCTGGGGCCCTTTGCCGAGGGCTGCCAGCATTGCATCTCCGCCCAGCACAGGCAGTGGACTTTGGGAGCCGCGGACTCCAGTAGGAGTTGGCCGACTCAAATGAGGAGGTCCCCCAGGCCAATGAGGAGGTCCCCCAGCTCCGACGTTGGACTTACATCACTCCAGCGATGTAAGCGAGCAGGCCTGAACATCGGGGCGCCCATAGCGGTGACTGCGGAGGGTTCGGGGAGGCCCTGACCACGGGTGAACATTGGGGAACTGACTTTGGTGCCTTCCCTCACAGTGGGAAACTTTTTATTCTGCTGTGTGGGGTTGTTTTTATGTTGAATTCTATCGTGTCTTGTGTTCTTTATTTTTATTGTATGCTGTATGGTAATCACATTTCACTGTGCCCTCTGGCACATGTGACAAATAAATGTATCTTGTATCATGGATCTGGTATCTTGTATCTTGTATCTTCTATGGTATCATGCTCAACCTCTGTTCTTCAATGATGGTAATCATCATCTCTTCCAGTACATGTCTCCCATGGTTAGCTGCTATTCCTGCTTATAACATGTCTCTTTGTCCTGCAAGAGAGAGTGAAAAAGATTTTTTTGGAATTAAACAGTACTATAAAGATACATTTCCTAAACTTGACCATGTCACTGAGGCCATTGATTATTTTGTGGAGCTTCATCCAAACTTCTGGATTTGGCTTCTGGCATAAACCACCACAACCATCTCTTCTTATTACCTGTGCAGGATTTTTCTGGGTGGCATGAGACTTGCATTGAAACAATGTACATAGATTAATTGTAAAAACTGATTTCATAGGCTTCTCACTTTGGCTCCCTTAAAGCTTATGAAAAGTTTGCAATTTACTCTTGTTTGATTATGCTTGATAATCTTTTTCATAACTTCTATATTCTATCATACTAAATCTTCCCTCCTGTGGTTTTGATCATCTTTTTGATTATTAACCTAATTTTGCCGCTGAATTTTGCCCTTGAATTTCCTCATGTATCTTTTATGTTTTATTTTAAGTAGAATGTAGTGTAGCTTTCATTCAATTAAAAACAAAACTTAGGTTTGCATAACATTTTCAGCATCCCTTTTGAGTTTGTCCCAGAGTAGGTTAAGCCACTACAGTATATAAAAAATATATTCCCTCATGCAACATTGGAAATATTTCAAAAATAAATGCTTTGTTTACACAGCATCAAGTACAGTACTTTCTTGAATGCCTTCCACTATTAATGCTGCATTCTGAAATTGTGCTTTTTATATAGCCTTTGACATCTCTCATTTTAAGTAGCAGACACTTGATCTCCCTGAATTTCAAAGTTTGAGGGCTTCTCGCCTCTTTGCATTGAAACCAAATTATGTTGGTTATTTTGTTTAAGAAGGAACTGCAGATGCTGGAAAATCCAAGGTAGACAGAAACTCAGCGGGTGCAGCAGCATCTATGGAGCGAAGGAAATAGGCAAAGTTTTGGGCCGAAACCCTTCTTCAAATTATGTTGGTTATTGTTTGCTCTATGATTGCCCACATTAGCAGAATCTACTAATGTTTCCTTACTTCCGTAAAGTAGATTGGCTTTTCCTCCTTCCTTCTTGAACTGTAGCTACATAAGGATCACGGAGACATGGTAAAAATGAAACACAGCAAGACCATTTAGCCTATTGAGCCTGTTCTACCAAGCAAAAAGATAACAATTGATCCATGCACTTAATCCATATGCCTGCCACTTTCCTATGTCCCTTAATACATTATATTAAGACAACTCCATCAAACGCAGATTAAAAAATTAGATTTAACCAAGGATCAATTGCAATTTGTGGATGAATTCAACATTTCTACCACTCACAGCAAATATATGATTTCCACTAATTTCACTCATGTTAGGTGGTTCCAATTTTAAGCTTCCTATACCTAACTTTCTCAACAACATTATCTAATGTATCAGTTCTCAATTCCTTGAAAACGTTGATGAAATATCCCCTTAATTGGAAATATTTTGTCATTGAATCGCAAACTAGTCACAACACAGAGGGAAGTCATTTGGCCCAGCTCTGCCAGATGACCTCACTAGTTGCACCCCTGCCTCTTTCCTAGTAGCACTGCAAAATGTTCATGTCTGTTTGTTCCAGCTACACAGCGCAAAAGCATTTTTTTGATGTCTATTTTGAATCTTTGTCCTTTTGTTTTATAATTAAATATTCTAGGCCTCTCATCATTTTATGTACTTTTATCAAATTTCCCATCCTTCTCTTTTCAAAGAAAACAATACCGATTTCCCTTATTAATCATTGTAACTGCAATCCATTTTTGTATTGCTTTTCTGAGCTTCTCTAATGCCTTCACATCCTTCCTATAACATGACAATCAAAACTGAACACTACTTTAGTTGAAGCCAGAGAAGCGTTTTGGAAAAGTTCAGCATGACTTCCAGCTTTAATACTTTATACCTCAGTATGTTTATAAACCACATTTTAAACTTTTGATTTGAGCATATATTCTGCTAGGTCCTTTTATTCATAAACACAATTTGGAACAGTATCCTTTATTCGTCCTGAGTCTCTTCATTCACCCTACTTAATTTATCACCTTACGTTTCTTTGTATTAATCTTCATATGCAGTGTATCTCCCTATTTCATCTGATTCTCTCAATCCAGCTAACACTATCTTCTTCAGGCTGAAGAAGGAACCTGACCTGAAATGCCTCCTGTCTATTCCCTCCCCAGATGATGCCTGACTTGCAGATTTCCTCTAGCACTTTGTCTTTAGCTCAGGATTTCAGCAATTTCAGTCTCGTGTGTCTCCACTGTCATCTTTCCAATTCATGCTAATTTCAAAGTTTGTGTCATCCACAAATTTATAAATTGTGACCTGCATTCCCATGTCTCATCATTGGTGCAGATCAAAAAAGGAATGAGCTCACACTGTCCCCTTGCAAAAGTTATTGTTCACTTCCCTCTGGTCCACGAATAAAACGTTCACCATGATCTGTTGTCCTTTACTTAGCTTACCTTGTATCACTCTATTGATGTCCCTTTTTTTGCGATGAGGTTCAATATAACTTATTATACGGCACCTTATTGGAAATCTTCTGAATATCCATGTACACTGCATTGACTGCATTACCCTCATCAGCACTATCCATTACTACATCAAAAAACTCTTGAAGAAGGCTTCAGACCCGAATGTCACCCATCCTTTTTCTCCAGAGATGCTGCTCGATCTGCTGAGTTACTCCTGCAATTTGTGTCTATCTTAAAAAAACTCATCAAATTGGTTATTCATGTTGCCTGCCTTAGTTTCTATCTGACTGTTTCTAAGCTCTCATCATAATTTATCTCTTGGAATCCAAATTAATTCAGTTCTCCTTTCCAAAAGATATTTCTAACCCTAGGACTGTTTTACTTTTACCTACATTAATTATAACTTCAGGTTAATATTATTGCAAACTATTAAAATTTGCTGATGAATTTCATGTTCATAAGACATAGGAGAAGAATTAGGCCATTTGGCCCATCGAGTCTACAATGTCTACGAGTCTACTAATCAATCATGGCTGATCTATTTTTCCCTCTCAACCCCTTTCTCCTGCCTTCTTACTGTAACCTATGCACTTTGAAAATTTACACATCTGTGGTTATACAAAAATCTTCATAAATGTAGCAGTTGTGTTCATGAACATAATCAAGCAGATTAATTTCAGAGAATCATATATCCTTTCTATTTAGAACTGTAACATCACCTGAGATCAATAGTGCCATCGCCCCACTTTTGTTTCCACCTTCTGCTTCAATGCCAAATGTTTAGTAACCAAATATGTTAAGAACTCTTTCCTGACCTTGTTGAACAAATCTCTGTTATTACAACCACACAATGATTTCATGAATCTTTTCCCATTTCCAGCTTATAGCTCTTGTACTCTATGAATATTATCATACATACAATTTAATACCTCCTTTATCACATTAGCTATTTTTCTCAAACTGGCACTACCATATTTTTTTTAATTCTTTCTTTTTCAGTTGCCTTTGTCCACTCCCTTTTAAAGTCACGGGTGTTTGCAAATTTGCTGAAGTTATGCAATCCTAATAATCTCTGCATTTTTAGTAATTAAAGACTGGCACCTCATGGTTTTCTTATTTAATGAATGGAAATCTCAGCCAATGCTTACAAAATGTTAGTCCTGAAGTTGCATCAGTTAGTTGTGAGAATTTTACAATTGTTCTCCAAGGGTTTACTTGTCATTGTATGATATTTAAATGTTGTTAAGTATTTTTCTATTACAGTTTTTACATATTTAGAAATTGTGGCGATATTTTGGTGATTTATAAATTGCCTTTAATAGTTTTTGAATGTTTGTGAATGTTGAAAACATTTAAAACTTTGACAGCAGGAACAACCTGATGTTACATGAGTTAGACCCGTTCTGTTGCCCCCCTGTGCCCTCCACGGAGGTGGAGGAGAATCAGTAGATGTAGTGTATTTAGACTTTCAGAAAGCTTTCAACAAGGTCCCACTTAATTGATGAGTGCAGAATTAAATAATGAGGGGTTGGAATAATGTACTAACATGAACAGAGAACTGGCTGGCATTTAGGAAACAGACACAATGAATAAATGAGTGGAATGTAGTGACCAGTGGTGTTCAGCCTTGGAGCACAGATTTATAATAGCTATTAATTATTTCAATGAACAAATTGCACATAATATTTCCAAATTTAGGGATCATATAGATCAGGTTGGGAGTGTGAGCTTTGTGGAGGATGCAGACAGTGATTTGGGGAATTGAGAACTGAGTGGGAAAATGTACGGTAGATTGCGGATAAATGAGAGGTTATCCACTATGACGTTAAAAACAGAGTCCGTTTATTATGTGATAAGGAAAGAGATAGGGGAAGACCTGGGTGTGCTTGTATACCAGACTATGAAAGTAATCTTGCATATGTAGCAGGTGTTTGAGAAAGTAAACAAATGTTATTTTAGAATTGATCGTGAAAGGAATTGAATAGCGGAACATGGATGTCAATCGTAGTGGCATTGGGTCTCATGTGTTGGATTGGTCTTTTTATGAATAAGGATATTTTGCTGTGGAATGCGTGCAGTGAAGGTTCAGCTGCCCATCCCAGAGTTCTGGGATGGGCAGGACTGATGTACAAAGTGGGATGCGGTCAATAGAACTTACATTCAGAAGAATTTCAAATAATGGGAGGGACCTCATGGAAACTTATCAAATCCACATGGCACTGAACAGGAAGGATAGATGGATTTTCACGTTGAATATTCTTCATCCCAACTGGAATAAAGAAAAAAATTAAGCAAGTTTTAAGTAGTAAAGCTGGCTGAGGGGGGAATGGATAAAACAAAGGGATTGTCTCTGATAGGGTTAGTCTTGGATTACCATAATGGAAAGCTGTTCAAACAACATTGATATAAAAATGAAGACAATAAGAGAAAGAGAAAACAAACAAATGGGCATGTAAAAGCAGCGCAGCTGATAGAATTGCTGCTCACCCAAATTGAATCTTTGCCATGTCACATTGATCAACAGACATGATCACATTGAATGGTGGTGCTGGCTCGAGGGGCCGAATGGCCTACTCCTGCACCTATTGTCTATTGTCTATTGTCAATCCTGACCTAAGATACGGTCTGTGTGGAGTTTGTATGGTCACCCTATGAATGCATCAGTTTCCTTGAATGCTATGGTTTCCTCCAACAAGACATGCAGATTTCTAGGCTAGTTGGCCTCTGTAAAATTGTCCCCAGTGAATAGGGAGTGGATAAGAAATTAGGATAAACTAGAACTTGTGTGAATGGGTGATCAGAGGTAAGCATAATCTCAATGGGACAAAAAGCTTGTTTCCATGCTGTATCATTAAACTAAATTAAACTAACCACTGTGAAATGCAGAGCAGAGCTGAAGGAAAGTCAATGGAGAGAGCAACTAAATATGAGTTGATATCACAGATTGGTAATCCATAGTCAAATTGACCATTTCTCCATTCTCACTGTCTTTATGGTTCTTTCTTTATGGTTCTTTCAGGTAAAATAATAAGATTAAATGAGAACTTACCAGTTTGAAGTTTGATCTTTATTTAATGAGGGGTTACGATGAGCGATTACGTGAAGAAGCCCGCCAGCTCGCATGAGCGTCAATCTTCAAAGCAGCGGTGTGAAATCACAGATAACAGGTTGAAGTGACATAGTAAGATTAGAGAAGACTAGAACTACCAGATGACCTTTATGATACGAGGGTTGGGAGCGGAGGGCACGTATCGCTCATTGTAAATCCTCATAAAATAAAGATCAAACTACAAACTGGTAAGTTCTCATTTAATCTTACTATTTTACTTCGGAGTCACGTGATTGATTCCGTGAAGATTTCAAAGCACTGTGATTTCATGCCATGGATACGAGTCCATGCATTATACACTGCATCAGTTGACCATGGATAAGTGAAATATGATTAATGTATTCAGACATGACATAAATTTAAACATGCTGATGCTTAAATGATCAAATGGAAATAATAGTGACCCCTCTCATCCAGGGGGAAACTATAAAACCGAATCTAAAATAGTGTTGGCAAATACCCCCGGTCTGGCAATGAGTTAATATAAAATGTTTGGAAAGTATGTTCATTTGACCATCCTGCAGCCGCTAGGATGTGGTCCAGCGGAACGTACATAACCCTTGCTGTTGATGTAGTAGCAGTCCTAGTGGAGTGAGAGTTGAAAATATTGGTATCTACACCTGCATAAGCCAAAACCCCATTTTAACCATGAGGTTTTTTGTAACTAACAAACATCGCTAGTTTAAGCCTTTAAGGCTCTTGGTGACCTTGATGTATTGTTGTAAATGTGTGACCACACATAACCAAAGGTCCATGGGGTATGTCATGAAACCTAGTTTGAGACCTGATGTTTGCTATGTTTAACTAAATCATAAACATTAAATATTATGTTATTTGCAGATGTAACCATCCTGTCCAGTCGCAATTTATGTAGTGACTGGACCCGTTGCGCTGAGACCAGCGCTACGAGGATAACTACCGAATGAGAGCCGGGCTAAAGATAGTGTTAACACAACGTCAATATCCCATATTTCCGTGTACCTGGGCCTGGGAGAACTTGTGTTAAAGATAACCTTTATAATTCTGGATATCAGAGGGTGAGACCCGACAGAGTGGGTCCCACTCGCTGCAGCAAATATGATGAAAAGGCACGTTTGGCACAGTTAATGGCACTATAACTTAATATTGTCAAAGATTCATTGGAAAATGAACTCCAAGACGTCAGTATCCGTGTTGTATTATATGTAACATGTGAATTTAAACAAAAACACTTCCAATCTCCTGAAGAGGAAATGTACTGCTTTTTTGGTGCTATCCCTAAACTCTGCAGTGAGCACATACATGGATCGGTCTGACAACCCGAGCTGCAGAAACAGTTGTCTCAGAGTCTGCAAGTCAATGAATTGATTTTATCATGCAGAGGCTGGTTTCCCGAGTCACACGCTGAACCAACAAAGTTTTAAGTTTAGAATAACCATATAGAAACATAGAAGCATAGAAAATAGGTGCAGGAGTAGGCCATTCGGCCCTTCGAGCCTGCACTGCCATTCAATATGATCATGGCTGATCATCCAACTCAGTATCCTGTACGTGCCTTCTCTCCATACCCCCTGATCCCTTTAGCCACAAGGGCCACATCCAACTCCCTCTTAAATATAGCCAATGAACTGGCCTCAACTACCTTCTGTGGCAGAATATTCCAGAGACTCACCACTCTCTTTGTGAAAAATGTTTTCCTCATCTCAGACCTAAAGGAATTCCCCCTTATCCTTAAACTGTGACCCTTTGTTCTGGACCTCCCCAACATCGGGAACAATCTTCCTGCATCTAGCCTGTCCAACCCCTTAAGAATTGTGTAAGTTTCTATAAGATCCCCCCTCAGTCTTCTAAACTATAACGAGTACAAGCCGAGTCTATCCAGTCTTTCCTCATATGAAAGTCCCGACATCTCAGGAATCAGCCTGGTGAACCTTCTCTGTACCCCCTCTATGGCAAGTATATCAACTTGGAGTTGAGCATGCAGATTATGCATATTTGCACAATAACCGTTAACCCATAGAATGCACCTACTGTTTATAGGTAGTTGATACCAATAACTGAAGAATTGGTAACTCATGCAAAACGCATCCGCCTCCGTAACTAGAGATGGCATTCGTAATTTCCCATCTTTGAGCACTAGCATCAGTTTGTAATATAACTGAAGATTACTGACCAAAAATTACTGGAGCAATGCTGAATACTATTCGTCTACCATTGTGACTTTGGTAGCTTCAGCTGGAAATAGCATAGGTATGTTAATAATGACCTATATGGTACTTGAGAGGTTACTCCTTTGCACGTTGTAAGTTCTGATAATGCAATGGCCCAAATTGAACAGCTGAAATACAGCTACTATATTGACAATTACACTTGATGAGTAGAAGGCTGCTTGATAACAACAAAGTTGTTACAGGCTTCTATTAATTCAAATCTCTTGCCCCAGGGCAGTCACAAATAAATGAATAGTTAAAGGTAAATCCCTATAATCAATAACTCTGGTTGGTAGCAACTTAAATTTAACTGGATGGATGAGAAACCCCAATTTCTAAAAAAAATATATATATATTTTGCGGCTGCAAGAGTTAATTTTAGCAAAATACAGTGTTTAAAATATCATCCAGATAGGCCATAACAAATGTTTTTGAGCTCTGAAGAGCCCAAGCACCAGTTTCAGTAATTTGCTAAATAGCCTGGGAGCTGGTTAGCCCCTTTTGCAACGCTTTAACTGTTATCATTGCCCATCCAGATAAATTTCAAATATCTCCGGTGATCCCTGTGAATGGGAACTAAATAGTATGCATCTTTGAGATGCATGCCATAAAGATCCTATGGAAATCAGTTGTTAGACAGTAACAAAGTTTCCAATTCTGAAATGTCTATACTGCACATGCGAGTTAAATCAAGGATGAACCGACATCCTCCTTCTTTCACAATGAACAGGCCATGCCTGCCATAATTCCGAGCCTGCCTCGAACAACAACTCTTGCCAGATTTCCGAGCCTGCCTCGAAAGGCCTGGCCATAATACTGAGCCTGCCTCGAAAGACAACTCTGGCCATAATTCCAAGCCTGCTTGGAACCCTTGTATACTGTGCAGTATAAACCAATCTCATGTTTATCATTATAGTAATTTGTGCAAAAATAAGTGTAAATATTACCAACTTGTAAATGGTCCACATACCACGTTTTTTGGAAAGAACCAGACACACCTACCTCCATGGTTACCAGTGGTCTTATGGTAAGCCCAAAGGCTCCTGATGCGGGTTCTATTCCCGTCCTTGACTTGGAGAATAGTACTGGCGGGGTGTGTGGATTCCATATTTTTCCTGAGACTGACTTGAGCCTTGGCCTGAAAGACCTCTGCCCAGCTTTCAAGCTGCCACCAGCTTCAGTGAACCGCTTAATGCCGATGGAGACATGGGGTGTGTCGTCGCCTAACAATGAAGCTTTGCTTGTCATTGGTACCTTGAGTAGTCCAACAGCTTTTGCTTCCTCAACCAGGTCTTACCTGTTAGATAGGTCTTCCCTGAAGAGAAGATTCAGCGGCTGGTTTCATTTCCTGGGTTTTCATGCCATCTCCAATGTCACCCCAGATAGCGCTGTTCACTGCCGGCACTTTCAGGAACAATTTACAGGTGCATGGTATCTTACAGCTGTCACCTGTTCCTGTAACTCTGGCCCTCTCTGGGTTTTATGCCAATGGCTGGAAGCCAACTCTTCCTACAGCAACTCCTTCGTTTGCGAGGATATTGCAACCCTTGAGCCATACGCATGTACTCCAGTATGTTCCGCGGACATACTTCCGAGTTTGGAGTCAGTGGGCACTGACCCCTAGCACTCCCCTCCACAGAGAGGGAGATTTGTAAGCAGCCCTGAAACAGGTGCTGCCGCAGGCCCCTGCGGATACCTGCGCTGATATGGCCCCTTCTACAGACCTATATCAGGATGGAGCATCATATTTGTGGGATAAACGCACAAAGGCACTATCCATGCTCCATCTGGGTTTAAACGTCCAAGGACCTTCACATGAATGTGGGAGGGGAACCCACCTAGCCTGACTCCCCCGAGTCTACAGTCCTAACCTAACTGACTTACTTTTGGTTTTACCCCCTTTCTGGGGACCCACAGTGGCCTGGAAGCGCCTGACCACTGTATGTTGGAGGGTTCCCTCCTGGCCTGACATCCACAGGCCTAACCGACTTACTGTTGGTTTTACCCCCTTTCTGGGGAACCATAGCGGTCTGGAACCCACTGACTGCATTGTCAGTGACTTGGGTAGCGAATCCGACAGCCGCCGGCTACCCGCGGTCTCCCTAGCCGGTTCCCCGTGGTCCCGGTTTCCCCGTGGTCCGAGACCGGGATTCGCCGTGGTCCATAACCAGTTTCCCTCGCAGTCCAACAGGAAAGACTCTGTAACAGAGATTCCTGCAAGGATAAGAAAAAAACAGAACCTGGGAATAAGTTGAAAACTTACCTTCAGGTTTAAACTTACCGCTGGAAGGAGCAACGAGCCCGCCAGTCAGTTTTTCCGCAACGCGGTAGACGTAATCGCGCATGCAGGCTGGTGGGCTTCTTCACGGAATCACTCACGTGACTCCGAAGTAAAACAATGATTCACTTATGCTTCTTCCAATCCGGTGTATGTACTTGTTCTCCACTACAATGGCAAAGCTAATCAAGTTCAAGTGAGTTTATTGTCATGTGTCCCTGATAGGACAATGAAATTCTTGCTTTGCTTCGGCACACAGAACATAGTAGGCATTTACTACAAAACAGATCAATGTGTCCATATATCATTATATAAATACATACACACATGAATAAATAAACTGATAAAGTGCAAATAACAGATAACATATAATGGGTTATTAATTATCATAGTTTTGTCCGAGCCAGGTTTAATAGCCTGATGGTTGTGGGGAAGTAGCTATTCCTGAGTCGTTGCAGCCTTCAGGCTCCTGTACCTTCTACCTGAAGTAGCTGAGAGATGAGTGTGTGTCCAGGATGGTGTGAGTCCTTGATGATGCTGCCAGTCTTTTTGAGGCAGTAACTGCGATAAATCCCCTCAATGGAAGGAAGGTCAGAGCCGATCATGGACTGGGCCGTGTTTACTACTTTTTGACGTCTTTTCCTCTCCAGGGTGCTCAAGTTGCCGAACCAAGCCACGATGCAACCAGTCAGCAAGCTCTCTACTGTGCACCTGTAGAAGTTAGAGAGAGTCCTCCTTGACAAACTGACTCTCCGTAATCTTCTCAGGAAGTAGAGGCACTGATGTGCTTTCTTGATAATTGCATTAGCGTTCTCGGACCAGGGAAGTTCTTCAGAGATGTGCACGCCCAGGAATTTGAAGCTCTTGACCCTTTCAACCATTGGCCCGTTGATATAAACAGGACTGTGGGTCCTCATCCTACTCCTTCCAAAGTTCACAATCAGTTCTTTGGTTTTGCTGGTGTTGAGGGCCAGGTTATTGTGCTGGCACCATATAGACAGTTGCTCGATCTCTCTTCTATACTCTGACTCATCCCCATCAGTGATACATCCCACAAAAGTGGTGTCGTCAGCGAACTTTAGGATGGAGTTCACACTGTGACCGGCTACGCAGTCATGAGTATAGAGAGAGTACAGCAGGAGGCTGAGCAATCAGCCTTGAGGTGCTCCCGTGCTGATTGTTATCGAGGCTGACACATTTCCACCAATACGAACGGACTGTGGTCTGTGAATGAGAAAGTCGAGGATCCAATTGCAGAGGGATGCGCAGAGACCCAGTTGTGAGAGTTTGGTAACCAGCTTGGAGGGGATAATTGTGTTAAATGCCGAGCTGTAATCGATAAATAACAGCCTGACATATGAGTTTTGTTGTCCAAGTGGTCCGGAGCGGAGTGGAGAGCCAGCGAGATCACATCCACCGTTGATCTGTTGTGGCGGTAAGCGAACTGCAGTGGGTCCAGGTTTTTGACGAGGTAGGAGATGATTTGCTCCATGATCAACCTCTCATAGCACTTCATCACCACAGACGTTAGTGCCACAGGTCGTTGGTCATTGAGGCACGTCACCTTACTCTTCTTGGGCACTGGTATAATTGATGCCCTTTTAAAGCAGGTGGGGACCTCAGACCTCAGAAGTGAGAGGTTGAAAATGTCCGAAAAAACTCCAGCCAGTTGACCCGCACAAGTTTTTAGAACACAACCAGGTATTCCATCAGGTCCAGGCGCTTTTCGAGGGTTCACCCCCCTGAAACATTTCCTGACGTCACACTCTGTAACTGAGACTGAAATACAATCACAGCGAATGGGGGCTTGGGAAGGCACAACAGTATTCTCCCAATCAAAGCGTGCATAAAACGCATTGACCTCGTCAGGGAGTGATGTTTCGCCGACATTTGAGCTGCCTCCTGGTTTTTGCCTTGTAGGAGGTGAGTGCATTCAGGTTCCGCCACAGCTGCCGAACATCAGTCTCATCCTCCACTTTGGAGCAGAAGTCCCTTTTGGCCTTTTTGATGGCCTTAACAAGGTCGTATATGAACTTCTTGTAGTCCACTGTATCATCAGACGTGAATGCTCGGTGTCTGGACTTCAGAAGAATGCGGATCTCAATGTTCATCCAATGTTTCTGATTGGGAAACACTCGGAAGGTTTTTGTAGGGATGCGGTCCTCCACACATTTCTTTATAAAGTCTGTAATGACTGTGGCGTATTCGTTCAAGTCCATTGCCGAGTCCTTGAACATTGCCCAGTCTACAGACTCCAAACAGTCCTGGAGTTGTTCCTCTGCCCCCCTGACCAGCTCTGTACTGTCCTCACCTCTGAGGGTGCGCTCTTCAATTGCTGCCTGTAGGCAGGGAGAAGCAGCACCGCAGTATGGTCAGATTTACCGAAGTGAGGGAGAGGGTTAGAGCGGTAGGCATTCTTGATGGTGGTGCAGCAGTGTTTGGTCCTCTGGTGCAGCAGGATACATGTTGGTCGAAGTTGGGGAGTGATTTCTTTAGGTTTGCCTTATTGAAGTCCCCAGCAATGGTGGTAAATGCCTCGGGGTAAGATGTCTGGTGTTTGTTGGCCGCGGCATGCAGCTCCTCCAGTGCCAGGCGGACGTTTGCCTGGGGTGGGATGTAGACCGCGGACAGGATGATGGATGTGAATTCTTTTGGGAGGTAGAAGGGACGGCACTTCACCACCAGATGTTCCAGGTGTGGAGAGCAGGAGTTGGACAGGACTGCCATGTATGAGCACCACGCGGAGTTGACCATGAGGCAGACGCCCCCTCCTCTCCCTTTCCCAGATGCCAGTGTACGGTCCATACGGTGGATGGAGAACCCTTCAGGCTGGACCGCTGAGTCTGGGGAGCTGGGAGTGAGCCATGTCTCTGTGAAACAGAACACAGCGCATTCCCTCAGCTCCCTTTGATAAAGCAGTCTTGCCCTCATCCTCCACTTTGTTTTCAAGGGATTGAACATTGGCCAGTAGGATAGTAGAGAGAGGGGGCCGAAGTCCCCTGCGCTTCAGACTGACCCGAAGTTCTGCCCGTCGGCCACGTTTCCGGACACAATGGAGGCTTCCCCTTTGTTTCCAGGTACTGTGCTTACTGTACCTGCTGTTTCTGCGGACCTGCGCTGGAACGGGAATTCCCTCACAGACGGCAGCTCCAGCTCCGTAACGAATAGGGGTTCCCCCAATGTCGGCAGATCCAGCTTCATTTTTTCTGGGAGATCCAGCCCGTCGGCTCTGGAGGTCATCCCGGGGTTTCCAGGTGCCATACCTGGGATCCTCAGTTGGGTCGGGAGTTTCACAGCCAGCGTGGGAAGATTTAAAGTCCAGGGCTCCCGCAGCTCCCTTTAACTTGCCTCATTATTTAATCGCGCAATTGCCAGTGCTTTCAGCTGCCCAAGTAGCTTGTCTGAAACGGCACCAATTACTGCCATTTCCCTGATGCAGGTGAGTTGCTTAAAGTTGTAGGTAAATCTTTTCTGTTCTGGTGCTCCGCAAAAGTCGCCACTGGCAGGCGCCATCTTGGTCAAGTTAGAAGTTAGAAATAGTTAATCATGGATTGTGTGATAATATACTGAGCAGTTCAGTTTACTTTTTTTAGTTTACAGACACAACGTGGAAACAGGCCCTTTGGCCCACCAAATCTATGCTGACCAGCGATCCCCACACACTAACACTTTTGCACAGACACTAGTTTAGTTTAGTTTATTGTCACGTGTACCAAGGTACAGTAAAATGCTTTTGTTGCATGTTATCCAGTCAGCAGAAAGACCATACATGATTACAATCAAACCATTTACAGTGTATATATACATGATAAGGGAATAACATTTAGTGCAAGGTAAAGCCAGAAAAGTCTGATCAAGGATAGTCCAAAGGTCAACAATTAGGAAGATAGTAGTTCAGCACTGCTCTCTGGTTGTGGCAGGATGATTCAGTTCCTGATAACAGCTGGGAAGAAACTGTCCCTGAATCTTTTCACACCAAGAACAATTTACTATTATACCAAGCCAATTAGCCTATAAACTGTTCACTTTAGCTGCAAACAACCCTGATCTTCCAGTTACCTGTCACTTTAACTCTCCTTCCCACTCTCACTGTCACTCTCACACTCCAGCTTAAACAACAGCATTCCTTCTTCCAGTTGGGCAGATTGCAGTTCGTAGATGGCAATATTAAATTCAATAATTCAGGTAACTGGCTTTCTTTATTTGTACCACAACTGGCTATTCCTGCAGCAGGCTATCTATCTGTAATATTAACCCAGTTTTTCCCCTCTACAGAACAAATGACAGATGATGAGGATATTTATAGGCAACGACGCATGCTGTATTTACAGGCGAATATCCTCTTGCGTAAATTTGGTGCGTGTGCAGATGTGGTGAAGATGTCACTATTTAGAGCATACTGCACACCCCTCTACACTGCGCACCTGTGGTCGAACTATTTAAAGACAAGTATGCAGAGACTAAAGGTTGCATATAACGATGCCATGAGAACACTGCTAAGGCAACCAAGATGGTGTAGTGCCAGTAATATGTTTGTGGCTGCAGGAGTCAGTACTCTAGAAGCTATCCTAAGACAACACATGTATAAATTCATTTGCAGGATAAATGGCTCTAAAAATGTGCTTATTGTGGCCTTGACAAACATAAGGGTTAGCAGTACACGCTACGAATCCCAGTTGTGGAGACACTGGTATCGTTGTCTCATTGTACGACATTGATAATTTTTTACTCTGGATTTTTAGCTTAAGTATTGTGGGTTTTTTTTTTTTAAATATATAAATTATGATGTTTTTATGTGATTTACCATGATTTTATATATATTTATGATATTTGAGATGCAATGCATTTTTTAATGTAATGTTGCCCCTTGTCTGGACCTTGAGTCCGTAATAAAGTTATTATTATTATTATTATTATTATTATTATTATTATATTATCTTATTTCATACATTTCTGTCCTGTCTTTGGAGACACAGGGAACTGTAGATGCTGGAGTTTTGAGTAAAACACAAAGTCCTGGAGTAACTCAATGAGTCAGACAGCATCTACGCAGGGCGTGGGCAGGTAATGTTTTGTGTCAGAGCCCTTCTTCAGTCTGAACACTCTGTGGTCTCACTTGCATTTCCTGGTTTCTATATATCCCTTTGTTTGTTTTCTTTCCCTTTAACTTGCCTCATTATTTAATCAACCAGAAAGTTTAATGGCTATCGCATGGTTCAAGTATCTATCAAATTCTGCTTTGAATATATTCAATTACTTGGACTCCATATCACCCAAAGGTAGAGAACCCAGAGATTCCTCCTCATGCCCATGTTCTTCCTTATTCTGAGATTATAACACCTAGTTATTAATACTCCCATTGAGAGAAACATTCTCTCTGCATTCACTCTTTCAATTCACTTCTATTTTCATCCTCCTTTGTAAATGATCCCTCACGTTCTGAAATTGCTTACAATATTAAAGCACAAATTATTGTTCTTAAATACCTTCCTTCACTATTGTAGCCAAAACATGCTGGCTGCCTTTAAATTGTCCTAGGCACTTAAAACATTAGTGTTAAAGAAGGAACCGCAGATGCTGGAGAATCGAGGGTACACAAAAGGCTGGAGAAACTCAACGGGTGCAGCAGCATCTAAGGAGCGAAGGAGATAGGCGACGTTTCGGGTCGAGACCCTTCTTCAGACTGGTCAGGGATCAGGGAAATGAGAGATACAGACGGTGATGTGGAGAGATAAAGAACAATGAATGAAAGATATGCAAAAAAATATTGATGATAAAGGGAACAAGCCATTGTAAGCCTAGGCACTTAAAACATTAGGTTCTCTTCTGTGTGCACATGCAGTAATTATTTTAAACAGTAGGCAGGCAAGTTTAATTGCTGTCAGCAACACAAAAAAAAATCCTGAATTCTTTATGAGACATGATTTCCATGCCTGTTTTTTCTTTGGTAAACCAATTTCTTATCCATAAAACTAAATATCATCTGCAGCAGCTATGAAATAATAACGAAAAACTATATGCTGGAACTGATCAAATTTGGCAAAGAGGTAGAGTTCAAAAATTAGGAATTTAGGAATAGATTCAAGTAATTCCAACATTAATTTGTTTAATTAGTACATTGGTACGCTTGGGAGGAGGGTAGAGATTGTTTGCACTGCAAATCAAGTCCCCAATTCACCATTATGCTTATTGAGTGCTTGGGAAGTCACTGTGCCAATAAAATCCTACATTATTTCCCAAATGTTGGTCCAAATAACAAGAATAATGCTCATCACTATCTCAGTGCAAATCAGCCAAAAGTTTGAGAAGAAGAGAAATATCATGTTTGCAATGAGACAGTTTGTGGATCAATTGAATTTGAACCTACCTGTTACTTCTGGATTTACACGATAAATTCCAATGAAAATTAGCATGGCAAGTGAAAGCAGACACTGCACAGTATAATTATATTTTAACAATTATAAATGGAAGGCAAAGAAGCTTATTTGAACCTTAAAGAGAGCATTTTTAAGTGTTCTAATTCCTTCCTGTAATAAAAACTTCTTAGAGATTTAAAGACATTACACTTAAACCATTTATCTTATTCTTTCATTCAATTTTATCTGTACTAATTCAGTAATACCTTTCTTTCCTTTGGTTCTCCTTGCATCTGATGTGACTCAATATCTTTCACTGTTGTTCATTGTATTTTTTGATGTTCTTAAATCTCATTGTTTTAACGCTCACCATGGTCCCAAATTCACCATCATTTTCATAATCTCAATATCAGTCCTTAATCGCTTCGAAGCAAGAGAAAAAATGTTAAATTATATTATGTAGGAAAGAATTGCAGATGCTGGTTTACACCAAAGACAGACACAAACTGCTGAAGAAGGTTTTTGACCCAAAACATTACCTATTCGTTTTCTTCAGCAACTGAAGAAGAGTCTCGACTCGAAACGTCACCTATTCCTTTTTTCCAGAAATGCAACCTAACCCATTGAGTTACTCCAGCATGTTGTTTCGATTGATTGAATGATGCTGATGGGCATGTGGACCTCCAGCTTGATTTTGGCCATAACGTTTTCTATCTCAGATGAAATATTGGAAGGTGTAGGTTGTGTTTACTGAAAAGTTAAATAAAAAGACCATGTGTCATCCGGGTTGTCCTTACATGTTTGTATCATTTAGATACACAGCAATGTTAATAAAAGTTCCAGGTTAGGCCAATGTGGATGGGATAAAATGGAATAATGATATGATTTTTAAAGTACACTAGACCAAGGTATGGGGGGGGGGGGGGGGGCTGTGGTGTCACACACACACTAACCACTACCCTTAATATTATATTAATATTATTAATTCACTCCTTTTACCCCACCCCCACCATATCCACTCATGCATAGACCCCAACTCACAGGCACATCTAGAGAGGGAGGGGGTAGAGAGAGAGGGGGCAGAGACACAGAGAGAGAGACGAGAGAGAGAGAGAGAGAGAGAGAGAGAGAGAGAGAGAGAGAGAGAGAGAGAGAGAGAGAGAGAGAGAGAGAGAGAGAGAGAGAGGGAGAGAGAGAGAGAGAGAGAGAGAGGAAAGTGGTGGGAGGGGGGCATAGAGGGGGTGGAGAGGGGGGGATGGGTGGAAAGAGGGGGAGGGGATAGTGGGGGAAGGGCAGGGGAAGAATGGGGAAGGAGGGGGAAGGGGGAAAGAGGGGGGAAAGTGGGGAGAAAATGGGGGAATGAAGGGGGAGAGAGGGGAGAGGAGGGGGAGAGAGGGGAGTGGAGGGGAAGAGAGGAGAATGGGGGAAGAGGGCAGGAAAGAGGGGACTAAAGAGGCAGGAGGGAAATAGGGGGAGTGGGGGTGAAAGAGGGTGAAAAGGGGAAATGAAAGGAGGGGGGAAGAGGTGTAGGGGTGAGGATGGGAGCAAGGAGTGGAGGAAGGGAGCAGGGAGTGGGGAGCGGGGAGAGGGCAGCAGGAAGCAGTGCATGCATCAATCAAAGGACTGCATCTTCAGGGGCTTCAATCCAGAACCCGTAACTCGCAGCACGTGGAAAACAGTGCAGAGCAGGCTGTGCGTAGAAAACAGTGTGCAGCAGGCCGCGTGATGGAGACCCATTGTGACGTCATCAGCTTGTTTATTTTTAAAGATAATTTCAGATTTGTGAACATTTTCATAAATAACTCAAGAAATAAAGCTACATTTTCAGATAAGCCGATTTCTGAATCCACGGGGTAAAACTCTACAGGAATATGTAAATATGTTACCGTTAGAGCATTCTTTTTTCTAGCAGTATGATTATACACACACAATACACACACACATCCAAGATCCAAGAGTTTTAATAGTTTTAATATAATAGTAAGATTAAACGAGAACTTACCAGTTTGAAGTTTGATTGTTATTTTATGAGGAATTACAATGAGCAATTACGTGAAGAAGGCCATCCCCACGCATGCATGTCAATCTTCAAAGCAGCGGTGTGAAATCACAGAAAAGTTGTTGAACTAAAATAGTAAGACTATAGTTGACTAGAACTTACAGAAAGATCATTATGTTAAGAGGGTAGGGTGCGGAGGGCACATAATTGCTCATCGTAACTCCTCATAAAATAACGGTAAGTTCTCGTTTAATCTTACTATTTTACTTCGGAGTCACGTGAGTGACTACGTGAAGATTTTGAAGCTCTGTGATTTTATGCCGAGGAACGAGTCCACGCATCACAACTACATCAATTGACCAGGACGAGTGAGAAAATGAATGCATTCAAAACATGACATGGTTAAACAATAGTAATACTTTAATAACAAGAAAGAAAATAAACAGTGACCCCTCTCACCCAGGGGGAAACTGTGAAACAGAACTTAAAAGAGAATCAGCAAAAATCCCCGGTCTGGCGATAGACTTATTATAAAACCTTTGGTACGTCCTCTCATTTGACCATCCCGCAGCCGCTAGAATGTTGTCAAGAGGGACGTCCATATCCCTTGCTGCTGATGTCGATGCAGCCCTGTTGGAATGAGGTTTAAAAATGTCAGTGTCCCCTCCCGCACATGCCAGAACCTGGTTAATCCATCTAGAGATGGTCTGCACCGTAACCTTTTTGTGAGGTTTGGTATAGCTAACAAACGAGGAGAGTTCCGAGCCTCTCAGGCTCTTAGTGACCTTTATGTATGGATGATGTGACACAACACACACTTGTGGATCTGAGGGGTATGCCATAAAACTTAATTTGAGCCCCTGTACCCCTGGCCTGCTCTGCTTGACTAGGTCATGAACGAAAAAGGTGATGTTATTACAGGATGTACCCATACTGTCCAGTCTGATTTTTTGTAATGTCTGGACCCGCTGTGCTGAGGCCAGCGCCATGAGCATGACTACTTTGAGTGTAAGGGTGCAGAGACAAAGATGAAGCTGGTGCCCACTGACGTAGCAGCGTGAGAACCACGCTCACATTCCATATGTGTGACCTAGGCCTAGGTGGTGGAGTTAAAAATACCCTTCATAAACTTGATTATTAAAGGGGGAGACCCTACCGTGTGGTTCGCTGACCCCAGCCGTAAATAATTAGACAAAGCACTCCGGGCACTGTAAATGGCACTGTAACTGAGCTTATTATTGTGAAAAAATGACGAAAGAAATTCCAAAATGTCCGTAATAGAAGCTGTGTCATATGAAATATTCGAGCAGGAACAATACATCTCCCATTTCCTTATGTGAGAGATCATAGAATCATAGAATCATAGAAAATAGGTGCAGGAGTAGGCCATTCAGCTCTTTGAGCCTGCACCGCCATTCAATATGATCATGGCTGATCATCCAACTCAGTATCCTGTACCTGCCTTCTCTCCATACCCCCTGATCCCTTTAGCCGCAAGGGCCACATCTAACTCCCTCTTAAATATAGCCTATGAACTGGCCTCAACTACCTTCCGAGGCAGAGAATTCCACAGACTCGCCACTCTCTGTGTGAAAAAAGATCTTCTCATCTCGGTCCTAAAAGACTCCCCTTATCCTTAAACTGTGACCCCTTGTTCTGGAGTTCCCCAACATCGGGAACAATCTTCCTGCATCTAGATGTACTGTTTCTGTGTGCTCTTCCTCCAGGCTACAGTGGTGACATCTATGTTATGCTCTGAAAGCCTGGCAGGCTTCAATTAACTCTAATTGCTTGCCGTGAGGCAGAGCTACTGACATGTGTACTGAGTTAATGGTGAATCCCAAATAGTCAATTATCGTAGATGGCACCAAATTAGACTTAACTGGATGTATTAAAAACCCTAGTTTTTCAAAAACGAGTTTTGTAGCTGATACAGATAATTCAGCTAATTCCAAAGTCCTCCCAATGACTAAGATGTCGTCCTAATATGCCATGACGACATGATTCTGTGCCCTGAGTAGCCCCAGGACTGGTTTTAGCAATTTAGTGAATAGTCTGGGGCGCTGAGGTTAATCCATTAGGCAATCTTTAAATCGCCACAACTGCTCCATCCAGTTAAACTTCAAAAATCTGTGATCTTCATGAATAGCCACTGAATAGTAAGCATCTTTGAGATCAATGCTCACCATGTAACATCCCTTGGAAAACAGTTGTTTGGCAGTGACAAAAGTTTCCATTATAAAGTGTTTATATTGCAAAAAAGGTGTTAAGCTCTGTCAAATCAAGGATAATTCGACATCCTCCATCCTTCTTTTGCCAAGCAAATATGTTGGACACAAACTGGTGAGACTCGCGACTCAACCTCTCAGTCACCCCTTTCTTGAACAAAGAGTCAAGTTCTCTTTGTGCACTCATACACTCCTGTTGTGAAAACACAAAAGTGCGGTCAGGTGTATGCTGAGTGGGTGGAGGCGTGTCAGAAATGAACTCAATTTGGAAATCTTGTATACTGTGCAGTATAAATGGGTCAGATGTTATCCAATGCCATTCATGTAATAAAAATTGCAATCTCCCCCCAACTTGTAATTGATCCATTGCAGGCTCACTTACCTTAGTGGTTACCGGTGGTAAGATCTCTGCTTCAGCCCCGAAGTCTGGGTGGTAGGGCTGTTGGAGGGCGCCGCATCTTGAACATGGCCCGGCTTGGGCCCTGCCCTAAAAATGACCTCTGTGCTTGTTGCTCAGTACCACGTCCACCATATCCAGTGAACCGTCTGGTATGGAGAGGAGGATAGGGATACAGTCTCCGGAAAGACGATACCTTAGGAGGTGCCTTCATGAGGCCAACAGTTTTTGCCTCCTCATCTAGCTCTTTTACCTGTTTGGACGGGTCTTCTCCAAACAGGAGGTTTGGGGGTTGCACATTCCCCGGCTTGCACAGCCCAGCAAATTTAGGGTTTAGAGCAGAGTGGATGGCATTTTTCAAAATGTGCATTGCACATTAATGCCATCGCTTCCTGCTGAGTATCAGAGAAGGGCGCCCCCATCCACTGACCTGGCAAAGGCCATGATGCCCGAGGCAAATAGCCTGAGGATTCTTTGAATTTTAACCTCTTGGGCTCTGACGCCCCCTCCAATGTCCCCAAATGGATTGGTTTACAACCGGGACACTTAGTGAGGCACAGTTTTTTGGAGTATGATACTTGGCAGTTGTCTTCTCCATCGTTTGGTCTAGAAGTTCATGGGAAGACAGATAATTTATGCTCATTGTGAGCTCTTCATCCAATGGTTCCCCTGTAAGGGCAGGGATCGCAAATCTGGATGCCATAGGTGGTACACCCGATGTTCCCTCATGCCATGAAGCATGCTGCCCAACTGTGCCTCCGTACTCTGGGTCAGTATAGCACTGACCTCCTACGCTCCCCTCATCAGAGAGGAAGATATTCTGCAGCCCTGACACAGGTGCTGCTGCCTCGGGTTCTCTGTAATCCCCGGGCTCCGATAGCTCCGTCCTTTGGAGCATATCGTGCTGGAGTAACCTCTCCACTAGGTTCTCCATGTGGGCCCGCCTGCCAATAACGCTGCCCATAAAAGGAGGGGAATTTTCCACCTCCTGACCCAACTCATCTGAGTCCAGGGCCCTCACAGACTTTCTACTGGCTTTCCTCCCCCATGGAGTAGCCAAGGTGCTTTCTGGCAGCACCAAGTCTGTAGCCGCTGGCTGCTCTGCCAGCGGCCCTGAAGGCGAATTCGGCGGCCGCACGCCTCCTACAGACCCGCGGTCTTCCGCAGCCGGTTTCGACGTGGCTCGTCTCTTTACTTTCAACATGGTCTCCCGAAGTCCGATGCTGAAAAACGGTAAGCAAAAACACTCCGGACCGGGAGCAACAACCTCAGCTAAGTCTTGAACACTTACCTGAGCCTTTAAACTTACCTGAGCCTTTAAACTTACCTGCTGGAAGGAGCGACGCGCCCACCAGTCAGTCGTAACGCAATGCGTCAGACGCAATGACGCGCATGTGTGGGAACGGCCTTCTTCACGTAGTCACTCACGTGACTCCAAAGTAAAATTAAACTATTTTTCTTAACCTTGTGGTGATAATATCAGGGACAGAGATTATTTAACTGAGCCCAGACAATAAGTTTAATTGCTGTGACACTAATTTGTCTTGTTGAATTTCTGATTTTGAATCTCTGCATCTGAATGTTGGTGTAACAGTTGCAGTTCAATAAGCTTATTGTATTCCCTTTGCTTTACTTTATGAAGCACCAAATGGATTTCCAGGTCATGCTACTGCAGATCGGATTTCCTGGAAAAGCAATAGTGCACAAAGAATATGGAAGGAAATAAATCAATTTTAGGCTTGTATCCATTTGTCTAAGTACTATTGAAGTAGAGAGGGTAAGCAGTATTCAAGAGGTCTCTTCGTAATAACATTATCTAAAGTTGCAGCTTACAAATACACATTACTTATGGGCAAATGTAACTGTTAAATTGCCACAAAATATGAAGTCAGTAATTTATTTAACCCACAGAGTGATTATTATAGCTTATTTTAAGCAATTTAAGAGTTTTTGAAAACATTTTGTTACATGGTGGCAATGTCGTAACAGCCACATCTGCAATACTTAGGTTTCGGTTTAGATTTATTATTGTCATATGTAATTAGGCACATTATGTAATGAGGTGGAAGATTGCAACCTTCACGTGGTCCGCCCTGTTTCGACTAATGCAATCAACTCGACGTGCACAAACGGAAGATCAAATAGAACAAGTTGTCCAACAACATTAGGCTGTGCACGCCACACGAAAGAAGAAGAAGGCACAGTGAAATGCTTTTGTTTGCGTGTTATCCAATCAAGTCAGATAATACGAATTAATACAATCAACCCAAGCTCGTACAAAAGGCAGAGTGAAGAGACAGATATAGAATGCAGAATATAGTTCTCTGCAAGGTAATTCTGTCCAGAGACAAAGTCCAATGTCGGCAATGGGGTAAGTTGAAGAATTGGGACTGTGCACTTTCAAGCTTATGTATATTCTACCCAAAGGGAGTGAAGAGAAGAAGGTATGACCAGTGTGGGACAGGTTGTAAGGTATAGATGGAAAGTAATCCGTTAAGGAACATTTGGTGGTTTATTTTTATATACCCATTTTTGCTACTCTTGCTTAGAATAAAGATAATTAAAATAATTACAGCTCTTATTATTGCCTGCTCAGCCATGAAAGTAATAAGAGGATTTAACATGAAGAATGAGAAATTCCAATGACAAAAGGTTTTAGTAGGAAGTTCCCATGTGTGAGGTATTGATGGCTGAAGGCATGGCTGCCAATTGTGGATCAATTACATATGGAAGTGCTTAAGAAGCCAGCATAGTTTACTAAACCAAGTTGGGTCTGCTCCCCCAATGCAAGATTCCACCACTCACCCGTTCCCCCAACGCAAGCTGCTCCCCCAACACAGTATTGCACCACTCACTCATAGCCCCAAACTGCGCAGGCGCAGATCATTTCTCCTCGTCCCCCAGCACTCTCTCCTCTTCCTCTTCAGCCTCCCTCTTCCATCCCTCGAGAGCGAGGGGTGGCAGTGGGATAGGGGGCAGAGAGGGAGGGAGTAGAGGGGGAGGGGGAGGGGTATGGGGTAGAGAAGGAGAGGGGGAGGAGAGGGAGAGGGGGGAGGTAGAGATGGAAGGCGTGGGGTAGAGAGGAAGAGGGCAAAGAGGAAGGGGGCAGAGAGAGAGAGGGAGGGGGTTAGAGGGAAAGGGAGGAGGTAGAGTTTGGGGGAGGGAGGGTGGGGAGGGAGAGGGCGAGGGAGGGAGAGGGCGAGGGAGGAAGCGGGATGGGGAAGAGAGGGAAGGGAATAGAGAGGGAGAGGGTAGAGAGGTGGGGGCTAGAGCGGTGGGGTAGAGAGGGAGGGGGTAGAGAGGGAGGGGTGTAGAGAAAGTTGGAGTGAGGGTAGATAGGGAGGGGACATTTCCCTCCTCAACCCCTCCCCATCTCCCTCCTCCACACCCCCCGTCTACCTCTACCACCCCCCCATCTCCTTCTACCAACCCACTCCCTACCCCATCTCCCTCCTCATTTCCCTCATCCTCCTCCCCTCACTACCACCCCGCCCTCCCAGGACCTACCCAGATCATAGAGCAACGCTAGGGCCATGAACTTGGCCTGGTTCTCGTACTCGGCCCGCCCCTGGCTGAAGACTCCAGTCATCAGCTCGGCCACCGCCTGTGCTATAGTGCAGGCTACAACTTCATCTCCAGGATCATCCCTGACCATAGACCCAGGCTCGTCCTTGGTTCCACCGGCAGTTTCTTTCTCGGCCCCGGTCACAGCCCCATCCCAAGCCCCAGGCTCTCCTCACCCCAGCTCGAGCAACAGGCTCGGCATCAGCCAGGGCACGCAGCACCACCCTCGCCACCGGACGTCAGGCGTCAGCGGCCACGGCCCCATCTCAAGCCCCGAGCTCAGCTCTCTCTCCAGCTTGAGTACCAGGCTCAGCTACAGCCATGGCCCGCAATACCACCCTCGCCACCAGGCGTCGGGTGCCGGCAGTCGCTGCACCATCGTTGGAGTATGGTGCAGCGACTGTCCCGTCCTGCCTTGCGAGTGCATTGTGACGTCATTCAGATTTTCTTTCCAGAAATGGGCGAGTTTTCGGGCTGTTTTTAAAACATTAAACGATTTAAAAGTTCGGAAATATAGGTGGGAATGCGACGGGAAGATGTTTATCGCCTGGACGGGAAAAACATGAGTAGAATGTGTGAAAGTGGGAAGACTGTGGCCTAGCGTTTGGAAGTAAATAGGAATTAACCAGATTGTGCCCAGATGACCCATCGCACACACACTCATGTACATACACACAAACAAGAGAAGAGTTCTAATAATATAGATTGATAGGTTATGGGGGATTATGGATGTAAGGATGGTAAGACAGTGGGAGTATTTGAAAGCAAGCAGGAGAAATTTACAAGTCGTTCTTTTTTATATTGGAGACAACGGAGGTCAGATATCATAATAATGTGAATCAATAGGACGGTGTGAGTCGGATCAGAAATGCCTACAATTATCCTATCTTTACAGAGTGAAAATTTGAGGGATACCAGCCAAGGAATGCAAATGTACAGTCAAGGGCAGAAGTAACAAAAGAACATGAAGATTTCAATCAGTTGACTAGACTAAGTGGGACCCGTTGGGTCCCAGCATCACAGGGGAGGGCTGGTCCCCCAACGCTATATTCTAGCAATATCGGTGGCCACCGGGGGGGGGGGTAGTTTTCTGGAATGCTAGTATGGGTGTTGTGGGCTGAAGGGGGCTTGTATGGACCTTGTGGACCGAATAGATTATTTGGTTGGCGGCACAGTTATTCAAGCCTGTTGTGCTGGCAGCTCACTCACTCATGGCTGGTGGGCTGGCAGTTGACTCACGGCAATTCCTTGAAATTCCATTTCATGCAGGGTGCAAGGCCACCAAATTCAAGTGCAGTTTCATACCACTTTAAGCAGGGTGCAAAGCCACCAAATTCAAGTGCAGTTTCCTGCCACTTCAAGCCGGGTGCAAGGCCACCAAATTCAAGTGCAGTTTCTGGCCACTTCAACAGGGTGAAAGGCCACCAAATTGAAGTGCAGTTTCCTGCCACTTCAAGCAGGGTGCAAGGCCACCAAATTCAAATACAGTTTCATGCCACTTCAAGCAGGGTGCAAGGCCACCAAATTCCAGTGCAGTGTCATACCACTTCAAGCAGGGTGCAAGGCCACCAAATTCAAGTGCAGTGTCATACCAGTTCAAGCAGGGTGCAAGGCCACCAAATTCAAGGGCTGTGTCATACCACTTCAAGCAGGGTGCAAGGCCTCCAAATTCAAGTGCAGTGTCATACCACTTCAAGCAGGGTGCAAGGCCACCAAACTCAAGTGCAACTTCATATCATTTCAAGTAGGGTGCAAGGCCACTAAATTCAAATTCAGTTTCATACCATTTCAAACAGGGTGCAAGGCCGCTAAAGACAGTGAGTCATGACCTCTCCCACCCCCATCTTGCAGAGACTTAGCCACGCCCACACTTCTGGGTTTTATAGTCCCTCCCCCCTCCACCGGAAGGGGCTTGGCCTCCGTGGCGTGATTGACAGAAGAAAGAGAATCTCAACATTTTTTAAACACCAATAACTGTTTTATTTTTCATCATTGGGAAAATCCTCAGCACCTGATGAGCGGAGTGGGACTCTGAGTAAGATGGCCAAAAATCACCGCCATACGTGGTAGCGTTTTTTCTAAAATCAATATACAGCGCAAACAGGAAGTGGTCAAGATTAGACTTTTTATTATAGAGAAGACAACACCACTTTTCAATTAGGCAACACCACTTTTCAATTAGGCAACACCACTTTTCAATTAGGCAACTCCACAGGCAACTTTAGCATATTCAAACCAAAGGCAACTTTAGCATTTTCAAACCAAAGGCAACTTTTGCATTTTCAAAACAAAAACAGCTTTTGCGTTTTCAAACCAAAAACAACTTTTGAATTTTCAAACTAAAAACAGCTTTTGCATTTTCAAACCAAAAACAGCTTTTGCATTTTCAAACCAAAAACAACTTTTGCATTTTAAACCAAAAACAACTTTTGCATTTTCAAACCATAAAAAACTTTTGCATTTTCAAACCACATTAATGGCCCTCACAGGTCTGTAAAACCATTCACAGTTTAGTAGATATGCGTTCAGTGTTATTTACAGCTCAGCCTGAGAGTCGTGACCTCTCCCTCCCACCCATCTTGCAGTGAACTGAGGCACCTGCATACTTACGGATTCTATAGTCCCTCTCCCCTCTCACCAGAAGGGGCATGGCCTTCATGGCGTGTTTGACAGGAGAGAGAATCTCAACATTTTTTAAACATTAATAAGTATTTTATTTTTCATCGATGAGAAAAATCCTCTTGTCCTACGCAGCGGAGGGGGACTCTGAGTAAGATGGCCAAAAATCGCAGCCATAAGTGGTAACATGTTTTCTAAAATCAATATGCAGTGCAAACAGGAAGTGGTCAAGATCAGAGTTTTAATTATATAGATACAGCGACCAGCAAGGGGTAGCTGTATTTTCAGTAATTTGGGATCAAGGAAGCAGATGCAGGGTATGCAGAAAGCATTGGGTGAGATAGGGGATGCCCAGAGGAAATTGCTAGTTTGGATCCAAAGATGAGGAAGCCTCAGATATTTAACTTCGTTGGACAGGTAAGGAACTGCAGGTACAATGGACAGTTTGATCTAGGTCCATACTCTAGGAGTACAGAAGAATGAGGGTGGACCTTATTGAAACATACAGAATAGTGAAAAGCTTGGATAAAGTGGATGTGGAGAGGATGTTTTCACCAGTGGGAAAGTCTAGAACTAGAGTCAACCTCGGAATAAAGGATGTTCTTTTAGCAGGGGCGGAAAACATGGGGGGGGGGGAGAGGAAACACGTCCCCCCATGTTTTGAGATGGGGGGACATCCCCCCCAAGTTTTTGTAATCCAGATTTTAAAATCTCCGCTTTCCGCGAGACAGTGTAGGTGGGACTGCTGATCGAGGGCGCCGATTGGACGAGAGAGACGTCGGTCAGCAGGCACTGGGGGCGGGACATGATGATTCAGGAGTGGGGGGGTGGGACTGAAGATAGAGTGCGGTGATTGGAGGAGGGAGATGTGGCACAAACCTGCGCCTCATCCACAGTCAGGATCGATCCTGGCCGGGTCTCCGGCGCTGTCCCATCCCCACCCGAGTGCCCTCCCCCCCCCCCCCACGGGTGGCCAGGGAGGTCCGGAGTCAGATGGGCACGGCGCCCCCAGGCCCACAGCCAACGCAGAGAAGCAGCGCTAAACCCAGCTCACTCTGCCTGTCCCGCCAGATTAACCTGCATGGGGTTGCAGGAAATATGGCCAGCGTTGGTGTCCCGTCAGGGCTGTAGTTAACCCAGCGAGACAGGCAGAGTTGAGTTGCATTTAGCGCTGGATTGAGCCTCTGAAGCCTTGCGCATGTGTGTGTGAGTGTCCCCTCCATGTTTTGATAGCGAGTTCCGCTCTTGTCTTTTAGGTAGGTGATATGGAGAAATGTATTTAGTTAGAGGTGATGAATCTGTGGAATTTTTTGCCACAGAAGGTTGTGGAGGCCAAGTTAGTGGATATTTTTAAGGGAGAGATAGATAGATTCTTGATTAGTACAGGTGACAAAGGTTAATGTGGAGAAGGCAGGAGAATAGGGTTCGGAGAGAGAGATAGATCAGCCATGATTGGATGGTGGAGTAGACTTGATGGGCCGAATGGCCTAATTCTACTCCTATTCCTAATGACCTTATAAGCTCTAAGAAGCAGTTTTGGAGGTGAATGTGGATGGAATGGCGAGAGGTGCTTTACAGTGGTTGAAAGAAGTCAAGTGTTCCTTTTAAAGTTCAGGAATTACAAGCAGTTTTGACATAGAAAAGCAGGTCCCGACGGTGTTTCATGTAGTCCACAATAGCAGCACAGTGGCGCAATGGTAGAGAAGCTGCCTCACACTGCTAAAGACCTGGGTTCGATCCTGACTATGGGTGCTGTCTGCACAGAGTTTGTACGTTCTCACTGTGACTGCATGGGTTTTCCCTGGGTGTTCCTATTTCATCCCACATGCCAAAAAAATGGGTTTGTAGGTTAATTGGCTTCTGTAAATGTTCCTAGTGTGTAGGATAGAACTAGTGTAATTCTGGTTGTTGGTTGGCGCAGACTAGGTGGCCAAAGGGTCTGTTTCCACGCTGTATCTCTAAAACAAAAAATAAAACTAAATGTCCATGCTCTGGCACTGTCCTGTGGCAATGCAAAGATAAATCTCTCCAATACATCTATCTTGTGTTTCCTGCCACATAGTTTGGCAAGCTGTTTGACCATGAAAGCTTCAAATATATGTGACAGACCCTATCAGACCACGTGGGTTTTCTGTGGGTGCTCCGGCTTCTGCCCACACTCCAAAGACACACTCCAAAGACGTAGGTTAATTGGCTTCAGTACGTTGTAAAATGTCCCTAGTGTGTGCAGGTTAGTGTATATAGAGTGATCGCTGGTCGGCGCGGACTCAGTGGGCCGAAAGACCTGTTTCTGTGCTCCATTTCTAAAGTCTGATTATACAATAAATAGCTAAACAATTTCCCAACCACTGCTGTTCAAGTTACTAACTTGGGGCTTGGTGGAGCAGAGTTAATAACTGCATAGGAGAGTAACAAGGTAAAAGAGAGAAAGAGAGCAATGGTATTTTTCTAAGGTTTCCAGCATTTTGAAGTGTAAGCCAAGTGATTGAGCAGCAAGATTGTGATGGATAGAGGTCCAATATCTCGGCCAGTGGGATTTTGAAAGGCTGGATGTGAGTTAATTGGGCCAAAGCTTTTTCCAAGGCACATTGTGAGAAAGGCTTGGGATGGGGAAGGAAATTGGGTGTGAGGAGTGACACAAGATTAGGATCTCTGTGTGATTGAGATGATGGGTGCAGCAAGGCCACAGAAGGTCAGGAGGGAACTGAGAATATGGGTTGGGGAGTTTGTGGAGGAAGCAGGAAGGCCAGTCTGAAGAAGGGTCTCAACCAAAACAACACCTATTCGTTTTCTCCAGAGATGCTGCCTGACCTGCGATGTTATTCCAGCTTTTTGTGTCTATCTAAGGGCAATAAACTCAGCAATGTGAATTCAGCAGGAGTTTGAAATTAATGGTAATGAAAAGGTGTTTGGTGCAGTAGATGAAGAAGGAAAGCTGTGAAATTAACCAACATGTCTTCAAAACCCTCAAGTGGGTTGTAGTAAGCAGCAATTTATATGAAGTCAAGAGGAGTGGAACAAGACGAGACACTTGAAGAAGGAAAATTGCAGAAGCAGGTGTTGCATAAGGGTATAATACTGATGAGAGGCACATCACACAGATAAGCTTCTGGAAATTCAACAGTGACTGCCTGTTCACCATTTTACCCATTCACAAATTGGAGTAATCACTGATTACATCTTGTGTACTCTCTCAACATTTTATTATGATTTGGTTAGTACGTTTTTTTTTTTTTTGTCATTTGATGTTTAACATGGTTGGGCAGCGGTACATTTGCTGCCTTACAGCGCCAGAGACCCGGGTTCGATCCTGACTGCAGGTGCTTGTCTGTGCGGAGTTTTACGTTCTTTCCATGATCTGTGTGGGTTTTCTTCTGGGTGCTCCGGTTTCCTTTCCAAAGACGTACAGGTTTGTAGGCTAATTGGCTTGGTAAATTTGTAAAATGTCCCTCGTGTGTAAGATAGTGCTTGTGTGGGGGGATCGTTGATCAGTGCAAACTCGGTGGGGCTGAAGTGTATCTCTAAACTAAACTAAACTAAACTAGATTTCATATGATATAGATCCTAGTCATGGAATCAAAGGAACTCCTTTCATTTCAGTTTGATTCTTTAATTTAAATTGCTAATGGCTGCATCAATGCATATAACAGTGATTTCCAGTGAACTGATTAACTTAGATGTGATCTATGGGGAGTTGGAAACATTTCCAAGACTTAGTTAGCGGCTCCCTTAATGCTCTTTTCCTTGTTTATTGAGAAAGTGATGGATGCTGCTGAGGAATAGATCACTGCCTACATTGGGGCACATGAACAAAGGCACGCAGACAGTTTGAGGCACAGTGGGAAAGCCCCAGAATTCCTATAGACAGGTGGAAGATTACGTCCTGATATTTTGGAGAGGCTGCCCGTGCTGCTTGCAACCCGAAGGTTGCTACCACATTTCAAATGGATGAACCCTGGGTTGCTCATCCTATTTGCAGTAACGTTCATTTACTTTGTTGTGGAAGAGGAGAGGCGAGGTGAGATGGTGTCACTGGTTTACAACCAATCTCACACATTGTGGAACCACAAGGGATACTATTAGATTCAAATAAGATTGAAACACAACCTTCGGCCCACTGAGTCCACACCAATTGACTAATACTCAATAATACTAATCCCACTTTATTCTCCCCATATTCCCATAAATTCACTCTGGATACCACCACCAACCAACAAATTAGGGTAAACTTACAATGAATAACTAACCTCAACCTTTACACTGTGGGAGGAAACATGCAAACTCCACGGTGACAGGACTGGAAATCAGGATTGAACCTGGGTTCACTGGAACTGTAAAGCAATAGCTTCACGAGCTGCACTAACTGTCCTGTTCAATAAACATTGAAAACATAATTGCAGATTTTAGAATATACAGCTATAGTTATTTTAGTAGAGATGTTATTTTTACTGCCATTTTGTCCATGTTTTTTTTTTAATTTGGAAGCTGCCTATACTCTGTTTTCACCATTAATAATAGAAAATGATGCAAACACTCAACATGTCCTGTAGCATGTAAAAAATGAGGCCCAGAATCGATATTTCAGGTCAAATATCTTGCAACAGAACTGGGAAAGAGAAAGAAACAATTTATTTTTAAGTTCCAGAGAGAACAGAGTCCAGAAATGGCCTCAAAAATCATTTGGCCCAGTTGCACCTCCTGATTACATCTGACATGATGGGGATCGCACAAAGTAGAAGGACAGGGCAACAAAATGAATTCTTACTTACCCGGATTAAACCTCATGGTGACTGCTGATTGGTCCGAGAAGAAACTTTGTAGGTTCCTACCTAGTTCCTACCCTTTTGAGAGCCACACCAGATTGTCCTCCCTGATCAGTCCTTCCAAATGCCCTCATGTCCGGTCTCCCTTCTTCCCAATCGCTTTTACTATCCTGCCCAATACACCCTCTGATTGCCTCTTGAAAGCCCCACAAGATCTTTCCTCTCCCCAATTGATTCTTGCAATTAATCCTCCCTCTCCCATTGTTAAACCAACCATTCCTTCTGGGAGAGGCCACCAACAAAGGACTATCTGTGAGGAGCTGACAAGCTGCCTCTGGATACCTGCAGTGTGTGACTGAAGTGCAGCTGGAGCTCAGTTTTGCTGAACTCAACCCTGGAGCATATCCTTGCAGGCGAGCATTGAAAGCAGTGGTGCATTGATTTATCCTGCTGTCGTGTGGATCTCAAGTGCCAGCTCATGCATCCCCATCTCCAGACAGAATCCCGTCCTTCACAAAGTAAAATTAGAAGAGAAGGAAATATTTAGTCAAGGTAAAATATAAATAACATGTTACTACCCTGCAAGATTAAAAATAAATTGAGAAAATGTACGAGACGGAATAGTAAACATGAATCTTATCATTTGTTTCAGTTAATGAATCTTCAAAAAAATTAATTGATTGCAGTGTAATTAAAGGTAGTGAGCATTTACTTCATTAGTTGACTTTTAATCACTTACATTTAAATGATTAAAATTTCTGTCATAAAATGAAAAGTTCTCAATTATCTGCACTTTAATTGATTACTGTTTTAATTAACTTCAGATACCTATATCCATGAACCACTTCTCAGTCTCTTATATCAGATAATTTTAAAATTCCAGCTGTTATTAGCACTGAGAGGTTTTTTTTTCCACAATTACAAAAAAATGCTTGCTCCTATATTTAGTTATTGGGGTCAGCTTGACACTTTTATTACAGGTTAAGCTAAAAATTATGGTGGTTGAATGTGAATGGTTCTGCGACATGTACTGTATGGGGAAAGAGAAAAAGAAGTTCAAGTTCAAGTTCACATTTATTATCACATGCACCAATTGGTACTATGAAATTTGAGTTACCATACAGTCATATGCATAAAAAGAACACAATACACAATAGAGCTTAACATATACATCCACCACAACGGAATCAACATTTCTCACTGTGATGGATGGCAGTAAATTCCTCTTTGACTCTTCCTCTTTGTTCACCCATGGTCGGGGTCTTTGAACCCTCCGCAGTACCTGCTACGGTTGGCCCGATGAACAGGCCCTCTCGCCGGGATGATCAAAACTCCAGCATCGGAACGGAAGAACAGACTCTGCGGCTTGGAGTTTCCGAATCGGCCACTTCTTACCGGAGATCGCGGCTTCCGAAGTCCACAGGCGGAGCTCCAACACTGGCGATCCTCGGCAAAAGATCCCAGGCCTCCGCGATGTTGAAGTCAGCGCCGCACCTGCGGCTAGAAGCTCCGCAAACCACAGCTCAACGATGTTAAATTCAGCAGGCCCAACACTCCGGAACTCCAACACTGGCTATCCATGGCAAAGGATCGCCCCGCTCCACGATGCGCCTGCTGCTGACGCTCTGGCCGGTCTCCGGTAGGAAAGGCCATGCCAATCCAGTTGGTAGGCCGCAGGTAGGGGGGGCGAAGATGCGACACAGAGAAAAGACGCATCTCCGTCCAGGTAAGTGACTGAAAAACGGCTCCCCCTATGCCCCCCCACCAACCCCCACATAAGACATACTAAGAAACATTAAAACATACATTTAGACACACTAAAAATAACAAAAAGGATGAAAGGACTAACGACCTGCTGGCGAGGCAGCCAATGCGATAGAGCACAGCGAGTAGAGCACAGTGATGCAGCGGTAGAGTTACTACATAACAGTACCAGAGACTCGGGTTCGATCCTGGCTACGGGTACTGTCTGTATGGGGTTTGTATGTTCTCCCTATGACCACGCGGGTTTTTGCCTTGTGCTCCGGTTTCTTCCCACACTCCAAAGATGTAGGTTAATTGGCTTTCTTAAAACTGTAAAATTGTGTATAAGATAGTGCTAGTGTACGGGGATCGTTAGTCAGCACGGACTCGGAGGACCGAAGGTCCTTTTTCAGTGCTACATCTAAAAGTCTAAAGTAGTCTAAAGTCTAAAGCATGCATGCCAAGTTTGTTCCCAATCTCTAACAGAAGACATTGATGCAGGTATTACCTTATTGAAAGGGCCTTGATGCAAGGGAAGCTCAAGAGCATGTGGTTTGTTCAAGATCACAGAATGGTTTCCAGATTCTCTACAGCATTGTTGCAACCGAGAGTAGTTAGTCACATGACAGCATTCTTAAAAGAGTGACAGTCTTTAATTAACAATCTTTGTTCACAGTCAATAATACATATATTACAAGCAATGGTTCATGTGCCATGGCCTATTGGGAGTACAATCAATTATTGTATCACAGTCAAGATCCAGAGGAGATCTTTGTGGAAGTTTTAAAGATTTTATCCGACGAGCACACAGATAACTTTAAATTTACTAGTTTACTAAATTTACTGAAATTGCTCAACTCCCAATTGAATTGAGTCTCACTTTGACTAAATGAACAACTGCGCTGAAGTAAAAAGGTTCAACAAAAGTACACTGAACAAATGAAGGAACAACTTCCAAGTATTGCCCTTTGGATCTTTTAAATTAGTTGCATTTGTAAATAGCTCTCAAAGTTCTAAAAGATTATCACCAGCTCTTCAAATTAAATAGTTTTTTTCTCCAGACATTTATTTCCTGAACTTTTTTTCTCGCTCAATGACATCAATAAAAGTTATTTTGCTGCAGCATTTCTGTTCGTAATAAAACTAGTCTATTGGGATAAGTGCCAGTTGCAATGCTCTTATTGAACATTGTGATGGTTCTAACCAACCTACTCAGAGGTAAACAGACTGTTAATATCTCTCATCCTGCATGTTATGCATTGAATCCCTGGGAGAAATAATCATGCCAGAAGGTATTTCAAAATGAAATCAGAGAAAATATACAGCACAGAAATTGGACATTTGACCCATTGTATCCATGCATGTCACATCCACCCAACTAATCTTACCTTCCAGCACTTGGTCTGTAGCTCAGCAGGTCATGGGCACTTCAAGAGCAACTCAAGAGTACTTTCTAAAAGGTGACATGTACCTGTATTTATAACTTTAGCACTCTTTCAGGTAGTGAATTCCAGGCTCCCACCTCAGAGTGGAAATTATTTTTTCCTCTAATTTTAGTTTCCTTTAGTTTAGGGGAACAGTGTGGAACCAGGTCCTTCGGTCCACCGGTTTCACACTGGCCAGCAATCCCTACACACTAAAACTATTCTACACACACTAGGGACAATTTACAATTTTTTACTGAAGCCAATTAACCTACAAGCCTATACGTGTTTGGAGTGTGGGAGGAAACCATGCGGGTCACAGGGTAAATGCACAAATTCTGTACAAACTGTACCCATAGTCAGGATCGAATCCAGGTCCCTGGCACTGTAAGGCACCATGCCACCCATTTTTCTACCAATTTCTTAAAGTCTACAAATTATCTCATTAGTGTATAGATATGAATCTGAAGGCAATGCTCTTTCGAGGAAGGCCATGGAGCAGGAGATGGGGCTAGGCTGAATTGAGAGACTTGGTGTTTCACGGAAGAGATTGGAGGCCATGGATGGTGGGATAGAAGGAGCAGGTGTTGAATCTGCTGTTGTTGGACAGGAATATGCAAAGGAATAGGGAAAGGTGAAGAAGGATGGTTGTGATTAATATATGTACCAGGATGTTGTGTGGATTAGTGCCTTCAGAATGTTAAAAGAGGAGGAATGGAGAATATGTATTTGTATCTGACATCATAAGATCATAAGATCCTGTGATAGGAGAAGAATTAGGCCATTCAGTCCATCAAGTCTACTCCACCATTCAATCATCACTGATCTATCTCTCCCTCCTAACCCCATTTTCCTGCCTTCTCCCCATAACCTGTGACACCCATACTAATCATGTTGAAGATGCCAAAAATAGCAGCTTTGGACATGGAGGCTGGTTATTCTGGTGCTGGGAAGGAGAGGAGTAGTGGAGAACTGATAACCAGGAGACGGACACCAATCTTTTTAAGTCAACAAAGTGTAGGTTTGCCAAAATTACCAAAACAAAACATATCCTTAACAAAAGTGCAAAATATTTTCCAGTGATACTTTTTTATTTCCAGTAGAAACTCTTCTTTTCATGAAGCACCGTGTCAGTTGACTGCATTCACTGTTTACAAGGGAATCGTGACATTGGTAGGCCAAATGCAGATTGGAAAACACAAAGGTGGGGTGCAGAAGCTGTATACTTTTTCCCAATGGGGCAATTCAGGGGTTTCCTAGGGCACAACTGACAGAGTGGCAAAGTACTCGGCGTATGGCCTTGACATTACCTACAAGCAATGGGGAGGTTGTCAGATGTGACTACGAACAGAAATTAGGTATGCCAGTTGGTCAAAAGTAGAGAGCTATGTGTCCAATAAACTGCTCTGTGTGCCTTTGTTGGTCAGAGTTCTCACATAAATACTTTTTTTCTGAGCATAGAGGAAAGTTCAATCATGAAATGGAGCTTAAATATCAATGCTTAAAATATAGTTGAGTAGCTAGTAATCAGTATGTAAGCAAAGAAACAAACTGCTGGAGAAACTCAATGGGTCAGGCAGTATCTGTGAAGGCAAAGATATAGATAATGTTAGGCTGAGATGCTGCATCAGGAAGGTATCAGCAAGTAAAGTTGCTGCTCTCTGCAGCACAACATTTGTTGTTTCCTTTCATCTGAAAGTACAATGGATACAAGTTTATCACTAACCCAGCACACACCTTTGCAAAAGAGTTTTTAAAGGCTTTGAAGGGCATTGCATTGATACCTTAAAAATATTTAAGTAAGTTATCTTTTTATTCAATATCAGTGCATAAAAGATAACGGTGGATTGGGAGTTTAGGGCATGGGAAGTGAATACTCTAGAGTATGTTAGTAAAAATGAGGAGGTGTTAGATGGCTTGGAGCAAGCAAAGATGGATAAATCCCCTGACCCTGATGGAATGTATCTGGTGCTGCTTTGGGAGACAAGATAGGAGATTTCTGGAGACAACAGAGATTTTTGCATCTTTGCTGACTATGGCTTATGTGCCAGATGACTGGAAGGGAGAGGTGGGAGATTGCAACCTCCACGCGGCCCACCCTGTTTCGACTAATGCAATCAACTCGATGTGCACAAACAAATAAATGTAGTTTTTCATTCCACTTGATCTGCAACTTTAGGCTGTGCATATCATACACAAGAAAAAGAAGACTGGAAGAGAGCGACTATTGTTCTTTTATTCAAGAACGGCAACAGAGGTAAGCCAAGTCCGTGGGCCAGTGAGTCTGACATCAGTGGTGTGGAAAATATTGGAAAAACTCTACTTGGAAAGGCAGGGCTTGATAAGGGATAATCATAATGGTTTCTGAGAAATACTGTCTCACAATTTGATTTTTTTTGAAGAGGTAACTAGGTATCTTGTTGACAGTAGATGTTGTCTACATGAAGTTTATTAAAGCCTTGGGCAAGATCCCGCATAGGACAGAGCCCAGAGTGAGGGTCCATTGGATCCAAGGCAACCTGGCAAATTACAGGGACCAGATAAAATTTAATCCTGATGCGTGAAATAATGCATTTTGCAAGGTCAATTAAGACATGCACGGTAAATACTAGAGTCTTGGGGATTATTGAGAAACAAAGGGACCTTGGTGTATACTGTATGTCCATGAATCCCTGACAGTGGCATATATAATGCTCGCTTTCATCTGCTGCTACATACAATATTCATAAATTTATAAGTAATAGGACCAGAATTAGGCCATTTGGCTCATCAGGTCTACTCAGCTATTCAATCACGGTTGATCTCTTTCCCTCTTAATCCCATTCTCTTCCCTTCTCCCCATAACCCCTAACACCCGTACTAATCATGAATCTATCAATCTCTGTTTTAAAGATATTCATTGATGGCCTCCACAGCCTTCTGTGCCAATGAATTCCACAGACTCACCACACTCGGACTACATAAATTCCTCCTCATCTCCTTTCTAATGGTCCTTTCTTTTATTCTGAAGCTATGGCCTCTGGTCCCAGACTCTCCCACCAGTGGAAACATCCTCTCTACATCCACTCTACCCCAGGCCTTTCACTATTTAATATTAAGCCACAACATCATGTTATAATGTTACAAAAACATTCGTTTAGGCCACACTTGGTGTATTGTGCACAGTTGTTATGTTCATACTATAGGAACAATGTGATTCAACTGGAGAGGAAGTGGAGCAGATTCACGAAGGGTTTGCCTGGATTGATGCATTCCAGTTATAAGCAGAGTGGGTAGGCTTCGTTTCTTTTCTCTGGAATGGAGGAGGCTGAAACTAACGAGCATTTGGTTTAGGAAGAGGGTGGGACATCTGGAGTAAATTTGAGTGAGGATTTGTTTCACGCAGAGTGGTTGGAATCTGGAATGAATGATGGATGGTGGTGATGGAGGCAGATATTCTCACAGTTAAGAAGCATGTAACCAGGCAGTTGAATCTTCAAGGCATGGGCCAAATGTGGACAAATTAGATTAAAATTGAAAAATACAATAGTTGACATGGGCATGGTGGGCCAAACCACCAGCTGCTCTGCTGTACAACTTTGTAACTTTAATGTGTTTATTGTTGCCAAACTTTAGCACCACTATATATATATATCTCATTAATTGGCGTTAAGACATATATAGACATATACAGTATGCATTCTTTTTGTAGGTCAGTTTAAGTGATTGATCCTTGATGTTCCTTCAAGGTCACCCCGCAGGTTTCCCCCAGTGATAACGACCCATCATTTACTGTGGACACTATATTTATCTATAGTGTGGAGGTAATGTTATCTGCGTTCAGCTCTATCCTTGCATTTTATGACTTGCATCCATTGCCTCACAGTAACTTTCCGGAAGTATCTGGCCAGCTGGTCTGTCTTTTTTCCATGTCCCCGACGTTACTCATTCCAAAAAAAGTTACTTGCGCTCAGGTGTTAAGATAATGTCCAAAAATTGGAATTACCAGCGGATGCGCCCTTTCGTGCAAATGTCGACTCTGCAAATGAACCAACAGGCGCAGCCTGATTCTGTCTTATTCGTGATGCACATTTTTCGGCCAGGAAATGGTGACAGCTCAGACTGAATGACCTTTAAAAGGGATTTAAAATTAAACAGATATTTGCAAGGCGGTGTCCCGATCATTTGCTTCTCCCCACAGTACTACGCATCCTGCATGACAACGCAGCCTCTGCATTGTCAGTGCCCTGAGATTACAGATGCTGAAATCGTCACTTAAGAACACAAAGTTGTTACTTTGAACCTACTTCATGTGACCAAAGCTGTCCTGAAATATAACATATAGACACACAATAATTTATTGTGATGCTTGACACAATGGTTTTCTGCGACCGTGTCAGCCCGTTTCCCATCTCGTATCAATGGAAATAATAACACCGGGTGAGACTCATTAATTCACTTGCATTTAAGATCCATCCTGATCAATCCTAAACATCAGAGAGCCATGTGAAAATTGACCAAACATGTTAGGAATATCACTGTACTAAAAACGATTTGCGTAACTTTGAATGTGTCGTAACTTGTAAACGCGGACACACTGCTCAGTTGTTTTGTCGTGTGTTATTTATTATAAAGCCGAAGGTCTTCCAGCAGTGTGATTTTAGCTTCACAGGTTGAACCGGAATTATCCCCAAAGTCTGTACCTTACACTAAATCGATACTGTATAAATCTAGTCTGTAGGTGCAAATTCCTAAGACTGATTATTTCACCACACAGCATTTAATCGGAGAACTGACATTAAGTCAGAAAACTCCACCGCATCCCTCCTTCATGTTGAGCTCTGAAGAGGTTATTTTTATGCCTTGGAAGATGATTATTTCCTCTGGTGTAGGTAAAGAACAATAAACTATGCACAGATCACAAAGTGTTGGAGTAACTCAACAGGCCAGGTGGTATCTCTGGAGGACATGGATCGGCAACCTTTATGGGCCTGTCCCACTCAGGTGACTTCTCAGGCAACTACAGGAGACTATGCGTTGGCCACACGGCTTCTTTCTGGTTGCTGCAAATTTTTCAACATGTTTTCAACATGTTGAAAAATTAGCCACAATGGAGAGTAACGAGAATTCTCATGCCGTGGGTGCAGTGGTAGTGGATCGGCAGGAGGTCGCAGGTTGTCGTAGGTTTTCGAAGGTTGTAGCCAGTGATGACCAGTGGATGGGAAAAAAAACATAAACAGTAGTTTTCAGAACCAAGGATAACCAACCGGTAATGTTAATGTCCGCCAAGCTTCACAGCCGTGTATCTCTGGCTTCTTAAAAGTTGTCTCCACTCCTTCTCCCCACCCTGTCTCCTCCTTCTCCCCCCTCTCCCCCCCCCCTCTCATCCCCCTCTCCCCCCTCTTTTAAAGGACTTTCGTGATCCTTCCCGTACACTGTGCTTTCACCATCTTAATTACAGCGCCAACCTTCCTGTTCATTGTGGTGTGTGTCTGTATCACATTGGCTTTGCACCATGTGAATTTCACTCAGACAGCGCTCTCCCCGCTTGCCCTTTTCCCCGCCCACATAACTGGCTGGTGAAGGAAGCGACGTGTGTATGTGTGTGTGTGTTCCACTCTGACAGTTGCCGTTCCCATCGCCGGTTTTTCAGCGACCTGCTACGACTTGACAGTCGCCAGCAGTCGCCTGAAAAATTGCCTCAGTGGGATAGGCCCATGAGGGTCGGTTCCAGAAATGCTGCCTGACCTGCTGAGTTACTCCAGCACTTTGTATCCCTCACAAGATTGGATTTTTTTTTCAGGTATCACATGGAAGGGAATGGAGGGGTATGGTCTGAGTGCAGGTAGATGGGACTAGGGGAAAACAAATGGTCGTCACGGACTGGAAGGGCCTGAGAGGGCCTGTTTCCGTGCTGTAATTGTTATATGGTTATATGGTTATATGGAAAACAGCTCACCATGAGGTTATATAAACCGAGATCTCCATCAGCCAAAAGGTGATTTGGCACAGGTTGATGCAATAAGCCAGACAGGAGCAAAACATTGTTTCCACTCTTCTGCTATGCTCCCTTCTTAAATAGTGGAATATAATTTGCAATTTTCCAGTCATCTGGTACCACACCTGATTCCAGTGTCAAGTCTAGAAAGATCACTGCTATTGCCTCCACAGTCTCTAAAGCCACTTCTTTCAGAACACGGAGGTGCAGCCATCCGGTCCAAGTGACTTATCTACCTTCAAACCGTTCAGCATCTCAAGCACATTCTCCTTAGTTAGCCGACAATTGGTTCCTTCCGAGTCTGCACGGATACATAAATCATTTGCACAGTAGAATTGACCATCCATGATTAATACACTCAACTGCCTTCCTTCAAATCAAGTGTGAGGTGGAAAACAAGTCACAAACTGTGGACATAAGGTTGTGAAGATTTGTGCTCTACTTATCTGGATTGAAACTAAAAAAATACAAAATATTGAACGAACTCAGTGTGTAAGGCAGCATCACTGGAGAACATGGATAGGTAATATTTCAGGCCGGGACTCTACTTCAGACTGGGAAAGGTCCTGAACTGAAACGTCACCTATCAATGTTATCCAAAAATGTTGCCTGACCTGCTGAAGCACTTTGTGTCCTTATTTTGTAAACTAGCATCTGCAGTTCCTTGTGGATTGAAACCGATATATGTTTACCACAGTGGTCTGACTTTAATTTAGTTAAGTTATGTTTAGTTTTGGAGCAATGTGCTTGATCAATGGTGTCATTTTATTCAAGTGTAGATATCATGCAAGAGAATAATACAACTTCAATCATGCAGGTGGCATTATTTTGAACACTATTTTCAACACATATTGCAGAAAGCAACAGTTGATTAATAATAAAAGATTCAAAGACTGCGTAGAATTGCAGGAATAAACAACTTTGAAGTTGTATTTTAAAATTCCATCGTATGTAGCTACAACAATTTGTTTCACCAATCATTACATAGCCAATTTAGACACCATATCTGAGGAAGAATGTGCTGGTTCTGGAGAGGGTCCAGAGGAGGGTTACAAGAATGATCCCAGGAGTGAGTAGGTTAACCTATGATGAGCATTTGTCAGCACTGGGCCTGTACTCACTGGAGTTTAGAAGAATGAGAGGGGACCTAATTGAAGCATACAGAATAGTGAAAGGCTTGGATAAAGTGGATGTAGAGAGAATGTTTCCATTAGTGGGAGAGTCTAGAAGTAGAGGTCATAGCCACATGTTTAAAGGAAGCTCTTTTAGGAAAGAGATGAGGAGAAATGTCTTTAGTCAGATAGTGGTGAATCTATGGAATTCTCTGCCACAGAAGTACAGGTGTCAGAGGTTATGGGGAGAAGGCAGGATAATGGGATTAGGAGGAGGGAGTAATAGATCAGCCATGATTGGATGGTGGAGTAGACCTGATGAACTAAATGAGCTAATTCTACTCCTATACCTTATGAACTAATGACTAAATTTGTGCAGAAATGTTATACCTTCCAAGGTGGTCTAGACAGTGAAACTAACATTTTATCTTTTGACAGTAAATTAGCAAATCACAAATTATATCACCTATCACCTGACTGTGATTTAAATTTCCAAATGAAAGAAAAAGCCTCACCAACACATAAATTAGTTGTAAATATTGATTCAATCAGAACTATTTAATTGTTCCTTTCAAAGACAAACACACATTAATAGCTGATAGCTGGTCTCATTTAATTTTAAAGCAAAAGGGATACTAAACCAAGTTAGGCTCTACTACACTCAAAAAATACATTGAACAATGTTACATGAGCTGATAAATGCAATAAACTGCTTGCAGATTTAAGAATAAAAATCCTTTGGGGTTAATATTGAAAGAATATTAGCAAATGCCTTCAACAGTGACAGAAAGGAATTTATTATACAATTATGATTGCTGAAGCAGAATTGCCTGCAGTCTTTTGAGGGACAAACTCAATGGAATTCAATAAACAGAAAGCAAGTATTGGTTGCCATTCAGGGCAATATTTGTGGCATATTGCACACGAGATTTTACATTGATAAATTGGGTTTTATATTCTTGTGGTTGTAGTTGAAAGTAATGACATTGTAGAAACACATTATGGCTGAAAAAGATACAATATTTTAATTTTCTTATAGAATAGTTCAAAAGGATGAAGTTTGTATGCAGCAATATCAGGAACAATTGCCTTGATAACCATGAAAGCAATTGACTTGGCCTGGTGGAACCAGAGAAGTATTGTTCTTAAATTATTATTGTCAATTATAGATTATTAGTCTAATAAATGATGTATAAATCTGCAACAGATTCAGGCAGCATTGCTCTATTCACTATTTTATGGAAGGCAATAGCTCACTTTGCTTTAGAAATGGCATGCTCTTACCAAAATGGGAAATTACAAAGTAGTACTAAACACATATACAATTGCACATCAAGTAATCATTTCTAAACTATTACAGTGTTGAGTTTGGGGAAATTTGTTCAGGATGATGGGAAGTTAGCAGATTTTACTTCGGAGTCACGTGAGTGACTACGTGAATAGAAGCCCGTACAGCCGTTGGTGCGTCATGACGTCAGACGCTGGTGCAGTCGGCCGGTTGGAGCAGCAGCGCTCCTCCGAGCGGTAAGTTTAAACGGAGGTAAGGTTTTTTAAAATTTTTACCACAGGTCATTTTCTGCGACGGTTTGGAGTTCTGGTAGATATGTTGCAGAAAGTGAAGAAGGTGTCGGCGAGGCGCTCCGGGGGTAGAAAGGAAAGTGGCCAGGAGAGTGTTGAGGATGGAGGCCCGTCTGGTACACCTGGTCCGGTGCTGGCTACACAGCCAGTGGTTGCGGACCCACTGCCGGGGGGCAGTGGAGGCTTGCCAGTAGGGCGGAAGGCCACTGGCAAGTCTCTGTGGCCCGTAGATGAGTCGGGCCTGGAGGTTATACCCTCCATAGGAGAGTCCGTTTGCTCAGGGCTCTCCCACGTCGAGATTCTATTACAAAAGAATGCTTGACAGGGACCAGCTCCGTGAGGAGGAGTGGTGCCCAAGCCAGGCTGATGGAGAGCTTGTGCTAGCAGCACCTGTTTCAGGGCTGCAGAACTATCCTGCCTGTGAGGAGGATGTTCTATCAGTGCAGTTTGCTGACACTGATTCTATGCTGGGGGAGAGCAGTAAAGGAGTTCGGTTGGAGGTAATTCCGAACATTGCTGGGAAGTTTTCTGAGCGTAGAGAGGCAGGAAAGGCGATTGATGTAGAATTGGCCGAAGCAATTCAGTATATGCTCTCCCACCAGTTACAGGAGCTAGCTATGGATGAAGTAGCAAAAAACTATAAAGCTCCTGTTAATTGTGATCTCCTGAAGGTACCGGTGGTTAATCACCAAATTTGGTCATAGATGGGTATGCTTGCTAGGGCCCAGGAGATGAAGTTTTAAAAAAGTGCTTAACCTGTTGTCAGCAGGTATTACAGCTGTGGTGAAAGTTATTGATACAAGCAATATGGTTGAAGCACACCAGGACGAACTGGGATTCCTTTGTAATGCATTTTGAAATTAATAATATCGGGAGGGCCGCTATTAGGCCAGTGCTAATCCGAATTTGGCGCGTTTGTGCAAACCGACCAGTGTACCACCACGAAATCTGTTGTTTGGTGGTAACCTTGCAAAAAGGGTCAAAGACTGTCATGAGGTTGTTTAAAACCATGGCCCTCATTAAGCCAGCTGGCAAGCAAGGCAAAAAGGGTTCTCTACAAGAAGTTGAGGACAACAAGGTCCGCAAGGAAAGATGCAGGTAAGGAATATAACATTGACAGACGATGAATTAACTGATGTTCCTGTTCAAATTGGGGAAGGTTAAAATTGTTTCTCAAACAATGGCAGCAGTTGACATCAGATTTGTTCATACTTAGTAGTATTGAAGGGGTGAAAAATTGAATTTTACTCTAAGGACAGTCTACCTAATCAACATTTTCCTAGTCGTAAACGTATTTTTTCAGATGAGGAAAATGTGCTAATTCAAGCAGAGATTCAGTCGTTACATAAGAAAGGGGTAATTGAGCCTTCTGTCTATCAAAGTCAACAATTTCTGTCAAGTATATTTCCCAGATCTAAAAAGACTGGGGGATGTAGAATTATTCTGGATTTATCGAGTTTGAACAAATTTGTTTGTTATAGGCATTTCAAAATGGAGACCTTTACCACGGGCAAACATCTAGTGTCCAAAGGGTATTATATGGCGACCATTGATTTAAAGAATGCGTATTACTCAGTGTCTATTCATGGTGATGATAGAAGATATTTGAAATTTATTGGGATGACTGAGCTGTGGCAATTCAGGGCATTGCCGAATGGATTAACTTCAGCTCCTAGGTAAAACCTGTTAGCATTACTTAGAGCTCAGGGGCATGTGGTAATGGCCTATTTAGATGATATTCTGATTGTTGGAAAGACATGCTGAAACTCAATCATCAGTTTCAGTTGTTAAAACACTTTTGAACAAATGGGATTTGTTATTCACCCAGATAAATCTAAATTATCACCAGTCCAAATTATTGATTATCTGGGATTTACCATTAATTCCAATCACATGTTGGTAACTTTGCCCAGGGATAAATTGAATCAGTTAATTGAGGACTGTGTTAATCTCGTTGGAGAACAACGGCCTTCGATTAGACAAGTAGCCAGTTTAATTGGGAAGTTTGTTGCAGCATTTCCAGCTGTGCAGTATGGTCCTCTGCATTATCAACAATTACAACGATCAAAGGAACAGGCACTGAGAATACAAAGGGGCCATTTTGATAGGCCTATGCAGTTGTCAGCTGGGGCGATTGCTGACATACAATGGTGGATAGTACATGTTTCAAAAAGTTTAGGAAGGCTTTGGTGGAACCACCGTCACTGATATTACAGACTGATGTAAGTGCACTGGGTTGGGTGCAACAGATATGTCTTCTAGTTGTGGAGGCAGATGGAATGTGGATGAGACATCGCTTCTTCAATTAAGAGGGATTAATTATTTAGAGTTGTTGTGCACCTGGTATGGGCCCAAAGCTTATTGTTCTACAAGGAGGGATCTGCATGTGCAGGTTCAGATTGACAACACCACAGCAGTGGCATATGTAAACCACATGGGTGGAGTTAAGTCACAGTCTTGTGATAGACTGGCTAACCAGATTTGGAGCTGGTGTATTGACCAAAATATCTGGCTTTCAGCACTTTATTTGCCAGGAAGGTTCAACACGGTAGCTGACACTAGGTCACATCAGTTTAATGACAACATTGAATGGATGTTAAATCAGGATGTATTTAACCAAATGATTGTTCAGTATGGATTGCCAGATATTGACTTGTTTGCATCTCGATTAAATCATCAGTTACCTAGATATGTTTCATGGGAACCAGATCCTGAGGCAGTAGCAGTGGATGCGTTTTCGCTGCATTGGGGAGGAATTTTTGTGTATGTATTTCCTCCATTCTGTCTCATCAGCAGATGTTTGCAAAAGATCAAGGAGGACTCCGCTTCAGGAGTATTGGTAGTGCCAGATTGGCCTACACAAGCATGGTTTCCCGTTGTATTACAAATGGCTAGGGAGCCTTACATGCTTATGCCCAAGAATAAAAATCTACTGGTAAATCCAGTCACTGGGGATCAGCATCCTTTATATGATCGTATTGATCTGTTAATTTGCAGATTTTAAGGAGGCCAATACCTGGGGAGAGGACTGTCTCATCGGACTGTGGATATTCTCACGTTGGCCTGCAGGGATAGTACACAGCAGCAATATATCACCTATATAAGGAAGTGGGAGCAATTCTGCCTACAGCAGAATATTGTATATCACACTGCAGGGATCACGGACGTATTGGAGTTTTGTCAACTCTTTATTTCGACCAAAAATTAAGTTACAGTGCGATTAATTCAGCCAGAAGTGCTCTGTCTTCTTATTTACCTATGAATGCAAAATTGCATACAGTAGGGAAACATCCGTTAGTTTCACGATTCATGAAGGGAGTTTTTCAATTCTAATCCTCCTAAACCCAGGTATGCCGGTATTTGGAATGTGAGTGAGGTTCTTATGGTTCTTCGCCAGTGGGCTCCAGTTACAAGCCTATCTATAGCCAAATTATCTATGAAGGTGGTCATGCTTATGGCGTTGGTTTCAGCTCAACGTGTACAAACATTGCAAAAGCTACGGCTAGATAGAATGCATGTGTCGGCAGATGCCATTATATTTTATGTCTATGATTTGCTTAAACATAATAGAAGAGGCATGACAGGATGTAAGATTGTGTTTTCAGCATACCCCGCAGATGATCGCTTGTGTGTAGTCTCACATTTATCTCGTTACATTGAGATTACTAAACCCCTGAGTTGGCTTTGTTTATTAGTCACAATAAACCACACAGTAAGGTGTCGGTGCAAACGATTTCAAGGTGGCTAAAGCAGGTCCTGGCAAATGCAGGAATTGATACTGATAAATTCAAATCTCATTCCACCAGGGCGGCATCAACTTCCGCGGCAAGGGCGATGGACTTGCCAATAGACCATATCCTCGCGGCTGCAGGATGGTCCAGTGAGCTAACTTTCAGAGGTTTTATCACAAGCCGATTTCAAGGCTCGGGGTGTTTGCTGATTCTGGTTTCAGTACTGTTACACTTTTCCCCTGAGTTAGAGGGGTTTGTTATGATTTGTTTGTAAATAAACTGTTATTCATTTAACAAATGTAATTACTGATGCATGATTGATTGTTAACGACTTTTGAGTCAATCCAGGCAGTGTGAACGTCGGATTTCGGTCTGCGGCGTGAATTCACAGTGCTTTGAAGTCTTCACGTAGTCACTCACGTGACTCCGAAGTAAAATAGTAAGATTAAACGAGAACATACCAGTTTGAAGTTTGATCTTTATTTTATGAGGAGTCGAGTTGAGGGACTACGTGCCCTCCGCTCCCACCCTCATAGATCTCATCTGGTAGTTCTAGTTTTATCATCTTACCATTATACTACAGTCATTGTTAGCTGTGAATTCATTCCGCTGCTTTGAAGATTGACGCACCAACGGCTGTACGGGCTTCTATTCACGTAGTCCCTCAACTCGACTCCTCATAAAATAAAGATCAAACTTCAAAACTGGTAAGTTCTCATTTAATCTTACTATTTTGCTTTACATGTCTATCTATTTTGCAGAGTTAAAATCAAAAGGTAGAGGCTGTGGTGAAAATGTGCTACAATATTCCACAGGGTCTTGTCCATTCAGGCAAGCCCAAGCAGAGCCAAAACAAGCAGATGTAAAATTGTTTCATTATACTATAGGAGAGGAGGATAACATTGAGCGTTTAGTCTTACAACAATCCGTTGAATTGACATCAAACTCATCTAGATTAACAAGTTTTAAATGTTCCAAATACTGATTAAATATTTATTAAAATGCATATTTATATAATTAAGCAATATATCATCTTTCAAGTTGACTGTACCTGACAAAGCATATCTTATAGTTAAAGTTTGCACAACAATAACGGTGAAGGACAAAAAGTGATGCGGTTTTAACAGATTGAATGCTTCGCTTTTGGCTTCTTTAAGTTGTAACCATTGCAAATCAATTGTTTTGCTCAAATACTTAAGCATTCTGAACAAATCTTAATGTTTTTTTTATAAATTAAGAATAGCCTTACCTTGCTAAGCTGTTCTTTGACAATCATCCATCTAATATAAAGAGTCTGGGATCAAAGCTATTGTGTTGGTGGCTGCTGTTTGTGGTCCAATAGACTTAACATAATGTCAGTTTCCAAATATGAAGTCCGTTGACTAATCTGCAATGGTGGTTTGCCCTTTGCCATATAGGTTTTCACTGTTTTTAGGCTTTGAAGCAAGCATTATACAAAATTATAAACAATAAGTATTCAGGACTCTTGTATATTCCATGCAATCTTCCAATTCACAACTCATGTTCAGTTGTGTGCTAATACCAGCAAGGTATGAGGACTAATTGCAATACCCACTATTAGATAAGCTGCCTCAGGAACATATCCGCAGTGGAAGCTTGACACTCTATTATAATCCTCATTATATCTGGGTCTCCTTGTTCAGACAAATGGCGCAATTACAAGCCAGTTATGCACCAGAAAAATGCCAGAATGTACTTTCATTGATAGACATGACATACGTTATTTCCTATTTTAGCCAAAGTAAAGCATTTAACAAAATACCAAAAGCTCACCAAATGAAAGCAAGTGAAGCACCAAATGGATTTCACATTTAACACTAATTGCATTTTGAATTACTAAATATTGCAACATCAGTTGGAATCGGGTTAGTAAACCAAACCTGCAGATGAAATATCCCTTAGGAATTTGGTTTGTCATAACATTTCAAGTAATGAATCTCCCCAAATACCTGTAAACTATTGCATAACTTTCTGATAGCTACTTCATATTCAAAACACTGGGACTCACTTTACAATTGGACACTAGCCTCATTAACAAAGATCAGTCCTGGTGCTTCATCCCTTTTCCACTATGCTGAGTGATTGATTCTGAATAGTTGACAGCTGGGCTGCCATGTAAATAGATTTCTATGCAAAAGGGAGGTGTTCCATTCTGGATGTTGGAAACCAAGGACAAAGCTAAGAGTAATTGTGCAAACAGCTTGAAGTGCTCTCCCTGCTGTTGCTAATGGACTGGGATTGACATTGATGGTGATCACAGGGAAGTTTATGGAGCACATCTGCCTGGTGACTCACAGTGGGCTGTGCTATCCTCAATGTAGAACTTGATGTGTGACTGAAATTAATTGTCAGTGTAGAGGTCACGGAAGGAGTCCGTTCCCAATCTGTTGCATTCTATGTATGATGGATTTTACTTCGGAGTCACGTGAGTGACTTCGTGAAGACCCCGCCAGCACGCATGCGCAGCATATCGTCGCGCGCATTTGCATCGGCAGGCTGGGGGGGGGGGGAGTGCGCGCTCTCCTCCGGCTCCTTCATAATGCCGGCAGGTAAGTACTTACCTTCACTCCACAGGATGGACAAGGGCAAGAGGAAGGCGACGCTGTCGAGGAGCCGAGCTGCATCAACCAGCCAACGGCCCTTGTCCCCGGAGCTGCAAGCACCACCGGCAGCTTCGAGACACGTGGGGGCAAGAATGCAGAAGTCGGGCGCTCCCGCTACTTTAGCGCCCGACTCACCCGAGTGGTTTACCACCCCGGAGCTGGATGCAACGGATCCAGACTTCGAGCCCTCTTCCCCCAAGAAAAGAGGGGGGAAACAGGTACGTGCAAAGGGGCCTCGCTCATCGCTAGCGACTTCACCCCGAGTTCCAGTAGACCCGAGGGGGCTGGGCCGGGAGACAGCTGCACTACAGGGGAGCCCTACAGCTGTGCTCCACCACGTACCACTGCCAGGGAGATCTGCCATAGAGCATTCTGGCAGATCTACTGCTGCGTCGAGCAGGCCTGCAGGAGCAGGTGCCGCCGACAAAACACCCTGTCAGGCTGCGGTCAAGGGCGGAGGTGGCAGCAGTAGACGGTCGGTCAGCTCAGCTCTGGGAGCAGCCGACCATGTGCCTCCACACCAAAAATTGGGCGATTGTGGAGGTAAGCCTGCACGGACTCCGGGGAGCCAGGTTCCGGGGGCCGGCGCCGATCCAACTCACCTGCCTTCGTATCAGACAGATGGGCCGCCACAGTCTGGAAGAAGACAGACTAGCGGAGAGTCCGTGCGGGTCGTATGAGCCTACTCGGGCGGTAGGCCACGACGACCTGCCATTGGACCCTAGACAGCACCTTACGGAGGTGTGGTCCGATGGTGGAAGCCCCAGGGATTTCGCAGGGCCTGGGGAAGTCGGCTTGTCCGCTGCACATAGCAGGGACGGTCGCATAGAGCGGTTGGAGTTCTTAGTGGAGCAACTCCTCCAGCGGGACCGGGAACGGGAAGAGCGGGACTCACGGGCATCCACAAGCCGTGCAAGGAGTCCTCTCAGCATCTCGTCATCACCAGCCAGAAGTGCTAGCAGTTGCCCAGCCGCTGTGTTTGAAGACGACCCGGGACAGCCAGTGACCGCTGAGCCAGAGCATGAGGAGGATATGCTGGACGTGGTGGGCAAGTTTGCCGCAACTACACAAACAGGGGAACCCCTGCACCACAAACTACCGGGCACCATTGATTACCTGACTACTCACCAACCCAGGTACTCAATGATACTATGGAGAAAATAAAACCGCCCGAGAACTGCATCAACCTCAGTGTGCCTTTGTTTAATGCCCAGATCTGGGGACACTTGAGTACGGCCACCAGGATGTAGTATGTCCGCCTCCAGCGTATCTTAAAGGTCCTCTCCACGGGCATAACGGCGTTTGCTAGGACCCTTGACGGGGATAATGTGTCCAGTGAACAACAAGATGCCCTGGCACTCCTATGCAACGCCCAGTATGAGATCAACTGCCTGCGTAAGAGCTCCATTAAGCCCACACTCAACCCCAAATTCGCGGGGTTGTGCCGTCCATCAACCGCTCCACCGCCTCATCAATTGTTTGGAGACCTGTCCAAACAAGTGAAGGAACTGGACGAGGAGGCCAAAACAGCTGGCCTCATGAAACCTCCTACGGCTAGACTTCACCCATACCACTGGCAACAGCCACACACAAACTGGAAACCACAACTGCCGGACAGGACACAAAGGACCTATCCACCTCCACTTCCCCAAACACAACGACCTTTTTTAGGACAAGGCCAACAGCGGCCTGCAAGGAAGATGCGGCCGCCATCCCGACAACCTCCACAATGTCCACCCAAAACGCCATACGTGATGAACCGTCGTTAACCATGGAGGTAAGGGGGCCTGGTTCCTCTCAGACCGTAGCATCCCCTCCTGCACAAATTTGTGGGCGATTGCGGGCTTTTTTGGGAATATGGAACACTGTCACTACAGTTGAGCTTATTTTACATGGTGTTCAAGGCTATGTTATAGAATTTATTGGTGGTATAAATCCCCCTACCCAGCATTCGCCTCATAGGAAATTTACACTATCCCAAAAAGAGGTGGAGGCAGGACATGCTGAAATTATACGGCTAGCAGCAAAAGGGGTAATTGGCAAAACAACGCATGAACCTATTGAGTTTGTGTCCAACATTTGCACCAGAATTAAAAAAGATGGGGGATGTCGGATTATAATAGACCTAACTGAGCTGAACACTTTTGTACAATATACCCACTTCAAAATGGATACTTTTGAAACAGCCAAGCAGATGCTTTACCCAGGGTACTTTATGCGATTTAAAAGATGCATACTATACGGTGCCCATCTCTGAGGCTCACAGGAAATTTATAAAGTTTGTCTGGAAGGATCAATTATGGGAATACAAGGCATTGCCCAATGGAATCACCACAGCCCCTAGACTGTTTACAAAATTAGTAAAACCTATATTGGCTCTTCTCCGACAACAAAATTATATGGTTATGGCATATTTGGATGATATTCTTATAGTGGGTCAGACCCTCCAATTGGCTACACGGGCAGTGGTTGCAACTAAGGCTCTCTTCGAGAAGCTGGGATTTGTAATCCATCCAGACAAGTCAAAATTGCACCCGGTACGGGTTATGGATTATTTGGGGTTCACCCTAGACACCAACTTAATGAAGATTTTTGGAGACATTATAGCTCACTATGGGACACCAGATATTGACCTTTTTGCGTCCAGGTTGAACCATCAGATACCAACGTATGTGTCTTGGGAACCAGACCTTGGGGCAATAGCAATGGATGCGTTTTCTATCCATTGGGGGAAATGGTTTTGCTACGCATTTCCCGCATTTTGCCTCATCAGTCGGGTATTGCAGAAAATTAAACTGGACTCTGCAACTGGCATATTGATCATTCCCGACTGGCCTACACAGTCATGGTATCCGATGGTCGTTAAAATTTTAAAACAACCATGGATTTCGATTGGGAAACACCCCAAATTGATTACTCACCCCATTACGGGGGATAGTCATCCATGCCATGGTCACCTAAACTTGTTGGCCTGCAGGTTCTGAAAAGGACCACTCATCAAGGCGGGCATCTCACCACGAGCCATGGAACTCATCTCAGCATCATGCCGAGAATCAACTCGGAAGCAGTACCTCACGCAGATCAGAAAGTGGGAGGCATTCTGTGCTCGTACCAACAAGACTTCCAACACAGCAACTATACCTGATGTCCTGGAATTCCTAGCTGGCCTCCATTTCGATGCTGGCCTTAGCTACAGTGCCATCAACAGCGCCAGGCGTGCGCTGTCCTCATACCTGGATATAGGTATAGGCTCCAACCACCTGGTGTCTAAACTCATGAGGGGAGTGTTCAACACGAACCCTCCGCGACCCAGATATACTTTCACGTGGGATGTGGGGATCGTGCTGACTCTACTGAGGAGCTGGGCTCCAATGAATGAGCTACCACTGAAACAGTTCACCCTCAAGGTGGTGATGCTGATGGCACTGACTACAGCCCAACGAGTCCAAACGTTACAAAAACTGCGACTGGACAGCATGGTGGCCACCCCTGGTCAAATAAATTTCTTTGTCCAAGATTTATTGAAGCAGTACAGGCCAGGGGTTCATGGGCTGCAGTTGGAGTTTTGGGCATACCCTGTAGATGCCACTCTCTGCATAGTCACCCATCTCCACCATTATATCAGAATTACAAGAGCCATCAGGAAGAAGGAGCAGGGGCTCCTCATCAGCCACAAACCTCCGCATCATCGGGTGACTGTACAGACTATCGCCAGGTGGCTCAGGGTGGTGCTGGATGCAGCAGGAGTTACTACTAACATTTTAAAATCTCATTCCAATAGGGCTGCATCCACATCAGCGGCGAGGGCCATGGAGGTGCCCATGGACCACATCCTCACCACCGTGGGCTGGGCCAGTGAAGAAACCTTTCAACGGTTCTACAATAAGCCACTGGTCGCCCCTGCGACATTCGCAGAAGCTGTGCTGGGAACCGCTCAGTGAATGTCTGTACCCGAATTAGGGGTTATTTGTTTGTTTTATTTGATTAATAAATTGTATTACTTTTTCAGCCAGTTTCGACTGAACTGCATTAACAGCCTTCCTCCATCAGACTTGCGGCAGTGTGATAGCATGGACGTTGTCCAGGGCGTGAAATCACAGAGCTTTGAAATCTTCACGAAGTCACTCACGTGACTCCGAAGTAAAATAGTAAGATTAAACGAGAACTTACCAAGTTTGAAGGTTGATCTGTATTTTACGAGGAGTCGCGGTGAGGGATTTCGTGCCCCCCGCTCCCACCCTCTATCATAAGGTCAACTCGGAAGTTCTACGTTCTTCATCTTACTATTTTTAGACATGGTGCGTTCTGTGATTCAACACCGCTGCTTTGAAGGATGCTGCGCATGCGTGCTGGCAGGGTCTTCACGAAATCCCTCACCGCGACTCCTCGTAAAATACAGATCAACCTTCAAACTTGGTAAGTTCTCGTTTAATCTTACTATTACTTTTTACCTGATCGGTACCCTATTCTTGCATTTGTTTCTGACAGTGCCAGTGCTTCATGATATGAAATTACTTGGTGTGCATTCCTGTCAGGTTGCATTACAGCTAATCTAAGTTTCTTTGCAGCTTCTACCACAGTTTGGAAGTTAAGGAGTAACAGGTATATTGGAATGCTTCTGAGCAAGATACCATTCTTACTTGGACATTTATCACAGTTTCTCTAATGATAGCCGTTGAAAGTCCTGAATTCTTCTACTAACAACATCATGAACTAGGAAAGGACTGTATCCATCCTCTCAAGAACAACCAGGAACTGTTCACAACCTTGGCATTCTGTTTTCTGTATCCACTCTACCACCACAAAGTCCTACTTTAACCAATGTAACAATAATTTGTTTATTTAGAAACCCTCACCTCTGCCTTGACATCCTCTGTTGATTATATCAATGCTTAACCAGTTTCCTCTGGTCTGTAAAAGTATCCAAAATCCAAGTATGTTTGTCGAACTACTATATCTGTGCCTGTTGCCCAGCTAACAATAACTCATCCTCGTTTTCACATTCCACTATAATCTCTCTCTGTAACCGCTCCAGCCCTACAACTCTCCAGCACTGGTATCTTGCAAATGGTGGATCTCATCCCTTAACCAAAGGCAGCCTGGCTTTTAGTTGCTCCACAGACCTCAGCCCCATGATGCCAAAGTCACCAGGCCAGCGATCGGTGCACTCCTTTCTGGCAACCCCCAGCATGGGTTCACCCCCGCTCAACAATGAAAAGTCCATGCTGAGCCTGCTTCTGATGCTCTGGGCACGACTCCGGGAAAGGCCGCATCAATCCAAGCTATTCGGCCGCGAGAGTGGAGGCGGATGGATGATTCAATTTCTGGATGGTTCTCCACAAACAACAAAGGAATCAGTATCATTTATGTCACATCATCATTAAACGATCACATCATCATTGAAATAGAGACTGGAAGCAGCACAGCTAATAGAGCCGCTGCCTGCAACACCAGAGACCTGGGTTTGATGCTGACCTTGGGTGCAGTCAGCGTGGTGTTTGTATATACACACTGCGACCATATGCTCCGTTTTTTTCCCACATCCCAAAGACATGCTGGTTTGTCGGTTAATTGGGATCTGTAAATATTGTGCCTAACGTGTAGGATATGGATACAAAAGTGGGCTCACGTAGAACTAGTGTGAATGGGTAATTGATAGTCAGCATGGACTCAGTGAGTCAAAGGGCCTGTTTCCAGGATGTATTTCTAAATAGATAGAACTAAACTTTAACATGCAGTGGTGGCTACCAACATTTTGAACCAGATTAATGAGTGAGATGGGTGTGAGGCATAACAGAGGACAACCTTGTGTCCATTCTCAATCCTTGCTGGAAATTATAACCTTAAACTATTGTAAAATTGTTCAAGGAGTTTGCATAATGAACTCCAGTTCTAGTTGTTATGTGCAGACAAAAACATGAGAAGAAACATATGTCTTCTCTCCAGCTTGCTTTTATTTCTTTCATTGGCTGCATTATATTGACAAGCCAGAAATTGTCTATTAGCTTTAGATTCCTTTGCTGCAATTCTTGTGCTGATGGCGCGAAGTATAGGCAATAAAGTGGATGAGCTTGAGGCTCAGTTAGAAATTGGTAAGTATGATGTTGTGGGAATTACAGAGACATGGCTGCAAGAGGACCAGAGCTGGGAACTGAATATTCAAGGGGATACGTCCTATTGAAAAGACATGTGGGCAGAGAGGGTGGGGTAGCTCTGCTGGTGAGGAATGAAATTTAGTCCCTTGCGAGGGGTGACATAGAATCAGGAGACGTAGTCAGTATGGATAGAACTGAGGAATTGTAAGGGTAAGAAGACCCTAATGGGAGTTATCTACAGGCTCCCAAACAGTAGCCTGGATATAGGGTGCAAGTTGAATCAAGAGTTAAAATTGGCATGTTGCAAAGGTAATGCTACAGTTGTTATGGGAGATTACAACATGCAGGTAAACTGGGAAAATCAGGTTGGAACTGGACCCCAGAAAGGTAGTTTGTGAAGTACCTCTATGATGGATTCTTAGAGCAGCTTGTATTGGAGCCTACCAGGGAGATGGCAATTCTGGATTTAGTGTTGTGCAATGAACTGGATTTGATAAGGAAACTCGAGGAAAAGGAGCCATTAGGAGGTAGTGACCATAATATGATGTTTTAATCTACAATTGAGAGAGAGAAGGGAGGAGGTGTCGGTATTACAGTTGAACAAAGGGGACTATGGAGCCATGAGGGAGGAGTTGGACAAAGTTGACTGAAAAGATACCCTTGCAGTGTAACAGTGGAACAACAATGGCAGGTATTTCTCGGAATAATGCAGAAGGTGCAGGTTCGGTTCATTCCAAAGAGGAAGAAAGGTTCCAAGGGGAGTAAGGGGCGACCGTGGCTGACAAGGGAAGTCAGGGAGAATGTAAAAATAAAATAGAAGAAATATAACATAGCAAAGATGAGCGGGAAGGCAGAGTTTTGGGTAACTTTTAAAGAGCAACAGAAGATAACTAAAAAGGCAATACGGGGAGAAATGATGAGGTATGAAGGTAAGCTAGCCAATAATATAAACGAGGATAGTACAAGCTTCTTTAGATATGTGAAGAAGAAAAAACACCATCTCTTGGTTCCCTACTGAGCCATTTATCGATTTATCTTGGACATACATTATCACTCCTGCCTCACTGTTTGTTCAAAGTTCTACTATACTATGGACAATAGACAATAGACAATAGGTGTAGGAGTAGGCCATTTGTCCCTTCGAGCCAGCACCGCCATTCAACGTGATCATCCATAATCAGTACCCTGTTCCTGCCTTCTCTCCATATCCCTTAACCCCGCTATCCCTAACATCTCTCTCTAACTCTCTTTTGAAAGCATCCAGAGAACCTGCCTCCACCGCCCTCTGAGGCAGAGAATTGTGAATTCCACTCACAACTCTCTGTGTGAAAAAGTTTTTCCTAATCTCCGTTCTAAATGGCCTACCACCTATTCTTAAACTATGGCCCATGGTTCTGGACTCCCCCAACATTGGGAACATGTTTCCTGCCTCTAGCGTGTCCAAACCCATAATAATCTTATGTTTCAATAAGATCACCTCTCATCCTCCTAAATTCCAGAGTATACAAGCCCAGCCGCTCCAATCTTTCTTTTTCAGCCACCTTTTGAGATATTTTAGAGATTGGACTGCATCATTGCTATTTGTGGCTGCAGACTTTGCAGGCCTTAATGGCAGTAAATGCCAATTTCAAAATGTCCAGTTTCAAAGTGAAAGGCCATGATTTTTGAATGTGAAGTTTATAACAGGTCGTTACAAAAGAAAAGTTATAGCTTTAATATAATGGGGGAAAAATAAATAACTCCTTCAGCATTGTTCTGTGGCACAAATCTCCTGTGTAATAAATCAGATTTTTTTTCCAGTTGCTTATGTGTCCTACTTAGACTGGATAAACAATGTGCCTCAATTTGTATTCACAAACTGTAACACAATGCTTAGCATCAAAACGTCCACTGTATTTTATGCTCATAATTGCCTTTCTGCACAAGGACCCTGGGGAAGGGGAATGTATGGTGCTGGTGAAGATGGTGGCAGTCAATAAAAAAGTAATTAAAAGCTGAGGTTTGTAAATGTTCACCACTGGGAAGTCTTTTTACAACATTAGGAAATATTTTACATTTCTTTTTGCCTTTGACATGCGTTATACAGTATGTGGGGAATTCCATGAAAATAGCAATGTAAATGACCTCTCTAACTGCAGCTCTGTTATCCTGCAAAGCGGTGTAAATCAACAGACATATAATCAATAACAATTTTTTGGTTCAGTTAAGAAGATTATGCAGTGTTTCCAAGGTGGTCTCCCTTTTCAAAAGAAAATTCAGCTGCATGTCAGAATAATAGTCCACAATTGTAGACAAAAACTGTTACAACTCAGTTTCTTGCAAATTCAAGCCCATGTATTATTTAAGATGACATTATGTAAATACAGTAGCTTGCACAATAAGCAGTGCAAATTTGGTAGACATAATTCAGATGACCCATATAACAGTACAATAGAACACTATTTCAAAGCAATATCTTTTCACATCTTGGGATAGATGAGGTTTGAGGTCAGGGTTTATAATATTACAGCAAAGAGTTTGAGATTGAAATACGGGGAGGATTGCTTCGTAATTATTATTTAGTTTTGTTTAGTTTATTGTCACATGTACCTCGGTACAGTGAAAAGCTTTTGTTGCATGCTAACCAGTTAGCAGAAAGCCAATACACGATTACAATCAATCAATTTACTGTGTATAGATACATGATAAGGGAATAACATTCAGTGCAAGGTAAAGCCAGTAAAGTCCGATCAAAGATATTCAAAGGGTCACCTATGTAGTTCTGCACTGCTCTCTGGTTGTGGTAGGATGATTCTGTTGCCTGATAACAGCTGGGAAGAAACTGTCCCTTAACCTGGTGGTGTACAATGGACGACCACAGAATTATTGGAAATGACTATTATCCAAGAATTAACACAAGAAGGGATAATTGGCATTCATATCAAATAGTCTGATATGATTAAATTTTAACCTAGCAGAACATAAAACATTTATTATACTTAAAATATTTTGTTGTGTTATCTCGGAGCACATACTGAGCACAATATGATAGCACTTATTTGTTACTGGCGGTATCTCCACATGGTATTAATAAATAAAAAAATGTGATTGTTTAATGAAAGCATTTCACCTCTGTTATGTTTAACTATAATGTAATTGTTTTAGTTCAGGGATTAGTTTTCCACTCCCATTGCTAATAAACAGAGGATATATGGCACATTGGTGGATTTGCAGCCACATTTAGACCAGACCATGTACGGATGGCATATCTCCTTTCATGAAGGACTTTGATCAGCTAAGTGGTCTTTTACAGCAATCCAACATTCTGATTGACACCATTACTGATGTTAGCTTCTATTTCAGATTTATTTAATGTCTTGACCTTAATTTCACAAGTACCAAGGCGAGATTAGAACTCGTAGTGACACAGATGCTGGAACCATGAGCAAAAAACAAACTGCTTGAGGAACTCAGTTGACTAGGCAGGATCTGTGAAGGGAAATGGACAGATAATGTTTTGGATCAATCTGAAAAGTCCGGTCCTGAAATGTTGTCTGACATTTCCTTCCACAGATGCTGAATGACCTGCTGAATTCCTCCAGCCGTTTGTTTTTTGTTCTGAATTCATGTCTCTGGATCAATGGTCATCACTTTGGATGCTATTGCAGCAACTTAACCACAATTCTATTGAACCCAATAGTTAGTCAAGACATTTTTAACAGTAAGCACAAAGGGACATATTTGCTTAATAGGTATCTCCTTTAAACACATTAATGCAGTTTGTGCATTATTGTGTTTCCAATTCCGCAATTATAGATGTCGCATGCATTACAGAATTTAAACTACGGGAAAGAATCAAATTAATTAGATTGGAAAGACTTTCCAGCACAGAGAGTTGTCAGCTCCCATAGCTCATAGCTGTTCTATGGCTATGTTTAGAAACAAGGAACTCCAGATGCTACTTTACACAAAAGAACGCAAATTGCTCACGTAACACAGTGGGTCAAACAGCATCTCTGCAAAATATGGATTGATGGTGTTTCAGGTTGAAACTTTTCTATGAAGAAGGGTCCTGACCCAAAAGGTCACCTAACCATGTTCTCCAGAGATGCTGCCTGACCCGTTGAGTTACTCCAGCACTTTGTGTCCTTCTATGCCTGTGTTTGTTTCCCAGCCTAGTTTAACAATGTCAAAATAATAACAGAAACAACTGTTGCACCCCAACAACATAGTCTTCTGTTATTCTCTTCCTAATGTATTTACCCATTTTCCCCTTGCTTCAACTATTTTCATATTCTATTCATCTTTTGAGTGAAGAAATTTTTCCTGATTTTTTTTTTTTTAATTGAATTTATTGATGATCTGCTTAAACTTGTGACTCTTTCTTGAAATACCTCTTTTTAAGACATTGGCTTTATTTCCTTTTCTACAGATGGGAGGTGGAGTATATCCTGATGGTTACAACCTCCCAGTTATGGTAATATAGTTGTGCTTCATGTGATTGAATGTATAGAAATTAGGACAAATAGATTTATCTCCGGAGGTACAATTAATTAAAAAATATAGATGTGTTTGTTGAGCTCATTATTGTAGGATTTTAACCATTCTCAAAGATCGCAAATTCCCTGAACTAGTGAATAGATAAGGGTTTTAGTGCATACAGTGATAACAGTAACCATAATTATTAAAATACATAATCATTCAACGTATAGAAATTAAGATGCTTCCTGTAAGCAATGTTGGCTCAGATGGTTAAACAAGCAAGCAATGGAAGGTTCAATCAGGCAACAAGCAACAGTACGGAAGAAGCAGGGCTTCGTGCTGAATGGCTGGTAGAATGAATGGTGGTGATAGGATGTGGGTGCAGAGAAGGTTTAGCAGAGGAGGTTTAAGAGACTTTTGCATAGGTATATGGATATGCAGGGAATGCAGAAACTGTATATAAATTATGTGCAGGCAGATAAGCGTTGGTCGGCATCATGTTTGGCACAGACATTATGGGCCAAAGGGACTTTTCCTGTACTCTACTGTTCTGTGTTCTACAATAGGCCAAGGCAGGCCATGGACAGTTGGCACTGAACTCCATCTCAAAGCCATCAATTGCCACTCTCCTATACAGTAGACACAAAATGCAGGAGTAACTCAGCGGGACAGGAAGCATCTCTGGAAAGAAAGAATGGGTGATGTTTTGGTTTGAGACCTTTCTTCACCCATTCCGTCTCTCCACAGGTGCTACCTGTCCTGCTGAGACACTCCTGCATTTTGTGTCTATTTTCGATTTAAACCAGCATCTGCAGTTCCTTCCTACACATTTTCTCTGCCACTCTCCTATCTTCTATTTCTGTGCCTGAGGTATGTTGGTATTCCATTAGTGCCTTACAATGTCAGTAATTAGACTGATTAGGGACCTTGTGGGCTTCTTCCTGATGAGCCTGATGAAAGGTGCTTTCCAACTATTTATCTTGTCTACTCAAGTCTCATCACTACCCAGATATCATTGTCAGGATACTTTCAAGGGATAAAGGGCCTGTCCCACTGGCTCGACTTTTCAGCGACTGTCTTTGACCTTCAAACTCGAGGGCACGCGCCTGAAAAACCTTGACCTGGATCGACCGTCAGCGATTAAACCACAAACCAGATTGACTGTCTGCACACACACACACACACACACACACAAACACATCGCAAAGGCGGGGGCCAGGGAAAATGCGGGTGCGCTATCTGAAATTCACACCCACGATGAACAGGAAGGTAAACGATGGCTGGCACAGTACGGTAAGTCCTTTAGAGAGCACGGAGAAGCGGGGGAGAAGGGGGGGAGAAGGGGGGGGGGGGGGAGAAGGGGGGGGGGGGAGAAGGAGTGGAGACACTTTTAAAAAGCCAGACAACATTTAATAAAGTTTAGCAGGCATTTAACATTACCATAGCACACTCCTTTGTTTCCTGCATAAAACTCCATAAATTTTGGAATGATATTTTTGAAATTTTCACAAAATTATTTAAAATAAAATTGAACCCCAATGCAGAACTGATTATCTTTGGAACAATGGAAGTCGGCTTTGAGCTGACTTCGTTCCAAAAGAGTTTCCTTAACTATGGCTTAATAACGGCAAAAAAACATATTAAAATTCTGGAAAAATGCACCCACACCAACGCTTAAAATGTGGATTTCAAACATGTCTGAAATTTTACACTTCGAAGATATGAGATTCGTCCTAGCAGGCAAATCAGACCAATTTTTAAAGATCTGGTCTCCCTTTATCAACTTATTACAAGCATATGGTGCAACATAACCCTGGAAATTAACTGTTTCAGAACGGGTGAGGGGTGTGTAAAGATACGAAGCAGGTATATCCCTTTTATTTTCTTTATATCTTCTTTTTATTTTTTCTTTGTTTTGTTTTCCTGTTTTTTTTTTCTCTTTCTCGTGCTTTATATCTTTATGGGCTCTTTCTCTCTACTTTTTCACCAACTATCAATATCACTACCTTACCTAACTTTCTCTTTCTCTCATTTTCTTGCTTCTGCTACTTTTCTATTATTACATTTTTAAACAAGAAGTTGTACATGAAATGTATTATGTTATTCTTGGTTTATACTACTGTACATGACTTCTAATAAAAATATTTTTTTTAAAACAAAAAAAGACATTACAGGTCGGTTTACTTACCTTTTCTTTCTCAACGAGTTTTACCTTCGACTACCTTCGATTGCCTTTGATTGCCTAGGATAGCATGCCGACCTACTATTACCTACCTCGACTAAACCTACGAGTAAAAAAATATTGATTTTTCCATGGTGACCTTTTTTTACTTGCGGGTTATTTTACTTACTTGAAGAAAACGCCACGACCAAGCTGAGGCCTCGAGTACGTGGGGACTACTCTCAAGAATAAAGGAGAGTTACAAAGACCTCCGAGGACCTCCTGTCGACCATGTTGTGAGTATGAGTCGAGGGCAAATGGGGCTGTCCCACTGCGGCGACGTAATTGGCGAGTTTAGGAGAGTTTGAAAAAGTGTCATGTTGAAGACCTCCTTCAACTATGTAGAAGACTTCCTTCGACCTCCTTCGACTATGTTGAAGACTAGCTTCGACTAGCTTCGGGAAAACTGGACACCGAATAGCAGAGAGTGAAGACGACCTCCTTCGATTACCTTCGACCTCCCTTCGACTATGTTGAAGACTATCTACGACTACCTTTGACTACCTTCAATTACCTAAGACTATTCTCAATTACCTACGAATAACATGCCGACCTACTACAACCTACTTCGATTAAACCTACGAGTAAAAAAAATATTGATTTTTTTTCCATGGTGACCTTTATTTTACTCGCGGGCATTTTCAGCATGTTGAAACATATACCGCAACCTAGCTGAGGCCTCGAGTACGCGGGGACTACTCTCGAGCATGGAGGAGAGTTACAAAGACCTCCTAGGACCTCATGTCGACCAAGATGCGAGTATGAGTCGAGGGCAAACTTTTCTAAACTCGCCAATTAGGTCGCCGCAATGGGACAGGCCCTTAAGCCTTTACTAAAGCATCTGTTTAATAAATATGGTCCCTCTTATACTGGTCTCAAAGTTCTTCCCAGTTTGCTTGCATTCTGATCATCCATATATACCTATTTATTCTTGCAGTGCGCTCTGCCCTCCCTTGATATCACTGAGCCTAGTCTGCTTCTGTGAGCTGTAGCCATAAACCATCTTTTAAAACCTTCTGAGATAATGATACTTTCTAAACCAACGTCACAACTTCTTTGTTCTCACTCTGTCACTTGTGAGTCAATCTCCCTTGTATGAGCTGTCCAGCTACCACTATCATGGGTGTTCTGACTGTGACTAAGTTACTGGAGACCAGAAGCCTATAAATGTGAAAGGTCTATATCCATCAGCATAAGAAGCATTCTTTTGGAGATCGTCTCAGTACAATTTCTCCAAACTCAAAGTACATCGTTTTTATGCTCTTAAGAACAAACATAACAGCAGGCGATTCAAATAAATTCAATAGCCACAATGACATTGTTTACGGCACCATTTTATGTCTGACAACTGGTCCCGTTGAATTACATACTTACAATGGGAGCACAATGGAACTGACAAGTTTTATTTGAAAGTGCAAAAAAACTTTGCTGGAACAAAATAATTCACATGGATCGTCTAAACACTTTTGAGACCAGAGAACCCACATACCCAAAATGTCTGAAGAAAGGACCCAACCCAAAACATCCATTAAGAGGTAGTCCCATAGCAGCGACCTAATCCGCAAGTTCTGGTGAGTTTGCCCTCGACTAATACTCGCAGCTTGGTCGACACAAGGTCCTAGGAGGTCTTTGTAACTCTCCTTCATACTTGAGGGTACTCCCCGCACACTTGAGGCGTCAGCTAGGTCATGGCATATTTTTCAACATGCCCGCGAGTAAAAAAAGGTAATGGAAAAAATGGATACTTATTTTACTCGTAGATTTAGTCGAAGTAGGTCGTAGTAGGTTGGCATGTTATTCGTAGGTAATCGAGGGTAGTCGAAGGTAATCAAAGGTAGTCAAAGGTAGCCATAGATAGTCTTCAACATAGTCGAAGGGAGGTCGAAGGGAGGTCGAAAGAGATCAAAGGAGGTCGTCTTCACTCTTCACTATTCGGAGTCCAATTTTCCCGAAGATAGTCGAAGCTAGTCTTCAACATAGTCGAAGGAGGTCTTCTACATAGTCGAAGGAGGTCTACATGACATTTTTTCAAACTATCCTAAACTCTTCTAAACTCGCGAATTAGGTCGCCGCAGTGGGACAGCCCCTTTATCCTTTTGCGCCAGAGAAGGCGGCTGACCGGTTGAGTTACTCAAGGGTTCTTTGTTTCTACACCCAAAATGAGTGTTGTGAGGACTGACTGTTGCATACACAAATATCCCAGTTAATGAAAGACGGGGCAAATATGGCCATTACCATGGGTAGGAAGGAACTGCAGATGCTGGTTTACACAGAAGGTGGACACAAAATGCTGGAGTAACTCAACGGGTCAGGCAGCATCTCTGTTACAGGTTGAGGCCCTTCTTCTTACCATGTTTGAAATGCCAAGTGACAAAGCAAGTCTACTCTGGAAGCTTCATTGATCTCAGTCACAAAGCTGCAAAAACAACAGCTGAATGTGGCTGGTGCCTGGTTTGATGGAGGCCATTTAACATAGCCCCATAGTCTTCTGTTTAGCTGATGCATACGAGACTATGTCATGGTCAATTTACAAGCCATCTTTCATTACCTGCCAGCTTCCTGCTTTAGGCCAGTACACTGTGCTGTATATATGGTAGTCTTTGTTATGGAGCTGTAATTTTAATTTCAAAACTGATTACTTCTCATGGTGTACATTTGTACAGGTTTTTTGAAGACTGTTTCTCCTTTACATTGATACCTGCTATCCAGATAATTCCATAACTCCTGAATAATCCTCAACAATGGACTGCAGGCTGTTCAATTATAACCTCGATTGTGGTGATGAGGGGAGTTGTGAGGTGAGGATGGCCTGAAGGCAGCCAGGATGATTACAATTGCAAATGAGCTTAGTGCAAGAGGTTCAATAGTTATTGCCAAGAGTGAAGAAATTCAAGAAGGTGAGGTGGGGCAGAGTGTATGGAGGGTCTGAGTATTTTAATATTGATAATGATAATAATATATGTTGAGTATTTTGAGTCTGAAGAAGGGTCTCGACCCAAAACCATCCCTTCTCTCCTGAGATGCTGCCTGTCCCACTGAGTTACTCCAGGTTTTTGTGTCTATCTTTGGTTTAAGCCAGCATCTGCAGTTCCTTCCTACACATAGAGTATTTAAATCTACAGTCTATAATCTACAGGATAATCTCTCAGCATTGGATCCTTACCTCAAGTAATTAATCCTTCTTGCGTCTCTGCCACTGCCAGATTTTCCTAGGCTTGGGAAACCTAGTCAATATTGTACGAGGTGAGGACAGTCACCCTCATTATGAAATTTAATTGACTAGGCTGCATTGTGTGAGCGATTTGGATATACAGGACTGTAGATGGATGGGTCCAATGATAAGTGGGGTTATTGTTTAAGCTTCTTTAGAATTTAACCTCTGTCATACCCATCTGGTTTTGGGAGTTAAGATGCAGCCCATAATTCCATTGTAGTCTAGGAAAGGTAGATCCTTACTGAACTGTTTCACTAATGTTTATTTGATGGTGTGGTTTCAAGTGCACACTGGCTTTTTATGTTTCACATATGAGGAATCCCAGACCCCTCTACCATACAACATTTTGTATTCTTACTGCACTTAAATAATAATTTGATTTTGTCATTCCCCCTTTTAAATTGGATAATCTTACATTTTCCTCTATCCACATTATACTCTATCCACCAACTTCTGACCTTTTTTACATAATCCATCCACCTCACAGCAGGTCATCACACATTGGTCATCCTCTTATCTTTGTAACAGGAGCAACTTTAGTGACAGTACACATAAACCCTTCATCCAAATAATTCATGGCATAAATAACTGAGGCCATAACACTATTCCATGTAGTATCCCATTAGTTACTTATTGCCATTCCAAAAATAACATATTTATCCTCACCGCCCTGTTATTGATTGCTTAGTCATTTGTATATCCATTCAATATATGACTCCAAATATTGTGCAACATCTCATGCAATAATATTGCATTGTCACCTTTTTAAATGCCTTCTGAAAGTCCAAATATACCATATCTATCGATTCCCTGCTATCCAACGTGTTTGCTACCTTCTCAAGGAACTATAATGAAGATGTCCCTTTTATATAACCATGGTGAGTCTGGTTGATTGTTTTCTTTTGTTCTAAATATGCTTCCTTAAAATTGATTCCAGCATTCTTCCCATGTCAGACAGTAGTCTAACTGAGCTGTTATTCTCTACTATTTATTTTCTTTCATTCTTGAATAACAAAGACACACTTGTCATTCCGAATCCTCTGAGATACAAAGAACACAAGAACATGAGAAAATAGAATCGGATTTAGGTCCCTCAAGACTGCCCCATCCTTCGATATGATCAGGGCTGATTTACATTGGTCACAACTCCATTTCCGTGCCTGATCCCCAAATCCCTCAATTCCCCTTTCTTTCTAAAATGTATCTACATTCACCTTAAATATATCTAATGATCTGGCCTCCACACACTTGGGAGCAGAGAATTTCAAAGTTTCACTAGCCTTTGAAAGTTTTCTGTAGATTACAAACAACACATCCATTATCTTTACAGTCAATTTCTTTAGGACTGTCAAACATGCTAGGAACTTGTCCGTCTTTACTCATTAATATTCCTATATTTCTTTCTCATGATGGAGGTTGCTTTAATTTTCACCCTTCCTGCAGCATCTTGGCTATCAATATTGTTGGAATACTGTCTTCTAATCTGAAGTCTGATCCAAAATAATTGTTTCGAATTTCTGCAATTTCTTTGTTTCTCATTGTTAATTTCCCAGTCACATCCACCAAGGGGTCACTTTTTATTTATTCTCTTCTCTTGTTTACTTGTTTGTTCTCTTGTAGAAGTTCTTACCATCTGTTTTCAAATTACATGCTACTTAATGTCAGAGATAATCTTCAGACATGTTTTGTCATCCTTTGTTGGTTTCTAATAATGTCCTAATTCTCTGGCCTATCTCCAGCGAGGCTTAGTTCTGCTGTGTGGTGGAAACAAATGTCATATTTCCAAGTGACAACTTGGCCCAGTATAGAGAGTCTCTGCACACAGGGGAGTGATGTCATCACCTTAGCCTTGACCAGGGAGCAGTGACAGGACAGGCATGGGAACTCTCCAGAGTAGTGGTGTTTTCAATGAGTTATGGACTGCATCCACATACCATTTGAGGTCCGATACTAGAGCCCAGAGATGTCCCAACCCAGAACAGGACACAATATTCCATTGGTAGCTGAATATGCAGCTTGCACTGTGGCTACATTTTATACCCGTTATTTACACGGACAACATTAGTAGAAAGACCCCTTCACAGTAATTTAAATCAGTTCTCCATTGCCACTTGGGACACTAAGCTTTTGTTCCTTTCTTTACAACCGTAAAGTTGTATGGCATAGAAACTGTCCCTTCAGCCCAATGTATCCATGCAACTGTGATGCTTATCTATGCTAATCCCATTTATCTGTCTGTCTTAGGCCTGTAATGCTCTACTCCTTTCCAGTCCAAGTACCTGTCCAAATTTTAAAGGTTGCGATTATATTCACCTCTACCACTTCCTCTCACTGCCTAGCCCATGCAACCACTGCCTTCTTGCCCTTCAGATCTCCTTTACATTTCTCTCCACCCTCCCACCACCTACCTCAGCGTAAAGCTGGTCAGGTCGCTTATGGGGCTGTCCCACTGCGGCGACCTAATCTGCAGGTTTAGAAGAGTTTGCCCTCGACTCAAACTCGCATGGTCCTAGGAGGTCCTATGAAGCCCCTGGAACTCTCCTTCATGCTCAAGGGAAGTTTCCACATACTCACAGCCTCAGCTAGGTTGCGGAAAATTTCCACAAGTAAAAATTGGTCGGCATGGTTTTTTTAAACTCATAGTGCAGTGGAGTGGGGTCGCTATTTAGTTACAGGCAGTCAAGGGCAGCCGTAGGCAATCTCCTTCGCTGACTGGGCATTTTAATTGGCTCATTGGAGTTTTCAGGACCAAGGAAAACCGACCGGTCATGTAAAAAGCCCGCTAAACTTTATTAAACGTTGTCTGGCTTCTTAATAGTGTCTCCACTCCTCCCTCCCCCACTTTTCCCCCTTCTCTCCCTTTCTCTCCCCTTCTCTCCCATTCTCTCCCATTCTCTCCCATTCTCTCCCCTTCTCTCCCCTCTCTCCCTCTCTCCCCCTCTCTCCCCTTCTCTCCCCCTTCCCCCGCGCTCTCTAAAGGACTTACCATACACTGTGCAGCCGTCTTTTACCTTCCTCTTCATCGCAGATGTGAATATCAGATAGTGCTCCCCCGCTTTCCCTGCCCCCGCCTTTGCGATGAATTTGTGTGTGTGTGTGTGTGTGTGTGTGTGTGTGTGTGTGTGTGTGTGTGTGTGTGTGTGTGTGTGTGTGTGCGTGTGTGAGTGTGTGTGTGTGTGGTCGGTCGATCCAGCTCGCGGTTTCATCGCTGACGGTCAACCTCCTTCATCAGGCTATCAGCAGAGAGCAGAGGCCACCCCGATTGAAGTCCCGTCACCCCTTTGCTCCACATGGAAAACAACTCCTAGCATCCATCCAACCAACTGAGCCAAAAGCACACAGGATAGCCACAAAGTGGCCATGGGAGTGGACCTCATCTCCAATACACAGGTACATCTCTTCACCAGATAAAAGTTGTCCAGGGTCAGACCTCCCCAGAGGAGTATGGGTGAAGATCATCCGACTTCGTACTGGAGTTGGGCGTTTCAAAGCCAGCATGTGGAGATGGGGGCTCCTCCAGAGCCCAGCCTGTGAATGCAGAGCAGAACAACAGACAACCAACCGTGTCACCTCTGGCTGCCCGCTCTACCACCCACCAAATGAAGCTCAGGGCCTAGCAGACATTGACGCAGAGACAACAACCTGGCTGCTCCACACCCAGCTTGAGATCTAACTATTCCTTTGGTTTATGTTTAATTCGCAAGAAGATCTTTAATCTCTGCCCTCTAATTCTCTACACTCCTGCCTGGTGAAAGGATGCTAACTATCTACGCTATCTATGCCCCTCTGTTATATGAGAATTTCCCCGAACAATCTGTGACCCATAGCGCTGTGGCTATCGCGCTATGTTTAAAGCCCATAGCTCGCAGCCGGTAGTGCTATATTTAGAACCCATAGCTCTGCCGCCGACAGCTGTGTTTAAATTCCCACGCGTTAAGCTGACAACGCTCTGTTTAAGCCTTTACCTGCCAAGTCTGTAGTGCTGTGTGTATTGATTTGCGCACCAAGTCTGCAGTGCTGTGTATTGTTTTATGCGCCAGTCTGCAGCTGATTGCGCTTTGTTCCCAAAGTGCAGGGGGGAGGGGGGGCTTGCTGGGATGCAGTCTCCTGCCATTGGCTATAGTTTGAATTTGGGAGTAGCGCTATTGGCCAGGACTTGGTGGTGGTTATTCCAACAGCTAATTTCTTACCTGTATAAAGGCAGGCCAGGAGTTAGTTCATGTATGAAAGGGGTTCACCGACGGGCTTAGTCGCAAACAGCGTCGCGGACGGAGGCAGAGAGGGGGAGAGAGAGAGGGAGGTGTGCCCTGCTATAAACCTGCACATACCAAGACAAGTATTCTGGTTCTTTTCCCTCTTGCCAATAAATCTGATGTGTTCATGTATGAGAAGGGTTCACCGACGGCCTGTGTCGTGATCAGCACCGTGGACAGAGACAGAGAGAGAGAGGGAGGTGTGCTGCTAAAAAACTGGAACCCACACATACCGAGACAAGTATTGTTTTTGAACTCTCTTGCTAATAAAACTGATTTGCAACTAAACAGACGAGTGACCCTTTTTCTGTTCTACTAGTCAGACCCTTGAACCTGTTCCCTTGTAACACCCTCATGAACTTCCAAACCTCTATAAAGTCACACCACAGCTTCCTTGACTCCAGTGAAAACAAATCAAACCTATCCAATCTCTCTTTCTGACTAAAGCTATGCATACCAAGTAAAGTCTTGGTGATTCACCTCTGCACGCTTTCTAATGCAATCATATTCTCTCTTCAGTGGGGTGAATTATTTAGTACAACTGGAAAAAATAGTACACAATGTTCAGCGAAAGGAGGACAATGATGAGACACCAATAAATTCTTTATTAATTTGAAGGAACGATCATAGAAATGTTGTTCTTGATATAGGAGATAGTAAATAAGTCCCATATTATTTGCGTTAGGTTAGTGATCTAATGCAGTGAGAAGATTCTTATGTGCAACACAGATACAGCCCATTTCTTTATTCCGTAGTCTTAGTTTGATATTGTAACTAGACTAAGTGGGACCCGTTGGGTTCCAGCTTCACACGGGAGGGCTGGTCCCCCAATGCAATATTCCACCTCTCCACCAATTCCACTGGCCAGTGGGGGGGGGGGAGGGGCTTTCTGGAGCGCTAGTATGTGTGTTGTGGGTCAAAGGGTCTGGTTTCCAGAGGGCTAGTATGGACATCGTGGACCAAATGCATTCTTGTGCTGGCAGCTCAGTCACTCAGGCCAGGTAGCTGAGTCACTCTGGCCAGGCAGCTCATTCACTCTGGCCAGGCAGCTCAGTCACTCTGGCCAGGCAGCTCAGTCACTCTGGCCAGGCAGCATTTTAGAACCAATAGAGACACTTTTTGCAAGCATTTTAGAACCAATAGAGACACTTTTTGCAAGCATTTTGGAACCAATAGAGACACTTTTTGCAAGCATTTTAGAACGAATAGACACATTTGCAAGCATTTTAGAACCAATAGACACTTTTTGCAAGCATTTTAGAACCAACAGAAACACTTTTTGCAAGCATTTATCGAACCACATTAAGGGCACTCACAGTTGAGTAGACATGTGTTCAGTGCTATTCAGAGCTCAGAGAGACGTGCCCCTCTGGCTTCCTTCATCTTGCAGAGACTGAGTGAGGCACACTACTTCCTGGTTTTATAGTCCCTCCCCCTCCCTCCAGCAGGGGCAGCAGGGAGAATGGCGAATTTAAAAAAAACATTTATATGTCTCTGATTTTTTTCATCGATGGGAACATTCCTCTGGTCCAGGAAGGCGGAGGGGGGCTCTGAGCAAGCTGGCCAAAAATGACGGCCATAGGTGGCGGCGTTCTCTCGGACATCACACCACAGTGAGCCAAAAGCGGTCAAGATCAGACTTTTAGTAATATTGATACAGTAAGAAATAAAAGCAGAATTTGGCCATTCTACCCATTGAGCCTATTCCACCATTCGATCATCAATATATACACATTCTTGCTATTTATTTTATTTTGAAGTCACGTGAGTGACTACGTGAAGAGCCCACCAGCCAGCATGCGCATCAATTCATCGACACATGGCAGTTCGAAACTGCTCCGACAGGTAAGGGGAGATTTCTTTCAGGAATGGGCCGCTGCTCCGAAAATAGGGGCAGCGGGCCCGGAGAAGCTGGACAGCTTCTGCAGATGCTGCCGTAGAGGCTCCATGGAGCTGGTGGAATAAAAATAACAGTGGCTGGCGCAGCCGGTATAACAAACACTGTGGAGGCTCCGAGCGAGCTGACGTTTTCAAAAATAACAGCGACCGGTCAAGGCCCAGTCAGTATATGCTGTGGAGGTTCTGCAGCAGCTGGCATTTTAAAAATAGCAGCTGCCGGCTGAGGTCGGATCAGCAAACGCTGTAGAGCAGCAACCACTGTGGAAGGAGAAGCTGACGGTAGCTGGCAGTTTATAACATCGACTGCCGCTCGGCCACGTCTGTGACTACCATGGCAGAATGGGGCTCCACTAGAGATGTGGGGCTATTTGGAGCATCTAATGGGCAATGCCTGTACATGCCTGAGGAGGCATCACCTGGTTCAGTTGCGTCATGATAATTGCATTCAATTTCCTCCCCTAAGAAGTTGAGGCTCCAGAAGGGAGCAAGGAGCTCCTAGCTCAGGAGGCATTTACAGGCTGTGGGAGGAACTCTTGGTTCAGGTTGCGTCATGATAATTTCCACTCAGAAGAGGGGAGTGTTGGAGATTCTTACATAAGTGACTCCAACTATGTGGATATTGATAAGGAAATCAAATCCATGAACTAATGGGAGATATGCTTCATTTTAATCATATGAACAAAATATGCTCCGTGCACCGTACAGGCATTAACAGGCGGCTCCAGCCAAATGCCTGTGGCAACACCTGGCTCAGGGTTGCAGTATTCCTCCCACTCTAATGAGGGGAGTATTGGAGAAAATCACAGTGACCGATTATGGGAATATTAACAGGATATCTGAATCCCATGATTTATCGATGAGATGAGCTACCGGCTCTTGTCACATATTTGCCATCCCTTTGGGGATAGGAGATTCACTGGAGGAAGATCTGGCTAAAAGTATCCGGGACATATGCCAGTCCACATGAAGTACCAGACTTTTTGGATGTTCCATACGTTAATTCTATCCATTGAGATATCCCAGTGATGATATGTAGGCAAAGAATTATGTCAGCAAGTCCAAAATCCGCTCTGGTCATTATGGACTTTTGCAAGTCAGAAGATGGATCTCTTCTCTTGGAAGTGCAGAAAGCTGTAATACACTTGTCTGTAATACACAGTTGGGGCTGTTGCCTTCGCAAAATGCTATAAAGCATGAGATAATTCCCAAAATGGCTCATTTTTTACAGGGCCAGTAATGCGCAGCCTGCAGAGTATCTCTGCAGAGAGGACTTATGTTGCAAGTGAAGACTTGCAGGGGTTAGGTGGCTGCAGGGGTGGAGTACTTATGTGGGTAAAGCTCCAGTATTCCGGCGGGTTTTCTCCCTGTATTCATGGAGCAGGAAGCCAGTAATGTGCAGCCTGCAGAGTATCTCTGCAGAGAGGACTTGTGTAGCAAGTGAAGACTTGCAGTGGTTAGGTGGCTGCAGGGGTGGAGTACCATCCTATGTGGGTAAAGCTCCAGTATTCCGGCGGGTTTTCTCCCTGTATTCATGGAGCAGGAAGCGCCATTGAAGCCCTGGAAAGGAGCAGTCGGGAGTCACTAGCTGGTCTCACAAGAACAGCTTGTTGAACCAAGCTTGCAGTATGGCAGGTGTGACCTGTCCAGTGAGCCCGCTGAGGCTCCGAAGGAACAGCTGGTCAAAGGAACAGCTTGTCGATCCAGGCTGGGAGAATCTGGCAGCGTGATCCGCACAGTCAACTCCAGCAAAGGCACCAATAAAGGAAGAAGGCTGCAGGAGTTGCCTTTCGAGGCAGGCTCGGAATTATGACAGGCGTGGCCTGTTCAGTGAGCTCCGCTAAGGCTCCAATGGAGCAGAAGGAGTCGAAGGAGCGGAGTGTCAAATCAGGATGGGAATAACTGGTAGCGTGACCTGCACTGTAAAGCTCCAGCTAGGCTCTAAAGAGGCTGTCGGCCGAAGAAGTAGTCTGTCCCATTGGGCTCCGGAATGCTGGCAGGCATGGCTTGCACAGCAACATCGCCCTTGAGCTCCAGAAACGAGTTGTTTGGCAAACGTGGGGCTGACGATGTGGTCAGATGGGTCTGCAATGAAACTTCACTGAAGCTCTAACAAGCAGGTCGGCCTGGGCTCAGAAACGCTGGCAGGTAAGGTCTCTTTATTAACCATAAACTCCAAAATGGAGCAGTCTGTCGCCCGAGGTTTGGACTCACTGGCAGCATGGGCTGTCTAGTACTTTTCACTGTCTCTAGAGAGATCAGGTTGATGCAGAGATATTGGTAAGGTGCCTTGCATGGCAACCTATGTAAGCTCTAAGTTGGAATTGGCTGGTCATGTGGATCATATTGACCAGGGAAGCTCTGCCTCAACATCTGTGATTGAGGTCATCAAGCTGCTCAGTAGAGTGAGGTAGTTTGAGGTTTCCCTCAACACATGTTTAATTCTTTCAGCTCAGTTAGTAGAGTTGCCAATTCGTTGGAAACTTCATTGCCATCCTCTCTAGGATAGGTAGCTACCAGCAGAAAGCCGGTCTGGCATGTAGCATTTTTTATCTGACCTGCAGGTTCATGTTGTGAATAAAAAAAAATATATACAATATTCTGTAGGCTCTCAATACCAGTGAGTGGCTGATCGAAGACAGTGTGTAGTGCACACTGGCGACTGGGACAGGTGGTTTCAGTCAGAGGACTGTGGAGCAACTCCTGGTTCATGGTTGCATTATGATATTTTCCATTTTGAGGAAGAAGGCTGAGGTTTCGTGGTGACTCTGCAGGTTCATGTTGTGAATAAAAAAATATATATACAATATTCTGTAGGCTCTCAATACCAGTGAGTGGCTGATCGAAGACAGTGTGTTGTGCACACTGGCGACTGAGACAGGTGGTTTCAGTCAGAGGTCTGTGGAGCAACTCCTGGTTCATGGTTGCATTATGATATTTTCCATTTTGAGGAAGAAGGCTGAGGTTTCGTGGTGACTCTTGACAGTCAAGTGTTGACCGGGAACACAACTGGATGTTGTGTTTCAGCTCTAGTCATCAAGATCTGATGATGTTATGAGCGAAATAAATAAATAACTAAGTAGATAAATGCATCTTCCGCGGCAAGAGAAGCCAAAAGTTTCCTCCGTATGGTCAATAAAGGGAATGATGGTTATCCAAGCAGATACAGAGACGAGTAGTCTGCCCAAGAGCAAGAGGGGTACATTTCTGATATTTCTCAAGGTTGTAGCAAAGTGGAGCATGCCAAATCAGGTTAGGATTTGACAAGTCTGATCATGTGCCTCTTACTTTAAGATGGATAATTGTTTTTCAGCAAGTTAGCTGATTCAGAGGATGAGGGCCTCAACCGATCTTGAAGATGCATACTTTGCCATATCTCTTCACGAGGGGCACAGATATATCTGGTGTTTTGATGACAAAGCCAGTGGTGCAAAGTTTAGGCTCTACCTAGGGGTTGTCTTCAGGCCTAGGCTATTTACAAAGATTCTAAAGCTAATGCTGCCCTACTCAGATCAAAAGGGCAATGTGTCATGGAGTTTATAGACGACACACACATTTTGTAGCTGATAAGACTCAGGGGTTTATCAGTAGATGCCTCTTAAGATATTAAGGATGAGGCAACATGAAATTTAATAATGCCAAATTTACCTACTCATTCAGAGTGTCCATCACCAGACTGATTCCTGGGATGGCACGACTTCCATATGAAGAAAGACTGGATAGACTCGGCTTGTACTCGCTGGAATTTAGAAGATTGAGGGGTGATCTCATAGAGACTTACAAAATTCTTAAGGGGTTGGACAGACTAGATGCAGGAAGATTGTTCCCAATGTTGGGGAAGTCCAGGACAAGGGGTCACAGTTTAAGGATAAGGGGGAAGTCTTTTAGGACCGTGATGAGAAAATTTAACGTTTTTCAGATTCAGATTCAGATTCAGATTCAGATTCCTTTATTGTCATTCAGACCTTTCGGTCTGAACGAAATTTGTTACCTTGCAGTCATAACATGTAATAAATTAAAACAAAACACACAATAAACACATAATTTAACATTGTTTTCACACAGAGAGTGGTGAATCTGGGAATTCTCTGCCACAGAAGGTAGTTTAGGCCAGTTCGTTGGCCATATTTAAGAGGGAGTTGGATGTGGCCCCTTTGGCTGAAGGAATCAGAGGGTATGGAGAGAAGGCAGGTACAGGATACTGAGTTGGATGATCAGCCATGATCATATTGAATGGTGGTGCAGGCTCAAAGGGCTGAATGGCCTGCTCCTGCACCTAATTTCTATGTTTCTATGTTTCTATGGTAAAGGCGGCTGAAAGAAGCTCCTATTTACTCAAAGTCACGAGTGATGGCTAGCTCAGCCTATTTCTCGTGCAGCTAGCTCTGCACAATTGTATGGGAATTTGTGAAGAAGACATGTGAGCTACTTTTAAACAGAAGTAGCAGAACTCTGTGTTTTTTTAAGTTTGCGCTCAGAGAAGAGATTATGTTATAGTACAATTTACACTGTTTGTGCTGCTTTGTTATTCTCTACAGTACCATAAGTGGGACAATAAATGATTGGTTATTCTCCCGTTGTTGACTAAATGCAAGGTGTCTTTCATATGACCATTCTAAAGCCTAGACTCATAGTAGTGTGGAATGTATATCAGTAAATTATTATGCAGATATTCATCTACTGTTTTCTTAATGGGAGCAGAATCTTTCGTTGATTATGCTTTAGCAGCTGATTCAGCACAAAGAACACGCCCTTTACTCAATCTCTAGCTCGGTATCTGGGTCATAACTGACATGAGGGTAGCTTGTTATGGGAATGATTTCATAAAGCTAAACGGGCATGGTTGGGTACAAGTTGGAGTTGACAGCATACCCACCAGATCGGAGATTTGAGGTGTTATTATGTATACAGGTACGCTGAGCTTGCTGGTACCTATGCGATGAAGGATACTTTCTTCATTGTTAATAGTTTTCAAGAGATTGTTGGTGGCTCATTAGCAGCCAATAGAATGGATATTCCCATTTGTCCATCTTCTTGCAACAGCAGGAGGTTGACATCGTGCACTTTCAGAAGTTATAAAATTTTGGGTGAATATGCTTGGATGATTGCAGATAGAATTCTGTACAGTGTTGCTTGAATTATTGTCTAACTCAAAGCCAGTTGGGACTATAGTCCAATTAAGAGCAATGGCCATGTATGCAAGTTAGCATCATATTGTTAATAACCCATGTTTTTCTACCATTTATGGTTTTATCTGTTTAAGTGTTTCACATGCAGATTGGGTTACTGCATGAAACCACATAGCTTTGAAGGCTTCACGTAGTCACTCACGTGACTTCAAAATAAAATAGAAAGATTAAACGAAAACTTACCGTTTGAAGTTTGATCTTTATTTTAAGAGAAGTTGAAGTGAGGGATTACGTGCCCTCCACTCCCAACCCTGATTCTCATAAAGATCATCTGGTAAGTCTATGCTCGTTAATCTTTCTATAGTTCAAGTTCTGCAACTAGTCTGTGGTTTCATACAGTTGCTCTGAAGATTGTTGCGCATGCGGGCTGGTGGGCTCTTCACGTAATCTCTCACTTCAACAAACAAGATACTTGTAGGAGACAGTGGGTTTGTAATAGACATCAGTCAATAGTCTATTTCCTGTGAGGCTGTGAGATTAAGAAAGGGAAGGGAGGTTGGTTTGTATGATGTTCTGGGCTACATCCACAATGCGCTGCAATTTATTGTGGTCTTGGATGAAGATGTTCCCAAACCAAGCTGTGATGCATCCTGATAAAATGCTTTCCATGGTGCATCTGTTGAAGTTGGTTAGAGTTGTAGGGGACACGCCAAACTTCCTAAATGTTCTAAAGAAGTAGAGACATTAGTATGTTTTCTTGGTTGTTGCTTCCATATGGGAGTTCCAGGAGAAGTTGTTGATGATATTAGCTATTTTTCTACTTCGGCACCATCAGTGCAAACTGGGATATGTGTACCGCTTTGCTTCCTGAAGTCAATCACTGTCTCCTTTGTCTTGCTGACATTGAGAGAAAGGTTGTTGTCTCAGAACCAGGACATGAGCTTCTCAGTCTGCTTCCTGTACTCCGTCTCATTATTATTTGATATCCGGCCCACAATGGTGGTGTTGTCTTCAAATTTGAAAATTAAATTAGATTTGTACATGGCTGCACAGTCGTGGATGTACAAGGAGTAAAGAAAGGGGCTGAGAACACATCCTTGCAGAGCACCAGTGTTGAGGATTATCGTGGATGATGATTTGTCCCCTATCCTCATTGATTGGGGTCTGTTGGTCAAGAAGTCGATTTCTAGTTGCAGGAATGAGTGATAACACCTATTCACGCAAGTTTGTTGATGAGCTTGAATGGTATATTGGTATTAAAGGCTGGTCGGCACAGCTACTAAGGACACAGCCAGGAACTCCATCTGGGCCAGTTGCTTTTTGTGGGTTTGGGGCCGTTGTGACCTCTGCTACAATCACCCTGGGGAGAGGCACACTGGAGTCTGAAGGGCCAGGTGTCACCGCCTAGTTGGTCTTCTGCTTAAAGCAAACATAGAAAGTATTCAGCTCATAGGGAACGCATGCACCATCACCAATGATATTGCCTGACCGTGCTTTGCAACGAGTTATCTTATTCAGACCTTGCCACATTCTCCGTATGTCTGAGTGATTATACTGGGACTCAAGTTTATCTTGATATTGTTTCTTGGCATCCTTGATAGCTTTGTGGAGATAATAGCAGGCCTTCTTGTAATGCATGGGGTCATTTGACTTGTGTGCAGCAGTCTGGCCTTAACCTGTTAATGTACCTTGTGGTTCATCCATGGTTTCCAGTTGGGCAACACTCGGATTTACTTAATCGGCACATAGTCTTCCACACACTTGCTGATGAAGTCAGTCACGGCAGTGGCATACTCATTCAGGCTAGCTACGGAATCTATGAATATGGACCAGTCCATTCACCCAAAGCAGTCGCGTTCGATGTCATCCATGTCTTAAAACTACCTCCATCGTGCCAGTGCCAAAACACTCCACTGCGGCAAGCCTCAACGACTTCCGTGCAGTTGCACTCACCCTTATCATTGCCAAGTGCTTTGAAAGGCTGGTCATGGCACACCTCAAATACTGCCTACCTCCCACTGGGCCCCTACCAGTTTGCATACCGCAAGAACAGGAGCACAGAGGATGCCATCTCAACGGCACTCCACTCCGCCCTCTCCCACCTCGACAACAGAAACACTTATGTGAGAATGCTGTTCATCGACTACAGCTCAGCATTCAACACCATTATCCCCTCTAAATTGATCGCCAAACTCGATGATCTGAGCATCAACCCCTCCCTCTGCAATTGGTTACTGGACTTTCTAACCAACAGACCACAGTCTGTTAGGTTGGATAACCACTCCTCTTCTACCCTCACCCTGAACACTGGCGTACCCCAGGGCTGCGTTCTGAGCCCCCTCCTCTACCCCCTCTTCACCTACGACTGCATACCTGTACATGGTACCAACACCATCATCAAGTATGCAGATGACACGACGGTGATTGGCCTCATAAAGCGACAACGATGGGTTGGCCTACAGGGAGGAGGTTCAGCTCCTAACAGCATGGTGTGCCGACAATAACCTGGCCCTCAACTCCAAGAAGACCAAGGAGCTCATTGTGGACTTCAGGAGATTGAGAGGCTGCACGCACAACCCCATCCATATCAACGGGACTGAGGTGCAACGTGTCTCTAGCTTCAGGTTCCTGGGGGTCAACATCTCCGATGACCTCTCCTGGACCCACAGATTCTGTCCACCTGTCTCCCCAGATTCTGGTGAACTTCTACCGCTGCATCCATGGACGAGAGCATGGTCTGAGTGCTTATGGGACTAGGGGAAAACTGCATCAGGGCCTGTCTCCGTGCTGTAATTGTTATATGGTTATATGGTATGGTATGGTAACTACTCTGTCGCCGACCGGAAAGCTCTGCAGAGGGTGGTGAAGATCGCCCAACGCATCACAGGCTCCTCACTCCCCTCCATTGAGTCTGTCTATAGTAAACGATGCCTGCGCAGGGCGCACAGCATTGCCAGGGACAGCTCACACCCCAACCATAGACTGTTTACCCTCCGGGAGACGCTGCAGGTCCCTCCGCTGCCGTACCAGCAGGCTCAAGAACAGCTTCTTCCCTGCGGCTGTCACACTTCTCAATGCTGCACCTCAATGACTGCCTGTCTCTACCCCTCCCCCACCCCCCCCACCCCCCCCCCCCCCCCGGACTATCCAATCACCAGCAAATTACATGGATACCACTGTATATGTATAGATGTATATACTCATACTACTGCGCAATTACTTGTTTATTCGTAAGTTCGCCCTTCAGAGATACCAACTGCATTTCGTTGTCTCTGTATTGTACACTGCACAATGACAATTAAAGATTGAATTGAATTGAATTGAATGTCTGTTGACCAGCATTTTACAACTCAGTACTGGAAAATGCATTTAGTTTTACATGTAGAATCTAAATGTAATCTGAAAGTGAACAATGCTGCTATAGGAATTTGAGGGTTTATTGCGTCATTTACATTTTTTGAATCACTTGTCCATCTACAATTTGTCTCAAGGGCTGCCTCGTGGACCATTTTTGTTTTTTCTTTTGATCTGTACAGTGGCCTTTTTGCAATCTCCTGGCTGTGCCTTGGATTGCTGCAGTCTGCCTCCAATCTGTATCACATAACAATTTCACTCCCCATACTGCCTGCAATGTATATCTGACCTATGGAATGTCTTCATGGAATGTCTTCATTGTCTCATGGACTGCTTTTACGTAGCTCCTGGTACATCACGTGGTATATGTGTAATGTGTATCCAGTCTGCTACAGTTTCCTGAATTGGCTGTAGTCTTTCCTGTGGGCTATTTTCAATCGCTCTCCAATCTGTTTTATGGGTTTTAGATCATTGAACAGTACAGTACTGGACATACCCTTCACTCCACAATTTAGCCTCTGAACATGAAGTCGTTAAGTTCCAATTATCCTCAACCTGCACATGATCCAGAATGGCAGGCAGTGGGGTGCTGCAAGGCTCGGTGCTGGGACCGCAATTATTTACAATATATATTAACGATATAGATGAGGGAATTAAATGTAATATCTCCAAGTTTGCTGATGACACAAAGCTGGGTGGCAGTGTGAGCTGTGAGACGGATGCTATGAGTGCAGGGTGACTTGGATAGGTTGGGTGAGTGGGCAGATGCATGGCAGATGCAGCATAATATGGATAAATGTAAGGTTATCTACTTTAGTGGTAAGGACAGGAAGGCAGATTATTATCTGAATTTTGTCAGATTAGGAAAGAGGGAGGTGCAACAAGACCTGGGTGTGCTTGTACATCAGTTACTGAAAGTAAGCATGCAGGTGCAGCAGGCAATGAAGAAAGCTAATCTTCACTGCCTTCACTGTCAGAAGATTTGAGTTTAGGAGCAAGGAGGTTCTACTGCAGTTGTGCAGGGCCCTGGTGAGACCGCACCTTGTGCATTGTGTGCCAATTTGGTCTCCTAATTTGAGTAAGGACATCATAGCTATTGGGGGAGTGCAGCGTAGGTTCATCAAGTTATTTCCCAGGATGGCGGGAGTGACATATGATGAAAGAATGTAGCGACTGGGCTATTATTCACTGGAAGTTAGAAGGGTGAGAGGGGATCTTATAGAAACATATAACATTCTTAAAGGATTGGACATGCTAGATGCAGGAAAAATGTTCCAAGAACAAGGGGTCACAGTTTAAGAATAAAGGGTAGGCCATTTAGGACTGAGATGAGGAAATACTTTTTCACCCAGAGAGTTGTGAATCTGTGGAATTATCTGCCACAGAAGGCAGTGGAGGCCAATTCACTGGATGTTTTTGAGAGAGATTTAGCCCTTAGGGCTGAAGGAATATGGGGAAAAAGCAGAGCGACGTACTGATTTTAGATGATCAAATTGAATGGTGGTGCTGGCTCGAAGGGCCAAATGGCCTACTCCTGCACCTATTTTTCTATGTTTCTATGATCTATATCCCCTCATTGCCTGCCTATCTATGTGCGTATCTCAAAGTTGCTTAATCGTCGCAATACTATTTCTTTCCAACACCACCCCTAACAATGTTTCCTGGACCCGCCATTCTCTGTGTAAACAGAAAATTGCCCTGTAAACATTTCCTTTAAACTCTTGATTAGGGAGGAACTGCAGATACTAGTTTAAACCAAAGAGAGACACAAAAAGCTGGAATAGCTCAGTGGGACAGGCAGCATCCCTGGAGAGAAAAAGTGTATATCCTGTAAACCTTTCTCATCTTAAAGCCATGCCCTCGGGTTTTTGAGATTTCCATTGTGGGAAGAAAGGTTCTGACTCCATACCCTATCTATGCCGCTCATGATTTCATATACTTAACTCAGATGTTCCTTCAACCTCCGACATTCCAGAGAAAACAATCTAAAATGTTCCATGCTTTCACAGCTAAGGTAAACCTCTTCTGCATGCTCTCCAAAGCCTCCACATCCTTCCTGTAATGGGGAAACCAGAACTGCACAATATACTCCAAATGCGGCCTAACCAAAGACCCATAATGTAGAAACCAAGAACTGTTGATGCTTGTTTACAAAATAAACACACAAAGAGTGGGCAGGCAGCATCCCTGGAGAACATGGATAGGTGCTATTTCAGAGCAGAACCATTCTTCAGACTGGTAATCCTATAATCTCCATTTATCTCTGGTTTGTTTTTCTTTTGTGCCCCTGTTCACCAACTGTTTACAGCGTATCTTTAGTCTTCATTCCTTTCTGTCTTTCAAGAGCAGTGTGAATACAGTGCCTCCATTCTACCTCCACATCTGAAGGTCTGAATTTGATCTTTCTTGTCACGTGCAATTCAAGTTGGAATTATATTGCTGTCCTATCACTGAGTCTAAATTCTGAATCTCCCTATAATAAATCTGTGTGAGAGTATCATCGGCAGAACATCTGCTATGGTTCAACAAGATGGCTCATCGATTGTCCTTGTTGTGACCTATTGATGGGCCACTCAGAGGCTGAAACTGGTTGATATAAAAGATTTAATTCATCAGGAGAAATAGATATTCTCTTGGAGACCCACTCCGTAGAATCTCCCAGACTTAAACTGTATCAAGTTTTTATATTTTAAAGATTAAAGATATGGTAACTGCAGGAGCAATACAGGTTCAATAGCTGCAATTATATTATTTACTAGACTAAGTGGGACTTGTTGGGAGGGCTGGTCCCCCAACTCAATATTCCACATGTCTACCAATTCAAATCTTGGTGGCTGGTGGGGGGGGGGGAGCTTTCTGGAGCCCTAGTATGGGTATTGTGGGCTGAAGGGACTGATTTCCAGAGGGCTGTTATGCACACTGTGGGCCGAATGGATTCTTGGGCTAGCAGCTCACTCACTCAAGCCTGGTGGGTGGGCAGCTCAGTCACTCAGGCCTGGTGGACTGGCAGCTCAGTCACTAAGGCCTGCTGGGCTGGCAGCTCAGAAATTGCCAAAAGTTCTGCTCAAAACAGGTGAGAGACTCTGTGAGAGAGAAGGGGGAGAGGGAGGAGAATCAATTTTAGTCATTTTTCATTTTTTTCTACAGATCACAGCAATGAAGGAGGAGAGTCTATCCTGGCCTGGATCTCACAGGGAGCCAATGAAGGGAGGGAGAAAAATACAGGGGTAAGGTTTAATACTTGCAGGGGGAATACTTACTGTTGGGCCGAAGGGACACTTCCTGGGCTAGTACAGGCCTGATGGGCCGAAGGGGCTCTATTAAAATAAATCTGAGTGAAATCTCAGTGAAAGGCACTTTTTCTGGCCTGGCACGGGCCTTTGAGGCCAAAGTGCTCCTCCTGGGGTAATATGGGCATTTTGGGCAAAGTTGACTGGTTTCTCAGGCTTTGTGGGCTGAAATTAATGGTTTCAGGCAGGCCAAACAACTCATTTTATTGCATTTCCATTTCATTGCAAGCACAGGGCAGGCCAAACAGCTGATTGTATTTTCATTTCATTTCCATTGCCGTTGCAGCTTCAAGCACAGGGCAGGCCAAGCCAAAACTGCTCAATGCATTTTCACGTCATTTCCATTGCCATTGCAGTTTCAAGCACAGGACAGGCCAAGCCAAACAGCTCATTTCATTTTAATTAAGGGCTAACAAATCATTTATTGCAAGCACACTGCAGACTCACAGTTCAGTTGATTCACAGCCTAGAATGAGAGCCATGGCCTCTCCCTTGCGATCTTGCAGAGTGACTGAGTCATGTTCAGACATCCAGGGTTTTATAGTCCTGCCCCCCCCCCCCCCTCCTCAGAAGGGGTGTTACCTTAATCACAGTGATTGACAGGTGAGAAGATCTCAAGGTTTTTTAAACACTCATAACATTTTTAGTTTTCTTCGATGGGAAAAATTCTTGAGGCCTGCGCAGCGGAGGACTGTGAGTAAGATGGCCAAAAATCATCACGATATATGGTAGCGTTTTCTCTAAAATCTATATACATGAGACTTTTAGTTATATAGATTTCATTATTTTTTGCCTGATGAAAGGTTCCATTGAATTACACATTTACAATGTCACTGACAGAACATTTCTGAGTATTCCAATACCTTTGCTGGTGCATGCCAATTCATATGCATGGAGAAAAAGCTTCCGAGGACAGGGAAGCCCAATACAAAATAAGTAGTATTATGAAGGTATGACTTCCTTGAGTACACAAATACCCCAATTATTAATGGATAGACAAATATGCTCATGACCATGTTTAATGTGCCACGAGACAAGTAAGTGTGGTCTGGTAGCTTCTTTCATCTCTATCACAATGATGTGAAATAAATAATGTTAAATGTTTTGGTCTGATATATGTCACTTAACATTCCCCGCTGTTTTATATTCGACGGATTCATATGACGATTCATGGTCATGTGCGTAGACAGCCTGTCTATTTGCAAACCTGTCTTTTTTTTTAATTTCAAGCTGATTATTGCTTTCAGTGTACATTAGAACAGATATTCTGAAGATCGGTTCCTGGCATGTAATATTATAACTCCTAAATAATCTTGAAAGGTCATCTTGAATTTACTAAAAATGATTGTTGCTATAAGTTGTGGAGTAGTTCTTCACATTGTCCCTCTGATAATTTGTTAGATTTCAAATCTCTGATGCCACCATTGCACAATTATCTCCCCGTTATGCTCACCTAGTGTTTCTGAAAATACTATACCGTCAACAGTCAAAACAAAATGTAGTTAAAACCTACAATTCCATCGTGATCAGATTGTAGAATGGGATACTGTCAACAACATTTTGTTTTGTATTAAATCATTCTGGGTCTTCAACTCATCCTATTAGTTTTCCTTTAAAATACCTCTATAAGTTCACACTGAAAAGTCTGGGTTCCTTCAGTCAACTCTCAACTGAATTTATGAACTTGAACAACCTCTCTAGACTTTTGACTCAATGAGATCATCAAAGATCTCATTTAAAATTATTCTTCGAAACTCTAACATTTTGTGTCTACCTTCGATTCAAACAATCATCTGTAGTTCTTTCCTACTGTTAGGTACTCTCCCCCCCCCTGGTGAATGCTATGTACTTCTGTTTCTCTCCTGAGTGCAGGCCTCATGGCTGGGAGTCAGGAATCAAGGGGTTAAGGGCTCCTGTACCCGATTGGCCAAGCTGTGTCAGGTGACGGGTGACTCATCGGAAGCTTAAATACCAGAATCTCCCAGAATTCTCTCTCTCTTCGTCGACCCTGGCTTGTGAGCAGGTTGCTGGTTTGAGCTGCAGGAGGCCTTTGTGTATTATTACCTACATTTGTTCATTAATATTGAATTGGGACAGATAAGGGCTGACCTGAGGGTTTTTGTGTATTTTGTTTCAGGGTTATTTCCAATTAGGCAGGTTAGAGACTCTAGTTCGACGGCCCATTGCGAGGCTGGCTGGAGCACTGTTATCTTTGTTTATTCTTGTCCTTGTCTGGGTTGTTTGGATCCGGTTTGGGTTTTAACAAAATAAAAGACTATTTTCTTGAACTTGAGCCTGGTTTTTTGACTATGTTATGCGACATTCTGCATTCGGGAGTCGTAACACTACACAAAGAATATTGGAAACACCCAGCACATGAGGGAGTGTCGGTAGAGAGCAAATGTGAGTTAATATGATAGATAGATAACGTTATATTATAATTGGCCAGTTTTGATCCAAACAGCGATGGCAAGTAATCTGAAATGATTGATTTTAATATTGAGCCCAAGTACCACCGTGTGACCACTGGAATATGAGATGCTCTTCCTCAAATATACACTTAGAAAACACTGCTGGAGGTTAAAGTGGGGGTTGGATGGGAAATTAAAGTGGAGGCCAATAGGAGCTCAGGCTTGAATGCAGGTGCTCTACAAAGTAATCACCAATCTGCATCTAAATATGGAGGAGACTGCACCATAAACATCAAATAAACTATAAACACAGATTGGCAGAAACTGCTTCACCATTTAGGCCCCTTTTGATCAGAGGAAAGATTGAGTAAACAGAGCAGCTATTGAATCACCCGAAGCTGCACTGGTGAAATTTTTAACTTTTATCAACATTATCCTACTGATCATTGATAACAGATTATTGCCTTTTTGTGAAATATGCCCGGTGATTTATGTCTCAGGATACGGTCACTAATTGTTACCTAAATTAGAAAGATTAAACGAGAACTTACCGTTTGAAGTTTGATCTTTATTTTGTGAGAAGTTGAAGTGAGGGATTATGTGAAGAGCCCGCCAGCCCGCGTGCGTGTCAAACTTTAGAGCAGCTGTATGAAACCACAGAATAGTTGCTGACCTAAGCTATAGGAAGATTAACGAGCTAGAACTACCGAATGATCCTTATGAGAAGTAGGGTTGGGAGTGGAGGGCACGTAATCCCTCACTTCAACTTCTCATCAAATATAGATCAAACTTCAAACAGTAAGTTCTCGTTTAATCTTTCTATTTTATATCAAATGTCAAGTGAGTGACTACGTGAAGACTTCAAAGTTCTGTGGTTTCACGCAGTGAACCAGATTCCATGCAGATGTACTGCCCCAGTTGATCAGATATGGCTGAAGAAACATAATGCATTGAAACTTGATATACATAAACGTGTCCATGCTTTTAATGGAAATAATAATACTGGTCCCTTACATCAGGGATAAACAATAGATTAATTAACAGGACTTCAAAATCTTCTAGCAAATAAACCAGGCCTGGTAATAGGCTTATTTTAAAACATTTGAGAGGTTCGCTCATTCACCCATCCCGCTGTCGCTAGGATGTGGTCCAGCAGAACTTCCATGATTCTTGCTGCCGACATAGCAGCAGTCCTGGTAGAGTGAGATTTAAATACATCAGTGTCCACTCCTGCGAATGCAAATACACATCTCAACCATCTAGGAATGGTCTGCACCGATACCCTTCTGTGTGGTTTTTTGTGACTGACAAAGTCCTCGAAGGTCCTTTGTAACCTTTATATATTCTTTAATATATGTAATGACCCATAATCTGCGATCTGGTGGATATGCCAAAAACTCCAGCTTAAGCCCCAGCACACCTGGTCTACTTTGCTTAACTAGCTCATCTACAGTGGCTTGCAAAAGTTTTCATACCCCTTGAACTTTGCCACATTTTGTCACGTTACAACCACAAACATAAATGTATTTTATTGGAATTTTATGTGATAGACCAACACAGAGTGCTGCATAATTGTGAAGTGGTAGGAAAATGATACATGGTTTCCAAATTTTATTACAAATAAAAAACTGAAACGTGTGGCATGCAAAGGTATTCTGCCCCCCTGAGTCAATACCTTGTAGAACCACCTTTCGCTGCAATTACAGCTGCACGTCTTTTGGGGTATGTCTCTACCAGCTTTACAAATCTTGAGACTGACATTTTTTTCCATTCTTCTTTGCAAAATAGCTCAAGCTCAGTTCGATTGGATGGAGAGCATCTGTGCACAGCAATTTTCAGGTCTTGCCAGAGATTCTCAATTGGGTTTAGGTCTGGACTTTGGCTGGGCCATTCTAACACTTGAATATGCTTTAATCTAAACCATTCCATTGTAGCTCTGGCTGTATGTTTAGGGTCGTTGTCCTGCTGGAAGGTGAACCTCCGCCTCAGTCTCAAGTCTTTTGCAGACTCTAACAGGTTTTCTTACAAGATTGCCCTGAATTTGGCTCCATCCATCTTCCTATGAACTCTGACCAGCTTCCCTGTCCCTGCTGAAGAAAAGCATCCCCACAGCATGATGCTGCCACCACCATGTTTCACAGTGGGGATGGTGTGTTCAGGGTGATGTGCAGTGTTAGTTTTCCGCCACGCATAGCGTTTTGCATTTAGGCCAAAATCTTCAATTTTGTTCTCATCAGACCAGAGCACCTTCCTCCATATGTTTGCTGTGTCCCTCACATGGCTTGTGGCAAACTGCAAATGTGACTTCTTATGGCTTTATTTAAACAATGGCTTTCTTCTTGCCTCTCTTCCATAAAGGCCAGATTTGTGGAGTGCACGACTAATAGTTGTCCTGTGGACAGATTCTCCCACCTGAGCTGTGGCTCTCTGCAGCTGCTCCAGAGTTACCATGGGTCTCTTGGCTGCTTCTTTGATCAATGCTCTCCTTGCCCGGCCTGTCAGTTTAGGTGGACGGCCATGTCTTGGTAGGTTTGCAGTTGTGCCATACTCTTTCCATTTTGGATGATGGATTGAACAGTGCTCCGTGAGATGTTCAAAGCTTGGGATATTTTCTTATAACCTAACCCTGCTTTAGACTTCTCCACAACTTTATCCCTGACCTGTCTGGTGTGTTCCTTGGGCTTCATGATGCTGTTTGTTCACTAATGTTCTCTAACAAACCTCTGAGGCCTTCACAGAACAGCTGTATTTATACTGAGATTAGGTTACACACAAGTGGACTCTATTTACTAATTAGGTGACTTCTGAAGGCAATTGGTTGCACTAGGTTTTATTTAGGGGTATCAGAGTAAAGGGGGCTGAATACTTTTGCACGCCACACTTTTCAGTTTTTTATTTGTAAAAAACTTTGAAAACCATATATCATTTTCCTTCCACTTCACAATTATATGCCACGTTGTGTTGGTCTATCACATAAAATCCCAATAAAATACATTTAGGTTTGTGGTTGTAACGTGACAAAATGTGGAAAAGTTCAAGGGGTATGAAAACTTTTGCAAGCCACTGTATATAAAAGGTTACCCTATTATTGGATATATCTGCCTTATCCAGCCTGAATTTCTGTAACAACTGGACTTGTTGCGCTGAAACGAGCGCCATGAGCTTGACTAATTTATAGGTGAGCTGGAACAAAGACAAAGATGCAGCTGGTGCCCAACTGCGAAGCAGCGTAAATACTACATTAATGTCCCATACCTCCCTATATCTGGGCCTACGAGGATTTTTGTTACCAAATAACCCTCATAAATGTGGATACCAATGGGTGAGAGCCGCCATAATGGTGTCCAGATCCCAGCAGCAAATATGACGACAAAACACTACGAGCAGTGTTAATAGCACTATAACTCAATTTTTTGTCAAAATATAAAGTTGAAAGGAATTCCAACACATCGGCTAAATCTGCCGTAACGTAACTTATATGTGTATTGACACAAAAGTCTTCCCATTGTTTAATATAAGAAATGTACTGCTTCTTAGTACCATCCCACCAAGCTGCAGTGATTATGTCCACCGTCCGTTCGGATAATCCGAGCCCTAGGAAAGGTCTTCTTAGAGTCTGCAAATTAACAGGTTGATTCTGTCATGTAGCGGATGAGATTCCCGAGAGACGGGATGAATAAGCAAATATTTATGTTTATGAACAACCATAGGTGGTTCGGTTAGCATTCCTAACAGTAAAAGGTTGTGTAGGCCAGTTGTGTACCAGATGACATGGTTGTGTAGGCCAGTTAGGCACTACTAAAATACCCGAAGCGAAGTCTTGCATGATTTTTTGCAAGCATCGACCAATGAGGGAAAGCATAGAAGAACATCCCCCCCCCAGCCTGCATCTATAGCCTCCACCCCTGGGTCTGGCTCCCATGCTACGTATCTTGATAATTGGTGATTAAGCCTGGAGGCAAACATCAATTTCATGTGTTCCATAACGAGCAATAATGTCGTTAAACACTTTTTGATTTAACATCCACTCAGTGAGATCATTGAATTTATGAGATCTAGTATCTGCCACCGTGTTAAATCTACCCGGCAAGTAAGCATCTGAGATCCAAATCCTCTTGTCTATGCACCAATTCCAAATGAGATTAGCTAAAGTATCACAGGATACTGATTTGTTTCCGCCCATGTGATTAATATATGCCACCTCCGAAGTGTTATCGATTTGACATGCACATCATGTCGTTTCCCACAGTAACATAGAAGCATAGAAACATAGAAATTAGGTGCAGGAGTAGGCCATTCAGCCCTTCGAGCCTGCACCGCCATTCAATATGATCATGGCTGATCATCCAACTCAGTATCCCGTACCTGCCTTCTCTCCATACCCTCTGATCCCCTTAGCCACAAGGGCCACATCCAACTCACTCTTAAATATAGCCAATGAACTGGCCTCAACTACCCTCTGTGGCAGAGAGTTCCAGAGACTCACCACTCTCTGTGTGAAAAAAGTCTTTCTCATCTCGGTCTTAAAGGATTTCCCCCTTATCCTTAAGCTGTGACCCCTTGTCCTGGACTTCCCCAACATCGGGAACAATCTTCCTGCATCTAGCCTGTCCAACCCTTAAGAATTTTGTAAGTTTCTATAAGATCCCCCTCTCAATCTCCTAAATTCCAGAGAGTATAAACCGAGTCTATCCAGTCTTTCTTCATAAGACAGTCCTGACATCCAGGAATCAGTCTGGTGAACCTTCTCTGCACTCCCTCTATGGCAATAATGTCCTTCCTCAGATTTGGAGACCAAAACTGTACGCAATACTCCAGGTGTGGTCTCACCAAAACCCTGTACAACTGAAGTAGAACCTCCCTGCTCCTGTACTCAAATCCTTTTGCTATGAAAGCTAACATACCATTCGCTTTTTTCACTGCCTGCTGCACCTGCATGCCTACTTTCAATGACTGGTGTACCATGACACCCAGGTCTCGCTGCATCTCCCCTTTTCCTAATCGGCCACCATTTAAATAATAGTCTGCTTTCCTGTTTTTGCCACCAAAGTGGATAACCTCACATTTATCCACATTATACTGCATCTGCCAAACATTTGCCCACTCACCCAGCCTATCCAAGTCACCTTGCAGTCTCCTAGCATCCTCCTCACAGCGAACACTGCCCCCCAGCTTAGTGTCATCCGCAAACTTGGAGATATTGCCTTCAATTCCCTCATCCAGATCATTAATATATATTGTAAATAGCTGGGGTCCAGCACTGAGCCCTGCGGTACCCCACTAGTTACTGCCTGCCATTGTGAAAAGGACCCGTTTACTCCTACTCTTTGCTTCCTGTTTGCCAGCCAGTTCTCTATCCACATCAATACTGAACCCCTAATACCGTATGCTTTAAGTTTGTATACTAATCTCTTATGTGGGACCTTGTCGAAAGCCTTCTGGAAGTCCAGATATACCACATCCATGGTTCTCCCTTATCCACGCTACTAGTTACATCCTCGAAAAATTCCACAAGATTCGTCAGACATGATTTACCTTTTGTAAATCCATGCTGACTTTGTCCAATGATTTCACCACTTTCCAAATGTGCTGCTATCCCATCTTTAATAACTGACTCTAGCAGTTTCCCCACTACCGATGTTAGACTAACTGGTCTGTAATTCCCCGTTTTCTCTCTCCCTCCCTTCTTAAAAAGAGGGGTTACATTTGCTACCCGCCAATCCTCAGGAACTACTCCAGAATCTAAAGAGTTTTGAAAGATTATCACTAATGCATCCACTATTTCCTGAGCTACTTCCTTAAGTACTCTGGGATGCAGCCTATCTGGCCCTGGGGATTTATCGGCCTTTAATCTATTCAATTTTACCCAACACCACTTCCCGACTGACCTGGATTTCACTCAATTCCTCCTTTGACCCACAGTCCCCTGCTATTTCAGGCAGATTATTTATGTCTTCCTTAGTGAAGACGGAACCAAAGTAGTTATTCAATTGGTCCGCCATATCCTTGTTCCCCATGATCAACTCACCTATTTCTGACTGCAAGGGACCTACATTTGTTTTAACTAACCTCTTTCTCTTCACATATCTATAAAAACTTTTGCAGTCAGTTTTTATGTTCCCTGCCAGTTTTCTTTCATAATCTATTTTTCCTTTCTAATTAAGCCCTTTGTCCTCCTCTGCTGGTCTCTGAATTTCTCCCAGTCCTCTGGTATGCTGCTTTTTCTGGCTACTTTGTACGCATCATCCTTTGCTTTGATACTATCCCTGATTTCCCTTGTTATCCACGGATGCACTACCTTCCCCGATTTATTCTTTTGCCAAACTGGGATGAACAATTTTTGTAGTTCATCCATGCAGTCTTTAAATGTCTTCCATTGTATATCCACCGTCAACCCTTTTAGAATTAATTGCCAGTCAATCTTGGCCAATTCACGTCTCATACCTCAAAGTTACCTTTCTTTAAGTTCAGAACCATTGTTTCTGAACTAACAATGCCACTCTCCATCCTAATGAAGAACTCAACCATATTATGGTCACTCTTGCCCAAGGGGGCACGTACAACAAGACGGCTAATTACCCCTTCCTCATTACTCAAAACCCAGTCTAAAATAGCCTGCTCTCTCGTTGGTTCCTCTACATGTTGATTTAGATAACTATCCCGCATACATTCCAAAAAATCCTCTTCCTCAGCACCCCTGCCAATTTGATTAACCCAATCTATATGTAGATTGAAGTCACCCATTATAACTGTTTTGCCTTTGTCGCACGCATTTCTAATTTCCTGTTTGATACCATCCCCAACTTCTCTGCTACTGTTAGGTGGCCTGTACACAACACCCACCAGCGTTTTCTTGCCCCCTTAGTGTTTTGTAGCTCTACCCATACCGATTCCACATCCTCCAAGCTAATGTCCTTCCTTTCCATTGCGTTAATCTCCTCTCTAACCAGCAACGCTACCCCACCTCCTTTTCCTTTCTCTCTATCCCTCCTGAATATTGAATATCCCTGGATGTTCAGCTCCCAGCCTACGTCACCCTGGAGCCATGTCTCCGTGATCCCAACTATATCATAATCATTAATATCTATCTGCACGTTCAACTCGTCCACCTTATTACGAATACTCCTTGCATTGAGACACAAAGCCTTCAGGCTTGTCTTTACAACGCACTTACCCCTTATACAATTTGGCTGAAAAGTGGCCCTTTTTGATTTTTTGCCCTGGTTTTGTCTGCCTGCACTTTTACTTTTCACCTTGCTACCTAATGCTTCTACCCTCATTTTACACCCTCCTGCCTCTCTGCTCTTGTACCCATCCCCCTGCCACATTAGTTTAAATCCTCCCCGACAGCACTAGCAAAACACTCCCCCAAGAACATTGGTTCCATTCCATTCCAGGTGAAAAACCGTCCTGTTTGTACCGGTCCCACCTCCCCCAGAACTGGTCCCAGTGCCCTAAAAATTTGAATCCCTCCCCCTTGCACCACTTTTCAAGCCACGTATTCATTTGCATTATCCTCCTATTTCTACTCTGACTGGCCCGTGGTACTGGTAGTAATCCGGAGATTACTACCTTTGAGGTCCTACTTTTAAGTTTATCTCCTAGCTCCCTAAATTCACCTTGTAGGACCTCATCCCTTTTTTTACCTATATCGTTGGTGCCAACATGCACCACGACAACTGGCTGTTCACCCTCCCCCTCCAGAATGTTCTGCAGCCGTTCAGTGACATCCCTGACCTTTGCACCAGGGAGGCAACATACCATCCTGGAGTCTCGTTTGCGGCCGCAGAAACGCCTATCTATTCCCCTGACAATTGAATCCCCTATTACTATTGCCCTTCCCCTCTTTTTTCCCCCCTCATGTGCTGCAGAGCCACCCATGGTGCCATGAACCTGGCTGCTGCTGCATTCCCCTGATGAGCCATCTCCCTCAACAGTATCCAAAATGGTATACCTGTTTAGGAGGGAGATGACCGCAGGGGACTCCTGCACTACCTGCCTACTGCTTTGCTGGCTATTGGCCACCCGTTCCCTTCTTGTCCTCTTACCTTTTGCCTGCGGTGTGACCAACTCACTGTACGTGCTATCCACGACTTTCTCCGCATCATGGATGCTCCAGTATGAATCCAGCCGCAGTTCCAATCGTTCAATGCGGTCTGCCAGGAGCTGCAGCTGGACACACTTCCTGCAAACGTAGTCACCAGGGACACCGACCATCTCCCTGATCTCCCACATGTTGCAGGCTGAACAAACCACGGGGCCAATCTCTACTGCCATACCTTACTCCCAAATTACTCTGTATTAAATATTAAAAAAACACAAAAACTTATCCTTTAAACTTTACTAATAAATACTGAATCCTTAACTCCCAGAATCCCTAACTCCCAGAAGGCTGAAATGTAAAATTGTAAACCCGGGGTTGCACCCAATCAGCTGCTTCCTCGGGTCCTCTTCCACCAATCAGCGGCTTCCTCAAAAAAAACCCACTTCTCCAAATGGAACGTTATGGATTTTGGTAAAAACAAGCCCCGCGCTAGATGTTTATCCTTACCGGTCGGGTGTCGCTCCTCCCCCTCCTCTTCTTCCAACGGCTCCTGTGGGCCTCTGAAAAAACAAGCCCCGCGCTAGATTTTTATCCTTACCGGTCGGGTGTCGCTCCTCCCCCTCCTCCTCTTCTTCCAACGGCTCCTGTGGGCCTCTGAAAAAACAAGCCCCGCGCTAGATTTTTATCCTTACCGGTCGGGTGTCGCTCCTCCCCCTCCTCCTCTTCTTCCAACGGCTCCTGTGGGCCTCTGAAAAAACAAGCACCGCGCTAGATTTTTATCCTTACCGGTCGGGTGTCGCTCCTCCCCCTCCTCCTCTTCTTCCAACGGCTCCTGTGGGCCTCTGAAAAAACAAGCCCCGCGCTAGATTTTTATCCTTACCGGTCGGGTGTCGCTCCTCCCCCTCCTCTTCTTCCAACGGCTCCTGTGGGCCTCTGAAAAAAACAAGCCCCGCGCTTGATTTTTATCCTTACCGGTCGGGTGTCGCTCCTCCCCCTCCTCCTCTTCTTCCAACGGCACCTGTGGGCCTCTGAAAAAACAAGCCCCGCGCTAGATTTTTATCCTTACCGGTCGGGTGTCGCTCCTCCCCCTCCTCCTCTTCTTCCAACCTGTCAAACGATAGAATGCCCCCAGCATTTCCAGGTAATTGATGCCATATTGACGGATAATTGGTAACTCATACATGTTCCATTTGCTGCCACAACTAGAGATGGTGTTAGTAGCTCCCCATTCCAGTGCACTTGTATAACATGAGTTACGATGAGGGACTATGTGAAGAACCCCGTACAGCCGCACGTGCGCCAATCTTCAAAGCAGCTTCACAGGTAATAGTGACTGAAGTATAATAGTAAGATAACAGAAAACTAGAACTACCAGATGACATTTATGAGGGTTGGGAGCAGAGGGCACATAGTCCCTCATTGTAACTCCTCATAAAATAAAGATCAAACTACAAACTGGTAAGTTCTCATTTAATCTTACTATTTTACTTCGGAGTCACGGGAGTGACTACGTGAAGGTTTCAAATCTCTGTGATTTCATGCCATGAGAAACGAGTCTACACAACCACAACTGCTTCATTGACAAATGAGGGAAAAACATTCATAATTCATACAGTCATGACATAGATTTAAAACATGCTGATGCTGTTTAAATGAAGTGATAATAATATTCACAACTCTCACCCGGATGGAAACTATAACTAGAACGTAAAATAGGGGTGACAAATACCCCTGGTCTGGCAATGGGTTGTTATAAAATGTTTTGAGATTCATTCTGCAGCCATAAAGATGTGGTCCAGTGGGACTTAAATACCCTTGCTGCTGATGTTGTAGCAGCTCTGGTGGAATGAGATCTGGAATCAGTATCTACTCCTGCATAAACCAACTCCGTTTTATCATCTGGAGTGGCCTGAACAGATACGTTCTTCTAACTTTTTGTGACTACGAAAAATTTCTAGTTCAGAGCCTCGAAGTCTCTTGGTGACCTTGACATATTGTTGTATATGTGTGTGCTCACATTACCAAAGGACCCCTGGCATGCCTTTAACTATTTTGGTACCTGACACCCCTTCTGCTCTGCTTAAGTAATTATAAACACAAAATATTATATATTATTATTTACAGATGTAATCATCCTGTACCGTCGCAATTATGTAGCCACTGAACCTGCTGCGCTAAACCAGCGCCAGAAGGATAACTACCTTATGAGCTCCGGCCAAAGTTAAGGATGTAGCTGGAGCCCCCTGGTGAAATAGTGTTCACAAAATGGCAACATCCCATATGGCAATCACACAATAGGAACCTAAAGCGGGCTCTTAATGACTTTATTTGAAGCCCCGATTGATGAAGCAAAATGGAGGAAGACATAAAAGACCTTCCTTCTCCTTGTAGCGAGAATGTATCTTTCGCCACTGTTAAGCCACATATTTTGCAACCTGTGAATAAGCATGAAAACAAAAATGTCTATATTTGGTGTTCCATTGAACCAGTTTCATAAATACGGTGTGATTCAACACCAATTCTGTGTTGTCATTGATCTATACTTGATGATTCTCCTGTGGCAAAGGAGATTAAGTAACCATTACAGGAATCTATAATTGATTGCACCCACGTGACTAACATATGCCACCATCATAATGTATCAACATGAAGTTGGGCATGCAGACATGCATATCCGCTCAATCACTCTTTAACCCATACAATGTCCATTGGGTCTATAGATAGTTGATACCAATAAGTGAAGAATTGGTAAGTCATGCAAATCTGCTCCACCTCCAAACTAGAGATGATATTCGCAATTTCCCATCTTAGGGCCATTAGCATCATTTTGCAATATAATGAAATATTTACCAAACAAACTACTGGAGCAATACTGAATACTGTTTTCCATCATTGTGACTTTGGTAGCTTCAGCTGGTAATAACAAAGTTGTGTTAACAATGACCTACATGGCACTTTACAGTTTACCATTTAGCAGGATGATAGTTCTCACACTTGCACAGCTGAATCACATCTATTATATTGCCAATCAGTCTTAATGAATAGAAGGCTGCTTTATAACAACAAGGCTGTTACAGGAGTCTATTGACTGCAATCTGTTGCCCAGGCCGGTGTCAATGGTCAATTGAATAGCTAAAGGTAAATCCCAATGTCCAACAAGTCTATTTCATAACAACTTAATCTTAGCTGGATAGAGGAGCCCAATTTCTCAAATATAGTTTGAGATTTAAACAGTGGATTTTAGCAAAATACAGTGTTCAAATATCATCGAGACAATACATAAACCAGTGTTTTTGAACTCTGAGTAGTCCTCTTTGAATGCTTTCTTGTCATCATTCTGTTATATTGCCTTATCATAGCAATGCCTCCTCCAAATATCCCCATGATCACTGTAAATGGGAATACACTATAAAATCAGTTGTTAATCAGCCATCTTTCATAATGAACAGGCCACGCCTGCCATCATTTTGTGTCTGCCGTGAACGGCAACTCTGGCACGATTTCCGAGCCAATCTTGCAATACAATCCTGGCCATTATACTGAGCCTGCCCAATTCCAACCTGCTTGGAATGCTAGTATTGTCCAGTTTTACATGGTTAGATCCCTCGAAGTAGATGATAATGTCTCAATCATTTGTATTTTACAACCAAGTGTACATCTTACCAATTTTTAAGTGGTCCCTTAGTTGTAGAGTAGCACAGATAGAGTGCGTGGAACCTCTGGCGAGCTTTCATGCTTCCACCAGGGTCATTGAACCGCTTACTGCCGATGAAGACGTGGGGTGCTTGTCGCCGAAACTATGAAGCCTTATTCATTGTTGGCCTTACTTGGTCCAATAGCTTGTGCTTCATCCTCCAGATTTCGCATATGAAATAGGTCTTACCTGAATAGAACATTTCGATGGCCGGCTCTAATTTCCACCTGATATTATGTTCACTGCATATGTGTTGGGATGGCAACCTTGCTGCCAGGCATGGTATCTCTGGCACGTGCCCTTCATCCCTTGGGCCTGCTCCACGGCTATACCCTCAGACTCGGCGTTAGATTACACTGACCCAGCATGCTCTCCTCTTACATGAGGGAGACATTAAGCAGCCCTGCTACAAGGTGCTGCTGGCGCGGCTTCAGCAATACGCCGACTTTGCCACGGAATCGGCGTCAGACTGATACCGACCCAGCGGCGTCCATGCCTTGAGGTATGCTGCTCTGCAATACCTCCAACTTCAGGGTCAGAACAAAACTGCCCCAGTAAGCTCACCTCCTCCATGAGTGAGACATTATGCAGCCCTTCTACAGGTGCTGCTGCCACATTAAGCAGCCCTGCTACAAAGGTGCTGCTGGCACGGCTTTCCCATATGCCGGCGCCACCATAGCCTCGGCATCAACCTTAAGCAGCCCTGTTACAAGGCATTGTGGCGCGGGCTCTCCAATAGGCCACACTGCCATAGACTTGGCATCCCCACTAAGCAGCCCTGTCTAAAGTGCTGCTGGCGCAGCCTCTCCCATAGGCCAGTACTGCCATAGCCTCGGCATCCCCATGAAGCGGTCCTGTGCAAAGGTGCTGCTGGCGCGGGCTCTCACATTGACCCGCGCCGGCACATCTCCTGCTGTAGGAGTGTATCTAGATGGAGCCTCCTCTCCATTATGAGCTGGCGGCGCTGCCCTGGCAGCAGCAGCTCGACTGCAGTCCGTCTGTTTTTATTTTTATTTGTTGTTTTCTTGTCTTGTTTTTAGCGTTAGTTTGAGTTATTATGTAGTGTATGTGTGTGTGTGTGTGTGGGGGGGGGGGGGGGGGGGGGGGGGGGGGTGGGAGAAACGTTCTTAGTCCCTTCCTTTTGGGGGGACGCGACTTTTCTTGTCGTATCCCCTCTCTCCGTCTCCATCTGCGCTGAGGCCAATCGCGGAGCTGGCGGCCTCCAACTTTAACTGCGACCGACCCGGCCAGCATCCGGGCAGACCATTTTTGTCGGCTGTCCCCATATCCTGGGGACTACTGTGGTTTGGGAACCGCATTGCTCCTAGATTTCCCCTCCCCGGGAACCCCAGGGTCCATATACATACCCGTGGTAACCCTCCCGGCACCCGGGCTGACCGTTCAGGTCAGTTTAACCCCATATCCTAGGGACTACTGTGGTCTGGGAACTGCATACTATTGGATTTCCCCTCCCCAGGAACCCAACGTCAAGAGTCACTGACTGTCTTATCAGTGACTCCGATCGCGAAACCCGACATTTGCCAGCTTCCGGCTTCCGTGGTCGGACCAGGGTTTCCCCACAGCCCTTAGCTGGTTCCCTCATCAGCCGTCGCGAAGCATCCAACAAAAACCTCTGAAAACCGAGGTTCCTGCAGGTGACCTAAAACAGGTAAGAAATACAACTTACCTGAAGTTTAAACTTACCGCTGGGGGAGCTCCGCTGCTCCAACCAGTCGCCTGCACCAATGCGGCTGACGTCATGACGCATGTGCAGCTGGACGGGGATCTTCACGTAATCACTCATGTGACTCCCAAGTAAAATTAAAGGTTTACAAGACAAAACCCCGCCGGAGCAATATTGAATATTGGTCATCCACCATTGTAACTCCGCTTTAGATTTAGGCGACAACTGCATAGGTCTGTCAAAATGACCTGTTGAATTTAAGTGTCTGATCCTTTGCATGCTGCAGATTTCGATAATGCAAAGGCCCAAACTGAGCAGCTGGAAACACAGCCACTATTTTGCCAATTACTCTAGCCACCTGGCGTATAGATGGCTCTTCTGCAATCAGAAGGTTATTACAGGCTTCCATCAAATCTAGTCTTTTCCCCCTGGGCAGGGTCACAGACATTTCCACTGAATTCATAGTAAACCTTAAATAATCAATAGACCTCGTTGGTATCAACCTGGATTTGGCTGGATGGATGATAAACCCCAATTTCTGAAAAATGAGCATCGCAGCAGAAACAGCAAGTTTTGTCAAATGCAGTGTTCTCCCGATAAACAGAATATCATCTATATAGCCCATAACAATATGCCCTTTAGCTCTGAGCAGGCCGAGCACTGGCCTCAGCAGTTTTGTAAATAACCGAGGAGCTGAGTTTAATCCATTAGCTAACACTTTAAACTGCCACAGCTGCCCCATCCAGCTAAACTTCAGATATCTCCGATGTGAATCGGAACCGAATAATATGCATCCTTGTGATCGATGCATGCCATAAAGCAGCCTTCAGAAATCAGTTGCTTAACAGTAAAGAAATTCTCCATTTTAAAATGTCTGTACTGCACGTATGAGTTAAATTTCGCCAAATCAAGGATGATATGGAATCCACCATCTTTCTTCTCCCTGGAGAATATATTAGAAAAGTATTGATCTTTTTCATAAATTGATCTCTAAATTACTCCTTTTTTGTGCAATGCATGTATTTCCGCTTGCATATCCAAAGCCTCTTGTTTGGAACAAGTATACGACCGACTCGGCATATCTTGTGTGGGTGGAAATGAGTTAGGCAAAAACTCAATTTTGAAACCCTTTATACTGTGCAATATAAACAGATCAGAAGTTATCTGCCGCCATTCATGCAAGAACAAACTTAACGTTCCACCAACTTGAAATTCCTCCGCACACCCTGTGTGACTGACAGAACCAGACCTACCTACCTCAAAGGTTACAGGTGGTTCGATACCAGGCCCAGCGGACCCTATTTTGGTTCTGTTTTTTCCCCTTCGCTCTGAAAGGTTGAGCTGCTGGGACGTGAGGCTGCCGCATCTTCCATGATGGGCGGGATGGGCCTTGGCCTAAAAAATACCTGAGACTGGGTAGGACAAATCTGGAATTCCCACTGGCTTCAGAAAACCGCTTCTTGCTGGTAGAGTTGTAGGGGTGCTGACGCCGGAAGAGTGGAGACTTGCTCATAGGAAATGCGTTGATCGTCCCTGCTGCTTTAGACTCCTTATGCAGGTCCTTGACCTGTTTGTGCAGGTCTTCTCCGAAGAGGAGTTTTGGAGGCTGAATATTACTGGCCTCGCACAGATGTGCGAACTTTGGGTTCAGTATTGGCCTGATGGCGTCTTTCCGGAAACAATTTATTACAAAACGGGGGTTGCACAGCAGTGCCATAGCATTCTGCTGAGCCTCGGATAATGGAAAGCCATCGATTGACCTGGAAAAGGCCTTGGCTTTGATATTGGACCCAATACAACCCCAAATAGAGGCATTGACTAAGGGCACATTTAAAGTTGCACAATTTTCCGGACTGGGATACTTTGCAGTCATTTCCACCATAGTTTCCTCCTTTAGTTGGTGCAACGTGAGGTAGCTGATGCTTGAGGCCAACTCCCCTAGAAGTGGCTCGCCTGTCTGCGAAGGAACAGCAAATTTAGAGGCATGAGCGGGCAACTCTTCTTTATGTGAATCACACATGTCATGCATTACAGCATGAGTCTCTGGCACACATTCATATTCAGAGTCAGCTGTGTACAGATCTCCGAACCTCCCCTTACCTGAGTGGGAGGATATAAGCAACCCTGTTCCAGGAGCTACAACAGGCATTTGAATAGAACTGCCTGAGTATGCCTCTGTAGCACGGAGCATATTGTGTGCCAGCATCTTCTCCATAAGATGCTCCATCTGTGACAAACGGCCTAACACATCAGACATTGGTGTGGGAGCAGTATCCTCCTGGCCTGAATCGTCTGACAGGACTTGCCTAACTGTTTTCTGTTTGGCTTTACCCCCCTTCGGGATTGCTAAGCTGCTTCCTACAGGAACTAATGCCGAGGTGGCCGAGCAGACTGAAGATGAAATAGAATGCCGCCGGCTTCCCGCACTCCGGCGGTCTTCTGCAGCCGGTTTTACCGTGGTCCGTCTAAGTTTGGTCCTAGGTTTATCCATAATCAAACCTAGAGACTCTATTGAAAAATACCGTACACCAAAACACCCCAGAGCAAGTTTACACTTACCTGAGAGGCTTTTAAACTTATGGCTGGAGGAACCGATGCTCCTCCCAGCCTGTCCGTGCGCCACGCGTTAGACGTATTGATGCGCATGCGGGCTGGCGGGCTCTTCACGTAGTCACTCACGTGACTTTGATATAAAATCTCCTGTTTGGGCTCCTGAAATTTACCAATGTCCTTGGACTATATTTCCTAGGACAACATTTTATTTACAGTTGATTAGTCGGCAATCCACCATTTCACGTTTTTCATGAGTTTGAGCATGGAATGCAATCTTAACAGTTTGGTCCAACAGTTCGATACTATTAATTTTATTTTTGCATTTCTTGGAACTTTCTTACCTCAAAACAAATCATGATATTGTGTACTTGAGTTCACTTTATCTTTTCCAAGATTATACCTATTACTAGAGGACAGTCTCATCTGTAAGATTAATGATGCTACAGGTCGCTCTCTTCTGTCACCACACCCTCGAAGCTGAGATTAATATCATCTGGGCAAAATTGTATGACTGACAAGACTTGTCAAGACTATTCTTACTCACTGAGAAATTAATTCTTAGTTGATATCACCATTGGGCACAAACCATCCAGTCTGCTCCTCTTCCAGTGTAAAAGGATAACATCTGTTAAACCACTGTAGATGAAAGGTTTTATCATTGCAGTTAAATTTTAGCATATTATAGGATAAGTAAATAATTAGGACTGGGGAGAAGCTTGGATCAGGGGAGGCTTCCAGCCAAGTGATGGGAGAAGGGATCCCCCGTTCCCTAAAGAATGAGGACATCTCAGATGTCCTGGTATGGTACACCTCATCTTGGGCGCAGATGCGGCGTAGACGGAGGAAGTGGGAGTCGGGGATAAAGTCTTTGCAGGAAGCAGGGTGGGAAGAAGTGTGGTCGACATAGTTGTGGGAGTCAGTGGGTTTGTAATAGACATTAGTCAATAGTCTATTTCTTGTGATGGAGGCTATGAGATCAAGAAAGAGGAGGGAGGTGTCAGAGATTGTCCAAGTACATTTGAGTGCAGGATGAAAATTGGTGGTGAAGTTTATGAAGTCCATGGGTTCTGCATGGGTGTAGGAGGTAGCAACGATGTGGTCATCAATGTAACAGAGATAGAGGTCGGGGATAAGGACACTGTACGCCTGGAACAGGGATTGTTCAACGTATCCTACAAAGATGCAGGCATAGCTGGGGCCCATGCGGGTGCCTATAGCTACGCCTTGGTGGAAGTGGTAGGAGTCAAAGGAGAATTTGTTGAGGGTGAGGACCAGCTCCGCTTGGCAGAGTAGCATGTTAGTAGAGGGAAATTGGATGGTTCTGCGGTCGAGGAAGAAACGGAGGGCTTGTGGAGGCTACCTGGTGAGGGATGGATGTATAGTGTGACTGAACATCCATAGTAAAGATGAGGGAGTGGGGGCTCGGAAAGCGGAAGTCATTAAAGAGACGAAGGGCATGTGATGTATCTTGGACATAGGTCGAGAGAGATTGGACCGGGGGGGATAGGATGGAGTCGAGGTAGATTTGTCTGGCACTCCTGTACATATTGCCTCCTACGGATTGGCTAAGAATGGAATTAGTTTCAGAGTTGTGGTTATCTGCCCTGGATCGCAAATGTCGATCACACTGCCTCGTTTTGAAGTTTCACAGCTCAAAAGAGCAAATTTGAAATCATTGGGAAAGGTAGAGAGAATAAAACATTAAAATGCCCCCGCATTATCAAGGGTTAATGCGGTAAAACCCCTGCCAAAAAAAATAACCTAATTCAGCAGATAAGACAATTCAATAGAAAATTCAATTTAGTTCCCTTCCGACAGTCAGTAAAGGTCTAAGGTCACATAAGACTTTGTTAAAAAGAGCTACACACTGCTTCTTCCAGATTGCATTCTGTGTTTTTTTCTGTTAACATTATTACATTATGTCAGCCCTGCATTACACATGGAATGAGTTAGTTTACTACTACTCATGCCCTTGAATTGAAGATGCATCCAGGCTATAAAGCTGCATCAGTTCAAGCATGCAATAGTCTCATCTTAAATCATGTTTATCATTTCCGTCATTGATTTTTTGGGGTCAAAATCATCTCTGCAGTCACAGTCTTTAGTACCTTATAAGTGCTAGCTTGTAGTCTAAAAGGTTGTTTTAAACAAATGGGAGCATCACAGAGGATGACTCATTCTGATAAGATCATTTTCTTCAGAGTCCAGAGTTATGTAGTCAAAGGAAAAAATGGAGCCTGCCACTGCACACATTTTGTAGACAATTTAAAATAATTGCTTTAAAGCAGATCCTCCTCCATACCCTTATTCCCATTACATACCACTAACTTTGCTTTAAAATGAGATACACTGATGTTCATTAGATTACTAAACAGAGGCGCTTTCTATACCCATGCCGAGTTAAAATAAAGTTGATGAAACAATTACACGCTAAATAATTTAATCCTTTCAACTAGTCATAATTAATAATGAATAGGCAAATATTGCTGAAACTTGCACCTGGGAATGTTTTCAAGAGTTCAATAATGCTTTATTTCCACATATGCACCTGCCCAGTTATTTTTTTGTTGTTGTACATATTACGCATGCAGGCATCGCCATTTTTGGCACTATTATTTTAAGTCCAAAGTCTGGTCAGTCCGCACGCTCGGAGTACTGGAGCAGTTCCTGTGAATCGACGTCCCTCTCCTCTCCTCGCCTGGCCATCTTTGCGTCCCAGGGGGCGCCTTCTACAGTCCATCTTGAAGGCTTGTAGGCATTATCACGACCCACTCCGAACGTCGAACATCACTACCTCCCTCCCCATTATGCCGTCTGGTGAGTCTTCAGGCGGGTTCCCGATCCCGCCGGCAAACAAATCTTCAGACGGACCCTGGCGAGCCTTGTGATAAATTACAGGTAATCCCCACGTTACGACTGTTCGGAGTGATGGAAATTCGCCCTTATTGAATTCACAAATCACCACATGAAATTTTGAGATATTGAATAAAATTTGCTCAAGCAACATTTATATGAAAAGTAATAAATTAATGAATATTTTTTTTAACCCATGTTTCTTGAAGCACATGCAGATTTGAATTATGGAAAATCGTAAAATGGAACTTTTTAAAGATACATATCACGCAGAGGTCATCAGTAGAAGCTTCATAATTCTTAACATATAATCTGATCAATATATATATATATTTTCAGTTTTATCTTGTTTTCTTCTGCCAAAGTGTTATTGTTCCTTGACTCAGTCAGTCCTCTCATTTCACTACCACCTCAACTAAATGTCCTTTGCAATATGCACACACTAATTATTTGTTCATGAACTGGCACACTATTACAAAGTGACCTTGTCCACAGAATATATATGCTGATATGCTTATAAAATGGTTCGGACTGGTGTTCGGGTTTAATTGACCTCTTCCAAGTTGAAGGACTGATTTTAATCCAGAGCCAGTTTTAGCCAGACATTCTGGGAAGAGGCTGTCTGCCAGCACAATTTTTTATTTGTATTCCGCCCTAATATAATGACAATTTAAATTTTAGTTGGTGCTCTTACAATCTGAAATTAACATAGACAATGCAATTTCTTGCATTGATAAAAGCTTTTACAAATCATATTCAAAATGATTTATTTTGCCATCGAGTATTTTAATCCTTTTCTCCTCCTAGCTTTAATCTATCACTGGAACCACTTTTAACTTTTAATTCATTTTCATTCATTGAACATTGCATAATAGGAAAGAAATGATTTTGAAATCAATGTAACTGAGTTTGTAATCATAACAATCGCTAATCTAGGCATGATGTTTCCAACAACCTATGCAAACCCTGCACCCCAGTACTCCTGTCCTTATGTGCAGATAGCCTGGCACCTATACTGACACACTCAATCGGAGGCATTGGAGCATAATCTCCATAACTTTTAGTAACGTTTATATTAAAAAGATGCAAGCAAATCAACTTAATTTCACAAATAGTATTTAAAGTTGCATTTGAAGAACTAAATATGAGGATGATGTGTCAGTTCTACAGCTTTATTATTAAAATGAATGCTTCAGCATTCATTGGGGTACATCTAAGATAGAATAGTGCGACACAGAAACAGGCCATTCAGCCCGCATTGTCTGTGCTGAACATGATGCCAAGTTAAACTGATATCCTCTGCCCGAACATCACCCATATCCCTCCATTTCCTACAATCTTGAACTTGTACAGTAGTGTTCATAACAATGAGTTCATTTTATATCCTGGAAGATTTTTTTTCCGATCATACCGATACACGAATGTCTGAAATTTCTCTTTTTAAAACTTTTTAATTTATTCCATTCAACCCAGTTCCTGGATCCTATAATCCATTCTAACTTTGGCAACTTTGCCACAACTCTATTGTCTGCTTTGGCGAACGCTGTAGATTGCTGTGCATTTGTGCCTTCATTCACTGGCACCTGGAATATAATCCCGCCTTTGCCATTCCTCACGGCAAAGAGAGAGCGTCAGGACTGCACCCAGTCAAGTGCTGAACTTCTGAAAAGCCTGCCACTAATTTAAGTCAATTAAATAAAGTGTGACATAAAAAAACTTTCTTTCTGGTGACTATGGATGGATGAATGAAAAATATCAAATATGAGTTTAGGCATTTTACACATCTATATTTTGTTAGAAGAGAAGGCAATAAAATGTAAACTCTTTAGTGGTTCTTGCATAAAGATCAGCTAAAAATCTATTAATGAGTGCCAATATCCTCTTTTTAGCAATGACATGGCAACCTGACAGAAGAAGGAAAAGAGGTTGACCAAAACTCACATGGAGACGAACATTCCGGAAGGATCTGGAAGCTCGAGACGCAAGCCTATCGAGGGTGGAAGACGTCGCACATAACCAAACAGAATGGCGAAAGCTTGCTGCCCAATGCACTCAACAGTGTGGGAGGAACTAAGCCCAAGTCTAAGTAATATCCTCTTATCATCTGTTGGGTGATTGTTCCATCTGTCTGATGGTTGACCGACTGTCTGATGATTCTCACCATTGTCTGATGGTTCTAACCATTTGTCTGATAATGTCCATATTGTCTCATGGTTCTTTAGTTTAGTTTAGTTTAGATACAGTGTAGAAGCAGGCCCCTCAGCCCCTGAGTCCACATGAAACAGCATTTACCCGTATACTAGTTCTTACCTGCACACTAGGGACAATTTACAGAAGACAATTAACCTAAATGTCTGCACGTCTTTGGGATGTGAGAGGAAACAGGAGTACTCAGCAAACACTCATGCAGTCACAGGGAGATCATAAAAATTCTGTACACACAGCACCCATAGTCTGGATCAAACCTGGGTCTCTGGCACTGTGATGCAGTAACTCTACTGCTGCGCTCTGTGCTGCCCATAGTCTCTCCATAGTCAGATGGTTCTTCTCATTGTCTGATGGTTCTCGCATTACCTGATGGTTAACCCCATCACCTGATGGTTTTCCACTATTGTCTTGTGGTCATCCACCCAATGTCAAAGAAACAACTGCTAAATTACCATTGATTCTCTTCATTATCTATTGGTTATCTCTGCCATTGCCTGTTGGATTTCCACCCCATTGCTTCTATCAGAGTCTGATGATTCTACCAATTTCTGAAGGTTCTCCCTATTATCTGATTATTATCCACATTATTTTATGGTTTAACACACTTGTCTGATTGTTTGAAGATAAACATAAAGTGCTGGAGTAACTCAATGGGTCACACAGCATCTCTGGAGAAAAAGGATGAGTGACGTTTCGGGTCGGGACCTTTCTTTAGACTGAAAGTAGAGGGCAGGGAATTGGAGGTAAGAAAAGGCCAGAACAAAGCAGGAAGGGCAACAGGTGACCAAGGAAGGACGGAACCCATAATGGCCCATTGTTGGCTGGGAAAGAGGTGATACCAAAGGGGTACAAGGAACAGTGCAACTAATAGGATGACTAGGTTGGGGGAGGGGGGAGAGAGGGAATGCAAAGGCTACTTGAAATTAGAGAAATCAACATACATACCGCTGGGCAGTAAGCTCTCCAAGGAAAATATGAGGTGCCATTCCACCAATTTGTGTGTGGTCTCACTCAGACTGATTGTCCTCCCACTTATCTGATGTCTCTTCCCCATGTCTGAAGATTACCCACATTATCTAATGGTAATCTTATTTGTCTCATGGCTCTCCCATTTGCCCGATGTCTCTGTTCATTTGCTTTTTAGGATAATACATAGATCGAGCACCAATGGAGACAGGAAATGGATGAGAATTATCGCAGTTTATGAAAAAAATTAAGCCATCTTTAAACAATATCAACAATGCGGACATCCCTCAGTCTACATTGGTGTCAAGGATATACTAAAAAAATAATGAGGAGGCTTTGTCCATACTCCCACTGCTAATTGCCGTTGCTGTGCCTGTCATTGGAAATCACATTTATCAGAAAGAGAGCAGACCTTGATGCAGATTTATAAATTGCACTTGGAGTAAATTCTTCTGCCGTGGAGAAGTGAGGCACTAGAAACTGCAGATGCTGAAATCTTCAGTAAAACACAAAGTGCTGGAGTTACACAGCGGGGCAGACAGCATCTCTGCAGGGCATGGATAGGTTACATTTCAGATCAGAACCTTTCTTCAGAGCCGCTGAATTTCACTGAATAAAATAAATGGAAGGAATGTATGCTGTATCAGATCCAGACAAATGTTTCTTTCATCGATTCATTCTCTGATCTGGTATGAATAATTGGTTTGAATCCCTAGTTCACTTCTCATATCCACTCAGCTCAGAAATACAGTAAGAATCAAAGGCCATTGTCACTCATGTACATACAAAGTCACTGAAAGACAAGCCAGTTAATGAGCCAATATAAAGACTAGGTTCATGACTGGAGAATTAAGAAACATCAAGAAAAACCTTAAATTAAAAGTATTTTTTTGAAGGAATGATTTATCTTGTAGCGGACTAACACCCAAACTAGTCAATGAAACAATAATTGCGAACAATCGCCAACAACTGAATATATTTCATTGAGAAAAGAAGTGAAGATTATAAATGGAGAGCCTATTTCATGGTGACGGAACCCAAAGTGCCAAATAATGACACCTTAGATGTTTACCCCACTGGAAGTATTAGGAAAAGGTAATTAATCAATAATGTGGGAAGGAAGGTGTTTAAAATCCTTTACTATTCTCTTTAGTTTATCTTCTGGAAACGTTTTGGAGCAGCTTCATTAGGTGATCCTTTACGTGCACACTGTTTATGGGTTATTCTCCTGGGAGATGCCAATAAGAATATTCCACATACTTTTGTGTTCTTTTTCTATGTCTGCATAAACTTGAGAGTCTTCAAGGTACAACTGAAGTCTTTATTACATTACTCAATGCTAGCAGCAAGACAACTCAAAATGGCTGCACACTCACACAATCCACACACAGTAAAAACGATATACAAAACATCTCCCTTTGTCCTGTGCAGTGCTACCTGCTGCACGGGTGGAGTAATGGGTCCTCCCACCCCACACAGTCCACCAAACATCACAACCCCCCTTTCCAGTTTGAATGTCGCTATTCCCGAATGAGTTGCCTTGGGGGAATACCACGATTGCAATGTGTCGATCGACGAAGGACCACAGGCAGATCAGCGGGGAGTTTATCTGGTGGAACTTCGTCAAAGTCAGGCACTGTAGTATCTACACAATCCGACTGCTTGTTTCTGGTCAGGTTCTGTGCAGTCTTCGCTGGAGGAATGCGGCTTCTTAATTGGTCGTCATGCCGTTGACAGTGTTCTTCTTGTCCTTGGACGGTGCACTTTTTGGTTCCGATGCGAGCCATGATGGTGCGCTGGCAGGATGGTGCGCTGGCAGGATCATGGCTCACATTGGAACCAAAATGTACACCGTCCAAGGACAAGAAGAAAAATGCCAACGGTATGATGACCAATTATGACCATATAATTGCGGTAATAAACGTAGTCGCCAATGTTGAATTTGAACCTGTTCGACCTCGTTGGCGGAGTGCGCGTCGTATAAGAGTTACAGGCCGGGTTCAAAACTGATAGGGGAGAGTGCACTTGATGCTTGAGCATCATCTCCACTGGAGTTCAACTGGTAGTGCAGTTTGTAACGGCTCGATATTGCTGTAAGAAATCGCGCAATGCCAATAGTTTTGATTTATTTTCAATGCCTATAGCACGTTTCATGGCCTGCTGGAAAACGCCGACCAGCTGCTCTGCCTCACCATTTGAGGGTGGTTGAAAAGGTGCTGATGTCAGATGCATGATTGAGTGTTGTTTGCACCAGTCACCGAACCTTTTTTTCGAGGCAAATTGGGGTCCATTGTCGATTACAATTGCTAAGGGCAATCCCCAAATGGCAAACAAATCATGAAGCGCAGAAGTGGTTGTTTCGGTGGTCAGATACTTATTCATTTGGATAACATGTGGCCATATCGAATGGGCGTCCATTACAACCTGCCACATGTCCTCCACGGAGCAGAATGCCATCCTTTGAGGAGATTTCCGTTTTCGCATTCTGCTTAGGACTGTTTGGCCACCCCTGAGTGACAAAATGTTGTACCTTCAATAAAATGGGCTCTGTGCTCGTGTAGTTGTCGACCGTCCTTCCGGAGACGGGGAAATCGGCGATGACCCGTTTGTTGAGCAAGTTCACGTCTGTGTCAATTTCCATAATTGCCTCCTCTTTATCGAATGTCAGGTCGGGTCCAATCGGTAGACAAGACAGTGCATCGGCATTGGCATGCTCGGCAGACTGTCGGTAAATGATGTGGTAATCATATCCCATCATGATCAGGGCACAACGTTGTAGATGCCTCAACGTCATGATGGCAAACTTTTCTCCGGACTGAAAATAGTCAGCAGCGGCTTGTGGTTGGTGATGAGCAGGAAATGTCGCCCACTCAAATATTGTTGTATCTTCCGGACACCAAACACTCTTCTTTTTCCACTTGACTGTAGTTTTTCTCGGCGGTCGTCAGCGTTTTGGGTGTGAACTGCGATTGGTTCTTCCTTGCCGTTTGGCGCCGTTTGTGAGATTACAGCTCCAAGACCATACGGCGATGCATCAGCGGCCAGAGAGATTGGCTTCGATGGGTCTTAGTGGACCAAACGCATCTTCTGGGCGAACATCTCCTTCAACCTGGTGAATGCATGGTCACTCTCTTTAGACCAGTGCCATTCGACGTACTGTTTTCGCAGGTTGTTCATTGGTGCGCACAAAGTCAACAATACCAGTATGAACTTGCCATGGTAGTTCACCTTGCCAATGAAGCTTTCAAGCTGCTTCACATTTTCAGCGTTGGCAATTTCACAATGACGTCCACTCTTTCTTCCAATGGCTTCAGACCATTTGCCGAGATCACATGTCCAAGGTGTGTGACTTGTTGTCGGAAGAATGCGCACTTGTACATGCGCAACTTCATGCTGTAGTTGTTCAGTGCTGTGAGGACCTGTTTTAGGTTCTGCATGTGTTCTTTCTCTGTCCGGCCGGTGACAATTATGTCATCCAGGCAGGCGGCTACACACAGAATCCCGGCAACCAGATTGTCGACCAGTTTCTGGAAGATGGCTGGTCCCGGTGCCGTTCCAAAGGACAATCGGTTGTATCTGAACAGTCCCTTGTGTGCATGTTGATCACGAGCAGGTTTTTTGTCTCATCGTCCAGTTCCACTTGGAGATATGCATCGGACATGTCCAATTTCGAGAAGTACTGTCCTCCTTGCTGCTTGATCAACAGCTTGTTCACTCTTGGTATGGGGTGTTGATCAATGTGCAATTGAAGGTTTACAGTCACTTTGCAGTCGCTACAGATGCGCACCTTGCCGCAAGGCTTCTGAACGACAACTATGGGTGTGACCCATTCTGAATGGTCCACGTGGGTGATAATTCCCATTTCTTGAAGACGATTGATTTGGTCGACTGTGTTTTGCGCTTTCTCGCCCTTTCTCAGCTTTTCTACGGATTGACACACTGCCTGGAAATGACATTTTTGGTAACAAGCATAACAAAAGGACTGGATATACGGGCACTCACGGTGATGATGAGCAGTTGAGCCGCACTGGTAGCAGGGTTTTGATCCTCCCCGCACAGGGGGACGGCACTTCTGAAACTATCCCACTTCTCTGGATTTGCTCTTGGTCGATCAAGTGGTTTCTGACGTTGCGGACGAGTCTGGCGAACTGTATGCACCTCCTGAGGGAGCTTCGACGCTGTTTCGCCGGATATTTTGTGCAGTTCTTTACTTAGCAGCTCGGCCATCTTAGCACACTGCAGCACATTCTTCAATGAGGCATCTGATTCCTTGAGAATCGCCTGCTGGATGATTGCGTGCCTGCAGCCCATGACCAGACTATCCCGCAACGCCTGGGTATGGTGCAGCTGGGCTTGTACACACTGGAGTTTAGAAGGATGAGAGGGAATCTCATTGAAACATATAAGATTGTTAAGGGCTTGGACACGCTAGAGGCAGGAAACATGTTCCCGATGTTGGGGGAGACCAGAACCAGGGGCCACAGTTTAAGAATAAGGAGTAAGCCATTTAGAACAGAGACGAAGAAACATTTTCTCACAGATTGGGGATGATCAGCCATGATCACATTGAATGGCGGTGCTGGCTCGAAGGGCCAAATGGCCAACTCCTGCACCTATTGTCTATTGCCTTGACTTGGCACTTTTCACTGCATTGAGCTTTAAAATCACATACCTTTGCCTTGGTGCAAAGTTCGGCAAGAAATTCGGTGATCGATTGCCCTTCCTGTTACACCGTCCAGTAGAAATCGAGGCGAGCTGTGAGGAAATTTTGACTTTCTTCGAAATGCAGCTGCAAAGCCATTGTGATTTCAGCATATGAAACTTCAGTTACTTCTTCTGTAAGTAAATTTTGAAGCAGCGCAAAAGTTTCTGGATACATTGATGAGCACAAGAGAGCCTTCTACTTCAGGTCAGTAGTAATTGCCATACTTTCAAAATAAAGCTCAGCTTGCATTTTACTTTGGAGTCACGTGAGTGATTCCGTGAAGAAGTCCCGCCAGTCCGCATGCGGGTCATACCGTCGTTCACATGGCGAAGCACCAGACTGGCAGGGCATCGCTCCTGCCGGCAGTAAGTTTAAACCTAGAAGATAAGTTTGTTTTACTTACCAGAGTTTGTTGTTCGAGCAGGAACCTCTCTTCACAGAGGTTTCCTGCTAGTTTTATCGCGGTCGGGTGAGTGAACCGGCTATGGGCTGTGGGGAGACCCCGGTTCCAACCGCGGAACCGATAGCCGGTAAATGTCGGGCCGCCGATTCCAGCCACTGACAAGGCGGTATGGAATCAAGCAGAAACGGGGTATTACCGCCAGAGTCGCTGACAGTGCGGTCAGCGGCTCACAGACATATCGTCATTTATAGTGGTACCCAGGCATGGCTTGAAGTCACCTAACAATCGATCCGCCTTATTAGATTCGGGGGGCAAGGGTTCCCCTCTGGTAATAAGTCTGTATTTGCATGGACGCTGTTGTCATTTTAACCCTTCACAGGTGAAGCTCCAAAATTAATGTCCCCGCTTGGAGAAGGACACCATGCCGGGTCAGTACACCTCAGACACCGGATCTGTAACAGCGTGGGCCTATGGGAGAGCCCGCGCCAGCAGCACTTGTTGACGGGGCTGTTTAACGTGTGACAGCGCCGGCCTGTAGGAAAGGCCACACCAGTAGTGCCTGGGGCAGGGCTGCTTGATGTCTCCCTGTTGGAGGGGGAGACCATGACGGGTCAGTGTACTGCTGATACCTGTGCATACCTGAATTTGCCTGCGCCAGCAATGCTGGGACAGGGGTACTGATGGCACCTGCCGAATTTGTACGGGAGAGCCCGCGCCAGCGGCACCTGTTGACAGGGCTGCTTAATGTGTGACAGCGCCAGCTTGTAGGAGAGCCCGCACCAGCAGCGCCTGGGACAGGGCTGCTTCGTGTCTCCCTCTTGGAGTAGGAGAGCATGCCGGGTCAGTGTAATTCTGATGCCGAGGCTGAGGATATAGCTATGGAGCATACCCTAAGGGAAGAAGGGTACGTATCAGAGGTACCATTCCTGACAACAAAGTTTGCCATCCCAACAGAATGTTCCATCCTGGTATAGGTCCATTGGGGGCTGTATCAGTGCAGGTATCCTCAGGGACCTGCGGCAGCACCTGTTTAGGGCTGCCTACAAATCGCCCTCTCTGAGGAGGGGAGTGTGAAAGGTCAGATGTAACTGACTCCAGATTCTAAAGATGCGGTGGAACACACGGGAGCACATGCGTGTTGGCAGTGAACAGCGCCAACAGGGGGATATGGGAGCCAGCCACCGAATCTTCTATTCAGGTAAGGCCTATTCAACAGGAAAAACCTGGCTGACGGATCAATCAAGGCCAACGGTGGGCAAAGGTTCATCGTTTCAGAACACACCCCAGTCGCTCATCGGCAGTAAACGGTTCACTGAAGCTGGTGGCAGCATTACAGCTGGGCAGACGTTCCATGCACCCTACCAGTCCTACTCAACAAGGTGGGTCTGGCACTTCCGAAACATGGGTAAGTGGACCACTCACAAGTTTGTAATATTTACACTTGTTTGTACAACACACAAATGATAAAAGCATCTGCTTAGAGGCATTTAACCATGTAAAGCTGCACAATCCCAGCATTCCAAGTAAGTTTGGGATTATGGCCAGGATTGTCTTTTAAGACAGGCTCAGAAATCGGGCCAGAGTTATCGTGCAAAGCACCCATGGAATGATGGCAGGAGTGGCATTATGAAAAAAGGAGAGTGTCGGTTAACTCGCATATGCACTTTCCGAATAGCAAAATTCTTTACTGACTAACAACGGACTCAAAGATCCATTCTATGCAGTTCCCATTGCAGAGGTTATCAAAAGGCAATGATAATTGTACTAATAACAGTAAAACATTGCTAAATTGGATAAATCTATTTACCCAGGTTATTTAACTAATTAATAAAATCGGTGTTAGGACTCAGGATTTAAAAACACTTGTTATGACTTGTCTGGTTGATTTTCTAACGCTGTATTTTTGTTAAAATCATCTGTTTCAACCTCAAACTATATTTGAGAAATTGGGTTCATCCATCCAGTTAACTTTAAGTTGTTACCAAATAGACTTGTTGGTCATTGGAGTTTACCTTTAACTATTAATTAGCCTATGACTCCACCCTGTGGCAAGAGATTGGAGTTAATAGCAACCTGTTATAAAACTGTCTTCTATTCATCAAGAGTAATTGGCAATATAGCAGCTGTGTGCCAGATGTGCAAGTCGGGGAACTGACATTGTGCAAAGTGCAACCTCTCAAAGGACATGTAGATCATTGTTAACAACCTTATGCTATTGCCAGCTGACACAGCTAAGTCACAATGAGGGGGGATCTTATAGAAACTTACAAAATTCTTAAGGGGTTGGGCAGGCTAGTTGCAGGAAGATTGTTCTCGATGTTGGGGAGGTCCAGAAGGGGTCACAGTTTAAGGATAAGGGGGAATTCCTTTAGGACCGAGATGAGGAAAACATTTTTCACACAGAGTGGTGAGTCTCTGGAATTCTCTGCCACAGAAGGTAGTTGAGACGAGTTCATTGGCTATATTTAAGAGGGAGTTAGATGTGGCCCTTGTGGCTAAAGGGATCAGGGGGTATGGAGAGATGGCAGGTACAGGATACTGAGTTGAATGATCAGCCATGATCATATTGAATGGCGGTGCAGGCTCAAAGGGCCGAATGGCCTACTCCTGCACCTATTTTCTATATTTCTATGTTTCTATGATGAACAGACAGTATTCAGCATTGCTCCAGTAGTGTGGTCAGTTGAATTTCAGTTATTTACAAACTGATGCTAAGAGTTCTAAAGTGGGAAATTGCAAATATCATCTTTAGTTGGAGGTGGAGGAGATTTGCATGAGTTGCCAATTCTTCAGTTGTTGGGATCAACTAAATATATACACTAGATGCACCCCATGGGTAAAGGGCTATTGAGTGAATATACATAATCTACATGTTCAACTTCAAGTTGCTACACTACGGTGGTGGCATATATTAGTCACATGGCAATCAAGTAAAAGTATACTGTAATAATTTACCTAATCTCCTTTGCCACTGGTGTATCATCAAGTTCAGATCGATGACAACACAGAATAGGTATTGGACCTCAAAGTATTATGAAAGTATGGTTCAATGGTATATCGAATATCAACATGTTGGTTTCATGCTTATTCACTGATTGCAGAAATATGTGGCATAACAGTGGCGAGAGATACATTCTCGCTGCAAGAAGGAGGAATGTTCTTTTATGTCTTCCTCCATTTTGTCTCATTAGTCGGGTCTTGAAATAAGTCAGCAAGATCTCGCTTTAGTTTTCGTACTGTCTGACCGGCTATGCAGCCATGTTTCCTGCTTTCGTCAGGCATAATAATACAACTGTGTACGGTTATTCTAAAAAACGAAAACTTTGCTGGTTCAAACTGTGGTTCAGAAAACCGGCCTCTGCATAATAAAACACTTATTGACTTACACATTCTGAATGGACTGCCTTACGGCTCAGGTTGTCACATCAATCCATGGATGTGCTCACTGCAGAGTGCAGGGATAGCACCAAAAAAGCAGTACATTTCCTATTGAGGGGATCGGAAGCGGTTTGTTTAATGTTAATGTTACATTTAATGCGGTACAGATTACTGACATTTTCCAGTTCATTCTTAAATGGTCTTTGACATTAATTCAGTTATAGGGCCACTAACTGTGCCCAACGTACCTTCCCATCATATTAGCTGCAGCAAACGGGAACCACTCTGTCGGGTTTCAACCCCTGATATCGAGTTGTAAAAGAGATCTGTGACACAAGTTCTCCCACTACAAGTATATGCAGTTTGGATATTGACAGTGTGTTAACAATATTTCACCAGGGGGTTGCAGCTACATCCTTAGTCATGACACTAGTATCAGCACAACGAGGGCAGACATTGCAAAAGCTGCGGCTAGACAGGATGAAAATGGCTGCAGATGCCATTACGTTTTACATTTCTGATCTACACATGCAGAGCAGACCAGGGGTGGCAGGATTTAAGATCATATTTCGCCATACCCCACGGACTCACGTCTATGTGCGAAGGCAGGCTTGCTATATTATATCAAGGCCACCAGAATCCTAAGGGGTGTGGAATCAGCATTGCTTATTAAGCGACAAACAACCACACAAGAAAAGGTCGGTTCAGACTATTTCAAGGTGGCTGAAGCAGGTTCTGGTTTATGCAGGTATTAACACTGACAATTTTATGTCTCATTCCACCAGGGCGGCATCAACAATAGAGGCCAGGGCAATGGCTGTTCCCATCGACCATATCCTCGCGACCGCAGGATGGTCAACTGAATTGATGAAAACATTTTTTTTTACCATAGGCCGATTACTGACCCGGGCTATTTGCCGATTCTGTTTTGCGTCCACTTCAGCCTCCCCTGAGATAGAGGGGTTGCTATTGATTGATTTCTTTATTAACGCAAACCATTAATACATTTGAATCAGTGTAATGATTAATGCAGTTGATTATTCACTCATCCTGAGTCAATCGATGCAGTGAGACACCGGGATTTGAATCTGCGGCATGAAATCACAGAGCTTTGAACTCTTCACGGAATCACTCACGTGACTCCAAAGTAAAATAGTAAGATTAAACGAGAACTTACCAGTTTGAAGTTTGATCTTTTTTTATGAGGAGATACAGTCATGATTACGTGCCCTCCACTCCCAACCCTCTCTCACAAAGGTCATTTGGTAGTTCTCAAGTTGCTGATCTTACTATGTTACTTCAATTACTGTTACCTGTGATTTCATACCGCTGCTTTGAAGATTGACGCGCATGCGGACTGGCGGGGCTTCTTCACATAATCACCAATGTAACTCCTCATAAAATAAAGATCAAACTTCAAACTGGTAAGTTCTCATTTAATCTTACTATTAAATATGACAACCACCTTTGTCGCTCTGGATTGAAATGATCAAATTGCCGAGACATGTTAGTTTGAGTACACTACGGAACTCAAACATTTTTTTTTTTTTAATAGGCTCTTATCTGGGTCTGGGCGCAATCCGAGGTATCCCACTTCTGACACCACTTTTGTGTTCTTTTTCTATGTCTGCATAAACTTGAGAGTCTTCAAGGTAGAACAGAAGTCTTTATTACATTACTCAATGTTGGCAGCAAGACAACTCAAAATGGCCGTACACTCACACTGTCCACAGACAGGAAAAACCATATACAAAACAGTTTATGGGTTATTCTCCTGGGAGTTGCCAATAAGAAGATTCCATTTTCATCAGTGACACCTTTGCAGCTATTAAGGTCATACCAGTCAAGAACACTCTGGCAGCAGTTCTCTACATAACAAATTGCTGCCATGGATATTATTCATTGTTTGAGTCTCTGGTTTTCAGTAGTGGATTTCAACTTATCAAATGCCCTTTAACTAACTTAGCTTTACACGTTGGTAGGCTCTCTTAATCTGAGATATCATAAGCAACTGGAAAGCTAACAACCAAAGCTAAATTTTGTTCCATTTCTCTTCCACGCTATTACTTTGTTTGTTCACTGAACAGTGAATTTTCCAATTTAATGTAGCTAACCTATTAACAACAAACCTCCTCACCCCTCCTCCCTGTGCCCCAGCTGGAATCACACCCATTTCTCCACTTTCCCTTCCTCCTGTCCTTCCACTTATATTTCTTCCCCTCGCTTCACGATGCACACCTATTCAATCTTTATCTTGTACTTTCTAGTTTAGTTTAAAGATACAACATGGACACAGGCCCTTCGACCAACAAGCACCCATACATTAGTTCTATCCTACACAGTAGGAACAATTTACAGAAGCCAATTAATCTACATAGTTGCACGTCTTCGGAATGTAGGAGGAAAGGGGAGCACCAGGAGAAATCCCATGGGCTCACAAGGAGAACATATAATCTCCATATGGACAGCACCTGTAGTCAGGATTGAGCCCGGGTCTGTGGCGCTGTAAAGCAGCAACTCTATCACTGTGCTACTGTGCTGCCCCAAGTCATTTCATTTCTGGCTTGTGTCTGATCATCTACCATTTGAACCCCACCCCCCTTCACCAGTATCCACCTATCATTTGCCAGGCTTTGTCCCTTATCTCTTCTAGCTTTCTCCCCGCCCACCAAAATCAGTCTGAAGAAGAAGAGTCCCTACCCTAAATATCTCTTATCCATGTTCTCCAGAGATGCTGCCTGACCCACTGAGTTGCTCCACAGCACTTTGTGTCCTACTTTGTTGGTTCACCTTGTTACATGGTATGCATACAATGGAAACAAAACCGTCACCAAATCCTCTATCCACCTATCACTCGCCAGAGTTTGTCCGGTCTCTCCTCTCTTCCAGCTTTTTCTTCCCACCCCACCACCATAATGTCTGAAACAGAGTCCCGAACCAAAACATCTCCCATCCACTTTCTCCAGAGATGCTGTCTGACCCATTGAGTTGACCAGTACTTAGTGTCCTACTTCGTTAGTTCACCTTGTTACTTGGTTAGTATGTTATGGAAGCTATATCTAGCTTGTTTAAGTTAAAAAAAAGATCTAAATGAGATGGATGAATACATGTAATTTTGGATTGTTCACAAAATTAAGTGGTAACGTTTGCTGTTGTGAACAATCGCAGCAGGGCAGCACGGTGGAACAGCAGTAGAGTTGCTGCCTTACAGTGCTTGCAGCGCCAGAGACTCGGGTTCGATCCCGACCACGGGTGCTCTCTGTCCGGAGTTTGTACATTCTCCCCGTGACCTGCGTGGGGTTTTCTCCAAGATCTTCGGTTTGCTCCCACACTCCAAAGACGTACAGGTTTGTAGGTTAATTGGTTTGGTAAATGTAAAAATTGTCCCTAGTGTGTGTAGGATAGTGTTAATATGCGGGGTATCGCTGGTTGGCGCGGACCCATTGGGCCGGAGGGCCTGTTTCCGCACTGTATCTCTAAGCTAAACTAAACGAACTATTTATATTTGGTCTTGTATTAACAATTATTTAATAGTTACTTATTGGGAAATGAGAGGCACACTGCTAAATGTAAGCCAGTTTGCTGACAGATGGGAGTAACTAGCATCATTATTCCCCAAGAAAGTAGCAAAGGTACAGTATGAATTTGTAAGGGATACATTTAAAACATTTTATTCAAATCCTTCAGGCGTCTCACGTCAGATTAATTGAGGGTAAAACCATTATTGAATCCAATTCTTCACCATTTCACAAGGGATTACAAATATTTTATTAATTTGTACATTTTCCTCATTCTTCAAATCACATTTAACTTTGAAATATTGTCAATGAGTTTTACATCAAATAAAATTGAATGTAAAGGAGGCACATTTTCCATTTCTAATGCCTCTATTATTTTGCTTCTCCACGCCATTAAAATCATGTGAAAAATCCTTCTTTGCAGTCTACTCTCACTCATGTCTTCTAATAATGGTTTAGTGGCTATGGACCCAGTCAGATGCCCTGCAAATGGAAGTTCAAACTCACCAGGCAAGTTATGAAATATGACTGTGAAAACAATGTAATGTGTTAGGAACACTGGACATTCAAAGTACTGAGGATAGACACAAGAAGCTGGAGTAGCTCAACAGGACAGGCAACATCTCTGGAGACAAGGAATGAGTAACGTTTCTGGTCGAGATCCTTCTTCAGACAACTGAGATTGTTTACTGAGACAACTGTCATCCTTTCCTCGTCTGGCCTACATGAATCCTGCTTCACGGAATATATAAATTCCTAGGGAGCACTAGGATGAGGCAATTATTACTGACAAGATACCCACATCCAATGAAAACCTTCACCGTGCATCTGTTTAATCTGCATTACATTATTTTTATTTTATGATATGCCTTGAAACATTGTTGATGTTAAAAATATAATATATTTAGGGATCGTATCGCTGAACATTGTTTAATAAAGTCTGCACAATAGTCATGGCTAATTATTATTTGTGTTTCAGCAATTTAACTGCTTATATGTGAATTACCAATTTACTTACTGCACTGAAACAATTCCAACCACTGTAAATTGCATTCTGTTTCCTATCTGAGACAAAGGAAGAATTGCATTGCTCTAACACCTAAAATTCTTCACGGCCAGTGAAATGGTTTTGAAACCCAACTCAGCAGCTTAATTGTACACAGCAGGTTGAATGAGCAGAGAGATGAGGATCAGTCAATCTGTCTGGTTTAGAGATGTAGGTGGAACTTCCTGCTCTTTAATGGGTAGATAGGATCTTGTGTTAATGGTCTGATCTTACCCAACTCCGGTGAGTAGTTCTGTATGTAGTCACCAACTATCTCCTCTTTGTGGATCTCAGATTTCCATGTGTGTTCATTGAAACATGGGAGTCAGACACCATGGCGGAATCAGGTGTTGTTGCATCTAATCTCCGGCTTCAATGCTCGACTCAGCATTGAATCTAGGCACAGGCCACTCACAAGCTTGCTAGGTAATGGGACTGGGTGCAAGAGGTAAAGATGCATTTTAGTGTTTTAAACTTACCCTCGAGTATGTTAAACTTTGGAGATACAACACAGAAACAGGCCCTTCAGCCAAACTAAGTCCTCACTGACCAGTGGTCACCCCGTACACTAGCAATGTCCTGCATACAAATCAAATCAAATATGTTTATTTGTCATTGCACAGCAACTGTACAACAAAATTTCATGTGCATCTCCTTCAATGGTAAACAATAAAAGACACAGGATAAAAAGATTAAAAAGAACAAAACACAATAACACAAACAACCATTTACTCTCACATTTACATTTACCGTAAGATCAATGCATAAAATAAGTAATAGATAATAAAAATTATGCACATTATATTGCACATTCCAGCAGACAAATTTTTATAACGCACCCCGAATTGTGTTGCCCGTAGTATTATCTGTTTGAGTTAAGTTGTCTAATGGCACGTGGGTAGAAACTGTTAGTTAGTCTGCAAGTGCGGGCCTTCAAAGACACGTATCGCCTCCCAGAGGGCAGCAGAGTGAAAAGGTGGTTGGCAGGGTGGGATGAGTCCTGTGTGATGTTTGTCACCCGGCGTAAACATCGGGCCTTGTACATGTCTTCCAGGGAGGGTAGTTGAGCGTTTGTGATGCTCTGTGCTGTTTTAATAATACTAGGGACAATTTACAATTTTACCGAAGCCATGTAACCTACAAATCTGTATGTCTTTAGAGTGTGAGAGGAAACTCATGCGGTCACAGGGAGAATGTACAATCTCTATACGGACAACACCCGTAATCATGATCTAACCCAGGTCTCTGTAATGCTGCAACTCTACTGCTGCATCACTGTGCCACCTTTTATTGGAACAGGGTCACCAACCTTGAATAAAGGTAAGTGCAAATGAGTCATTTGTTCACTTTTTTTATTCAACTGAATTTTAACTTTACTTCAACTCTTTTTAGTTTTTTTTATTTATTTAAGATTGTTTGAAGTTTAAATAGCCTTAAATTGTTATTGGACATTAAAAATTGTTTAAAGGCATTTGACTGTGTGGAACTTCCTTGAAGATCCTATTGGTCAAACAACTTTACAGATGATTTGGAGGATCAGGTCAAAGATGGACACAAAGTACTGGAGTAACTCAGCAGATTAGGCAGCATCTCTCGATGTTTTGGGTCGGGAGTCTTCTACAGACATGTTTGAAAGAAGAGTTTGAGTATAGGAGCAGGGAGGTTCTACTGAAGTTGTACAGGGCCTTGGTGAGACCACACCTGGAGTATTGTGTACAGTTTTGGTCCCCTAATATGAGGAAAGACATTCTTGCCATAGAGGGAGTACAGAGAAGGTTCACCAGACTGATTCCTGGGATGGCAGGGCTTTAATATAAAGACAGACTGGATAGACTGGGCTTGTACTCGCTAGAATTTAGAAGATTGAAGGGGGATCTTATAGAATCTTACAAAATTCTTAAGGGGTTGGACAGGCTAGTTGCAGGAAGATTGTTCCTGATGTTAGGGAAGTCTAGAACAAGGGGTCACAGTTTAAGGATAAGGGGGAAGTCGTTTAGGACCGAGATGAGAAAAACATTTTTCACACAGGTGAATCTGTGGAATTCTCTGCCACAGAAAGTATTTGATGCCAGTTCATTGGCTTATATTTAAGAGGGAGTTAGATGTGGCCCTTGTGGCTAAAAGGATCAGGGGGTATGGAGAGAAGGCAGGTACAGGATATTGAGTTGGATGATCAGCCATGATCATATTGAATGGTGGTGCAGGCTTGAAAGACCGAATGTCCTACTCCTGCACCTATTTTCTATGTTTCTATGTTTCATCTGAAATTTAACATCCTTTTTCTCCAGAGATGCTGCCTGAAATGTTGAGTTACTTCAGCAACTTGTGTCTATCTTTGTTATAAACTAGCAGTTCTTTGTTTCTACATGGAGGATCAGTTCATTCAACTTTCTTTTTCTGGATCAGTCTAGCACCGGCAAATCGGCAGTGGGGATAGCAAGTCTGGGTGATGGGTCAGATCTAGTATAATCTCACCTATTTTCCTCTCCAAGTTGCAGAACCTTCATCAATGCCGCATTCCCTCAACAATGCACTGGTCCATGAACCTGTGGTTTATTCTCCAGCAAGAATAAAAAAGATAAATTCCCTTGGAGAATAAAAGAGTTTACAAGGAGTTTTCTTTCATAGGCCCACAGGAGCCGTTGGAAAGAGGAGGAGGGGAGGAGCGACACCCGACCAGTAAGCTTCAAAATCTAGCGCGGGGCTTGTTTTCTTTCAGAGGCTTACCCAAATCCATAACATTCCATTTGGAGAAGTGGGTTTTTTTTTGAGGAAGCCGCTGATTGGTGGGAAGTGGACCAGGGTAAGCAGCTGTTGGCAGTCAGATCCCAGCATTTTGTTGTGTACTTTATATTGTGTTGCTGTTTGTGATCCTGTGTAGGGAGGGCAGTATGAAGGCCAGGGCAGTGTACTGTTCTGGATGTCAGATGTGGGAGGTCAGGGAATCTGATAGCCCTCCAGACGTCCACATCTGCGCCAGGTGTGTTGAGATGGGGCTCCTAAAGGACTGTGTTAGGAACCTGGAGCAGCAGCTCGATGACCTCCGTCTCCTCAGGGAGAGTGAGGAGGTAATAGAGAGGAGCTACAGGGAGGTAGTCACTCCCAGACCACAGGAGGCAGACAAGTGGGTCATGTTAGGAAGGGCAAGGGGCAGAGGCAGGGGCTAGAGAGTACCCCTGTGACCGTACAACAGGAAAATAGGTACTCGGGTTTGAGTACGATTGGAGGGGAAAGCCTAGCTGGGTGCACTAACAGCGCGGCCGGGCCTCCGGCACAGAGACCGGCCCTGATGCTCAGAAGGGTAGCAAAAAGAGGAGGGCAATTTGTAATAGGGGACTCTATAGTTAGGGGGTCGGATAGGCGATTCTGTAGACGCAGTCGGGAGACCCGGATGGTAGTTTGCCTCCCTGGTGCCAGGGTCTCGCATGTGTCAGAACGTGTACAAAAGATTATGAATAAGGGAGGGAGAGGAGCCTGATGTTGTGGTACACATAGGTAACAATGACATAGGCAGAAAAAGTGATGAGGTCCTGAAGGGAGAAATTTAGGGAGTTGGGGGGAAAGTTAAGGAGAAGGACCAAAAGGGTAACGATTTCAGGATTACTGCCTGTGCTGCGTGACAGTGGGAGTAGGAATGAAATGAGGTGGAGGATAAATGCGTGGCTGAGGGACTGGTGCAGTGGGCAGGGATTCAAGTTTCTTGATCTCTGGGACCTCTTTTGGGGAAGGCATGATCTGTACACAAAGGACGGGTTGCACTTGAGCCCGAGGGGGGACCAATATCCTGGCAGGGAGATTTGCAAAGGGCTACTGGGAGACTTTAAACTAGAAAGGCTGGGGGGGGACTCGGGTAGAGGGGGCTAGGGGTCAGGGTGTGGGCAAGAGGCAGAGAAGGGAAGCACTCGGATCCAAAATGTAGGTGAGAAAGATGAAAAAGATAATAGACCGAGAATAAGGGATGGTGGGTTTCTAAAATGTGTATATTTTAATGCTAGGAGCATTGTAAGTAAGGTGGACGAACTTAGAGCCTGGATTGACACCTGGAAATATGATGTTGTGGCAATCAGTGAAACATGGTTGCAGGATGGGCTGTGAATTGGAAACTAAATATTCCAGGATTTCGTTGCTTCAGGTGTGATAGAATTGGAGGGACCAGAGGGGGAGGTGTTGCATTGCTTGTCAGAGAAGATATTACAGCAGTGCTTTGGCAGGATAGATTAGAGGGCTCGTCTAGGGAGGCTATTTGGGTGGAACTGAGAAGTGGGAACGGTGTAGCAACACTTTTAGGGGTGTATATAGACCGCCAAATGGGGAGCGTGAATTGGAAGAGCAAATATGTAAGGAGATAGCAGATATTAGTAGTAAGCACAAGTAGTGATTGTGGGAGATTTCAATTTTCCAAAAATAGACTGGGAAACACATTCTGTAAATGGGCTGGATGGGTTTGGAGTTTGTAAAATGTGTGCAGGATAGTTTTTTGCAGCAGTACATAGAGGTATCGACAAGAGAAGGGGCAGTGCTGGACCTCCTGTTAGAATGAGGCAGGTCAGGTGACGGAGGTATGCGTTGGTGAGCACTTCGGGACCAGTGATCACAATACCATTAGTTTCAATATAATTATGGAGAGAGTCAGAACTGGACCTAGGGTAGAGATTTTTGATTGGAGAAAGGCTAACTTTGAGGGAATGCATAAGGATTTTAAAGGAGTGAATTGGGACACTTTGTTTCATGGGAAGGATGTAGAAGAGAAATGGAGGACATTTAAAGGGGAAATTGTAAGAGTACAGAATCTTTATGTCCCTGTTAGGTTGAAATTGTAAAAATAGTAAAAAAATTGGAAAGAGCCATGGTTTTCAAGGGAAATGGACACGTTTCGAAAAAAGAGAGATATCTACAATAATTATAGGAGGCATGGAGTAAATGAGGTGCTAGAGGAGTATAAAGAATGTAAAAAGAATCTTAAGAAAGAAATTAGGAAGGCTAAAAGAAGATATGAGGTTGCTTTGGCAAGAAAGGTGAAAGTAAACCCAAAGGTTTCTACAGCTATATTAATAGCAAAAGGATAACGAGGGATAAAATTGGACCATTAGAGAACCAGAATGGACAGCTATCTGCAGAGCCAAAAGAGATGGGGGAGATATTGAACAATTTCTTTTCTTCGGTATTCACCAAGGAGAAGGATATTGAACTCGGTGAGTTAAGGGGAAAGAGTAGAGTAGCTATGGAAACTATGAGATTCAAAGAGGAGGAAGTACTGACACTTTTGAAAAATATAAAAGTGGATAAGTCTCCAGGTCCTGACAGGATATTCCCTAGGACATTGAGGGAAGTTAGTGTAGAAATAGCAGGAGCTATGACAGAAATATTTTCAAATGTCATTAGAAACGGGAATAGTGCCGGAGGATTGGCGTACTGCGCATGTTGTTCCATTGTTTAAAAAGGGTTCAAAGAATAAACCTAGCAATTATAGACCTATTAGTTTGACGTCAGTGGTGGGAAAACTAATGGAAAGGATACTTAGAGATAATATATATAAGCATCTGGATAAACAGGGTCTGATCAGGAACAGTCAACATGGATTTGTGCCTGGAAGGTCATGTTTGACAAACCTTCTTGAATTTTTTGAAGCGGTAACTAGGGAAATTGATGAGGGTAAAGCAGTGGATGTTGTCTATATGGATTTCAGTAAGGCCTTTGACAAGGTTCCCCATGGAAGGTTGGTTAAGAAGGTTCAATCTTGGGTGTTAATGGCGGAGTAGCAAGATGGATTCAACAGTGGCTGAATGGGAGATGTCAGAGAGTAATGGTGGATGGCTGTTTGTCAGGTTGGAAGCCGGTGACCAGTGGGGTGCCTCAGGGATCTGTGCTGGGTCCACTGTTGTTTGTCATGTACATCAATGATCTGGATGATGGGGTGGAAAATTGGATAAGTAAGTATACAGATGATACTAAGATAGGTGGTGTTGTGGATAATGAAGTAGATTTTCAAAGTCTACAGAGAGATTTGGGCCATTTGGAAAAGTGGGCTGAAAGATGGCAGATGGAGTTTAATGTTGTTAAGTGTGAAGTGCTACATCTTGGCAGGACAAATCAAAATAGGACGTACATGGTAAATGGTAGAGAATTGAGGAATGCTGTGGAACAGAGGGATCTAGGAATAACTGTGCATAGTTCCCTGAAGGTGGAATCGCATGTAGATAGGGTGGTAAAGAAAGCCTTTGGTGTGCTGGCCTTTATAAATCAGAGCATTGAATATAGGAGTAGGGAAGTAATGTTAAAATTGTACAAGGCATTGGTAAGACCAATTCTGGAGTATGGTGTACAATTTTGGTCGCCTAGTTATAGGAAGGATGTCAACAAAATAGAGAGTACAGAGGAGATTTACTAGAATGTTGCCAGGGTTCCAGCAACTATGTTACAGTGAAAGGTTGAACAAGTTAGGTCTTTATTCTTTGGAGCGCAGAAGGTTAAGTGGGGACTTGATTGAGGTCTTTAAAATGATGAAAGGGATGGACAGAGTTGACGTGGATACGTTTTTCCCATTGAGGGTAGGGAAGTTTCAAACAAGAGGGCATGACATGAGAATTAAGGGACAGAGGTTTCGGGGTAACGTGAGGGGGAACTTCTTTACTCAGAGGGTGGTGGCTGTGTGGAATCAGCTTCCAGCAGAAGTGGTGGAGGCAGGATCGATTTTAACATTTAAGAGTAAAGTGGATAGGTATATGGACGTGAAGGGAATGGAAGGGTATGGTCTGAGTGCAGGTAGATGGGACTAGGGGAAAACAAATGGTCGGCACGGACTGGAAAGGCCGAGAGGGCCTGTTTCCGTGCTGTATTGTTATATGGTTATATGGTTATAAGGGAAATAAATGTAGAAATTTAGCTACTGTGGACATAAATGGGCGCCGAAGAAGGCTGCCACGGTGTACTGCTCCTTGCTGTTTTGTCAGTGTTTGTTCATTTATGTCGTCTGTGAAAATCCCACTAAGATCACTTTCATGAAAGAGGTACTCATTAACATCAGATATACGGTACCTCCAAACATTGTTCCAGAGTTCGCTCACTCGCTGGATTATTTGGATATACTGGTCAGCGGGGCTGTGGTTGTGTTCAAGGTCTTGAGACGGAGAAGGTCCTGTGGGAAGTAATCTGGAGTACTCACCCGACTCCGGCGACGAGGATTATGCTCACAGCTCCCGAGTATATTCCTTGCAAATCTACATTCTCGCAACAACAAAGTAGACAAACTGCAACTTCTGTGCCAAACAAACAAGGACTTCTCTCGAGCTGCTGCACTGTGCGTCACTGAGACCTGGCTGTGTGAGTCGACCCCGAACAATGCACTGCAACTGGCTGGCTTTCACCTACACGGAGCGGTCTGCGTAGCAGAGGCAGTGGGGAAATCAAGAGGCGGTGGAATATGCTTCTATACTAACCAGGGCTGGTGCAGCGACATCATGGTACTGTTTAACTACTTTATTCTCCCAATCTGGAATCTTTTTTTATAAATTGTGAACTCTTATTCTCCGAGGGAATTACCCCTTTTATTCTCGCTGGAGTTTAAACTCCCCCACCCCCCTCCCAAGCCTGCGTAGGTGAGGCGCAAACGCAACTCGCTAACCAGGTAATGAGAGTAGAGAGTGACTTTCCAGACTCCGTGGTCATTATTTTAACTGACATTAGTTTAACAAGGCTAATCTCAGCCGAGACCTTCCAAAATACAGACATCACGTTACCTGCCCCACCAGAGGGGAGAGAACACACGATCATTGTTACACTACAATTAAGAACACATATCGCTTTGTTCCCAGGATGGGTCTGGGTTTCTCTGATCATTGTTTAGTTCACCTTAATCCGACCTACAGAAACTAAAATATGCTCAGCCTGTGGTCAGAACAATGAAAAAGTGGATAAGCAAGGCCATTGAAAAACCTACAATCCTACTTTGACTGCACGGATTGGAATGTGTTCAGGGAAGCAACCACAAGCCTCGATGAGTATACAGACACATCATATGTCAGCTTTTGTGAGGACAGGTGCATTCCCATTAGGACCCGGATCAGGTTCAACACAACGCTCCATCCTCAGTGCACTCACCTGCCTTCCTCCGGCCACAACCCCCATCCTTGCCGCGTGTTCACCATCCCCCTGGACCTCCCCCTCTCCGGCACCGAACGTTCTGTCCTCAGGAGAGGTCTTACCTTTGTCCCCCTCCGTCCCCACCTCAATGAGTTCCGCGCCCACCGCGACTTGGAGCTCTTCTACCGTCGCCTCCGCTTCACAGCGTTCTTCCACGGGAAGAAGTCCTCGCCCCCCACTGATGATCCCTTTTCCTGTCTCCAACGTACCCCTTCCACTGGACCCCCCCCCCCCCCCCCCTCGTAGCCTTCCGGCTCTAGAACTATTTATCCAGAACTGCCGTCGGGACATCAACCGCCTCGACTTCTCCACTCCCCTGTCTCACTCCAATCTCTCCTGCCCCGAACGTACTGAAAAAAAAGCACTGAAGAAAGGTCTCGACCTGAAACGTCGCCTTCGCTCCTTAGATGCTGCTGCACCCGCTGAGTTTCTCCAGCCTTTTGTGTACCCTCAACAATGACAAGGCTTGGTTTACAGCAGAACTCATACAACTCTGCCAGTCTAAAGATGAGGCCAACAGGAGTGGGGATGCAGACCTCTAGAGGCAGGCCAAGTACAAGCTGAGAAGAGGAATCGGAGCTGCCAAGGAAAGGTACTCTGTGAAGTTGAGGAGCAAGTTCTCAGCTAATGACTCTTCTTAAGTGTGGAAGGGCTGGCAATAAATCACCAGCTACACGAGGAAACCCCCCCGCTCCTTGGACAATTGTCAGCTGACCAACAACCTGAATAAGTTCTACCGCAGTTTCGATAGACAGAAACATAACCCTGGTACCCCCTCCGTCCCGCCACCACCCACTCCTTCCCGATTACCACTTTGCACCTACTTACAGCCTGACTCCAGTCTACAAAGACTGGACCCATCCCCACCCACTCCTCCCCAATTGTCACTTCACATCTACTTACAACCCGACACCAGTCTGCAAATGCTGGACCCTTCCCCACTCACTCCTCCCCATTCACCACTACACACCCACTTACAGTCTACCTCCAGTCTGCAAAGACTGGGCACTCTTCCACTACCCATCCCCTCCTAGCTGCCCAACATCAGTCTGGCCACTCCTCCATCACTAACAATAGCAATTGAGGAGGTGGAAAAGCTATTCAGGGGACAGAAAAGCCGGAAATCTCCAGGACAGGACAATGTTTGCCCCTCTACCATCAAGCTCTGTGCTGAACAACTGGCACCAGTCTGCACAGACATTTTCAATCAGTCCCTGCAAACCTGCACTGTACCTGCCTGCTCCAAAGTCTCCACTATTGTTCCTGTACCCAAAAAGCTGGTCTCAATGACAACAGGCCTGTTGCACTGTAATCATGAAGACCCTTGAAGGACATGCTGGCCGAGCTGAAAAATATCACAAATCCCCTGCTGGACCCCCAGCAGTTTGCATACTGGGCCAATGGATCAGTGGATGATGCAGTCAACCTAGGCCTACACTTCATCCTCCAGCACCTAGTCTGCCAGGGGACCTATGCAAGGATTTTGTTTTCGTGGATTTTAGCTCTGCATTCAACACCATTGTGCCAGGGCTACTACACTCCAAACTCTCCCAGTTGACTGTGCCTGAACCCCTCTGACAAACAAGAAGCAGCACGTGAGACTGGGAAAGCACATCTCGGACCCACAGACCCTTCACAGAGGAGCACCGCAAGGCTGCGTACTCTCCCCTCTCTCTACACCAACGACCGCACCTCCAGTAGAGCTTGAGTAGCTCTACTCAACAGCCAAAGGTCTGTAGCCTCCTTTTGCTCTGGTATTTTATTTCATTCTTCACATGTTGAAATTAAAATATTTTTAATTGTTTACTGTATATCGTGTTGTTACTCATGAGCAAAGCACCAAGGCAAATTTCTTGTATGTATATATACTTGGCTAATAAATTGTATTCAAGTCAATTCAATTCAGGTAATTCATCAGTTAAAAAAATGTTTGGAATTTATTTTCATATCATTTACTTTTGAAAGGATTATTGTTCAATTTGGGACATATTATGAAACAAATTATTGGCAAGAATAACATTCAATATCATATTGAATTAAGAAAATTGTAGCTGGAGAAAGTTGTTTGACAGCGGTATTGTTATTGCAAGTTGTGCCGTCAATGCTTCTGTTATGATGGGTGGCACTATGCTAACACTCGCTGTATAATAAATTGGAAATTTCAATTCTTGTATAGCAACATTTATTGCCTGTAAAATAATCAGTGTGGGATATAGTAACAATGCATTCTTGTTTCCACATTTTCTTTTGTGCAAAACTGGCTGCTGTGAATGCAAGACTGATGAATTTCATGAACAAGCAAATGAGTCAAACGATCATCTGGATTTGAGAAATCAATGTAGCATCTTGCAATGTGTAACATGACTGTTAATATGTCTCCAAAGTTTACACCTGCACAAAGATCCTGTAATCATCAATTATTTACCAGTAAACAAGTGGCATTGATTTCAAACTCATCAACAAGTATAACATGTTGTAACTGGATACACAAATTCCTAACAGAGTGTGTACAGCTGTTTGAGGAGTGGCATCTCTTGAATGTAGCAACTTCCTTTTTGTTTGACCCATGCAATTTTGGGTAAACCATCACTTTTTTAATTTAAATTGTAATGTGAATTTCATGAATTAGATTTGCAGTTAAATGCCAGTTTAATAGTGATAAACCATGAAGGCCTCATATGAGCAAAGAGCATAGGCACATAGAGCCCACGATGTTTGTGTTGAACATGATGCCAAGTTACACTGATCTCATCCGCCTGTATATGATCCATACTCTTATATTCCTTGCACTTCCATGTGCCTATGTAAAAAGCCTCTTAAATACTACTACCACATCTGCCCACACACATCACACTGGTAATGCGATCTAGGCTCTGTGGAAAAAAAGCTTGTCCAACAAAACATTCAACTTTCATCCTCTCATCTAACAGCTATGCCATCTATTGTTTGGGATTTCCACCCTGGGAAAGAGGTATGTTTGGGATTATGCAGGTTGGTTCAAGAACTTGATGGTGCAATAAAGTAGCTGCTACTGAACCAAATAGTGTGCGAGTTCAAGTATCAACCTCCTGCCTGATTGGAGCAGCATGAAGAGGGCTTGGCTCACATGATGGTGTGGGCTGTTGATGACACAGATGCTGCCTTATGGAGCAGCGTCTCATCTAGATGCTTTCAATGGTGGGGTGACTGTGCCTGTGATGGACTGGCTAAGACCACCATTATCTGCAAATTCTTGTATATAACCATATAACCATATAACAATTACAGCACGGAAACAGGCCCTCTCGGCCCTTCCAGTCCGTGCCGACCATTTGCTTTCCCCTAGTCCCATCTACCTGCACTCAGACCATACCCCTCCATTCCCTTCACGTCCATATAGCTATCCACTTTACTCTTAAGTGTTAAAATCGATCCTGCCTCCACCACTTCTGCTGGAAGCTGATTCCACACAGCCACCACCCTCTGAGTAAAGAAGTTCCCCCTCACGTTACCCCGAAACTTCTGTCCCTTAATTCTCATGTCATGCCCTCTTGTTTGAATCTTCCCTACCCTCAATGGGAAAAACGTATCCACGTCAACTCTGTCTATCCCTTTCATCATTTTAAAGACCTCAATCAAGTCCCCCCTTAACCTTCTGTGCTCCAAAGAATAAAGACCTAACTTGTTCAACCTTTCTCTGTAACATAGTTGCTGGAACCCTGGCAACATTCTAGTAAATCTCCTCTGTACTCTCTCTATTTTGTTGACATCCTTCCTATAACTAGGCGACCAAAGTTGTACACCATACTCCAGAATTGGTCTTACCAATGCCTTGTACAATTTTAACATTACTTCCCTACTCCTATATTCAATGCTCTGATTTATAAAGGCCAGCACACCAAAGGCTTTCTTTACCACCCTATCAAATTGCGATTCCACCTTCAGGGAACTATGCACAGTTATTCCTAGATCCCTCTGTTCCACAGCATTCCTCAATTCCCTACCATTTACCATGTACTTCCTATTTTGATTTGTCCTGCCAAGATGTAGCACTTCACACTTAACAACATTAAACTCCATCTGCCATCTTTCAGCCCACTTTTCCAAATGGCCCAAATCTCTCTGTAGACTTTGAAAATCTACTTCATTATCCACACCACCACCTATCTTAGTATCATCTGCATACTTACTTATCCAATTTTCCACCCCATCATCCAGATCATTGATGTACATGACAAACAACAGTGGACCCAACACAGATCCCTGAGGCACCCCACTGGTCACCGGCTTCCAACCTGACAAACAGCCATCCACCATTACTCTCTGACATCTCCCATTCAGCCACCGTTGAATCCATCTTGCTACTCCGCCATTAACACCCAAAGATTGAACCTTCTTAACCAACCTTCCATGGGGAACCTTGTCAAAGGCCTTACTGAAATCCATATAGACAACATCCACTGCTTTACCTCATCAATTTCCCTAGTTACCGCTTCAAAAAATTCAAGAAGGTTTGTCAAACATGACCTTCCAGGCACAAATCCATGTTGACTGTTCCTGATCAGACCCTGTTTATCCAGATGCTTATATATATTATCTCTAAGTATCCTTTCCATTAATTTGCCCACCACTGACGTCAAACTAATAGGTCTATAATTGCTAGGTTTATTCTTTGAACCCTTTTTAAACAATGGAACAACATGCGCAGTACGCCAATCCTCCGGCACTATTCCCGTTTCTAATGACATTTGAAATATTTCTGTCATAGCTCCTGCTATTTCTACACTAACTTCCCTCAATGTCCTAGGGAATATCCTGTCAGGACCTGGAGACTTATCCACTTTTATATTTTTCAAAAGTGTCAGTACTTCCTCCTCTTTGAATCTCATAGTTTCCATAGCTACTCTACTTTTTCCCCCTTAACTCACAGAGTTCAATATCCTTCTCCTTGGTGAATACCGAAGAAAAGAAATTGTTCAATATCTCCCCCATCTCTTTTGGCTATGCAGATAGCTGTCCATTCTGGTTCTCTAATGGTCCAATTTTATCCCTCGTTATCCTTTTGCTATTAATATAGCTGTAGAAACCCTTTGGGTTTACTTTCACCTTTCTTGCCAAAGCAACCTCATATCTTCTTTTAGCCTTCCTAATTTCTTTCTTAAGATTATTTTTACATTCTTTATACTCCTCTAGCACCTCCTTTACTCCATGCCTATGCAATGGAATTGCGATATGGTGCAACCAGTCAGGATATGTTCTATATGACGTCAATATTCGCAATGGCACAATGCCAAGTCTCTTTAAACTTTTAGACATCATTGCCACCAACCAAATCTAGCATTAAAATGCAGTCCAATGCGATAATTCTGTTGTAGATTTCATCAACAACCCCTTCTGACAAAGTATTAAAAAGTCAGTCAAGTTTGAGACCAAGACCTGAAACTTGACTGACTTTGAGACCTGAAACCAAGACAATTTCCTACACATTTTCTACAGTAGCCAAGATATTTTAGGAGCCAAAATCAATCTTTTCCAATTATGAGTGAGTGGATAATCTTCTGTCAGATAGGCCAGTAACTGGAATTTTATATCTATATTAAAACAGATATTCTGTATTCTGACAATGCAAGCTGGGAGAAGTCTTGCATTCACATCAGCCAGCTTTGCACAAAAGTAAATGTGGAACTCAGAATCTCATTGTTGCTTAATCTAATGCTGGTTCTTTTACATGCAACTTGTCTATGGCAATTAATGTTGCTATACAAGAATTGAGATTTTCATTTTACTGTATAGCAAGTGTTAGCATAGTGCCACCCATCATAACAGAAGATGAGACAGCACAATTTCAGCCGCGAATAAACATTCTACTTGTTTGATATACCAATTGTATTTATTCCCTTCATCAACAGAACATCATGGGCACAGCTAAAAAAAACCACTGTTGTTACTCACCTAGGGTGCCTTGATCACATCTTCCAAACCCACAAACAATGCAGCCAGCAATAACAATGGTTTCATGCTCATGATTCATCACTATCTGCAGTTCCCCTTCAAGATGCACACCATTTTGGCTTGGAAATTCATCGCCGTTCTTTCATTGCCACTCAATTTAAATCCTGGAACCTCTTTCGCAATGGCACAATGTCAGGGCTTCACCAGAAGTATTATAGCCATTCACAAAAGTGGCACACCACCACTTCCACATCGGCAGTTAGGGGTGGACAGTAAATCCTGGCCGTGCAAATATTTAGCAGATTCTGAATCATTAATAAATGTTTAAAAAATGTTGCAATTATTTTAGCTCAAATATTTTGTTTTGATTATAAACATATTTAATTACAGGAATCAAATTATTTTTGGCTTTAATGAGTTATGTGATGTAAATTACTGTGTTTCTGGTTTTTTTGTATGAGTGCCGAAAATAAAACATACACAGTTGAAGCAAAGTGTCCATTACACGTTCTGCTAGAAACAAACTCGTATTAATTCTTAACATACTGTGTACTTTCTTTAAAAAAAAATCAAATGAGAACTTTTCTCATGTAAAGTCAGAATGATAATGAAGTTGCTAACTTGCTTCTCTATGTAAGTTATGAAGCTAAAACCAAAATGGTGCCATCCTTGTGATGGCCCAGACAAAGACTGCTACTCAGTAAGTAGCTACAGACTTAGCAGCATCAGAGATCATCAGTCGAATCAGAAACAAAGTAAACATTTCAAGTTGAAGGCCCTTCGACCAAAACATTAACTCAGTTTCAAATTTTAGATTTCCACATCGATTGATTTTTTTTTCATTATTTTCCAAATAAATATGATTCTGGTCCTGAACTGGCATTAGGATTTTTATGTAAATTAGTCATTTTTATCCGAAAAAGTCTGGAATTATTGCAATTAGAGGTTTGGGTGTGGAGTGCTCCAACAATGCCACATATTGAGCATAATGTGTGTGCATAACATCTTTGTTTTTTTTCTCTTTTGAGTGGAGATCCAGTGAGATCACATATCCTGTGATATGTGAATTTCTGATGTGTTCCATGTTTCAATTAATTTAAAAATGAAGCGCACTCATTTTGAAAGGTGATTCATGTTTCGCTATTCAATAGAACAGGGTAGGTGAACTGTGATAGCAACGGTTGCCTTGGACCTTTTTTTCCATGATGTAGGTGGCTAACAACCATTACCATTGTCAACAGAGTTTTGTAGAATGGTTCAGAAATGGGTTCCAAATCAAATGCACAAGTTCACAATCCAAGGTGATAATTCCCACTTTGTTTTCTAAATAACACATCTACCATATTCACTTTACAAAACTACTGAGAAGGCGTTGGTGGGACAAGTGAGGAATAGGATAGGAATCTTACATTTGAACCAACATAATTCTAGTGGCCAGTGTCCCCAACAATACTTTAAGGGCCTGTCCCACTTAGGCGATTTTTTTGGTGACTGTCACAGTCGTAGCAGGTCGGCGAAAAAGCGGCTACTGGACTTCCCCTATGACAAGATACGACAACCTACCACCTAATCGACGGTAAGCTACCGACAACCGGTGACCCATTAGGACGTCCATCTACAACCACACCTACGACAAACTATCACCACAAAGGCGACAACCTACAGTAGTGGCAGATTTTTATATATCGTTCAAGCGATTACTCCCTCTAGACCTTCTTCTCTGACCCGTAAACTTTAATCTTCGTCAAACTCCAGCATATCGCTTTAAACGTTGGAAAACTACTCGTGTGTCAGTTAAACTTCACATGGTCGAAGGGTATACTTTCCCCATGTAACTCCGAGCTAAACTAAAACCTAAGCTTATGCGCACAAAACCCAGCACCAAACATGCCCTTGACTATGTAACAAATCCCACCCACAAAATAATGGGCAGTCTAAAATTTAAAGACAAATGTCATAATTAATGACACTCAAAAATAAGCCAAATTGCCACGACATACCAGCCCCTAATTGTTCCGAGTATTTAACGAGGCAATTATTAATAAACATCAAAAAAGTAGCCATGAAGGCTTAACCTATATCAAAAGCAAAAAATAGCATGCACTATATATCCACATTCAGAATTCTTCATTGACTCTTCCATCTTCACCTTCGCCTTCTAGAAGCAAGCATAATTTGATTACTGATCTTATTAAAACACTGTTTTTAGTTTAAAGTCGTACCATGCGCACCAAACCCTTAACATCAGGCATGATACTGAGTATATAGTCCAAAACATAAAAGTCCAAAATTTTGATTGCATGAAACTTCTTCCTTCATGTCCGATCAACTCATGGATGTGTTGTAACAACGTTGAAGTGTGCAAATCCTTTGCGAGAACAACAGGCTTTTTAGCAATAATGTTCACCGTTAAGTTTTAATTTAATTTCAGGATCATTAGCAGAGATTTCAATTCCGAGCTCAAGCTTTGGCCATTCTCTGTCTGGCTTACAGAGAGACTTTAGTTCATTGATCCATCTCTTATCGCTTAACACGCGGTTCGCTGTCAGTTCAGAAATGTAATCCTTAGGATTTTCTTTAGTGTTAACATATTTCAATTTTGTAACATTAGTACCTCCCAATGCTCTTTCCATTGGCAAATTGTCTCTGTCCAAATCCAACTCTCTGGTTTCTTTGGCTCTATCATCTGGTGGAATGCTTTCACAATTGTTGCTGATCCACTTGAAAAGCGTGAATCCTCCCTATTGCAGAGGGAAGTCAGATGTTTTACCATTTGAATTGCTTCCTGCTCAGTAGACATGGATTTTCAGCAATCATCCATGTAGAAATTAATCTTCAAAGAGATTATTACTTCATGACATTTTGTATTCTCGCCAAACTTGCGTTTCAAATTCTGGGTACGTTGCTCTGCCATACGACGATTATTTGGCAGACTAATACTTTCCTGTTTGAAAGTCAAGTCCAGACAATAGTGTCTGTCAATCTTTACTGAGTAGTTCATAATATCCACGAACTTTAACTCTTCTCTGGACATTTCTTCAGATTCCAAATTGGTACTTTCAATGAAGTCATGATTGTATTGCTTCATCATCAGCTTTTCTAATTTATCAGTTGATATTTGATTAACAGTAATGACAGGGTAGGTCTTCTGATTTCCATTTTTGTTGTTCTTTCTCAAGGAGCCATAGATAACCCATCCAAGTCGGGTTTTCGCAGCATACAGTCCATCACCATGGCTCCTCACAATTTGTATAGGTTCCAATGCCTTTAAAACATTCGTTCCGATAAGTAGATCATCACTAGAATTCATTTTAGATATAACCATATAACCATATAACAATTACAGCACGGAAACAGGCCCTCTCGGCTCTTCCAGTCCGTGCCGACCAATATAACTTGACATCCTTCAGATAAAGCCATTATTTCAAGTCTTCATGCCTGGATATATTTTGATGACCACGTGTAAACACTTCAGATATTGGTAAAATATTATCTTCATCCAAACTGGATATCTCCATACTTATAATGTAATGACTTATGCTCTCTTTATCTTTAATCATGGTATAAAATCGAATCGTAGTCTCTTCTCCTGTGATGTTCAGTCTTTTTGTCAGGTTTTCTGTGCAAAAGGTAGTCGAACTTCAGTGATCCAAAAAAGCATTAGATTGCAACACTGTATTCATCTTGCTATTCCTCACTTGTACTGGTAAGATAGAAAAGATACAGGTTTCAACCCCTGCCCCAATATGAGCAGTTACTTGAGGCGAGGTGACAGCATCACTGGTAGTTGGCTTCTCCTCCGGTTGTGTTTGCTCTGGCTTCTGCCCTCTCCTCTATTTGCTCTGGTAGCTCTTCTTCTGTTTGTTCCAGTTCTTCCTCTTCTATTTGCTCTGGTGGCTTCTTTACAGTGTGAAGTGCTTCAGGATGATATTGCCTGCACTTATAACAAATTATAGGACCCTTACCGTCACTTACCATGCGTCCTTTTTTCAAACATCCAAAACAGATTCCCTTCTCTTTCAAGAAATCCAACTTATCTTCATATTCTTTCTTCTCAAATCTTTGACACCATCTTATGGTGTGACCAACTTCATCCCATAACAAACAAACTTGACAGCAGATACATCTCCTTTCATTCCATATGTCATTTCCACAGTTATTATCGTGGTAGCAAAACTTCTTCAATTTTGTTCAAATTTTGTGTAAACATCTTTTCTCAGGAACAATAACAAATTGGATTTCCAGACAATATTCATCAACATCAATTAAGTTAATAATGACGTCAGTTCAAAAGGAATGTGTCTTATCTTGACTTCATAACAATCCAAGGTCAGACATCTGGATTTCTCCAGTGGAAAAACACTTTATTGGCTATCTTCCAAGCCAGCAGCACTAGTTATCTGCATAAAGTTTCCCAGCTTTAAAATTCCATGTATAATAGTAAAAAAAAATTAAAGCTTTTAAGCTTTTAAATTCAAAGGTATAAGTTGATTACTACTCACGATTTTTGTGATAATGACTTCAATCTTCAGATAAGTTGTGTCACTGTCGATAAACCTCTAGGCCATCTCTGGCCGAGATCTATTGTCTACAGTTCCTCTTCAGGAACCGGTCTTCTGGCCAAAAACTCTTTCGAGATCCTAGCCAAGTCTTCTGTCCCAATCTCTGAGTGGCTCTCACCTCCTGTCAGAGGTCTCCTTCGACTTTATGTAGCAGCAGATTTTTATATCGTTCAAGACATTACTCCATTTAGCCACTAAAGAGACTACATGGTTTAAGGAGAATGTCGTAATATGCATGTGAGCTCTCCGTGGGACCTTCAGAGCTTCTTCATAGATAAATATTCATAACACAGCCTTTTGAGTAATAGTTTCTTTATTGTTGAAGAAAAAAATATATATATACATCCAACCTTCTTCTCTGACTCGTACACTTTAATCTTTGTCAAACTCCAGCATATCATTTTAAATGTTAGCAAACTCCTCGTGTCTTAGTTAAACTTCACATGGTCGAAGGGGATACCTTTCCCATGTCACTCTGAGCTAAACTAAAACTAAGCTTCTGTGCAAGAAACCCAGCACCAAACATGCCATTGACTACGTAATAAATCCCACCCACATAATAATGGGCAGTCTAAAATTTAAAGACAAATGCCATAATTAATGACACACAAAAGAAGCAAATGGCCACTACACCTACGACAACCAAAATCAAACTACGTCCACCAAACTATGATAAGCAAAGACACTGTCGGCGACAACAGAAGACAACTGAAGACAATTCAGTTGCCGGTACCTGTCGCTAGTTGACGTAGGTCGACGTAGGTAGTCGCCAATGGAATTCACCAAAGTCAGCACCCAACGTCACCTGGCGACAACCAACGTCACCTGGCGACAACCTACGACAGCACCTATGACATAGGAAGACAAGCTACATCAAGTCCACAGTCGCCAAAATGTTTTGAACATTTCAAAATCCAGCGGCGACCAGAAAAAACATTACGACTCTTTAGGCGACGTGAGGAGACTACTCACGACCGTACAGGCATCACCCCGCGCCAGTGTGGCAACAGCCTAGTCGCCTGTAGTTGCTGAAAAAATTGCCTAAGTGGGACAGGGGCTTTACTTTCAGCAGGGGGTTGCTGGTCCAATATTAGTGGGTGAATTGGGAAGAAGCCACTCTGGAAGTTATGGTCCACAAGCATATTAGATGCTGGTGAACCTTGGAGTTTTTTTTTTTTAAGTTGCTAGATTCATATATTTTAGGGGAATGAAAAGAACTTTTACCTAAAGATTTAGAATTGGAATTTTTGTCAATGATCTTAGTGGTTAGTAGCAGATATCAAAGGTGTGTATTTTCAGAATCATACGATTCTTTATATGTTTGTTGTCTTATAAATGTTATTTATGAAGCCATTAAGAAGAGTGTCTTTGACATTCAAGCTCGAGGACACTCGCCTAGAAAACCTCGAGCTGGATAGACCGTCCGCGTTGAAGCCACGAGCTGGAGCGACCAACCGCACACACACACACAAACACATCGCAAAGGCAGGAGCCAGGAAAAGTGGGGAACGCTGTCTGAAATTCACACCCGCGATGAAGAGGAAGGTAAAAGACAGCTACACAGTGTATGGTAGGGGGGTAGTTGAGAAGGGGAGAGAGGGGCAGAGAGGGAGAGAGTAGGGGAGAGAATGGGAGAGAAGGGGAGAGAAGGTGGGGGAGAAGGGAGGGAGAAGGAGTGGAGACACTTTTAATAAGTATAATAAAGTTTAGCAAGCATTTTACCTACTTGTCGGTTTTCCTTGGTCGTGAAAACTCCAATGAGCCAATTAAAATGCCCAGTCAGCGAAGGAGATTGCCTACGGCTGCCCTCGACTGCCTGTAACTAAATAGCAACCCTACTCCACTGCACTGCGAGTTAAAAAGAACCATGCTGACCAAACTTTACTAGCTGAGGCCATGAGTACGCGAGAACTTCCCTCGAGCATGAAGGAGAGTTCCAGTGACCTCATAGGACCTCCTAGGACCATGTGTCGACTATGCTGCGAGTTTGAGTCGAGGGCAAACTCTTCTAAAATCACAGATTATGTCGCCGCAGTGGGACAGCCCCACTTAATAATTCCCCGCCGAAAAAAAGTGTCAATGTGATTTAAATGCATGAACAATTTTGTTAGAATAACTTTACACAAATACTAGCTGGCTTGTCACTCTAAAACATATTGGTTCATGTCATCTTGGAGAGGAATCTGTTTGGTGTTGAATTCATTGATTTGTTTGATTATATTTTATAGACCAGATTTTCTTCCACTATCCAGCCAGAAATGGTGTTGGATATCTGAAGAGAATAGGTGTGTGGCAAGGGTTTACCATATTTTTTCCTATTTCACTTAACATACCTCCACCAGGAGAGCTGACAGCTACACCTTCCCCATTTACTACCCCTCCCAAAGAGACTTGACTTAGAAAAACAGCTTAAATTTGCTGTGGAGTCAGGCCATGCTGAGTTGGACACCTGGCCAGCTGCCTTCCTACTCAACCAGTGGAACATCTATATGTCCTTCAGGTTTCATTCCTGCATCCTTTTCACATTGGACCTGAGAGAGGGGTGGTTACAAACACTGCATAAACACTTTATCTCAACTCCCTTCATATCCCATATGGGCTTTTCTTGCCAACTGTTGATTTCCAAGAATTCTAGAGACAAGAAGTAGAAGCTATTCCAAATAAATGTTATTAGTTGTCCATCTAAAACCAATGGCATTAGCTATAGCCATTTCTATTGAGTTTCATTAAAACTTTGAACCCTCAAAGGTTATCTAGGAATTGTAGACACACAAAGTGCTCAAACCACAACAGTCCAAGATTATGAGCTATCATGTGTTCAAGAGTCAAGTGTGTTTCATTGTCATGTGTTCCCAACTACAAAACAATGACATTCTTACTTACTGTTGCTCAAAAGAGAAATACCACACCTAATATGTTATTAAAAATACAATAAATTAATAACTGCAATACTAACTAATCACAATAGTGCTAACATCAAAGGCAGTCACGCAGAAGATTACAATTGCTGAGATTAGTGTAGTGCCTGGTGATTGCTGTTCATTAAGTTGGTGGGCACAGTTTTCAGACTCCTGTACCTTCTTACCAATGGTAGAAGAATGGGTCATTGATAATATTGGCTATCTTTGTGAGACGGCAATTCCTATAGAACTCTTTGATGATAGGGAGATCACTACTTCTGATGGACAAAGCAGTGTCTACCACTATCTGTAATCTATTTTGTTCCTGGGAATTTATGTTTGTTGAACCAGGCTGTGATATCAGTTTAATAGAAAGATTAAACCAGAACTTTCCGTTTGAAGTTTGATCTTTATTTTATGAGAAGTTGAAGTGAGGGTCTATGTGAAGAGTCCACCAGCCCGCATGCGCGTCAATCTTCAGAGCAACAATATGAAACCACAGACCACTTGCATGAACTTAAACTATAGAAAGATTAATAACCCTCCACTTACCGAATGATCTTTATGAGATTCAGGGTTGGGAGTGGAGGGCACGTAGTCCCTCACTTCAACTTCTCATGAAATAAAGATCAAACTTCAAATGGTAAGTTCTCGTTTAATCTTTCTATTTTATATCAAAGTCACGTGAGTGACTATGTGAAGCCTTCGAAGCTCTGTGGTTTCATGCAGTAAACCTATCTGTGTGTGAAACACTTAAACAGATAAACCATAATTGGCAGAAAAGACATGGGTTATTAACAACATGATGCTAACTGACATACATGTCCCTTGCCCTTGATCGGACCACAGTCCCAATTGGCTTTGATTTAGACAATAACTCATGTAACACTGTTCAGAATTCTATCTACAATCATCCAGACATATTCAACCAAATTTTATAACTTCTGAAAGTGAACTATGTAAGCCTCCTGCTGTTGCAAGATGATCAAATGGGAATATTCATTCTGTTGGCTGCTAATGAGCCAGCCCCCTTGGAAGGGTGAGACTTGAAATTATTTGAATTCACCCCCACTATTAGCTGCTTACCCTCTAGTTATGTTGAGATAGTCTCTACCAGCAGTCTCTTGAGAAAACTATTAAATAACAATGAAGAAACTATCCTTCGTCTCATAGGTTGCTCCAGGATTTTGTGTCTAGCTTTGATTTAAAGCAGCATCTGCAGTTCTTTCCTACACATTCCAATATCAAGATACATTTATTTGTCACATGTCCCCCATTTTCCAATGTTCAATAGATTCAGGATCAGTTCCTGTGGATTGGAGAATAGCTAATGTTATCCCACTTTTCAAGAAAGGAGCGAGAGAGAAAATGGGGAATTACAGACCAGTTAGCCTGATTTTGGTGGTGGGAAAGATGCTGGAGTCAATTATTAAAGAGGTAATAATGAGGCATTTGGATATCAGTAAAAGGATTAGTCCAAGTCAACATGGATTTATGAAAGGGAAATCATGCTTGACTAATCTTCTGGAATTTTTTGATGATGTGACAAGTAAAATGGATGAAGGGGTGCCAGTGGATGTAATGTATCTAGACTTTCAGAAAGCTTTTGATAAGGTCCCGCACGGGATACTGGTGACTACAATTAGAGCACATGGTATTGGGTGTTGACATGGATAGAAAATTGGTTGGCAGACTGGAAGCAAAGAGTAGGTGTGAACGGGTACTTTTCAGAATGGCAGGCAGTGGCGAGTGGAGTGCCGCAAGGCTCGGTGTTGGGGCCGCAACTGTTTACCATATATATTAATGATTTGGAAGAGGGAATTAGAAGCAACACTAGCAAGTTTGCGGATGACACAAAGCTGGATGGCAGTGTGAACTGTGAAGAGGTTGTTAGGAGGTTGCAGTGTGACCTGAACAGGTTGAGTGAGTGGGCAGATGCGTGGCAGATGCAGTATAATATAGATAAATGTGAGGTTATCTACTTTGGCGACAAAAACAAAGGGGCAGATTTTTATCTCAATGAGGTTAGGTTAGGTAAGGGGGAGGTACAGCAAGACCTGGGTGTCCTTGTACACTGGTCACTGAAAGTTGGCTTACAGGTACAGCAGGCAATGAAGAAAGCTAATGGAATGTTGGCCTTCATAAGAGGATTTCAGTATAGGAGTAAAGAGGTTATTCAGCAGTTGTATAGGGCTCTGGTGAGACCACATCTGGAGTATTGTGTACAGTTTTGGTCTCCTAATTTGAGGAAGGATATCCTTGTGATTGAGGCAGTGCAGCATAGGTTCACGAGATTGATCCCTGGGATGGTGGAACTGTCATATGAGGAAAGACTGAAAAGACTAGGCTTGTATTCACTGGAATTTAGAAGGATGAGGGGGATCTTATAGAACATACAAAATTATAAAAGGACTGGACAAGCTAGATACAGGAAAAATGTTGCCAATGTTGGGCGAATCCAGGACCAGGGGCCAGTCTAAGAATAAAGGGGAGGTCATTTAAGACTGAGGTGAGAAAAAACCTTTTCACCCAGAGAGTTGTGAATTTATGGAATTCCCTGCCACAGAGGGCAGTGGAGGCCAAGTCACTGGATGGATTTAAGAGAGAGTTAAATAGAGCTCCAGGGGCTAGTGGAGTCAAGGAATGTGGGGAGAAGGCAGGTGCGGGTTATTGACAGGGAACGATCAGCCATGATCACAATGAATGGCGGTGCTGGCTAGAAGGGCCAAATGGCCTCCTCCTGCACCTATTTTCTATGTTTCTAGGTACTAGTAAGCTCATTGTACCTGTATACATAATAATACCCCCAATCTCCGATCAGGTGGGTATGCTGTCAAATCGAAATGTTACCCAACCGTGCCCGGTTTGCTTGATGAGATCATTCCCATAACAAGCTCCCCTCTTGTCAGTTATGACCCAGAGACTGAGCTGGAGATTGAGTAAATACCGTGTTCTTTGTGCTGAAGTCAGTTGCTAAAAGCAGAATTAACTTAAAATATACAGCTCCCATTAGGAATACAGTAGATGAATATCTGCCTAATAATTTTACTGATACACATTCCACACTACTATGAGTCTAGGCTTTAGAGTGTTCATATAAAAGACACCTTGCATAATGTTAGTCAATGGTGGGTGAATAACCAATCATTTATTGTCCCACTTATAGTACTAGAGAGAAGGACAAAGCAGCATGAGCAGTGTCAATTGTGCTATAACATAATCGCTTCTCTAAGCTCAAACTGAAAGAACCACAAACCTCTGCTACTTGTGTTTAAAAGTAGCTCACATGTGCCTTCTTCACAAACTTTCCATACAACCTTGCAGAGCCAGGTGCACGAGAAATAGGCTGAACTAGCCATTACTCGTGACTTCGAGAAGCTTCTTTCTGCCGCCTTTTACAATGGACACCCTGAATGAGTTCATATCACCTCATCTTTAATATCGTAAGAGGCATCTACTGATAAAACCCCTGAGTCTTATCAGCTACAAAAGCATATTGTCTATAAACTCCATGACACAATGCCCTTATGATCTGAGTAGGGCAGCATTAGCTTTAGAATCTTTGTAAATAGCCTAGGCCTGAAGACAACCCCTAGGTAGAGCCTAAAATTTCCACCACTGGCTTGTCATCAAAAAACACCATATATATCTGTGCCTCTCGTGTATAGATATGGAAAAGTATGCATCTTCAAAATCGATTGAGGCCCTAAATCCTCTGAATCAGCTAAATTGCTGAAAGACAATTATCCATCTTAAACCAGTTAACCAAACACATGATCAGACTAGCCAAATCTTAACCTGATTTGGCATGCTCCACTTCTCTTCAACCTTGAGAAAAATATTGGAACTGTATCCCTCTTGTTCTTGGCCAGACTAATCATCCTTTGTGAGATGTCCCTGTTTCCACTTGGATAACCATAGTTTCCATTATTGACAATAAGGATGGATTTATTTTTTTTTTGTGGCTTCTCTTGCCGTGGAGGAATAATCAACCTGAAAATGAACCTGATAATTCGGTGTGATTTGTAAACTGGAAAAAGTCCAGAGGTTATCTGTCCCCACCTGTTTGTCGAACCCCGACTTAAATATCGACAGCAGCTCTCATGTGACTAATGTAATAACAATCACATACTGAAACCACCTCCAGCTCATGAGAAGACAGATGATGACTGAGGATGAAATCAAGGCAGTTTCTGAGAAAGCACTTGCTGTAACATCCACCAGGAAAATCCTTGGCCTCAGACAGAAGACTAACAGCCAGCTGATCCTAGACATACAGTGGCTTGCAAAAGTATTCATACCCCTTGAACTTTTCCACATTTTGTCACATTACAACCACAAACGTAAATGTATTTTATTGGGGTTTTATATGATAGACCAACACAAAGTTGTGTATAATTGTGAAGTGGAAGGAAAATGATACATGGTTTTCAAATTTTTTTACAAATAAAAAACTGAAAAGTGTGTCGTGCAAACGTATTCAGCCCCCTTTACTCTGATACCCCTAAATAAAATCCAGTGCAACCAATTGCCTTCAGAAGTCACCCAATTAGTAAATAGAGTCCACGTGTGTAATCTAATCTCAGTATAAATACAGCTGGTCTGTGAAGGCCTCAGAGGTTTGTTAGAGAACATAAGTGAACAAACAATGTTCCTTGGGCATCATGAAGCCCAAGGAACACACCAGACAGGTCACGGATAAAAGTAGTAGAGAAGTTTAAAGCACGTTAGGTTATAAAAAAATATCCCAAGCTTTGAACATGTCATGGAGCACTGTTCAATCCATCATCCGAAAATGGAAAGAGTATGGCACAACTGCAAACCTACCAAGACATGGCCGTCCACCTAAACTGAATAGGCCGGGCAAGGAGAGCATTGATCAGAGAAGCAGCCAAGAGGCCCATGGTAACTTTGGAGGAGCTGCAGAGATCCACAGCTCAGGTGGGAGAATCTGTCCACAGGACAACTATTGGTCGTGCACTCTACAAATCGGGCTTTTATGAAAGAGTGACAAGAATAAAGCCATTGTTGAAACAAAGCCATAAGAAGTCATGTTTGCAGTTTGCCACAAGCCATGTGGGGGACACAGTAAACATGTGGAGGAAGGTGCTCTGGTCTGATGAGACCCAAAATTGAAGTTTTTGGCCTAAATGCAAAAACTTTTACGCTATGTGTGGCGGAAAACTAACACTGCACATCACCCTGAACACACCATCCCCACTGTGAAACATGGTGGTGGCAGCATCATGCTGTGGGGATGCTTTTCTTCAGCAGGGACAGGGAAGCTGGTCAGAGTTGATGGGAAGATGGATGGAGCCAAATACAGGGCAATCGTGGAAGAAAACATGTTAGAGTCTGCAAAAGACTTGAGACTGGGGCGGAGGTTCAACCATCCAGCAGGACAACGACCCTAAACATACAGCCAGAGCTACAATGGAATGGTTTAGATCAAAGCATATTCATGTGTTAGAATGGCCCAGTCAATGTCCAGACCTAAATCCAATTGAGAATCTCTGGCAAGACTTGAAAATTGCTGTTCACAGATGCTCTCCATCCAATCTGACTGAGCTTGAGCTATTTTGCAAAGAAGAATGGGCAAAAATTTCAGTCTCTAGATGTGCAAAGCTGGTAGAGACATACCCCAAAAGACTTGCAGCTGTAATTGCAGCGAAAGGTGGTTCTACAAAGTATTGACCCAAGGGGGCTGAATACTTTTGCACGCCACACTTTTCAGTTTTTTATTTGTAATAAAATTTGGAAACCATGTATAATTTTCCTTCAACTTCACAATTATGCACCACTTTGTGTTGGTCTATCACATAAAATCCCAATAAAATACATTTACGTTTGTGGTTGGAACGTGACAAAATGTAGAAATATTCAAGGGGTATGAATACTTTTGCAAGCCACTGTATACCCTAGATCCTTGCATATATATCATGACCTGCTGGGGACAGTAATGAATATGAAGAAAGCACAGCAACCATGGTGAGCGCTGAATCTGCCGATAAAAGCCCTCTGGCATTGATAGAAGAGTAGGCCTGGTGCTCCACCCAACCTCCGTGGAGCGGTATCCTCTTACTGGTATGGTACAAGCCTCAGGCCTGTACCATCCTAGTTGAATTGCGTTTAGACTGCGTATAACACAGAAGACCCTCTACTGACCTTGTACAAGATGAAACCTTCCCTGAGAAGTCTCAAAACTTTCTGGGTTAAAGCCTTTTGACTTAGATTTTGCCTTAAATGTTGGTATTAACCTACAACCTCCAGTGTCTGACTGAATCAGAACATACATCAGATCCTTATGCGACTAGAATTGAAGCGTAGCATCCACTTGGTGTGGGAATACGAGTTCCCTATCAACTCGTCACAGTCAGAGTCACCCTCAGAGTGGAAAATATCATAATGCAACCCTGAACCAGGATTTGCTGCCGCAGTCCTCTGCCTGGAACGACCAATCTCAGTCGCCAGAGAGCACAACACATTCTCTTCACCAACATTAGTGCGATGGCCCTGGGCTTAACAAAGGCCTCTGGCTAGGTCTGAATTGAGTAGGCCTGGTGTTCCAACCAGCCTCAGAGCAGCTCTTCCAGCCATCAGTTTATATATACTGTAGAGGTGATATGCCAATATACTGGAGCCCTACCCACATAGGATGGTTCTACCATCCCCGTAGCTGCCTAAAATTCTCCCTGCAAGTCTTAACCTTGCTAACATCTTTCCTCTCCAAAGAGATACATTGCAGGCTGCATGTTACTGGCCCTGCATAAACGAGCAACTTTTTGGGGAATTAGCTCAGGCCTTGTAGCATTTTTTCAAGGCAATTTAACTCCAACTGTGTTTTACATAGAAGTACTAAAGCATCTTCTGCACTATCGAGCGCTGAACCCATCTACTGCCCTTGCAAAGGCCGACATGACGTCAGTTAATAGTCTTTGAATACGCTGAAATATAATTCTTGCCCAAGTATCACCACTGAGATATCTCAAATGGTGAGATTGACTTTTGGAACATCAAAAGTCTGGCAGTTCATTTGGACTGGTATATTTCCCAGCCATATCCAATACATACCTCCTTAGCTGATGAGGAGTTAAATCACTGATGCTTTTAGCCAGATCTCCTCCAGTGGATCTCCTATCCCTGAAGGGATGTCAAATTATGTGACAAGAGCCGGAACTCCTTCATAGGATTAACTGCAGCAGATCCCCCATAAGTTCAGGGGATTCAAATTCCTTGACGACATCCCCATAGTCGGAGTTACTTATGTAATAATCTCCAGACCTCCCCTCTACTGAGCGGGAGATAAAATAACTCAACCCTGAACCCTGGAGATACTGTAACACAAACCTGAGCCAGATATTACTTCCCCTCTTCTGGGCAGGAAATATATAACACAACCCTGAGCCAGGTGTTGCTGCCACAGGCATCTGACAGGAGCATCCTGTAAGTGTCTCCTGAGCCAGGAGCACAATTCTATTATATACACACTGCGTAGATCATGCCTGCCAATGACTCCGAGTCCAGGCTTGCTCCCTTCTGGAACCTCAACGGAGTCTAGAGGGGAGGAATGTAATGGGACCCTGAGCCAGGTGTTGCTTCCTTCGGGCATCTGGCTGGCTTCCTTTCAGCCTCAACCAGTCACCTGCTTCCTTGGAGCCCCAAAACCTGCTCCCTCTCGGAGCCTTAATGGCGATAGCTGCACCGGACGAGCTGTCAGCCTAATGAATGAAGCTGCCTGCTTCTTTTATTTTATTTTATTATTATTATTATTATTATTATTATTATTATTATTATTATTATTATTATTATTATTATTATTATTGTATATTTTAATTTATTATTTATTTAAGAGCCTTCACGGCGGTTGTTCCGGCCGAGCTGTCAACCGATTAAATTCCAGCCGCTAGCTCTTTTATGGAGCCCCCATGGCGGTTGCAGCATCAGCCGAGCCGTCAGCTGAAATTTTTTTAAACCGTCAGCTCCTCATGGAGCCTTCACAGCAGTTGCTGTCCCGGCAGCCAAAAAATTTAAACCGCCAGCTCCTTATGGAGCCTCCACGGCGGCAGCTGCACAAACTGTGCCAGCTTCTCTGGGCCTGCTGCCTCTATTTTCAGAGCAGCGGCCCGATTCTCGCGCCAAGCGTCAACGTATTGACGCAGAGATAACATACCCAGGTGGGTCCTGGTTTTCCCCGAGCTCTTCGTTCAGTCACTCACACCTCTGCTGGACTCATTCCACACAGCCACCACCCTCTGATAAAGAAGTTCCCCCTCACGTTACCCCTAAACTTCTGTCCCTTAATTCTCATGTCAGTTTGAATCTTCCCTACCCTCAAGCTTATCCACGTCAACTCTGTCTATCTTTCAAGTCACCCCTTAACCTTCTGCGCTCCAAAGAATAAAGACCTAAGTTCAAGTAACATAGTTTGCTGGAAGCAACATTCTAGTAATCTCCTCTGTACTCTCTCTATTTTGTTGACATCCTTCCTATAACTATTGTATACCAGAATTGGTCTTACCAATGGTCCCTACTCCTATATCAATGCTCTGATTTTATAAAAAGGCCAGCACACCAAAGGTACCACCCTATCTACATGCGATTCCACCTTCAGGGAACTATCAGTTATCCTAGATCCACAGCATTCCTCAATTCCCTACCATTTACCAGGTACTTGAAGCTGTTGACTCTCCCCACTGCCAACTCTTTGATGAAGACAGGTTTTCGAGTCCTCAGCTTTCACTTCCTGAAGTCAACAATATACCTTGGTCCTTTGATAAAAATATTTTTGTTCTGGCACCATTCAATCATATTATCAATCCCCCTTCTGTATTCTGACTCATCATTTACCATTATTTGTCCAACAACAGTGATATCATCGGATTTAAAGATGACGTTGGAGCTGTGCCTTGTACACGGGTATAGAGAGAAATAGGTGGCACTAACGTTCATAGTGATGAAATGCTTTGAATGGTTGGTTATCAGCTCTTGCCTTAGTAAGGACCTGGACCCACTGCAATTCACCTATTGCCATAATAGATCAACAGGATATGTGATCTAATTGGATCTCCGCTCTGCACTGAATAACTTGGACAATAGGAACACATACATCAAGCTGTTGATATTGATTATTATTCAGCATTCAATACCATCATCCCTTCCAAACTTATTTATCAAACTCAAAACTGGGTCGCTACTTATTGCCATGTAATTGGATCCTCGACACCCTCATCGGCAAACCACAGTCAGTATGATTTAGCAATAAGTTTAGCCTAAGTTGTCAGCATACTGTATAGCTACAAGGCGACACCGCAGTTAAACTCAGCACTGGATATCACCAGATATCCACTCATGAAATCTTACAGTTGTGGTCAGAAGATTGAAGATTTTTGGTATGTTGCTGAATACTCTGCAAAATCGACTCACAGCTTTAGAGACCCAGGTTCAATCCTGATTACAGGTGCTATCGGTATGGAGTTTGCACATTTTCCCTGTGACTGCGTGAGTTTTCTCCAGTTTGCACATTACAAAGACATACAGGTTTGTAGGTTAATTGGCTTCTGTAAATTGCCCCCAGTGTGTAGGATGGAAATCGGGTATGGGTGATCATTGGTCGGTGTGGATTTGGTGGGCCAGTAGGTCTGTTTCCACAATGTATCTCTAAATTCTATCGAACTTCGACAGGTGTAGAGTAGAGAGCATACAGACTGGTTGCATCACAGACTAGTTCTGTAACCCGAACACCCAAGAATGAAGGAGGCTGCAGGGAATGATAGACATTGCTTGGTCCATCACAGGCACTGACCTCCAAGACATCAAAAAGTATCTACAGTGGCTTGCAAAAGTTTTCATACCCCTTGAACTTCTCTACGTTTTGTCACTTTACAACCACAAACATAAATGTATTTTAATGGGATTTTATGTAATAGACCAACACACAGTGGTGCATAATTGTGAAGTGGAAGGAAAATGATACATGGTTTCCAAATTTCATTACAAATAAAAAACTGAAAAGTGTGGCGTGCAAATGTATTCAGCCCCCCTGAGTCAATACTTTGTAGAACCACCTTTTGCTGCAATTACAGCTGCAAGTCTTTTGGGGTTTGTCTCTACCAGCTTTTCACATCTAGAGACTGACATTTTTGCCCATTCTTCTTTGCAAAATAGCTCAAGCTCAGTCAGATTGGATGGAGAGTGTCTGTGAACAGTAATTTTCAAGTCTTGCCAGAGATTCTCAATTGGATTTAGGTCTGGACTTTGACTGGGCTATTCTAACACATAAATATGCTTTGATCTAAACCATTCCATTGTAGCTCTGGCTGTATGTTTAGGGTCGTTGTCCTGCTGGAAGGTGAACCTCCGCCCCAGTCTCAAGTCTTTTGCAGACCCTAACAGATTTCTTCCAAGATTGCCCTGTATTTGGCTCCATCCATCTTCCCATCAACTCTGACCAGCTTCCCTGTCCCTGCTGAAGAAAAGCATCCCCACAGCATGATGCTGCCACCACCATGTTTCACAGTGGGGATGGTGTGTTCAGGGTGATGTGCAGTGTTAGTTTTCCGCCACACATAGCGTTTTGCTTTTTGGCCAAAAACTTCAATTTTGGTCTCATCAGACCAGAGCACCTTCCTCCACGTGTTTGCTGTGTCCCCCACATGGCTTGTAGCAAACTGCAAACGGGACTTCTTATGGCTTTGTTTCAACAATGGCTTTCTTCTTGTCACTCTTTCGTAAAAGCCCGATTTGTAGAGTGCATGGCTAATAGTTGTCCTGTGGACAGATTCTGCCACCTGAGCTGTGGATCTCTGCAGCTCCTCCAGAGTTACCATGGGCCTCTTGGCTGCTTCTCTGATCAATGCTCTCCTTGCCCGGCCTGTCAGTTTAGGTGGACGGCCATGTCTTGGTAGGTTTGCAGTTGTGCCATACTCTTTCCATTTTTGGATGATGGATTGAACAGTGCTCTGTGAGATGTTCAAAGCTTACGATATTTTTTTTATAACCTAAACCTGCTTTAAACTTCTTCACAACTTTATCCCTGACCTGTCTGGTGTGTTCCTCGGGCTTCGTGATGCTGTTTTTTTCACTAATGTTCTCTAACAAACCTCTGAGGCCTTCACAGAACAGCTGTATTTATACTGTGATTAGATTACACACAAGTGGACTCTATTTACTAATTAGGTGACTTCTGAAGGCAATTGGTTGCACTGGATTTTATTTATCGGTATCAGAGTAAAGGGGGCTGAATACTTTTGCACGCCACACTTTTCAGTTTTTTTATTTGTAAAAAAAAGTTGAAAACCATGTATCATTTCCTTCCACTTCACAATTATGCGCCACTTTGCGTTGGTCTATCACATAAAATCCCAATAAAAATACATTTACGTTTGTGGTTGTAACGTGACAAAATGTGGAAAAGTTCAAGGGGTATGAATACTTTTGCAAGCCACTGTATGTTCATATGTTATAGGAGCAGAATTAGGCCATCAAGTCTCCTCTGCCATTGAATTATGGCTGATCTATCGTTCCCTCTCAATCCCACTCTGCCTTCGCCCCATAACCCCTGACACCTGTACTAATCAATAATCTGTCAATCACCGCCAGAAAAATATTCATTGATGGCCTCAGCAGCCGTCTGTGCAATAACATTCCACAGATTCACCACCTTCTGACTAAAGATTTTCTCCTCATCTCCTTTCTAAAGGTACGTGCATTTATTCTGCGGCTTTGGCCTCTAGTCCCAGACTCTTCCAGCAGTGGAAACATCCTATCCAGGCCTTTCACAATTTGGTATAGGTGGCTGGCACCAATATCATCAAAGACCCATGCCACCGTGGCCATGCTCTCATCTTGCTATTACCATCAGGAGGAAGGTACAGTAGCCTGAAAACAATCATCACAAGGTTCAGAACAATTCTTTCTCAGCAACCATCATGCTTTTAAAAATGTCAATAACATTTACCAGCACCACAACAATGATCTGATATTGAGGTTTTTGTTTCACTACGGACTTTGGGTTGGCACAATTATGGTTACCTTATATTACTGGTTATTAATTTTATTGTTGATTATTGCATGTTTATTTGTACATTATTGTGTTAATAGGCCTAAGTGGAATGATGGTGCAGCTAGTAGAGCTGCTGTCTCTCAGAGCCAGAGACCCTGGATTCAATCTTGACCTTGGGTGCTGTCGATGTGGAATTAGCACATTCTCCCTGTCTTCTTCTTATCGAGTCCACGCACAAGATTAGAAGTTGTTTCATAAAAACATAGAAACATAGAAAATAGGTGCAGCAGTAGGCCATTCGGCCCTTCGAGCCTGCACCGCCATTCAATATGATCATGGCTGATCATCCAACTCAGTAGCCTGTACCTGCCTTCTCTCCATACCCCCTGATCCCTTTAGCCACAAGGGCCACATCTAACTCCCTCTTAAAAATAGCCAATGAACTGACCTCAACTACCTTCTGTGGCAGAGAATTCCAGAGATTCACCACTCTCTGTGTGAAAAATGTTTTCCTTATCTCGGTCCTAAAGGAATTCCCCCTTATCCTTAAACTGTGACCCCTTGTTCTGGACCTCCCCAACATCGGGAACAATCTTCCTGCATCTAGCCTGTCCAACCCCTTAAGAATTTTGTAAGTTTCTATAAGATCCCCGCTCAATCTTCTAAATTCTAGTGAGTACAAGCCGAGTCTATCCAGTCTTTCCTCATATGAAAGTCCTGACATCCCAGGAATCAGTCTGGTGAACCTTCTCTGTACCCCCTCTATGGCAAGAATGTCTTTCCTCAGATTTGGAGACCAAAACTGTACGCAATGCTCCAGGTGTGGTCTCACCAAAGCCCTGTACAACTGCAGTAGAACCTCCCTGCTCCTATAGTCAAATCCTTTCGCTATGAATGTTAACATACCATTTGCTTTCTTCACTGCCTGCTGCATCTGCATGCCTACTTACAATGATTGGTGTACCATGACAACGAGGTCTCGTTGCATCTCCCCTTTTCCTAATCTGCCACCATTCAGATAATAGCCTACACTCCTGTTTTTGCCACCAAAGTGGATAACCTCACATTTATCCACATTATACTGCAACTGCCATGCATTTGCCCACTCACCCAGCCTATCCAAGTCACCTTGCAGCCTCCTAGCATCCTCCTCACACCTAACACTACCCCCCAGCTTAGTGTCTTCCGCAAACTTGGAGATGTTGCATTCAATTCCCTCGTCCAAATCATTAATATATATTGTAAATAGCTGGGGTCCCAGCACTGAGCCTTGCGGTACCCCACTGTCACTGCCTGCCATTGTGAAAAGGACCCGTTTACTCCTACCCTTTGCTTCCTGTCTGCCAGCCAGTTCTCTATCCACATCAATACTGAACCCCTAATACCGTGTGCTTTAAGTTTGTATACTAATCTCTTATGTGGGACCTTGTCGAAAGCCTTCTGAAAGTCTAGATATAACACATCCACTGGTTCTCCCTTATCCTCTCTACTAGTTACATCCTCGAAAAATTCTATAAGATTTGTCAGACATGGTTTACCTTTCGTAAATCCATGTTGACTTTATCCAATGATTACACCACTTTCCAAATGTGCTGCTATCCCATCTTTAATAACTGACTCTAGCAGTTTCCCCACTACCGATGTTAAACTAACTGGTCTGTAATTCCCCGTTTTCTCTCTCCCTCCCTTTTTAAAAAATAGGGTTACATTAGCTACCCTCCAATCCTCAGGAACTACTCCAGAATCTGAGGAGTTTTGAAAAATTATCACTAATGCATCCACTATTTCTGTGGCTACTTCCTTGAGTGTTCTGGGGTGCAGACTATCTGGCCCTAGGGATTTATCGGCCTTTAATCAATTCAATTTACCCAACACTACTTCCCGGCTAACCTGGATTTCACTCAGTTCCTCCATCTTATTTGACCCCCTTTCCACTGCTTTTTCCGGCAGATTATTTATGTCTTCCTTAGTGAAGACAGAACCAAAGTAATTATTCAATTGGTCTGCCATGTCCTTGTTCCCCATGATCAATTCACCTGTTTTTGACTGCAAGGGACCTACATTTGTTTTAACTAATCTATTTCTCTTCACATATCTATAAAAACTTTTGCAGTCAGTTTTTATGTTCCCTGCCAGATTTCTTTCATAATCTATTTTCCCTTTCCTAATTAAGCCCTTTGTCCTCCTCTGCTGGACTCTGAATTTCTCCCAGTCCTCTGGTAGGCTAGAGCTGAACACACTTATCGGCATCTGCATACAATGGTACCTGTCTTGCGCTTCTTGTGCTTCTTGTGCATGCTGGTGGAAAGATTGGTGAAAACAGGGCCATGACGGGTGAATGTGCTTTCCTTGACCCCATTCTCCCTGTGACCACATTCCTTTAGATGCTTCAGATCACTCCCACATCCCAAAGACGGTGAGTTTGAAGGTTAATTGGCCTCTCTAAATTACCCCTAGTGTGTAGGGAGTGGATGGGAAAGTGGGATAACATAGAATTAGAGTGAACAACTGATCGGTGGTTTACAAGAATGATTCCAGGAATGAGCGGGTTAGCATATGATGAGTACTTGACAGCACTGGGCCTCCACTCACTGGAGTTTAGAAGGTTGAGGGGGGAACCTCATTGAAACTTACAGAATAATGAATGGCATAGATAGAGTGGATGTGGAAAGGATGTTTCCACTGGTGGGAGAGTCTAGGACCAGAGGGTCTTTTAGAAAAGAGGTGAGGAAGAGTAGTTAATCTGTGGAGCTCATTGCCACAGAGGGCTGTGGAGGCCAAGTCAGTGGATATTTTTAAGGATCAGCCATTATTGAATGGCGCAATAGACTTGATGGGCCGAATGGCCTATTTCTTCTCTAATATAACTTCTACTTCTACTTCTAAATTATAAATTCTACTTCTAATATAACTTGTGAACTTGTGGACTCTGTGGGTTGAAGGTTCTATTTCCATGCTGTATAAATAAACTAAACTAAGCTGAACTAAACTAATCCAAACTAAACCAAACTAAACTAAACCAAGCTATACTAAACTAAACTGCAGCAAGTAAGAATTTCATGGTTCTGTTAGCAGTACATATGGCCATTAAACACTCTTTGATTCTTAGTATTAATAAGACAAGAAAACCATCTCTTCTGGCTAAAGTCAGGTCACTGATGCTGAACATGGAGCTTCTTTGTTGTGCATTATCCACTCCTATAATAAGGGATTAATTTGTCCATTGAACCATTGCTTGCACTCAAGTTTTCATTGTTAGATCATTTTACAAACTTAGCCAATTTTGCTGACCATTAAACACCAATGAACAGAAATTCTGATACATTATATTGCTGGTTAGCATTACTAATTGAAATATTGAAACATAGAAAATAGGTGCAGGAGTAGGCCATTCAGCCCTGCGAGCCAGCTTACCAGACCTTCGGGGGCTTCGAAGCATTTAACTCACTGAGCGAGACTTTGTTCTTGCAAGTCTTGTAATTTATTATTCACTTAAAGGTATTGAAAGTGTGACCTCAGCCTTTAACCTTAGTAAAGTTGGTTGGAACACATTGTTTTCAGAGGAACTCAGTCATTTTGACAAACAAGTTGGGTTATTTCTCAGTGGACAGGGCTGGAGGATTAGAATGAGCAAGAAGTTTCGCAGTAAAACATTTACGACTTTCAATTTGGACTGCTGGTCTTCCTAAGATAGAAAGTTTGTTGATTTATTGCACATTGCTGCAAAATTTATGTTACAGAACTGGCAGACCACAGTTATATTAATTTATTAGCCTACTGCTGTATTCTTTAGTAAGCTTGTATACGGCAGCACCATGGTACCATTTAGTAACATTCCCCAAGATAACAATTGATGGGCAGCTGAGGGATAAATCTCCTTCTGTCACTGTGCACCTGTGTCAGCTCATGATCCTGTATTAAAGTACTCACTTGTGCTATTGATATTGAAAAATAACTGAGCATGCTAGCCAACACGTCACAGCAATTAAAATAAATCTGAAGTAGAATTTGCTCGTGTTGTAAACTTAGTGACAGATGTCCATAGGAAGGAGTGGAATACTTCCTGTATTGAGGACCCCGGATGAGACTTATCTCTACAGCAGCTTTAGCAGGTTGAGCTCTCCTCCCAGTTAAGACCGTATTTGGAGTATTGTGCTCAGTTCTGGGCACCATGTTATAGGAAGGATGGTGTCAAGCTGGAAGGGTGCAAAGAAGATTTACAAGGATGTTTCCAGGACTTGAGGGTCTGAGCTGTAGGGAGAGGTTGAGCAGGCTAGGACTCTATTCTTTGGAGTGCAGGAAGATGAGGGGTGATCTTATAGTTGTACAAAATCATGAAAGGAATAGATTGCGTAGACGCACAGAGTATCTTGCCCAGAGTAGTGGAATTGAAACCAGAGGACATAGGTTTAAGTTGGGGGGGAAAGATTTAATAGGAACCTGAGGGGTTACTTTTTCACATAAAGGGTGGTGGGTATATGGAACCAGCTGCCTGAGGAGGTAGTTGAGGCAGGGACTATCCCAACGTTTATGAAACATTTGGATCGGCACATGGATAGGACAGGTTTAGAGGGGTATGAGCCAAATGTAGACAGGAGGGACTAAAGTAGATGGGTCATGTTGGTTGGTGTGGGCAATTTGGGCCAAAGGGCATGTTTCCACACTGTAAGACTCAATGACTCTTCAACTGACCCAGCGCTACCCTAAGTGAACTGTCTGCAGTTAACCCCGCGAGCTACCAGTGATAGTTCAACCTTGGACTGGAGGACCTGATCTAGGTGAGATGAGGACTTGTGGGTGTCAGGTGCCTGCAGTAATGGAGCAAACACGATTGCAAGTGCAGCAGCAGCAAGGCAAAGGCCTTTTAAGCACTCAGTATGGACAGGAGGAGTGAAACGAATGCCCTGTGATTGTTTCCATTCCCTGAGAGTGAGAGCGGGATAAAAAAAACATTATTTAAAGGCAATTTCATTGCTCCTTTACACTGCTGGATACCACTAACATCTTGGTGCTGCAGGTCACAGGTATTGTTAAGATGATAATGACAGAAAATTTAATGCAATGTCACTCCATCATTACCACCTTTGGACAGGAACATTATAGAATCAGAATTTCATAGAACCAAAGGAAGCCACTTAGCCCATTATACATTTGCTGGCTTGCATGCTCTTTTCCATCAGCTCAGATTTTATTACAGTTTTCAGACATAAGGAGAACAATCCCAGCCTTTCCAGTTCTCTTTCTATATCAGGCACTATAGATATTCTGTCTCAGAACCTTCCCAAATGATTGGAGTTAGGGAGGATCACTTATTGTTTAATTCAAACATTTCATACTGCCTTTCACTTTGTTCATGTCTATTTTCACTTGATTTACAGCTGACTAAAAGTCTATGGAAGGGAACGCCCTGTACATCTTAAAATATTTATATTCTCTTCGCAGGAGTTTTATATTTGGAACTAATAAAATTATCAAGTCATTTCCTTTCTTAAAAAAATGTTAAGCTTAATGCTTCTAAATTATTACCATGTCAAAATACAGATTATGACGTGACCAACATTGTGTTTTTAAAGGTTAATGCACACCCTCCTGAGCCTTCAGTCTCTAAATACACTTTTGTGTAGTCAACATCTGGCAGAAAGCAATTAGGAGCAGAAAATATATATATGAATGGTCTGGTAAGCTTGGCATTTCATGGTTTTAGCCTTGATTATCATTCTTTTTATTTTGTTCTTTGCTCATTAATTCTACTTTATTCGTTCAAGGAGTACGGATGATTCGAATAGTGGGAAGTTTGGCTGGGGAGATTTTTATATGACTTTTTAACGAATAAGCAATCTTACAATGGGTAATTTGGCTATTAATAATGTGAATGTTAATGTCAGGCAGACATAATATACTGCCTTCTGGAAACAATACAACTCAGCTTCTCGGGAGTGAAAATGTCAGCTGTAGGGGCATACTGTGAGTTTTGGGTGTAGAAAAGGGGAAAAACAGTTGTACATTTTTTAAATTATCATATTTATAGTTGTCCTGAGTATTTTGGTGATTTTCTTCATACGGAATTCGATTCACGGAGCTATCTGAAATAATCAGCATCAATATCATGCGAAAATGCAAAACCGTTCATGTGCACACTTAGGAACCACAATGCATGATAAATATAAATTTATATTTTGGATAAACAAAGATGAAAATGACAGTGGAGTGATCTTTGTTATCTTGCATTTTTACATTAACATTAGGCCTCATGGTTCAGTCTGGACCAAGAGGTGTAGTGAAGAGGCAAGAAAAAACAGGAAGAAAGATGAGGACAAAGTATAGATGATAGAATAGGTGAAGGGCAGAATTCTGCTAAGAACATTGTATGATTCATGCAAGAACCCTTATCAGTTGAAAATAGGTGGGAGTTATGTTGAGACTCCAACAGAGACCACAAGTATTTGAGTTTAGGAATTATAAATTTATGTGGTAGGAGCAGAATTAGGGCATTTAGCCCATCACGTCTACTCCGCCATTCAATCATGGCTGATCTATCATTTGATATCTTAACCCCATTCTCCTGCCTTCTCCCCATAACCCCTGACACCCATACTAAATATCTATCACTGCCTTACAAATATCCATTGACCTAGCCTCCACAGACTTCTGTGGCAAAGAATTCCATAGATTCACCAACCTCTGACTAACTAGATTCCTCTTCATCTCCTTTCTAAAGGAACATCCTTTAATTCTGAGACTATTACCTCTGGTCCTCGACTCTCCCACTAGTAGAAACAACCTCTCCATATCCACTCTATCCAAGCCTTTCACTATTTGGTAATTGGCCTGGCCCACTTAGGCGGCTTTTTAGGCGACTGCAGGAGACTATGCTGTCGCCACATGGTTACCACATGTTTGTGGGTGGTTGCTGGGGAGTCGCCTTCATGGTCGTGAGGAGTTCCCGCATTCTGGGAACTAGTCGCGGCCTCATTGTGGTCACCGTGAATTGTTCAACATGTTGAAAAATTAGCAGTGACTAGAATGAAGCCGCCATGGAGAGTAGCGAGAATTCTCATGCCGTAGGTGGGTCGCCAGGAGGTCCTAGTGGGTTGCCAGGAAGTTGAAGGTTCTCGGAGTTTCTTGTAGGTTGTAGCCAGTGCCGTCCGGTGAATTTCATTGGCTCATTGGGAAAAAAAAATGTAAGCAGTAGTCTTCAGAACCAAGGATAACGGTAATGTTAAATGTCCGCCGAGCTTCACAGCCGTGTATCTCTGGCTTCTTAAACGTTGTCTCCACTCCTCCTCCCTTCTCACCCCCCCTCTTTTAAAGGACTTACCTTACACTGTGCTTTAGTCGTCTTTTTACAGCGCCAACCTTCCTGTTCATCACGGTGTGTGTCTGTATCACCTTTGCTTTACACCGTGTAATTTTTTTAGTCAGGGCAAGCAGGGAGCGCTGTATGAAAAATTCACATGGGCTGGTGAAGGAAGCGACGTGTTTGTGTGCGTTCCACTCTGACAGTTGCCATTCCAGTTCCTGGTTTTTCAGGAGACTGCCGGCAACTTGACAGTTGCCGGTAGTCTGCTGAAAAATCGCTTAAGTGGGACAGGCCCAAAAGTTTCAATGAGGTCTTCCCTCATCCTTCTGAACTCCAGCGAGTAGAGGCCCAGTGCTGTCAAACGCTAATCATATGTTAACCCACTCATTCCAGGGAACATTCTTGTAAGTTCCTCTGGACCCTCTCCAGTGCCAGCACATCCTTCCTCAGATATGGGGCAAAGGATTACTCACAATACTCAAAATGTGGTCTTATCAGGGCCTCAACACTACATCCCTGTTTTTTATATCCTATAATTATGTGTTTGCCTTCCTTATTACCGATTTGACTTGCAAATTAACATTTTGGGAATCCTGCACCAGCACTCAAAATTTGCTTTGCACCTCCGATTTCTGAATTCCCTCCCCATTTAGAAAAGAGTCTATGTCTTTATTTCTCCTATCAAAATGCAAGACTACACTTTGCTACACTGCATTCCATCTGCCACTTCTCTGACCACTCTCCCAAACTGTCCAATTCCTTCCGTAGTGTCCTTGCTTTCTCTACACCACCTGCCTCTCCACCTATCTTTGTATCACCTCTTGATCCGAAATTACCACGGAACACTTCTTTGATTGAGAAATATTGAGTTGACTTTGAATCACTTTGGCTTCTTCAATACTTCACCATTCTTCTCTGGAGGAAAGGAGTTCTGCTGAATTTGTGCTAGTTAAATGGAACCCATCTGAATCTGAAATGTTATACACTTGTGTCTGTCAATATATCACCCAGCTATTATCTGTTTATATAGTATTGAGATATATAATTAAATGACATTCCTCTTGGAAGGAGAGTGTGAATCTATGGAATTCATTGCCACAGAGGGCCATGGAGGCCATGCCAATGGATATTTTTAAGGCATAGATAGATTCTAGATTAGCATGGGTGCCAGAGGTTATGGGGACTTGATGTCAATGACTCATAGCTTGGTTAATCCTTGCTGGAACTAAGAAACTGGCAGCCAGTAATGGAATATTTGTCCGTAGAACTTCAGTGATAAAAAACAATTTCTTTTGAAGCAGCCAAGCAAAAAAAATATTAGTTTTTACACTTTGGTAGACATATATAATGGCCTATAACTGTTATGTTTCCTTTCTGCATTTTCCACCAGGCTGTTTCCCCACATGATTGTTCGGATTCAGGCCATTGCTTCAATACTCCTTGTTCATGCAAAAGTTGGCCTCTATTGAGCTTAAAAGAAATATGCTAATATTATGTATGCAATACAAGGGAATGGACGTTGCAGACAAAACCAGGAGCCCTCTACATTGCTCGGTATCTACCACCAACAATGCAACCAATAATATTGTAATGACATAGTAATTCATCCTTGGCTGTATTGCTAAATACACAATGTATAATAATATGTGCATGTTACACTCCAGTTAAGTTATGTACAATGTACATGCTCTATTGCTCTTTTAGTGTATTCAACTGAAAACATTTCTGCTTGACTTGATCTTCCTCATTAACAGATAAACTTTCCATTGACCATATAGCTCAAAAAAAGCTATCCATTTATTGTTACGAAAAGTGGGGAATATACATAGACAAAACTCTCAGTAAATGAACATGATGATACAATTCTTAATTCAGAGAAAATGCATACTAATTATTCCTGATACCAAAATTAGAACGCTACAGGAACAAGAGAACAAAAGAAGACTATTCACCCCCCTCCCCCACCCACCCCCCAGTCTGTCCTATCTAGAATTAAAATTTGGAAACACAAGGAATCTCAAGATGCTGAAATCTTGAGTAAAACAAAACACAAAGATCTGTAATAACTCAATGGGTCAGGCAGCAGCATGTGTGGAGGGAATGGATAGACGACATTTAGGAGTTTTCTATTAGATAATGGTTATTTGTATTTTAATTCTATGTTTGCTCAACAAAATTTCATCTTATTCAATTTTTTTTTCCATTTACCCAGCCACAGCCATTTAAAAAAATTAAAATATCTGACTTTCTACTAGCCTTTGTGGGACGATGTGGTTTTTGATATCATATCCTTTCTTGCTTCTTGCCCTGGACTTTCCCATTACTCTTTTGATGAACTACTTGCATCATCATCTTTCATGCCAGGTCATTGCCTTACCAGTGTAATTATTACACGGTTGAAGAAGCTCAACTGAGTTGAACGAACTCTGCACACTGAACAGATATCGCCGCCCCGCACTCTATGGAACCCAGTCCAATAAGCATTTGCTGCAGTTGGCAAGCACACGGCACACTGTATGTCTGAATACATTCTGATGAGTAAATCAATTTGTGTCTTTCTCAAACTCCCAGTTATCAATCTTAATCTTTTTCATTGTCTAGATGGAAAAAAGTTGGGGATCTATTAAAAAGGCCCTTCATCGGATTGGAAGGTACTCCTCATGTACTCAGCAAATGTTCAAACATGGTGTCGTATACAAATACCTCATTGTTTCAAAGCAAACACTGCAAGCTTCCCCTGACAACAGACACCAAAGATTAATAGAATGTTGGAATATAATGGGCATGACTTACATTTTATGAAGCGTTTTCCATCAGCCTCACGGCAAACTCAAATGTAATGTAAAAATATGTGGTGCTTGCAACTGGATGGATTTCATTCATCACAAGGCTAATTTTGTATTCCAACACTTCTGATCACAAAACTACCCCTTGCATTTCCAGCAGAGGATCCTGCATGTATTAACATTTTAAACATGCTTGGCTTCCATCAGCTAATTTACACACAGCATTCTTTGTCACACTGTGTGTGCTGCTCTGGCTAGGCCCAATTACCTCAGCAGCTTGTCCTGATTGTTCTTTTCCTCAGTTTTCCTCTACTGTGCATGGAACCCTCTCCTCTAGCATAGAATTCATTACTCCATTATATTTTAATCACCCTTTCCATTTTCCTTTTCGTTCTGTGTCTGTTCACATCCCATGATTTATTTTTTCATTGGCATAGGACATGTTTATGTAATTTGTTGTTTCTTCTGTTGCTTTAAAAGCAAATCTATATTGTTCATTCTATGTTGTGTCCCTCCTTTGCTTAATTTGATTTTCTTAAATTCCTTTGTTTCTTTCTTTATGCCACTCAATAAATCTGTTGCCTCCCTCAACACATCAATAGGCACTTGCAGACAGCTAATCCTTCTCTGAGCAGCACTGTAGTCTGATATGCACTGTTGCTATGGTGCATTGCCATTGCTTGAGATGGTGTCACATTAATCAACTTGTGCACAGGCTTTTTAAATACAGATATTTAATGCAAACATTTGCTTCTCGATAGTGAGTGTGACCTAGAGTGCTTAAGAGCTGGTGATCCTGAAGATATTCTTGAATATAATTTAAATGTAAATGTATTTTATATGATTCACGTCCATTATCACCCTTATTATTTTATGGGCATGAAAAGGCTGGGTGTAATTGTATATTTCAATGATATAGAAATAATGTGCTGGTTTTCTTATGTTGTAAAAATGTGAAATAATTCATTCTTCTTCATCATTTACAAGCTACAAATCGAACTGAAGCAATTTATAGGTTTTGAAATGTCCAGTTCCCCAAAATGCAATTTTGTTGGTGGCTTTGAAAGACATAACTAATCTCAAATCAAGTATAATGACAGTTCCAGCACTTCTCAATGTTGAATTAATATAAATACCACTGTTTATTTTTCCAGCTGAGATTCTCCCAGGTTTGATTGGATGTGGAAATAACCTAATTTTGAATGATGGAAGGGCAAAAAAAGTGAATACTTTGTTAAGAGATTTGAGAAGATGGCTCAATAATCAAACCTGGTTTTCTCAAACTTGGATAGGTTCTTTCTGAATGTTGATGGGAGATGTGATAGAAGTATATAACATTATGAGAGGCATTGCCAGAGTAGGCGGTCAGAATCTTTTTCCCCAAATGGTAATATCAAAGACCAGAGGGCATAGATTTAAGGTGAACGTTTAAAGGAGATATGTGGGGCAGGTTTTTTCTACACAGAATGGCAGGTGCATGGAACGCACTTCCAGGGGTGACAGTGGAGGCAGCTATGATAGTGATGTTTTAGAAGCTTTTAGATAGGCACATTGTTATGCAGGGAATAGAGGGATATCACTTGTGACCAGGTAAAGGACATTAATTTATCTTGACATAAGGTTCGGCACAGCTATTGTAAGCCAAAGGTTCTGTTCCTGTGCTCTACTTTTTGTTAAGGCAGTGATAGATAAATTCCTAATTAGAACATGTGTCAAGGGTTATGGGGAGAAGGCAGGAAAATGGGATTCGGAGGCAGAGGTCAGCCATGATTAAATGATGGAGTAAACAGGATGGGTCGAATGGCCTAATTCTACTCATAGAACTTGTGAACGTGATCTTTTCTTTTTTCTATATGCAATGGAGATCACAAGGCTGGTAGATTATGAACAAAAGAGTCAGAGGGATCAAAATGCAGTTGTGCTCATTTATGAGTAGGCACATGCCTATGGCTTAAATGATAAATGCCCAAGGTGACCCTGGAATTTGATCTTGACTCTTGTTTCACTGGAGCCACCCAGCAAATAATAAATGATGCTGCCTGTCCCGCTGAGTTACTCCAGCATTTTGTGTTTATCTTCGAAGAATAAATCAAGGTCAGGCCATTTCAAATGTCAGAGTAGCCTCATATGAGTGAAGTCCAGGGTCAGAGGATTGAGATTGTTTCTGTGAGGCCAATTGAAGATCCATTTTGTGAGATAACTATGCTAGTGTTAAGAGTTTAGAAGGCACTTTCCGTAGAGATTGACCTGGCAATGGATTCTGTTAATGTGGCATTTGGATCCAAGCTGCACATTTAGATAAGTAATTTTCATATATTTAGCTTTCTGCTAGCAATTACATTTGACATAAAAATTAACATTTGACATAAAAATTTCCGTAAACTGAGTCCACTGCTATTGATTTCACTGATACTGCTATCTGGTCACTGGGATATTGCATTACTGCCAATAGTATCTTCAGGGTAACATTGATAAAGGAATTGCTTATTTCTGATATCATGGGTATGCCAAGAAGTCAGTGACCACTTGACACAGTTTGAGTGGTCTATCAGTTTATGTTGGGAAAGCAGTCTCTCAAGGAAATCTCTGTATCCCTCAGGGATTTCTGTTGCATTAGTATCAGTAACAAAGTTAATAGAAAGCCTGGAGTCATCACTATTTTGTTAAACAAGGATAAAAATTACACACTGCCCTGTGTCACCCATATGATTTTCCTTCCATTATCTATGTTACTGATACTAAAACATCAGAAAATCCTGCCCAATATTGCTAGGGATTGTGACATCAGTTAACCATGTGTTAAAATAAGAGAGTCACATGATGTTTCAATTAATCTTTTGAATGTTTTGATAGAAATTTAGAAACATAGAAACTAGGTGCAGGAGTAGGCCATTCAGCCCTTCGAGCCTGCGCCGCCATTCAATATGATCATGGCTGATCATTCAACTCAGTATCCTGTACCTGCCTTCTCCCCATACCCCCTGATCCCTTTAGCCACAAGGGCCACATTTAACTCCCTCTTAAATATAGCCAATGAACTGGCCTCACAACTACCTTCTGTGGCAGAAAATTCCAGAGACTCACCACTCTCTGTGTGAAAAATGGATTCTTCATCTCAGTCCTAAAGGAATTCCCTCTTTTCCTTAAACTGTGACCCCTTGTTCTGGACCTCCCCAACATTGGGAACAATCTGCCTGCATCTAGCCTGTTCAACCCCTTAAGAATTCTATAAGATCCCCCCTCAATCTCCCAAATTCTAGCGAGTACAAGCCAAGTCTATCCAGTCTTTCCTCATATGAAAGTCCCGACATCCCAGGAATCAGTCTGGTGAACCTTCTCTGTACCCCCTCTGGCAAGAATGACTTTCCTCAGATTTGGAGACCAAAACTGTACGCAATACTCCAGGTGTGGTCTCACCAAAACACTGTGCAACTGCAGTAGAACCTCCCTGCTCCTGTAATCAAATCCTTTCGCTATGAATGCTAACATACCATTTGCTTTCTTCACTGCCTGCTGCACCTGCATGCCTACTTTCAATGACTGGTGTACCATGACACCCAGGTCTTGTTGCATCTCCCCTTTTCCTGATCGGCCACCATTCAGAAAATAGTCTACCCTCCTGTTTTTGCCACCAAAGTGGATAACCTCACATTTATCCACATTATACTGCATCTGCCATGCATTTGTCCACTCACCCAGCCTATCCAAGTCACCTTGCAGCCTCCTAGCATCCTCCTCACACCTAACACTGCCCCCGAGCTTCGGGTCATCCGCAAACTTGGAGATGTTGCATTCAATTCCCTCGTCCAAATCATTAATATATATTGTAAATAGCTGGGGTCCCAGCACTGAGCCTTGCGGTACCCCACTCGTCACTGCCTGCCATTCTGAAAAGGACCCGTTTACTCCTACCCTTTGCTTCCTGTCTGCCAACCAGTTCTCTATCCATATCAATACTGAATCCCCAATATCGTGTGCTTTATGTTTGTATACTAATCTCTTATGTGGGACCTTGTCGAAAGCCTTCTGAAAGTCCAGATAATACACATCCACTGGTTCTCCCTTATCCACACTTAGTTACATCCTCGAAAAATTCTATAAGATTCGTGAGACGTGATTTACCTTTCGTAAATCCATGCTGACTTTGTCCAATGATTTCACCACTTTCCAAATGTGCTGCTATCCCATCTTTAATAACTGACTCTAGCAGTTACCCCACTACTGATGTTAGACTAACTGATCTGAATTTCCCATTTTATCTCTCCCTCCTTTTTTAAATAGGGGGGTTACATTAGCTACCCTCCAATCCTCAGGAACTACTCCAGAATCTAAAGAGTTTTCAAAAATGTTCACTAATGCATCCACTATTTCTGTGGCTACTTCCTTGAGTACTCTGGGATGCAGCCTATCTGGCCCTGGGGATTTATTGGCCTTTAATCCATTCAATTTACCCAACACCACTTCCCGGCTAACCTGGATTTCACTCAGTTCCTCCATCTTATTTGACCCCCGGTTCCCTGCTATTTCCGGCAGATTATTTACATCTTCCTTAGTGAAGACAGAACCAAAGTAGTTATTCAATTCGTCTGCCATGTCCTTGTTCCCCATGATCAATTCACCTGTTTCTGACTGCAAGGGACCTATATTTGTTTTAACTAATCCTTGTCTCTTCACATATCTATAAAACATTTTGCAGTCAGTTTTTATGTTCCCTGCCAGATTTCTTTCATAATCTATTTTCCCTTTCCTAATTAAGCCCTTTGTCCTCCTCTGCTGCACTCTGAATTTCTCCCAGTCCACTGGTAGGTTGCTTTTTCTGGCTAATTTGTGTGCTTCATCTTTTGTTTTGATACTATCCCTGATTTCCCTTGTTATCCACAGATGCACTACTTTCCCTGATTTATTATTTTGCCAAACTGGGATGAACAATTGTTGTAGTTCATCCATGCAGTCTTTAAATGCCTTCCATTGCACATCCAATGTCAACCTTTTAAGAATCAATTGCCAGTCTATCTTGGCCAATTCACGTCTCATACCTTCAAAGTTACCTTTTTTTAAGTTCAGAATCCTTGTTTCTGAATTAATTATGTCACTCTCCATCCTAATGAAGATCTCAACCATATTATGGTCACTCTTGCCCAAGGGGCCATGCACAACAAGACTGCTAACTAACCCTTCCGCATTACTCAATACCCAGTCTAGAATAGCCTGCTCTCTCGTTGGTTCCTCTACATGTTGGTTTAGAAAACTATCCCGCATACATTTCAAGAAATCCTCTTAATCAGCACCCCTGCCAATTTGATTCACCCAATCTATATGTAGATTGAAGTTACCCATTATAACTGTTTTATCTTTGTTGCACGCATTTCTAATTTCCTGTTTGATGCCATCCCCAACTCCACTACTACTGTTAGGTGGCCTGTACACAACTCCCACTAGCGTTTTCTGCCCCTTAGTGTTTCGCAGCTCCACCCATATCGATTCCACATCCTCCAAGCTAATGTCCTTCCTTTCTATTGCGTTAATCTCCTCTCTAACCAACAACGATACCCCACCACCTTTACCTTTCTGTCTATCGCTCTTGAATATTGAATATCCCTGGATGTTCAGCACCCAGCCTTGGTCACCCTGGAGCCATGTCTCCGTGATCCCAACTATATCATAGTCATTAATAGCTATCTGCACCTTCAACTCATCCACCTTATTACGAATGCTCTTCGCATTGAGACACAAAGCCTTCAGGCTTGTTTTTACAACACTCTTACTCCTTATGCAATTATGTTGAAAAGTGGCCCTTTTTGATTTTTGCCCTGGATTTGTCTGCCTGCCACTTTTACTTTTCACCTTGCTACCAATTGCTTCTCCCCTCATTTTATACCCCTCTTTCTCTCTGCTCACACATTTAAGAAACCCACCACCTCTTATTCTCTGTTTATTATTTTTTCTTCTTTACCCCCTACATGTTGGGTCTGAATGCTTCCCTTCTCTGCCTCCTGCCTCCTGCCTCAGACACTGTCTACTAGCTTTCTCTATTTGAGTCCCTCCCCCCAACCGTTCTAGTTTAAAGTCTCCCCAGTAGCCTTTGCAAATTTCCCCGCCAAAATACTGGTCCCCCTCGGGTTCAAGTGTAGCCTGTCCTTTTTATACAGGTCACTCCTTCCCCCAAAGAGGTTCCAATGATCCAGAAACTTGAATCCCTGCCCTCTGCACCAGTCCTTCAGCCACGCATTTATCCTCCACCTCACTCCATTCCTACTCTCACTGTCATGTGGCACAGGCAGTAATCGTGAGATGGTTACCTTCGCGGTCCTTTTCCTTAACTCTCTTCCTAACTCCCTAAATTCTTCTTTCAGGACCTCTTCTCTTTTTCTACCTATGTCATTGGTACCAATATGCACCACAACCTCAGGCTCCTCTCCCTCCCTTTTCAGGATATCTTGGACACGTTTAGACACATCCCGGACCCTGGCACCAGGGAGGCAAACTACCATCCGGGTCTCCGGACTGCGTCCACAGAATCTGCCATCTGACCCCCTAACTATAGAGTCCCCTATTACTATTGCCCTCCTCTTCTTTTCCTTACCCTTCTGAGCAACAGGGCCGGTCTCTGTACCGGAGGCCCGGTCGCTGCAGCTACCCCCAGGTAGGCTGTCCCCCCCAACAGTACTCAAGCAGGAATACTTATTGTCAAGGTGTACAGCCACAGGGGTACTCTCTAGTCCCTGCCTCTGCCCCTTGCCCCTTGTCCCTCCTAACCGTGACCCACGTGTCTGCCTCCTGTGGTTTTGGAGTGACTACCTCTCTGTAACTCCTCTCTATGACCACCTCACTCTTGCTGACCAGACGGAGGTCATCGAGCTGCTGCTCCAGGTTCTTAATACAGTCCCCTAGGACCCCATCTCGATGCACCTGGCGCAGATGTGGACGTCTGGAGGGCTACCCGACTCCATGACCTCCCACATCTGACATCCAGAACAGTAAACTGCCCAGGGCCTCATACTCCCCCTTACCCTGAATACAATACAAAATACAATAGAATACAATGCAAACTGCCGGACGAAATCAGCAGGGAGCTGACTGCCATTCAGCTGCTTACTCTAGTCCACTTCCATCAATCAGCAGCTTCCTCAAGCCCACTTAATTGAATGGAACGTTACAGATTTAGAACGTTACAGATTTCGGTCGCTCCTCCCTCACCAACGGCTCCTGGGCCTCTGAAAAAATAAAGCCCTGCGCTGGGTTTTTACACTCACCGCTCGGACGTCGTTCCTCCCTCACCAACGGCTCCTGGGCCTCTGAAAAAACAAAGCCCCGCGCTGGGTTTTTACACTCACCGCTCGGACGTCGCTCCTCCCTCACCAACAGCTCCAGAACTACAGAATTATGTTAAAAGGTAAAACTAAACATGTCCAGAAAGCAAAACATCCGTAATGCAATTTTGCCTTTCAGCCTTTTAGCTTCATTTTAATTTCAAACGCAGATATTTTGCATGTGATTCTGAGTTTGCAATGACATTCGCCTCACAATATCGGCTGGTCAAGTCAAGTCAAGTCAAGTCAACTTTATTTGTCACATATACATACAAGAAGTACAGTGAAATGAAAGTGGCAATGCAACAGAATAACAGAACAGAACATTTTTTTTTAAAGACACAACAATAATTACACCCCGGTGAGATCAGAGTTTACAGTCCTGACGGCCTGTGGGAAGAAACTCCGTTTCATTCTCTCTGTTTTCGCAGCGTGACAGCGGAGGCACTTGCTGGCCGTAGCAGCTGGAACAGTTCGTTGCTGGGGTGGTAGGGTCCTTCATGATCTTGCAGGCTATGGATTTGCGCCTCCTGGTGTATAGGTCCTGCAGGGGGGGGGGATGTAGTTCCCATGGTGCGTTCAGCTGAACGCACTACTCTCTGCAGAGCCTTCCTGTCCTGGGCAGAGCTGTTGCCAAAACAGATTGAGATGTATCCGGTCAGGATACTTTCTACGGCACCAGAGTAGAAGGATTGAAGGATCCTCAGAGAGGCTGAATTTCCTCAGCTGCCTGAGGTGGTAAAGGCACTGCCTTACCTTTCTCACCAGTGTGGCAGTGTGTGTTGTCCATGTCAGGTCCTCTGTGATTTGGACTCCCAGGTATTTAAAGCTGCCCACCCTATCCACAGTAGTTCCATTTATGCCCAGTGGCGTGTATGTCCTTGGTTGTTGTGCCCTTCTAGAGTCCACAATCAGCTCCTTAGTTTTAGTGACATTCAAGTGGAGGCTGTTGTTCTGACACCAGAGTGCCAGATCAGCCACTTCCTCCCGGTAGGCCCTCTCATCGTTATCGGAGATCAGGCCCACCACCACAGTGTCATCAGCAAACTTGATGATGGAGTTGGAGCTGAACCTGGCCACACAGTCATGTGTGTACAGGGAGTACAGTAGGAGGCTGAGGAAGCAACCCTGGGGGGGTCCTGTGTTCAGGGTGAGGGGGTTGGAGGTATGTCTCCCCATCTTGACCACCTGGGGCCTGGCAGTGAGAAAGTCCAGGACCCAGGCACACAGGGGAGTGTTCAGTCCCAGTTCCAGCAGCTTCTCGGCGAATCTGGAGGGGACTATGGTGTTGAAAGCTGAACGGAAGTCAAAAAACAGCATTCTCACATAGCCCCCCCTTCTGGCTATCAAGGTGAGAGAGAGTGGTGTGCAAAACGAGGGAGACCGTATCATCCGTGGATCTGTTTGGACGGTATGTGAACTGCAGCGGATTCATGGTGCGAGGGAGGAAGGCGCAGGTGTAGTTCTTGATCAATGTCTCGAAGCATTTCATGACCACTGCGGTGAGGGCCACCAGTCGGTAGTCATTCAAGCAGCCTGGAGAGGCATTCTGAGGCCCTGGTACAATAATGGATCTCTTGAAGCAGGCAGGGACCATGAACTTGGCCAAGGAGAGGATGAATATTGAGGTGAACACTGGAGCTAGCTGATTAGCACAAGACTCTAGTACTCGCCCAGATATACCTTCTGGGCCTACAGCTGTCCTCGTGTTCATATGCGTCAGAGTCCTCTTCACGTCGTGCTCAGACACCAAGAATGTGTGCACATCCCCAGAGGTGTTCCTCACTCCAGCCTCACTAGCCAGTGCGCTGAAGATGTTGTTGTTAGCCGGCGAGCCAGGGGTGTTGTTGCCTGCCTCAAATCGTGCATAAAAAGAGTTCAGGTCATCATCTAAGGTAGTGCCGACACTCCCAGTTGAGGGGGGGCTGCTCTGGTAATTAGTTATAGTCCATAGCCCCTGCCATAGGCATCTGGTGTCACGCTGCTCCATCTGCGACTCCATCCTGTCCCTGTATCTCCTTTTTGCGTCCTTCACCACCCTTCGCAGTCTGTAGGACTCTGTCTTGTAGTCATCCATGTGGCTGGATGCCAGACCAGAATTGGTGCGAGCATGCAAATGGCGAATGGACCTGTACACCAAGGGTTTTTGGTTAGGAAAGATGCTATTCCTTACCGTGGGGGCGGTTGTCGGCTATTGTTGCAATGAAGTCTGTGACTGCTTCCGCAAACTCACTGACGTCTCTGGAACTTGATTGGAACATATTCCAGCCGACATCACTCAGTGCATCCTGTGGCATGACCTCTGAATGGCCAGACCACCGCTTTACGTCCTTTATCACTGCCGCTTCCCGTACTGTCCGTTGTTTATAATCCGGCAGCAAGAAAATGGCAGCGTGGTCAGATTTTCCAAAGAGAGGGAGAGAAATGGCCTTGTATCCTTTCCTGAACGATGTGTAACAGTGGTCCAAATTTCTTTCTCCCCCGGTGACACATGTGATGTGTTGGCAGAAGTTAGGCATAAATTTTTTGAAGTTTGCTTTATTAAAATCCCCAGCCACCACCATAGCCGCTTCAGGATTCTTGTTCTGATGTCGACATAACACATCGTGTAGGGTGGATAGTGCCGTATCGGTGTCCGCATGCGGTGGTATGATGACTGATATGAAATCCCGGAGAAGGTAGAATGGACGGCATGAGATCGTCAGATGTTCCAGGTCCAGCGAGCAGGTACGAGAAAGTATCTTAATATTCCTAGGGTTGCACCAGTTGTTGTTGGTCATGAAGCAAACTCCTCCACCCTTTGATTTTCAGAATTCTTCCATTCTATCCGCACAAAAGGAGAAGGACTATGTTAGGCATATTACTTGATCTGGCACCAGCGGGGTCAGCCATGTCTCCGTCAGACAAAAGATGTTGCAGTCTCTTGTGTCCCGCTGGAATCTAATTCTCGCCCTGCGATCATCCATCTTGTTTTCCAGGCACTGAACATTAGCAAGACAAATGCTGGGCAGAGGTGGACGGTAGGCTTGAGCAGTTAGCCTGATCCGCATCCCCCCTCGCTTACCTTGACGTATTTTCCAACTTTTTCTCGAAGCCACGCACCCATTGCTGTTGCCGTGGCTCACTCTTATGATCTCTGCCGGCCACGCTGGATCGGTGGATAAAGTGTCTAAAAAATCTTGGGTTACGCTAATGTTTAAGTTTTAAAATGTTTTATGATTGTGGAGTGTTAGTGCTGATTTGTTAGCGGTAAGAAAGATATAAAAAATAAACATAATAGTTAAAAAAATGCACAATGTCCGCGGAGCTACCACAACGGCGACTGGACCCGGCGGCGCCATCTTGAAGAGTGGTTCTCTGGTTGGGAAGAATCAGGACAACAAGATGAATATCATCCCACTAGCAAGCACAATGGGCTGTGCACAAAAAAAGAGAATTTTACTTTAAGAACAAACCACAATGCCAATGCGTGTTTCGAGCCCAGTCATTTGTTTCAATTATGAACTTTAAGATAAAGATTGATGTTCACGGTCCATGGCAGTTTCGAGAGCGTTGCATTTTACCTGATATGAAATCAGCTTCACTGCGACAAGTTTCAATGATGAAATGTTTGTGTGGGCATTCTGACATCTATTTACAGCCTGCATGTCCGACAATCATTCAAATTCAGCCAAATAAAACAGCCTTCGCCCCACCTTGGTCCACTAGGGCTTGTATACAAGCTGACAGTTTGTAATACAGTGCATGCTAAACTACAATTGATCTCAACTGTGCCTGGAGACCAAAAGAGTGCAGTGGCTCTAAGCCCCAGTATAATGATGCGCCTGAGAACCTACCTGTACATATATTGTGCTCGCTCTCAGCATATTGAGAGGCAGTACAATATATTATGTACAGAGTTAACAGGGAAGATGGCATGTCAATGCACGAGCAGCCTTATCTGCTTTGGAGAGGAGCTTACCTCTGACAATTCATTCAATGAGGAAGAGACTTTTAATAATAAGTCTATTTGGTATTATGCTTTGTTTTGACACATTTTATAAATTCTCTGAATGACCATTACTAATAGCCACTCTGCCTGTCAGAGAAACATTTTTGTTTGCCGGTGCCATAAGTAAAGGAGTGAAGAGCAATGCTGACCTTTTAGCAGACATTTTAATTCAAGAGTCGCTTGTAACAGAAATGTGAAATATATCGGCCAACTCTCCTTGCGCTTCTGCTGAGGTATTATTGCAAACAAAATTAGTCTGTTGCTATCTTCCCAGAGTAACCTGTCACATTGCTATATTAAATGCCAATGCAAGAACTGTAAATAAATCACAAATATTGACTGAATATTTAGTTCTCCCACCCACTGAAACAAGGCAGAGGAGACAAAATCTAGTGAAAATGGAATGAACTGCCCTTTTGCTGTCCTCATTACATTTATGCCATTCCCTGTATTTAACACATAAAGTAGTAAATGCTTTAATATAATTATACCAAATTTGATATGTAGCCATGAAAGGAATTGATGAGCAAAGGTTTAAACGAAGGAGCAACTTAAATTAGAGAAGATGTTTAGAGAGCCATAAAGGTTGAAGCTGGAAATACTGGAGCTTAATGCCTTGGTAACTGATAGCACAACTGCCTATAAGACATTACTGTAGGTGGTGATTGAGTTCAAATGCAGGAGTCATTTCTCTTCTTTTTTAATTTTTTTAATAAATATTTTTATTAGGAGCAGGTACATATCGTAATAAAAACATTTCATGTGTATCAGTCATACATTGCTAATATTATCAGATGTGTATTGACTCTGCTTCTAGTTTTTTTTTATAGATGGAGAATAAGAAAGAAACAAAAAGCATGATAAAGAAGAATGGAATAATTTACTCATAATACAACATTGGAGATATGTTCATAAATTATAAATTCTCTTCTGGCAAATAAATATTCAATTAAAAGACCCTCAAATTGTCAAGTGGTACCCCACATTGCTCACAACCTTCATGTGTCTATAATGAAACCAAACTTTGTTCGCCCATTTATACACAAACAAAAGCCTCAAAAGTAGAAATGTGAGCTTCCTGGATATTTCATTGAAATTAATCGTGATTCTATCTGTCCACAGTGGTCATGTGTCTCTCTTATTCTGCTGTGAAATCCCTCACAATGGTCAGTACAGTCATGTTCAGTCTGGAAGCTCAGTGGTAACAGTTATGCAGCTGCATTTCATTCAAGTGATTCACTGTGCCAGTTCCATTTATGATTTCTGCTCATGTAACCAAAGTTCTTCTGCAGGTTTCCATTTTATAATGAAACTTGTAAATCAACAGCTTGTTTACTGATCAAATAATATATTATTTTGGAGCAAAGCTCCCTGTAGCCTCTGAGTATCATGGAACAACTTCATCTAAATCGTCATCAACCTCATCTAAAAGTCAACCATTCCTTCTCTCCAGAGATACTGCCCGTCTCACTGAGTTACTCCAGCAGTTTGTGTCTACCTTCGACTTAAACCAGCATCTGCAGTTCTTTCCTACGCATTTTGTGGTGCTTCACTGCTCCAGTTACTCCGGTTCAATCCTGATCTCTGGTGTTTTCTGAGTAGAATTTGTCCATTCTCCTGTGACCACATGTTTATCCTGGATGCAGATGAGTAGGTTATTTCCCCCTAAAGGTGTAAGGAACTAGAATGGCGAGGTGATGAGAGAATAAAAATTGGAATTCAAATGTATAGTTAACATGCTCCTGTGTAGTGTTACTGTAAAACACCATGTTTATATTTGGTTTACTGCAAAAGCTTAATTGCTTTATCCACTTTCTGTTAAATACATGTGGTTATGATCACATTAATGCTTAGCTACAGCAAGGATGAGCCCTGCTATTGTGATGGATCCTATATGTTATTGTGATAGGCTCCTATCTGCTATTGTGGTGTGCTCCTATCAAGGTATTAGGATTTTTACAGGTAAGCAGTAATTTTGACTTGGAGGTTTTATCTCTGTTAATGCCAAAATATTGCCTTGCAGGCTATATTGGACTGACCTGCATGAGTTCTGGCAGAAGTTGAATAGATACATAGGCTCTCTATATTCAATCTCATTCTAAGATCAGCCCCCCAGATATTTGAAATGACAAACAAAATGACCCAAGCAGGAAGTCTGGGGAGTAGGAAGCAGATAATGTTCAAAGCTTAACATATTTTCAATCTTGCAGGTTTGGACAGTGAAGATCTTTGGATTAAATCAGATCAAATGGCCATCAAGGGTAAGAGGTCACTGCTTTCTAAATAGCCATTAACAGAAGGGCAATTTTACAGCACAGAATAATTCATTATTTTATCAGGGCAAATAGTAATCACACAGTCAGACCATTTGGGCCCACATGTCTCATAGGCTCCTTAAGAGAATCAGCTTGTTCGAGAGGATAAACCAACAGATGTGGTGGCCCTAGTATAGATCAGACTGTGAACTACATTATTAATTACTGTCTCATGGGTATGTATACAGTATAACCATGTCTCAATATCCATGCTCCATAGTGAAGTTTCGGATTGATTACTATGGTCAATTTCAGAGGATTCAGAAGGATAATTAGTATGTCATGATTATAATTGACTTTTTTTTCTAAATGTAGCAAGCATCAGAAAGTGAGTATCTGTTTAAGAGAAAAAGGATAACCTAATCCATCATGGAAACAAGAAGAAAAAGGAGGAGGATTCTGTTACTTTACATGCTGCAGGTAACGTTTTGTTTACTGTATGGTGTTTCTTTGAAAATGTGTGATGCTTTGTATTTTTGGAGCCCTCAAGCTTCAGAAAACTCTCCAGGTCATTCGTTTGTGTAAGGGTGCAAAAGATTTTGTTTAACGATAAAAGCTTTTTCTTGTCAATCATATTTAGCTATAATACAGTCACTAGTTGTGTTCAGTTGAAGATTTTGATAATTTATATATCATCTTATCAAATTTTGTGAAGTGTATTTTATTGAAGCCATTGTGATATTCTGTTGTGGTAAATTATATGGAGGGTATTTAGTTCTAGAACTGTTCACATGTTAAAAATGTTTTGAATTTTGTAAGTGATTCATTTGACATAATTAAGGACTGGAATTTGATGTGTTTGGAGTACTGCCGCATGCCAGAGAGAGCAAATTATTTCCACACAAGGTAACCTTTCTGACACATCTGTACCTTTAACAAAATTATATTTGAACTGATGTGTGTTTAAACATCTTGGTAGTAATGGGGTTGACAATAATGAGCATTAGTAAACTGAGTTCACCCTTTGTAATTGTGAGTAAGATAAAAGTAATGGAGAAAAATTGAATGATTAAAAGATCTTTTATTTTCATGCAGCAATGGGCTGTGGGCTGCTTACAATTTGATTAATACATAACCAATAATTAATCAATTAATAAAATGAAAATATAGTCACCTTTTATCATCTATAATTCTTCAACATAAAATGTGCATACTGATATTATTTTATGTATAATTGAAGTGTTTGGGACTTAGATTTGCTAAACATTGGAGGCAGGATCAAAGTATATGATGAATCCACATCCATCCAGTGGAGTGGGCAGCTTTGTGTCACTTGCTCATTGTCATGAGGGAATTCATGCTTGACTTTGCTGTTCATTGGCAGGGCATTGCACTAATATCAGCACTGGTTTGTACCAGTTAAAATTAGCCTGCAATATTTAAAGCCAATCAGCACCTCTTTAAAGGGATGGGCTACTGTGGCTACAGCAGATGTTAACATGCATTGTGGAACTGGAACTGAACTGGGAAATCTGATGCAAGGTACAAAACAAGAATTTCTTGGCTCCAATCTTTGCAACGTTTGCACAGCAAGTCTTGGTGAAAGAAATATGAAGGAGAATATTTGTCCTGCACTTACAGGAGCCAGCAAACATTTCAAATATTTGCCAGCAGACGTTGTGAACATGCTCACTGGTATAAGTCTTAGATCCATGTCTTATACTCCAGCGTTCGTGTAAAAAAAGGACACAAATGCTGGAGTAACTCAACGGGTCAGGAGACAACCCTGGAGAACATGGATAGGTGACGTTTTGAGTCTGGACCTTTCTTCAGACCCTTGGCCAACTTGTATACTCTGCCACTTATTTAGCCATGACTACAGGTGCTGTCTGTACGGAGTTTGTACATTCTCCCTATGACAGCATGGGTTTTCCCTGGGCGTTCTGGTTTCCGCCCACACTCCAAAGACATATACATTTGTAGGTTAATTGGCATCTGTAAAAAATTGTAAATTGCCCCTAGTGCGTAGGATTGTGATTGTGGTCCGGCATCGCTGGTTGGTGCAGTCTCAGTGGGCCGAAGGGCCTGTTAACGCGCTGTATCTCTAAAACGGAAACAAAAACTAAACGACTAGGACCATCAAATGTGATGGCATTTTTCGTTCTCCTTCTCATGTTGTACCCTGTGCTCCCTTTCAATTTACTGACTATGAATGTCAAAAATGTACCCAAAAGGCTCTCTTTCCCACTTTCCACACTGTGCCTTAACCTTATACATTTTGACATTAAAAAAAACACATTCATAATTATTTGGATGTAACAGTCATATATGGATGAACCAGATATGATCTTTATCTTTCTCATTTCCACACAAACACAGGCAATAAGATATATATATATTTCACATAAATTATATATGTCATATACTAATATTTGTAGCCTAAAAATCTATAATCGTTGAACGAGAGGACTTATTTGAAAGAAACTTTAAACCATGATGCACCAGACACTGATAAATAATGTAGCAGAAGGTCATGGCAATGTCTCTGGTCTTTGATTTATGTTCACGTAATGAAATAAATGGTGTTTTAAACTAATATTACTGAGGATCAGATTAGAAAGCCATTAGTGGCAATATGAGAGGTAAAACATCAGGTTCTGATGGTCTTTTTGGGGAAAAGTTCAAAACAAATGAAAGCATATTGATTGCATCCTTATCTTGTTATTTCAGTAAAATCTTTTTAATCCATTTTGGTCAGAAGTTGAGTAGATTGAATGGTTATTACTGGTCTCTCTGGGGAAGTTTCTTAAAATAATTTTTATAAGAAATTAGGTTGGTTCACCAAAGTGGTCCATTTGTTTCCATTTTGAATTTGAAATGTAGTGGGGGAGGTTGTGAAACTGGTCTCTGCCTGCTGGTACTTTAGGCACTATGGAGCCCGCGAAGAGAAGAAAATTAACATCCAAGTTCAGTACGCGTGTGCATGAGCGACATATACCATCCTGCCTAATGTAGATTGCCTGGTCATGTCCACTGGTAGGCATGCAAGATAGGGAGGTAGTAATTCCACTCAGTGTGGTGTACTGATCCGATGCTAGTGCATTTTTGATTGCCACTTTGGGGCGGTACGATAGCGCAGATTTTGAGTTGGCAGCATTAGAGTTGCTGCCTTACAGTGCTTACAGCGCCAGAGACCTGGGTTTGATATCGACTACGGGTGCTGTCTGTATAGTGTTTTACATTTTCCCTGTGTACGCATGGGTTTTCTCAGAGATCTTCAGTTTCCTCCCATGTTCCAAATACGTACATGTTTTTAGGTTACTTGCCTTGGTATAAGTGTAAAGAAATTGCCCCTTGTGCGTAGGGTAGTGTTAATGTGCGGGGATCGCTGGTCAGTGCCAAACCGGGTGGGCCATGTTTCCATGATGTATTTCTAAACTAAACTAGACTAAATTTTCTGGTCTATTCCCTTTCTTACTGTTGCTACAGCTGAATATTGCATTAAATGTCATGAAGAATATCAGCTAAAGCAATGATCAACTTCTTGTCTCTGGAATCTTCAACCTCTCAATACTGACGTCTGAGCAAGCCACCTGTTTTAAAAGAGCATTAATAATACCGGTACCAAAGAAAAGTAAGGGGTTATATGTCAATGATTACCAACCGGTGATACTAATGTCTGTGATGATGAAGTGCTTTGAGAGATTGGTTATGGTGCTTATCAATTCCTACCTTTGCAAGAATCTGGACCCACTACAATTTGCCCACTGCCACAATAGATCAATGGAGGATGCGATCTTGCTGGCTCGCAGCTCTGCACTGGACCACTTGGACAATAAAAACACAAACATCAGGCTGTTGTTCATAGACTACAGCTTGGCATTCACCATCTTCATCTCCTCCAAACTTGTTTCCAAGCTCAGGAAACTGTGTCTCTGTGCATCCCTTTGCAACTGGATTCTCAGCATCCTCATCAACAGAACACAATCGGTACGAATAGGCAACAACACTTCCTCCTCGATAACCATCAGCACACGCGCTCCTCAAGGCTGTGTGCTCAGTCCTTTGCTCTACTCGCTCTATCCCCAAGCCAGACACAGTTTCAACTGCATCTTTAAATTCACCAATGACACCACCCTTGTTGGACACATTATGGGTAATGACGAGTCAGAGTATAGGTGGAAGATCGATCGACTGATTCAATACGCCAGAACAACAACCTTGCACTCAACATCAGTAAACCAAGGAACTGATTGTTGACTTTAGAAGAGGAAGGCCAAGCATCCACAAATTTGTCTTCAACCACGGGTCTGCCTTCGTGATGACGAGAGACAACTGAGTGTGTATATTTCTGAGTTATGCTCTAGTCTAGCTCTAGTCTAGATTTATGCTGCAGTTGTGCTCTAGTTGTGCTCCAGTATTGCTCCAGACAGCTCTGCGTCCTTAGCTGGTGAGTGCAGAAATAAATAACATAATACAACTCTGGCGCTATGCAGGACTTTGTGAAAGGGTAGACAATGGTTCAATGGTGCATTATTTGTCACATGTGCAACTACACAGTGAAATTCTTTTTGCAGACACCTCCATGTTTTGGCAATATTTCCACAAGCCAAAGTCAGGTCCACCTGCACGCTCGGTCTACTAGAGCCGTTCCCGATTCTGTCAAGCCCCAGGATCCTGCAGGGCCTCCTCCTTCACCTTTGACCAGATCTGCCTGCGAACCGACGTCCCTCTCCTCGCCTGGCCATCTTTGTGTTCTGGGAGCACCTCCTGCAGCCAACCTTGAAGACACTGGAGGCAAACCCCTGTCCCTCTCCTGCTGGCCCTTGCTCCTTGTGTCTCCAGCAACTCGCTCCCAATTCCACGTTCTACCGGGCATGTTCCTGGTTCCACAGCTCGCCGAGCCTTCACGTCCTCATGGTGGGTAACCCATGTTACCTACAACTCAAAGAACAAGCAAGGGTGCATCATACAGTATATCGTGATCTCAAAGTTAAATTTTGAGGGTTAATCTGTTTCTCTCCCAAGTACCTTGGAAAGTCTGAATGTTCCTTGCCTTGCAATAATAGGTGAATAAAATATTGATTCACAAATGTTAATTATGCAGGAGAAATTTTATGTGCTTTTACTTTTTTTCAGTTCACGATGATTAGGAAATTGCTAAGCATACATGAGAAGCTGTGACTTGGCTTATTTTACCATAAATAAGGTGACATTAAACACGGATTGGCAGGATTTCAGTGTACACACTGAAGCAGCATTGCCAACCCTCTGAAATTGGCAAGAAGCTTTCAAAAATTAAAGGTTAAACTCCAGGATAATGCAGCATGCAATCCTGGAGAAAAATACAGAGCATAAAATGTTTGTTGCTCTGAATTTTCTTCATGCACTTTCATTTGTAAGTAGTAATCATGGTAGGGATGTGACAATGGAACAGCATCTTAGTGATGAAGTAATACCCACTGAGGCAACAAAGGGTGAAAATTAGAGCTGAAAAGCCACTAGGCTATGGTAACATTAGACGTTACAAAATCTGATAGATAAACATTCAATATGATCATGGCTGATCGTCCACTATCAATAACCCGTGCCTGCCTTCTCCCCATATCCCTTGACTCCACTAGCCCCGAGAGCTCTATCCAACTCTCTCTTAAATCCATCCAGTGATTTGGCCTCCACTGCCCTCTGTGGCAGGGAATTCCATAAATTCACAACTCTCTGGGTAAAAAAGTTTTTTTCTCAGCTCAGTCTAAAAGTATGTGTTCACTTTGTGGATAGGAAAACATAAGGGATTTGGGCCAAACACAGGCAAATGGGGCAAGTTCAGATGGGGGCATCTTGGTCAGCGTGGATGGTTTGGGCCGAAGGGCCATTTTCTGTGCTGTACGGCAGTAATCATTCAATATAACACTTGTTTTGGTTGTTTTACCTTGGCATTGACAAAACCTGCAGGCGCAGTGATGTAAAAAGGGGTTGAAATACTGCTTGTGGTCCAGAAACAGGCAGTGTTTTTCTTCCAGGTCTGTCCAGCTAATCAGTGGAGGCAAAACCATCGGCAGTATTTAAGGTGGAAATAGATAATGTTCTGAAAGATTAGCGAATTAAGGGTTATGAGGAACTGGCACAGAAGAGGAGTTGAGGCTAGCAAAGTTGAGCCATGATCAGATTAAGTGGAAGGGAGAATTTGATGGACCAGATGGCTTACTCTTTTGTGTATTATTGTTTTCTTGTGATCTGTGCATGTGATCCATCAGCACACAGCAGAACATAAGACGCCAAAAGACAAACATCAGATCCCACTGACCACCATTTCTGACAACCATAAACACCCCATACCCCATTAGAACCCAGTATTGTTCAATCAATTGGACCTCCAGGGGTACCTGATTATGTTGTTCTTCAGAAAACTAACATTATGCTCCGAAGAATACCATCAGATCATTTCCTCTCTCCAATTGAAACTGCCATGTCTGCCTGACCAGCATTAACCTCCCACACCTCCAACAATAAATCCCCTTGACCCCCATCCAAACCCTCCAAACAGGAGGGTTCTATCATCTACAATGAATATCCTTCCCCTCGGCAACCACCTCCCGTAAATCTCCCTCATGATCTCTCTCACTCCTTCAATGGCTTTGACTTTGTGAAGTAGACTTCCCACTTGAGAGTACCTTTGTCTATCAATCAGGCTGCCACTTCCTTGCCAGCTCATCCATAACCCGGGAACTGCCTATATGTACGTTTAAGTGCTTTGAAGCAAGATACTAAATGATGAATCCACAACTGTCCGAGAGATCTGTTCAATTAGTAACTAATTACACAAGTGATATCATATTACAGCATAACACTGATGGAACTCTGTATAATACACTGATATTGCCATATCTGAGTTACTGTGTGGAGATATAGGGTAATGCCTACAAAACCAACCAACCAGCCGATATGAACATTACAAAAAAAGAGCAATAAGAATCATCTTATGGTTATCTTGAACATACCATTTATTATTCTTAAAGTCACATACACTGAAGTTCACCGATCTGGTTAAATTTAAGACCACAAATCATGTACAAAGCAAGAAATAATTTGCTTCCGGGAAATATACAAAACCTGTTTATGGAAAGGCAGGGCGGGTATAATTTGAGAGGGGAACTTAATTAAAAAAAGCTCAATGTCAGAACAACTCTTAAAAGTATATGCATAGCAGTCTGCGGGGTGAATTTGTGGAATGGTTTGGAACATGAGATAAAATTTTGCACGAACATAATTCAGTTTAAAAAGATTTACACAAACACTTTTTTAAAAGGATATTGGGATGAGTAGGTGATTTTGAGTGGGATATTTGTTATACTGATTGTATTGGGAAGGGTGATTATAGGGGATGGTTTGTATATATGACTAAGAGATACTGTATAGTACAGGAGGGATTTTTGTTTTTATTTATTTTTCTCTTTTCTTATATGTCTTTGCAAATATTTGATTAGTGTATAAATATAAATAATTTGGTGTACATATGGAAATATGTGCTTATCTATATCTATATACTTTTAAAACTGTGTGTGTGTGTGTGTGTGTGTTTGTGTGTGTACGGCATTTTGCCTTTGATTTGTTACTCCGCGAAAACAAGACGCAAAAACCGCTGAGATTTTTACCATTTCGCTAGCGATTTTACTTTTACATTCACATATCCACTCTTCATTAAATTTGGTCCTTTTTCTGTACACATACTGAATAAAATTCTTCACAAAACCTATTGTTTCCTTTAAATCAGCAGCTGCAGACGTCACAATGCCCTTGTGCTCGCGGCACCGCCACCCGCTCTCGATTGAAGCAGACGCTGTCATCACACTTTAAATCCCACCCACCCCCCCCACCCCCCACTCTGTCATTTTTTCGCCTCCCGCTGGCCACCTTCTCATTGCGTGCCCTGCGTGACAATAACGGCTGCTGCATCCCGGCTCTCCTCCACCGCCACCTCCCACCTCCACCTCCCCCCCCCCCCTCCGCCCCCCGGCCCGTCTCTGTCACGCTGGCGGAAGCTGCAGATCGGCTGGTCCTCCTCCGGCCCGCAGGCTCACTCGGGACCACGCCCGTCCGCTCCACCCGACGGCTGCTGGGCGGCCCTACCCCTCTCCCCCCTCCCTTCTCCCCCCTTTCTACCCCCCCCCCCTCTCCCCTTCCCCTCCATGACCCTCTCTGTGTGGCTCTGTGTCCCTCTCTGTGTGCCTCCGTGTCCCTCTCTGTGTGCCTCCATGTCCCTCTCTGTGTCCCTCTCTGTGTGCCTCCGTGCCCCGCTCTGTGTGCCTCCGGGTCCTTCTCTGTGTCTTCGTGTCCCTCTCTGTGTGCCTCCATGCCCCGCTCTGTGTGCCTCCGTGTCCCTCTCTGCGTGCCTCCGTGTCCCTCTCTGTGCATCCATGTCCCTCTCTATGCCTCCGTGTCCCTCCGTGCCTCTGTGTCCCTCTCTGTGCCTCCGTGTCTCTCTCTCTGTGCCTCCGTGTCCCTCTCTGTGCCTCTGTGTCTCCCTCTCTGTACCTCCGTGTCTCCCTCTCTGTACCTCTGTGTCTCCCTCTCAGTGCCTCCCTCTCCCTCTCCGAGCCTCCGTCTCCAACTCCGTGCCTGTGAATTGGGGGATATGTGTGATTGGATAGGGCAGGGCACGGGGTAAAAGGAGTGAATTCATAATATTAATATAATATCAATGGGGGTGGTTAGTGTGTGTGTATGTGTGAGAGGTTGGTTAGTGTGTGTGTGATGCCTCAGGCTGCCCCCTCCCCTCGCAACCGCGTGTTGGGCGAACAGACCCAACGGGTCTGCACTTGGTCCAGTAGCTGCTAAATTTGTATAAGATCATTATAAGTATTTGAATAAGGGGTGGGAATTAATAAACTTTGGCTTCTTCCTGCTCCTTTTCGGACACATACGATTCATTTATTTATAAATATTGTTTATGACACTTTATAAATATTCTTGTTTTGTTTTTTGTATGCTGTTTCATACTTGCTTTTCATTTTTTAGTCTGTTCGAAATAAAGGATTTATTATTATTATTATTATTATTATTATTATTATTATTATTATTATTATTATTATTATTATTATAACACAACTTTTGTTTGAAAGTAAATGGCGAAGAGTTGCTCTTGGTCAATTATAGTGCCAAAAATATCAGGAAAGTATGGCTATCTAATATAATGATTTTTAAGATCTGACATACAAATACTGGCAAACGATGGCACAATAATAGAGACCATTTCAGTGGAGCTGCAGCATCCATTCATATTTAGAGGCATGGAGAACGGGTATCAAAAATAATTAACTGATAAATTATTGTCACATGAATCCATGTACAGTGAAATAATTTATTTTGCATAAAATACACAGAGTATGCAAAGAGACTGGGGCTGACAAAAGGGTGCTGACAGAAGGCTCTATATACTGCTGACAAAGTATTAATTGGAGTCCCTCCGCCCCCCCCCCCCCCCTCCCCCATCAGGTCCCACTGATTTCTATGCCCTCATGCTGGGTCCCTCTTTGTTCTCAGTGGCACGTTCTCAACCAACTGCTGACACTCACATGGGCCAGTCCCGACCACCCAGTGGCAGAACTCCTGCAGCCCATCCCCCCCCCCCCCCCCCCCCCCTGTTGTGTGCTCTCTTGGACTGGCAATGTGTTACCAGAGCTCCATATTACCAGCTATAAAGAGCCGGGAGGAATTTATACCTGGTATTTTCTGCTCTGCTGTATGCGCTGAACAATTTGTTAAAGTGAGCTTTGTTTAGCTCTATTTCTGATTCCAGTGATTTAATTCCATTAAGGACAACGTGATCCAGGCAACATTGGTGTTAATTATTGTATCCTTTGCTTATGTACATACACATTCAATATTAATAAATCAGCAATTAACCTGAATGTCGACCACTAGGCCTATGGTAGACAAAGGTGCAATCTCAGCAGACAGTGCAATGTCCTGTGCGTAACCTATGGTCATTTTAGCTATGATCATTAATTATATAGGCTTGGTTCTGAACACAATGTAAATGATGACTGCTTTCTTCATAGCCACATTCAGGAGATTGGGCATGCTCAAAATAATAGTCTTGGAATGGGATTACGTACAACGCTCTTAAAAAAAAAATGTAATCGCACAGCATAACAATAAAATAATACCACTAGTTTGAAAAAGCATAGTTAATAAGAAAACTATTCGTACATTGATGGACTACTTGAATTCATGGCAGCCTTTGGCAAAGACCTGTGCCCTTGGCCCACAATAAATTGAATGAACAGAGATAAGTATAAACAGAACTGATCTTCTCAGTGGAGCAGTGTCAGCAGACATCAGAAGATAAGGGGAACAGCATTAAGAAGTTAGAAAACAACCTGGACTGTGGCTGAGCAAAGAGGGGGAAATTAATGGAGAACATTAAATGCCTTACTTGAAGTTGTAATTTTAATCCATCATGACGGAGCCTGCAGGGATTATGGTTTATAAACCAGTGCTCCTAATGCAGTGCTTTATAAGGGAATTGCATCTCATGTGGGTCCCTTGAAGACAGAAACAGATGAATTTATTATGGGGAACAAGGAAATTGCAGACGAACAGATAGAAACATAGAAACATAGAAAATAGGTGCAGGAGGAGGCCATTTGGTCCTTCGAGCAAGCACTGCCATTCATTGTGATCATGGCTGATCGTCCCCTATCAATAACCCGTGCCTGCCTTCTCCCCATATCCATTGACTCCACTAGCCCCTAGAGCTCTATCTAACTCTCTCTTAAATCCATCCAGTGACTTGGCCTGCACTGCCCTCTGTGGCAGGGAATTCCATAAATTCACAACTCTCTGGGTGAAAAAGTTTTTTCTCACCTCAATCTTAAATGACCTCCGTTTTATTCTAAGACTGTGGCCCCTGGTTCTGGACTCGCCTAACATTGGGAACATTTTTCCTGCATCTAGCTTGTCCAGTCCTTTTATCATTTTATGTGTTTCTACAACCTCTTGTTATCCCCCCCTCATGCCCTACCTAAATTCTAGTGAATACAAGCCAAGTCTTTCTCATCTCATCTTTCTCATCATGCTCACAGTGCCATTGCGCCTCAAATTAGAGTGACCAAAACTGTACACAATATTCTCATACATAAAGGAAAGGAAGTGTGGTCTGCACCAGAGCCCTACTCTAAGGGGCAGAAAACGCTAGTGGGAGATGTGTACAGGCAGAAGAACAACTCTTAACTTCAATCTACTATATTGAACAGGATTCCGCGGGATGGTTATAGAAGGCCCCTTGGTCAACAGTTCCATGGGATAGTGACATCTTTCAAAGGTTCACTAAACAAAGGTAACCAAGATTGGCAAGTGATTTTAAAGAGTGACAGTGGATGTGCACTGTATGGATGAATACAACAATTGTTCATCCCTGTTTGGCAAAAGAATAAATCAGGGAAGGTAGTGCATCCATGGATAACAAGGGAAATCAGGGATAGTATCAAAACAAAAGATGAAGCATACAAATTATCCAGAAAAGGCAGCCTACCAGAGGACTGGGAGAAATTCAGTTCAGCAGAGGAGGATAAATGGCTTAATTAGGAAAGGGAAAATCGATTATGAAAGAAAACTGGCAGGGAGCATAAAAACTGACTGCAAAAGTCTTTATAGATATATGAAGAGAAAGAGATTAGTTAAAACAAATGTAGGTCCCTTGTAGTCAGAAACAGGTGAATGGGGAACAAGGACATGGCAGACCAATTGAATAACTACTTTGGTTCTGTCTTCACTAAGGAAGAAATAAATAATCTGCCGGAAATAGCAGGGGACTGGGGGTCAAATAAGATGGAGAATCTGAGTGAAACCCAGGTTAGCAGGGAAGTGATGTTGGGTAAATTGAATGGATTAAAGGCCGATACATCCCCAGGGCCAGATAGTCTGCATCCCAGAGTACTCAAGGAAGTAGCCACAGAAATAGTGAATGCATTAGTGATCATTTTTCAAAACTCCTTAGATTCTGGAGTAGTTCCTGAGGATTAGAGGGTAGCTAATGTAACCCCCCTTTTAAAAAAAGGAGGGAGAGAGAAAACGGGGAATTACAGACCAGTTAGTCTAACATCAGTGGTGGGGAAACTGCTGGAGTCAGTTATTAAAGATGGGATAGCAGTACATTTGGAAAGTGGTGAAATCATTAGACAAAGTCTGCATGGATTTACGGAAGGTAAATCATGTCTGAAGAATCTTATAGAATTGTTTGAGGATGTAACTAGCAGAGTGCATAAGGGAGAACCAGTGGACGTGTTATATCTAGACTTTCAGAAGGCTTTCGACAAGGTCCCACATAAGAGATTAGTATACAAACTTAAAGCACACATTATTGGGGGTTCAGTATTGATGTGGATAGAGAACTGGCTGACAGATTGGAAGCAAATGGTAGGAGTAAACGGGTCCTTTTCAGAATGGCAGGCAGTGACTAGTGGGGTACCGCAAGGCTCAGTGCTGGGACCCCAGGTATTTACAATATATATTAATGATTTGGATGAGGGAATTAAATGCAACATCTCCAAGTTTGCGGATGACACTAAGCTGGGAGTAGTGTTAGGTGTGAGGAGGACGCTAGGAGGCTGCAAGGTGACTTGGATAGGCTGCGTGGGCAAATGCATGGCAGATGCAGTATAATTTTTTTTTAAATGTGAGGTTATCCACTTTCGTGGCAAAAACAGGAGGGTAGACTATTATTTGAATGGTGGCAAATTAGGAAAAGGAGAGATGCAACGAGACCTGGGTGTCATGGTACACCAATCATTGTAAGTAGGCATGCAGGTGCAGCAGGCAGTGAAGAAAGCAAATGGTATGTTAGCATTCATAGCGAAAGGATTTGAGTATAGGAGCAGGGAGGTTCTACTGCAGTTGTACAGGGTTTTGGTGAGAGCACACGGAGTATTGCGTACAGTTTTGGTCTCCAAATCTGAGGAAAGACATTCTTGCCATAGAGGGGGTACAGAGAAGGTTCACCAGACTGATTCCTGGGATGTCAGGACTTTCATATGAGGGAAGACAGGATAGACTCGGCTTGTATGCGCTAGAATTTAGAAGACTGAGGGGGGATCTTATAGAAACTTACAAAATTCTTAAGGGGTTGGACAGGCTAGATGCAGGAAGATTGTTCCCGATGTTGGGGAAGTCCAGAACAATGGGTCACAGTCTAAGGATAAGGGGGAATTCCTTTAGGACTGATATGAGGAAAACATTTTTCACACAGAGTGGTGAGTTTCTGGAATTCTCTGCCACAGAAGGTAGTTGAGACCAGTTCATTGGCTATATTTAAGAGGGAGTTAGACGTGGCCCTTGTAGACAAAGAGATCAGGGGGTATGGAGAGAAGGCAGGTACAGGATACTGAGTTGGATGATCAGCCATGATCATATTGAATGGCGGTGCAGGCTCGAAGGGCCGAATGGCCTACTCCAGCACCTATTTTCTATGTTTCTATGTTTCTAATCCGCAAACTTGCTAGTGTTGCTCCTAATTCTCTCTTCCAAATCATTAAAACAGTTGCGGCCCCAACACGGAGCCTTGCGGCACTCCACACCACTGTCTGCCATTCTGAAAAGGACCCTTTCACTCCTACTCTTTGCTTCTGGTCTGCCAACCAATTTTCTATCCATGTCAACACCCTACCCCCAATACAATATGCTCTAATTTTAGTCACCAGTCTCCCGTGCAAGACGTTATCAAAGGCTTTCTGAAAGTCTAGATACACCACATCCACTGGCACCCCTTCATCCATTTTACTTGTCACATCCTCAAAAAATTCCAGAAAGTTAGTCAAGCATGATTTCCCTTTCATAAATCCATGTTGACTTGGACTAATCCTTTTACTACTATCCGAATGCCCCATTATTACCTCTTTAATAATTGACTCCAGCATCTTTCCCACCACCGAAGTCAGGCTAACTGGTCTGAAATTCCCCGTTTCTTTTCTCGCTCCTTTCTTGAAAAGTGGGATAACATTAGCTATCCTCCAATCTACAGGAACTGATCCTGAATCTATTGAACATTGGAAAATGATCACCAATGCGTCCAGTATTTCAATAGCCACCACCCTGAGGACCCTGGGATGCAGACCATCAGGCCCAGGGGATTTATCGTCCATCAGTCCCATTAGCCTACCCAATACTATTTCTCGCCTAATGAAAATTTCTATCAGTTCCTCTACCCCCTTATCCTCTGTCCTCCAGTACATCTGGGAGATTGTGTCTTCCTTAGTGAAGACAGATCCAAAGTACCTATTCAACTATTTTGCCATTTCCTTGTTGCCCATAATCATTTCACCCTTGTCTGCCTTCAAGGGACCCACATTCAACGTTGCCACTCTTTTTCCATTAACATATCTAAAGAAGCTTTTACTGTCCTTCTTTATATTCCTGGCCAGCTTCCCTTCGTACTTCATCTTTTCAGCCTGTATTCCCTGATTTGTTTCCTTCTGTTGTCCTATGAAAGTTTCCCAATCCTCTGGCTTCCGGCTACTCTTTGCTGTGTTATGCATCTTTTATTTTAGTTTTATTCTATCCCTAACTTCTCTTGTCTGCCACAGTTGCCTCCTACCCCCCCTTAGAATCTTTCTTCCTTTTTGGAATGAAATGATCCTGCGTTTTACGGATTATGCCCAGAAATTTCTGCCATTGCTGTTCCACCGTCATTTCTGCTAGGATCCCTTTCCAGTCTACCTTGGCCAGCTCCCCTTTCATGCCTTCATAGTCCCCTTTGTTCAACTGCATCACTGACACTTCTGATTTAACCTTCTCCTTCTCAAATTGCAGATTAAAACTAATCATATTATGATCACTACCTCCAAGCGGCTCCTTTACCTCGAGTTCTCTTATCATATCTGGTTCATTGGACAACACTAAATCCAGAATTGCCTTTTCTCTGGTCGGCTCCATTACAAGCTGCTCTAAGAATACATCTTGGAGGCATTCTACAAACTCTCTTTCTTGGGGTCCTGAACCAACCTGATTTTCCCAGTCTACCTGCACATTGAAATCCCCCATCACCATTGTGACATTACTTTTGTTACATGCCAGTTTTAATTCCTGCTGCAACTTACACCCTACATCCGGGCTACTATTTGGGGGTCTGTAGATAACACCAATTAGTGTCTTCTTGCCTTTAGAATTCCTCAACTCAATCCACAATGACACCATCTCGTCAGTCCATATGTCTTCCCTCTCAAGGGACTGAATTTCATCCCTCACCAGCAGAGCTACCTCCCCCTCCTCTGCCCACCTGCCTGTCCTTTCTATAGGATGTATAACCCTGAATATTAAGTTCCCAGGCCTGATCCTCCTGCAGCCATGTCTCAGTAATCCCCACAATGTCATATCTACCAACCTCTAACTGAGCCTCAAGCTCTCCTACTTTACTTCTTATACTTCGCGCATTCATATTCAATACTTTTAATTCCTTACGCATGTCACTTTTCACATCGATCCCTATTACACTTGGCCATACTCTCCTATCCCTTCGTGAGCTTCCTTTCCCATTAATTCTGGGGTAATTAACTATCCCTTTACTCTCTTTACCTTTAACTCCATCCTCGACTATCCCATTTGACACCCCACCCCCCTTATTCATTTTAAAACCAGCCGTGTAGCAGTGGCAAACCGGCCTGCCAGAATGCTGGTCCCCCACCTGTTAAGATGCAATCCGTCCCTTTTGTACAGTTCCCCCTTACTCCAAAACAGATTCCAATGATCTAAGAATCTAAATCCCTGCCCCCTGCACAAGTTCCTCAGCCACACATTTAGTTCCTGTATCTCTCTGTTCCTGCTCTAGCCAGCACGAGGAACTGGAAGCAAGCCGGAGAGAACAACCCTGGAGGTCCTGCTTTTCAGCATTTTTCCGAGCTCTCTAAAGTCATGCTGCAGAATATTCATCCCCTTCTTTCCGACATTGTTTGTGCCAACATGCACTACCACTTCTGACTGTTCACCTTCGCCCTTGAGGATTTTCTGCTCTCTGCCCGTGACATCCTGGATCCTGGCACCAGGAAGGCAGCACACCATCCTCGAATCCTGTCTGTTCCTGCAGAAACCCATGTCCGTACCTCTCACAATGGAGTCTCCAACTACAATGGCCTTGCCTGACGTTGGCCTCTTTGGTTTTGGCTCAACAGCCGTTTTTGCTTCGCAAGCCAGTCTGCTGCTCTGTGAACAGTGTGATACTCTGGATCTGTCTTCACTAAGGAAGACACAAACAATCTCCCAGATGTACTAGTGGCCGGAGGACCTAGGGTGCAGAGAAACTGAGGGAAATTCACATTAGGGAGGAAATGGTGTTGGGTAGACAGATGGGACTCAAGGCTGACAATTCCCCAGGGCCTGGTGGTCTGCATCCCAGGGTACTTATGGAAGAGGCTCTAGAAATCGTGGACGCAGTGGTGATCATTTTCCAATGTTCTATAGATTCAGAATCGGTTCCTGTAAATTGGAGGGTAGTTAATGTTATACCACTTTTTTAGGAAAGGAGGGAGAGAGAAAACAGGATATTCTGTTAGACTGACATCGGTGGCAGGCAGGCCATTTCAGAATGGCAGGCAGTGACTAGTGGGGTGCCTCAAGGCTCAGTGTTGGTACCGCAGCTATTTACAATATATATTCATGATTTAGATGAAGGGATTAAAAGTAACATTTGCAAATTTGCACATTTACTGGGTGGCAGTGTGAACTGTGAGGAGGATTTTATAAGGATGTAGAGTGATCTGGACTGGTTGGGTGAGTGGGAAGATGCATAGCAGATGCAGTTTAATGTGGATAAATGTGAGGTTATCCACTGGTGGGAAGAACAGGAAAGCAGATTATTATCTGAATGGTGTCAAGTTAGGAAAAGGGGAAGTACAACCAGATCTGGGTGTCCCTGTTCATCAGTCACTGAAAGTAAGCAGGTACAGCATATACAACATATAAGATTATTAGGGGATTGGACACGCTCGAGGCAGGAAACATTTTCCCGATGTTGGGGGAGTCCATAACCAGGGGCCACAGTTCAAAAATAAAGGGTAGGCCATTTAGAATGGAGATGAGGAAAAACGTTTTCACCCAGAGGGTTGTGAATATGTGGAATTTTCTGCCTCAGGCAGCAGTGGAAGCCAATTCTCTGGATGCTTTCAAGAGAGAGTTAGATAGAGCTCTTAAAGATAGCGGAGTCAAGAGATATGGGGAGAATGCAAGAACGGAGTACTGATTGTGGATGATCAATCATGATTACAGTGGCTCGAAGGGCCGAATGGCCTACTCCTGCACCTATTGTCTATTGTCTATTGTCAACCTAATTTGGTATTACATTTAAGTCGGTTTACAAATTGGATAGAGGTCCAGCAGGCAAAGGTGTGTGCTGGAGGATTAACTCGGAAATGTAGTCCTGTTTGGCTGAGTTAAAATCCTTACCTGCATTTAATGTCTGCCTGGCATGTGCTGACGAGTCCAAATTACTTTCCCCGGCATTAAGTGTTTCCTTGGGTAAGGGATATTCAGCAAATTAATGAAGTAGGCTTCAGGTTTATATTTGTAAATCACTGATCAGTACATCATACAATAACAAATCACAGCAGATAGCTGGCCTCAAGGCTAAATGCCATAACTCCAGGCAAGATTTGTCATGCGATAGGGCATTTACAATTATTTTCAATTCTATTCCAATCAATCTACTAAACTTAATTTGAGATATTTTAAACTCACAAAAATCTCCCCCCCCCCCGCACCTTCTCTGTACCCCAACCCCACTTGCACTAATTTGTTCCCCCCCAATCTTCCACCTATATTTCTTTCTCTGACTTCACGATTCTTAACTCTTCTATCCTCATCTCACACTTTATGTCTTTTCATCTCTGGCCTTTGCCATCTGCCTATTAAAACCTGTAACATCATCTATATCCACCTATGAGTCGCCAAGCTTTGTCCTGGCCTTCCTCTCTTCCAGCTTTCCCTGCTGTCACCGCCCCCACCCCCCCCCACCCCCCCCCCCCCCCCCCACAATCAGTCTGAAGAAGGATCCTGACCCAAAATATCACTTTTCCATTTTCTCCAGAGATGTTGCCAGACATGCTGAGTTAATTCAATGCTTTGTGTCTTTATTTGTAAACCAGCATCTGCACTTCCTTGTTTACATAAAAATAGTAAGATTCAATGAGAACTTACCAGTTTGAAGTTTGATCTTGATTTTATGAGGAGTTACGATGAGCGATTACGTGAAGAAGGATGTCAGGCCGCATGCACTTCAAAGCAGCGGTGTAAAATCACATATAAGAGAAGTTGACCTGAAGATAGTAAGATTTGGAGAACTAGAACTACCAGATGACCTTTATAATGTTTGGACGAGGGAATTAAATGCAACATCTCGAAGTTTGCGGATGACACGAAGCTGGGGGGCAGTGTTAGCTGTGAGGAGGATGCTAGGAGGCTGCAGGATGACTTGGATAGAATGGGTGAGTGGGCAAATGCATGGCAGATGCAGTACAATGTGGATAAATGTGAGGTTATCCACTTTGGTGGCAAAAACAGGAAGGTAGACTATTATTTGAATGGTGACCGATTAGGAAAAGGGGAGATGCAGCGAGACCTGGGTGTCATGGTACACCAGTCATTGAAAGTAGGCATGCAGGTGCAGCGGGCTGTGAAGAAAGCGAATTGTATGTTGGCATTCATAGCAAAAGGATTTGATTACAAGAGCAGGGAGGTTCTACTGCAGTTGTACATGGTCTTGGTGAGGCCACACCTGGAGTATTGCGTACAGTTTTGGTCTCCTAATCTGAGGAAAGACATTCTTGCCATAGAGGGAGTACAGAGAAGGTTCACCAGACTGATTCCTGGGATGGCAGGACTTCCATATGAAGCAAGACTGGATAGACTTGGCTTGTACTCGCTGGAATTTAGAAGATTGAGGGGTGATCTCATAGAGACTTACAAAATTCTTAAGGGGTTGGACAGGCTAGATGCAGGAAGATTGTTCCCGATGTTGGGGAAGTCCAGGACAAGGGGTCACAGTTTAAGGATAAGGGGGAAGTCTTTTAGGACTGAGATGAGAAAATCATTTTTCACACAGAGAGTGGTGAATCTGTGGAATCCTCTGCCACAGAAGGTAGTTGAGGCCAGTTCATTGGCCATATTTAAGAGGGAGTTGGATGTGGCCCTTGTGGCTGAAGGGATCAGGGAGTATGGAGAGAACATAGTTAGGTAACAATACTGATGCTTTAATTATGAAAAGAAAAAAATAAAAGTAACCCCTCCCCTCCTGGCGGGAAACTATAGAACAGAATCTAAAATGGTACGTGCAAACAACCCTGGTCCGGCAATAGGTTTGTTGTAAAACCTGTGGAACATCCGTTCATTGGCCCATCCTGCAGCTGCTAGGATGTTGTCAATGGGGACGTCCTTTGCCCTCTCTGCCGACATAGATGCAGCCCTGGTGGAGTGAGATTTAAAAGAACTTCCTTTAACCATCTGGAAATGGTTTGTGCTGATACCTTGTGGAAATGTTTCTTATAACTGATCAGGACAGATAACTCAGAGCCTCTGAGGCTCTTGGTGACCTTTATGTATTGGTGTATATGTGATACTACACACAACCCTTGTATCCTTTGGGTATGCCAGGAACTCTAGCTTGAGCCCTGGCACCCCCGGCCTGCTCTGTTTGATTAAATCATATATGATGAAGTTTATGCTATTTACATTGGTAGTCATGTTGTCCAGTCATAGCTTGTGCAACGTCCGGACTCGTTGCACTGTTACCAGAGCCATCAGCATGACCACCTTGAGGGTGAGTTTAGATAAGGCTAGGGAGGAAGCTGGCGCCCACTGGCGAAGCAGTGTAAGCACCACGCGCACATCCCAAATGTCCATGTACTGGGGCCTGGGTGGTATGGAATCAAAAATGCCCTTCATGAACCTCGTTATTAAGGGGTGTGTGCCTATCGATTGATGCCCCATTCCCAGTACTAAATAAGAAGATGGTGCGCTTCTGGCACTATTGATGGCACTATAGCTTAATTTATGGTCACAGAATAAGGTTGATAGGAACTCCAGGACATCCGTGTTGCGTGCTGTATCATATGATATGTTGGAGACATGACAGTACATCTCCCACTTCTTGATGTGAGAGACATACTGTTTTTGTGTACTGTCCTTCCACGCCGCTGTTATCACATCCACTGTTCATTCAGTCAGTCCGAGTCCCAGATATGGTCTCCTCAGAATCTACAAACCAATAGATTGATTTGGTCATGTAGTGGATGGTTACCCCCGTTACTGGTGAACCAGCAGGTCCCTGATTTTGGGAGCAGCCATGAAAGGCTGTGTTATTATTCCCAAGACTAGTGGGAACAAAGACTGTGTAGGCCAGTCTGGCACTACCAAAATGCCTGTGGTGTTGTCTTGCTTAATTTTTTCGAAGCATAGGCTGATGAGGCAAAATGGGGGGAAAGCATACACGAACATTCCTCCCCAATGTAGTGAAAATGCATCTACTGCCACTGCCCCTGTGTCTGGTTCCCATGACACATATTTGGGTAACTGGTGATTAAATCTGGATGCGAACAAGTCAATGAGGGATTACATGAATCTGAGGGATTACGCAAAGAACCCCGTCCACGCGCACGTGTATATTCAGTATGTTATTCTACAAATGAATTAGTTTCAATTTTTTTTTTTAAACACGCAAATTGTTAGAGTCATTCAACAGGTCAGGCAGACTGGTCTTCAGTAATACAACAAGTCTTCAGACTGATTGTGGGGAAGGGGGAAGGGAATGGAGAAAGTAGGAATAAATGAGGGACAGGACAAATCCTGCTAAGTATTAGGTTGAAAAGGGTGTTTTGATAGGCCAATGGTTGGTCAAAGGTTATCCATGTTCTTCTGAGATGCTGCCTGACTCATTGCGCTACCCAGCTCTTTGTGTCTTCTTTTATGAACCAGCATCCACAGTTCCTCGTTTCTATATTCAATAGGAGTTGGTTCCCTTGTTATAGAAAGTGAAACATGTTTTCCAAAGTCTCACCACAAATCATTATCACTAAAAGACATTATAATGTAACAACGGTGTAGTATTGCGTATAAGGATGATATTTTTATATGCCCAGTGAAAGCATCGCTGATGGCTTGTAGTTTGGCCTTTGAGCATGTGCAAACACAAGCAATGTCTGCATGTTGTAGCTTAATTACTAAGGTTCAGGGTGCCCTTGCGTCCTCTTTGTACTTGATGTTGATTGAAAATCTTCCAATTAGTTCTGTAGATCATCTCCATTCCCATGGAAAGTTTGCGGGAGATGAGTTGCAATGTTGCAACGTTGCAGCAAGGAAGAATGAGGAAAACATTATGACAAAGATGCAACCACATTTGTTTGAACAATGGCACAATGACAGCATGAGTGGTATGGAGCAGATGTAAGATGTGGAGGGAAGAGAGAGTCCAATGCAAATTGTGATTTTTTAAATAACATACAAGATCATTCAATATAAAGAATTGTTGTATCATTTGCCATATAAAAAAGCCTCTTGTCTATTTTTTCTGAAGCCTGGAGAGAATGTTTAAGTGAACAACAAGGCTGGGCAGTGTTCAGAATGCTGCAGAATTGAAATATATCCGCAGTCTTCTCTTCTGGTTCTAAATATCTTTTTGAAGAAATAACAAAATGAATTTCCTAAAAATGAGTTTCAGCCTGAAAGGTCTGTCCCACTTCGGCAACCTAATCAACGAGTCCAGAAGAGTGCATTTGACCTTCAAACTCGAGGGCACTCGCCTTAAAAGCAGTGAGCTGGATCGACCTGCCACGTTGAAACCGCGAGCTAGATCGACCGAACCGCGAGCTGCATCTACCGACCGCACACACACACACACACACAAACACATCGCAAAGGTGGGGGCCAGAGACAGCGGAGGAGCGCTGTTTCCGCGATGAAGAGGAAGGTAAACGGCTGCCACAGAGTACCATCAGTCCTTTAGAGAGTGCGGGGGGGAAGAAGGGGAGGGAAGGAGAGAGGAGAGTGAATGGGAGAGAAGGAGAGAGGAGCGAGAAGGGGAGAGAAGGGGAGAGAGGGGAGACAGAATGGACATAGAAGAGGAGAATAAGGGGAGAAGGGAAGAGAAGGGGGGGGAAAGGAGTGGAGACTCTTTTAAGAAGTTTAGTAAAGTTTAGCAGACATTATACCTACCGGTAGGTCTTCCTAGGTTGTGAAACTCCAATGAGCCAATCAAAATGGCTGGTCAGCGAAGGAGATGCCTACGGCTGCCCTCGACTGCCTGTAAGTAAATAGCAACCCCACTCCACTGCTCTACGAGTGAAAAAGACCCATGCCGACCAAATTTTACAATATGCTGAAAATTTTACCGCGTCCTAGCTGAGGTCGTGATTAGGCGGGAACCTCCCTCGAGCATGAAGGTGAGTTCCAGCCACCTCACAGGAACTCCTAGGAGCTCATGTCGACCGTGTGGTGAGTTTGAGTCCAGGGCAAACTCTTCTAAACTCGCAGCTTAGGTCATCCAAGTGGGACAGCCCCTTAAGGGTCACTGAAGAGACAATACACCCATCAGTGTCTATGTGTAGTAAGGAAGTGAGAATGCTGGCTTATACCTAGGAAAGACACAAAGTGCTGGAGTAACTCAATGGGTTAGGCAGCATTCCTGGAGAAAAAGGACGGGTGATGTTTCAAGTCGGGACCCTTCTTGATCATCACTGACTTATTCCTGAATGACTTTTCCAACAGCTGTTAATTGGCTGGAGCTTGCTCAAATCACTGGGTTAAATGAATGTGCTTTACATCTGTTTTGTTTCCCAGGAATGGAGCATGACGTTTCCCAACTACAATCCTTCAAATCATCTTGGAGGCTGATAAGTACAGAATGCCATGCATTCCTTGACAAATAAAGACAGGAGCTTTAGACAATAGACAACAGGTGCGTGAGTAGGTCATTTGGCCCTCGAAGCCAGCACCGTCATTCACTGTGATCATGGCTGATCATCCACAATCAGTCCCCCGTTCCTGCCTTCTCCCCATATCCCTTCACTCTATCTTTAAGAGATCAATCTAAAGGCCCTGTCCCTCTTGCATGTTCTTGGCATGTAAATTACGTGACCTCGTTGTTGTGTTGAGCAGCACGGGGATCGTGTGGCCGTGCAGGACCAGTCCCACTGAGAAGCGCGGAGGGGTATGGAGTTGTGCGCAGTGTCGTGCGGCTCTCCGGGATTTTGTGCCGAGCCAAATCTTTGCGCCTCCCGGCCTGACGGCCCATGCGGTCGCACGTAGGCATCTTGACGTCATACACATTGAGCGTGGCATAGCGTGATGACGTCACCGCGCGATGCCGTGCAACACCCAGATTCAGTCGGCCCGCCTTTTTCGCGTCAGCAATAAAAGCACGCGCAATTTGAAAATCCTCACCACACGCACCGTGTTTCTTGCCATGGAGTGAGGGCCTGTTCAGCAATTATAGTTTCAGGACCTATTTCAACACAATTAAGTCGAGTTATGAACATCAATTTTAACATGGAGGATAGGTCTTGCTAGCTAATACCAGTACTTCTGCAAGGAACTGCCAGTCTCAAACTTTTAAAAAGCTGGAGGTCCAAGATGCATGTATTGCCCCCATGGAAATCCTAAACTCAATGATTGATTTGGAATGCTGACTGTAGAAACAAAGAAAAAAGAACAAAGAGCTAGACAGGTCATCCTCAGCAATGTTTCTCCCTAAGCAAACACCATCAAAAAATGATTAACTGTTCATCCATCCCATTGCTTTCTGTGTGTAGTAAGGAACTTCAGATGTTGGTTTAAAATGAAGATAGACACAAAAGGCTGGAGTAACTCAACGGTTCAGACAGCATCTCTGGATAAAAGGAATAGATGACGTTTTGGGCTGTGACCCTTCTTTTGTTTCTTGTTTTGTATCTGTATCTGTATCTGTATCTCTTCCATGATGATCATGGAATACCAGCCAGCAACTCCCTTTATATGCGTAAATGACGTCGCACGCTGTGTAATGCATGGAGATGCGCGACCGCCGCTTCCGGCCTGTCGCGCCAACCGCATGTAATTAGGACAGGCCCTTAACTCTCACTTGAAAGCCTCTAGAATATTGGCCGCCACTGCCCAAGGCAGAGAATTCCACAGATTCACAACACTCTATGTGAAAAAGTTTTTCCTCATCTCCATTCTAAACAGCTTATCCCTTATTCTTAAACTGTGGCCCCTGGTTCACAACATTAGGAACATGTTTCCTGCCTCTAGCGTGTCCAATGCTTGAATAATCGTATATGTTTCAATAAGATATCCTCTCATCCTAAATTCAAGAGTATACAAGCCCAGCTGCTCCATTCTATCAACATATGACAGTCTCGCCATCCCGAGAATTAATCTTGTGAACCTACGCTGCACTCCCTCAATAGCAAGAATGTCCTTCCTCAAATTTGGAGCACAAAACTGCACTCAATACTCCAGGTGTGGTCTCAATAGGGCCCTGTACAACTGCAGACGGACCTCTTTGCTCCTATACTTAACTCCTCTTGTTATGAAGGCCAACATGCCATTCGCTTTCTTCACTACCTGCTGTACCTGCATGCTTATTTTCAGTGACTGATGAACAAGGACCCCAGATCTTGCTGTACTTCCCCTTTTCCCAACTTGACATCATTTAGATAATAATCTGCCTTCCTGATTTTGCCACCAAAGTGGATAACCTCACCTTTATCCACATTCAACTTCATCTGCCATGCATCTGCTCACTCACCCAACCTGTCCATTTTTCCTAGTTACATCCTCAAAGAATTCCAGAAGATTAGCCAAGCATGTTTTCCCCTTCGTAAATCCATGCTGACTCAGACCGATTCTGCTACTGCTATCCAAATGTGCCACTATATCATCTTGTATAATTGACTCCAGCAACTTTCCCACCACCGATGTCAGGCTAACTGATCTATAATAGTAAGATTAAATGAGAACTTACCAGTTTGAAGTTTGATCGTTATTTTATGAGGAGTTACGATGACGGATTACTTGAAGAACCCACCAGCCCACATGCACGTCAACCTTCAAAGCGGCGGTGTGAAGTCACAGATAACAGTTGTTGAACTGAAGATAGTAAGATTCGAGAACTAGAACTACCAGCTGACTTTTATGAGGAGGGATTGGGAGCGCAGGGCATGTAATCCCTCGTCGTAACTCCTCATAAAATAAAGATCAAACTTCAAACTGGTAAGTTCTCATTTAATCTTTCTATTTTATTTCGAAGTCACTTGAGTGACTACGTGATGATTTCAAAGCTCTGTGGTTTCATGCAGTGACTCAATCTATGTGTGAAACACTTAAACAGATAAACCATAAATGGTAGGAAAAAACATGAGTTATTAATATCATGATGCTAACTTGCATACATGGCCATTGCTCTAAACTGGCCTGTAGTCCCAATAGACTGTTGAGTTAGACAATAACTTATGCAGCAATGTGCAAATATCCAGACATATTCCACCAAATTTTATAATTTATTAACCTGCACTATATAAACATCACGCTGTATGATGAAAGGGAAATCCATTGTATTGCATGCTAATGAGCCATCAGCAATATCTTGAGTGTTGAAACCAAAGAACTATCTTCCATTTCATAAGCACTAGCATCTGAGTGCACTTGTATACCGAATGACATTGCTGATCTCTGCATTGGTGGGTATGCTGTCAACCTCAAATGTACGTAATCCTGCTCATTTGCTTATGATATTATTTCTATACCATAAGCTACCCTTATGTCAATATGACGTGGAGACTAAGCCAGAGATTGAGTAAAGGCTGTGTTCTTTATGCTGAGATCAGCTGCTGAAAGCATAATCATCTTAAGATACTGGTCCCATTAGAAAATGTTGAGGAATATTTGCATAACAATTTACTGATATAGATCGCACATCACAATGAGTGTAGGCTATTAGAGTGGTCAAATAAAAGACACCCTGCATAACGTTAGAGAATAGTGGATGAAGAACCAATCGCCTATGTCCCACTTCTGGTATTACAGACATGATAAAGCAGCACAAGCAATGTCAATTGTGCTATCCCATAAAGTTTCTCTAGGCTCATACTGGAAGCCACACAAACCTCTGTTACTTCCGTATAAAATTGACTCACATATGTTGTTCATAAGCTTCTCATACAATCGTGCAGAGCTAGCTGCCCGAGAAGATAGGCTGTCCCAGGCGTCACTCGTGACTGAGTAAATAAGAGTTGCTTCAGCTGCCTATCATGGCGTGATTGAATAGGCAAATTGGTATTGTTAAATTTCATGTTGCCTCATTTGTAATATCTCAAAAGATATCTACCGACAACCCATAGGTTTTATCAGTTGCAATTTTGCATATTACCTAAAACTCGATGACATAATGCACTTTAATCTGAGAAGGGCAGCACAGGCTTTCACCACTAGCTTTGTTATTAAAACAGCAGAATCTGTGCCTTATGTGTATAGATATGACTAGAATATGCAACTGCAAGATCGATTCTCTGGGTCCGTTAAATTGCAGACACCTAATCATCCATCTTATACTGGGTAAGTAAACCCACAATTTGGTTAGCCTAATGCCAACCCGATTCAGCCTGCACCATATTTCTGTAAGCTTTAAGAAATATACCCCTCTAGTCCTTGGCCAGACCACTCATCCTCGGAAGAGTTGTCACTTATTGCACTCGGAACCGTTGTTCCTCTGTTGATCCTATGGATGGAAATGTTTTGGCTTTCCTACCTGCGGAAGATGCATTATCCAGTTATTCATACACGTCGCTGATAATATATAATCAGCAGCTAATGACGAGCTGAAACCACAGTCTCCCTTAGATATGGGAATACGAGTTCCCTGTCAACTCTTGACTAAGAGTCACCATGAATACATAGCATTTTCCTTTAGAGTGGTGATTAGTATAATGCAAGGCTGAATCAGGAATTACCTTGCAGTCCTTTGACTGAGACCACATGTCTAAGTTGCCAGAGTGCATAACACAATCTCGTCGACCCGCCACTCAATCAGGAATACTGGTATTGAAAGCCTATGGACTATTATGAATACATTGTTCATTCAGAACATGAACCTGCAGGTCAGATAAAGTTATATTATATGCCAGACGAGCTTACTGCTGGTAACTGCCAGTCTCAGAGAGGATGGCAATGATGATTCCAATGAACCAGTAACTCCACGAACTGAGGAGAAGTAACCCATATGTTTGAGAAAAACGTCAACTACTTTATTCTGTTGACCAGTCTGATAACCTCTCATAGATGATGAAACAATGCTTCTCTGGTCTCTATGACTCATATGGCCAGCCAGTTCCATGATGGTCTACCCCGATCCAGGGTAACCAAACTGTTCCTACTTGGAACTTACAGAGGTTGCTGTGCAATGTCTCTACATCAACCTGATCTTATCCCAGAGACAGTGAAAAAACGACTAGACAGCCCATGCTGGCAGTAAACCCAACCTGGGCTGACAGACTGTTCCATTTTGGAGTTTATGGAGGTTAATAACGAGACCTTACTTACCAGCGTCTCTAACCCCAGGTCAATTTATTTTCTTGGAGCTTCAGCGAAGTTCCATTTGCAGACCCTGTCCATCATGCTTGTCATTTCTGTTAGATAGCTGATGCCGCTGGCCAACTTCTCTTGTAGTGATTTGTCCGTCCCCGAGGGATGATCAACTTTAGAGGCAAGAGCACACAGCTGTTCCTCATGCGATTGTTGTACATCATGCATTAAGCATGGGATCCCGGCACATAGTCATGTTCGGGGTCATGTTTGGAGTCAGTCCGTACTGATCTCTGACACTGTCTTAGAGTGGGAGAAATTTGCACCCTGAACCAGGCATTGCCATATCCGTGTGCCTCGGACTGTCTGTGCATGCTCCATAACACCGAGCATATTTTTCTCCAATAGTCTTTCGGGTGGGAGGAAAATACGAACCCTGAAACCAAGGCAGCTGCAGACATACGACTTGAACTGCCTGTGCATGCTTCCGTAATACAGAGCATAATATATATGGCTCTATCTCTATTACTTCATACATCCGAGTTGGAGGACTTATTCAACCCTGAACCAGGAGCTGCCTCAGGCTTGTGTGCGTATACTTTGGCTCCATCTCCATCACTACATTCATCCGAGTGGGAGGAAAATTGCAACCTTAAACCATGAGCTGCTTCAGGCATATGTGCATATACTTTGGCACCATCTCCACCACTTCTTTCATCTGGAAAATTGCAACCCTGAACCAGGAGCTGCTGCCTGATAAGCCTTCATAACCCGGAGCATTCCTTGTGTTATAATTTGATTCATCAGATGTTCTAATTGGGACAAACACCCAATCACATCTGCCATAGATGTCCCAAGACTTGGCTATGGCTTAGCCCTGACTTGGGGTTGTCAGGCTGCTCCCTTTAGCAGCCAAACCGAGACTAGCTACAGATCGGTGCTCTGTTGTTATCATGATTTATCAAACAGACTGCACCTGCTCGTGACTCTGAGTCCTTGCTCCCTTCCGGAGCTAACGGAGTATTACAGGGAAGGACTGGGGCGCCTCTGGCCCCCATACGCCAGACAGCGTGGGATAACGGCTGCAACCCTGCCAGGTGTTGTCATAGGCAATGACTTTTATATAATTAAAATAAACCTATCCCAATAAAATCAGAGATTCAATTACTTTATTGATATGCATATAGTTGGAGTCTTTTGTAAAGGAATCTTCCACAGTCCCGTCTAATGAGCGGAAATTACCATGATGTCACCAGGTGTAGCTCCCACAGGTGACTGATAGGCACAGCTCAAACAAGGCTTCCCAAACAAGTCCCAGGACCTCTGGACTGCAATGGCAGGACCAATTCCACTACACCATTGGTGTAAGTAATAATAAATGTCCTTTGTAATTATCTCTTTTAAAACATTAACTTAATTGGCATAATAAGACATATTTGTGATATTGCCAAATAATTAAGCCTGACTTTAGAATTCTATCAGCTATGATACTCACAAACGTGACTGTTATAATTGCCAACTCTATTATAGTCGTCCAAAATAAAGTATACACTATATGTTGCTGCAGTATAGCTGTAGCAGTAACTATGTTAAAATTGTTTGGTGCTATGGCAGGCTGAGCTACCTAAGCGGAAGATCTTCGCTGCGGCTATTTTAAAAACTCACCTGCTGCTGGAAATCTCCTGCAGTGAAATAGACCTGGCTGCCAGCACCCACAATTTTTTTTTTGTTTGTTTATTTTTGTTAGAAGTAAGTACAATAATGTGGTACTTGAGTACCTAATACATACATACATATTTCCATTCTTGTACAACTTCATACTTTTGATTTAATAATAAAAGAACAGTGAGAGAAAAAATAAATAAAGAGTGTCGGAATAGATAGTCGAGCGAGTAGAAACAGAAAGCAAAAGAAATAAAGGAAAGAGATGAGAAGCTAAACAGATTGAAAGAAAAGGAGAAAGTAAAGAAAAGAGAGATTAGGAGAGATCTACCTATTTCGTATTTTTGCCCATCCATCACCCGGTTCTAAACCATTTAATTTCTAAAGTTATGTTATGTTGCACCATATGCTTGTAAAAAGTTGATAAAAGGAGACCAAATCTTTAAGAATAGGTCTACTTTGCCTAGTAGGAGGAATCTCATTTCTTCAAGATGTAGTATTTCAGACATGCTTGAAATCCACATTTTGAATGTTGGCGTAGGTACGTTTTTCCAAAAATTGAGTTTTTTTTTTTTTGCTGTTATTAGACCGTAATTAAGAAAAGCTTCTTGGAATGTAGTTAGTTTACTTCCCTCTTCCATTGATCCAAAGATAATCAGTTCTGTATTGGGGTTCAATTTTGTGTTAAATAGTTTTGTAAAAATTCCAAAAATTTCATTCCAAAATTTATACAGTTTTGTACAAGAGACAAAGGAATGTGCTATAGTGGCATTTTGAGTTAGACATTTGTCGCAGATGGGGGAAACATTTGAAAATATTTTATTCAGTCTAGTTTTCGAATAATATAATCTATGTAAAATTTTTAATTGAATTAGGTTATGTCTTACATTCATTGAACATTTGTTTACATATAATACATTTTTTTCCCATCTATCGTTCGGAATTTTTATCAATAATTCTTGTTCCCAGTCCCTTCTAATTGCCTCTGTCGTTGGTGTTTCCGTATTTAGAATTACATTATATAAGTAGGATATTAAATTGCTTGATTCTGCCTTTCTATTCATTTCTTCCTCCAATAAATCTGGGGTTGAAGTTTGATATCCTTGTATATACTTTTTCAAATAATCTTGAATTTGAAGGTATTTGAAATATTGATTACCTTTCAAATTATATTTTAGTTGTAATTGTTGGAATGATAAAAAATTTCCCATTTCATATATATCTCCCATCGTTTTAATTCCTATTCTTTCCCAATGGATAAACGTTTTATCAATAATGGATGGTTTGAATGAGGGATTATTAGCTATTGGAGAAAGAAGCGATAATTTTCTTAATTTTAAAGTTAGTTTTATTTGTTTCCAAATTCGTATTATACTATGAATAATTGGATTCCTCATATATATTATTGTGTTCAGTTTTATCGGTGAAAGAAGGATCGCTCCTATATTATAAGGGGAACAGTCCTCTTTCTCCATTCTTATCCAATCTACCTGTTGGGCAGAACTGTCCAAGCAGTAGATTATATTTTTAATATTCACTGCCCAATAATAATACAATAAGTTAGGGAGTGTCAGTCCCCCTGATTCTTTTGATTTACACAAGTGTTTTTTTTTAATTCTGTGTGATTTATAATCCCATATGAAATTTATAATATCAGAATCTAGTTTTTAAATAATTTTTTAGGTAAGTATATTGGTATTGATTGAAATAGGTACAATATTTGTGGTAAGAAGATCATTTTTATCGCATTTATTCTGCCTATTAAAGACATCGGCAGTGTTTTCCAAAATTTAATCAACCCATTTTATTTAGTTAATAAAGGCATATTTTGCATTGAGTAATGATTTATAGTTCCTAGTAATTTGGATGCCCAAATACTTACATTTTTCTGTTGTAATTCTAAAAGGGAATTTCAACAACTGTGTTGACTCTTGAGGTTTTATCGTCATAATTTCGCTTTTGTTCCAATTTATTCTATATCCTGAAAAAGAACCAAATTCCTCTATTAAATTTAGTATATTTGGTATGCTAATTTGCGAATTTGAAATATATAATAATATGTCGTCTGCATATAATGAAATTTTATTATTTGAGTGTTTGGTATTATATCCATGAATATTCGGATGACTTCTTATACTTTCTGTTAAAGGCTCTATCACTAGTGCAAAAAGCAGGGGCGATAACGCGCACCCCTGCCTATTGCCTCTTGCTAATTGGAATTTTGGGGATAATATATTATTAGTCAGTATTCTAGTCATCGGCTTATCATATAATAATTTTACCCATGAGAAAAAATTATCTCCCATGTTAAATTTTTCCAATACTTTGAATAAATATTGCCATGCTACTTGATCGAAAGCTTTTTCTGCGTCCAATGAAAAAATTGCTTGTTCTTCTTCAGTATTATGTGAGTACATTATATTAGACAGCCGTCTCAAATTGTTAAATGAGTATCTCATTGGTATAATTTTTTAAAATTAGTGTACCCTCTCATTGGTATAAACCCTGTTTGGTCCAGATTTATTAGTTTACTAACATATTTACTCAATCTTCTCGCTAGGGTCTTTGCTAATATTTTTTGGTCTGTATTTAGGAGTGCAATAGCTCTATATGAGCCTGGGTCTTCTAGATCTTTATCCTTTTTTGGTATAAGTGTAATAGTTGACTCAGTTAGTGTTTTTGGTAGTTTATTTTCTTTAAAAGCGTGTACATATAAATCTTGCAACCGTGGAGAAATTATCTCGTTGAATCTTTTATAGAATTCATTACTAAAACCATCTGGTCCTGGTGTTTTGCCATTCTTCAACAAACTAATTGTTTCTTCTATTTCCTGTAGTGTAATCTGAGCTCCTAATCCCTTTTGTTCCACCATATTTAATTTTGGAAGATTACAATTGCCTAAGAAATTTGTAATTTGAGTATTATTTGCAGAGGTTTTCGATGTATATAAGTTTGATAAAATTGAGCAAATCTTTTATTAATATCTTTAGGTAGTGTTAGTAATTCCCCTTTATCTGATTTAATTTTAGTAATTGTATTTTCTGTTTACCGTTTTTTCAGTTGGCGTGCTAGGAGTTTATGAGGTTTATCACCAAATTCGAAATTTTCTTGTTTTGTAATTTGAAATAATCTTATTATTCTGGCCGATAAAATTGTATTTAATTTATATTTTCGTATTGTTATCTTATTATGTTTATCTATAGTTGGTTCTTTGGCATTTTCTAAATCTAATTGTCTAATTTCTTGTTCTAACTGCAATTGTTCAGTATTATTCTTTTTATTTTGGAAAGCTTGATATGAGATTATAGTTCCTCTAATAAATGCCTTAAAAGTTTCCCATAATAAGGAGGGTGAAATATCTGGTGTATCATTTGTCTCAAAGAAGAACATCATCTGCTCTTTTAAATATGTGCAACCTTGTGAGTTGTTTAAGATTTGGGGGTTAAACCTCCATAACAAATTTTTATCAGGCATTCCCTCTAATTTTAAAGAAAAGTTAACGGGGAATGATCAGAAATAATACTATTATGATATTTAGAATTATATGTATATGGAATTTGTTTTGTGTCCACTAAGAAATAATCAATACGTGAATATATTTTATGTACTGTTGAATAGAATGAATATTCCCCACCCACAATTTATGAATGTTAGATCCTTACAGAGCCCCACGCTGTCTCCGACTCTGGCTGCCTGCTGCCGTATGGAGCTCTGATGCTGGCAGCTGTAAACACTTAACCTAGCCGGCGGTCTCCCATTTGGGCCATCTGCTACCACGCAGACTATAACGGCCACAACTGCGATCCCAACTCCTTTTGGAGACTTACGCTGGTCTCCCATTTGGGCCGTCTCCTGCCGTGCAGACTATAACGGCAACAGCCGCAATGAAGCCCTACAATTTCAGCCGCCTGCTCTTGTTGGAGAGCTCAAAATGCAGCGCAAATATTACTTACTCTAGCTCCAGTGGAGCTTCCACGGCGGCCCAAACCCCCGGCTGCCTCCATAGCTATTTTGGGCACGCTATAGAGTGGCCTGGAGAAAATTGACTTACCTTGCAGAGCAGTGTGAAAACTGCTCCGACTCGCGCCATGCGCTAGACGTATTGACGCGCATGTGGGCTGGCGGGCTTCTTCATGTAGTCACTCACGTAACTTCAAATAAAATGGTTTCTACGGCGGATCTGTAAAAGGTACTGAGGGCTGTTGGGGACATGCCAAACTTCCTAAACTTTCTTTGGATGTACAGGCGTTGGTGTGCTAAAGTCCTTTCTGCAAATTCCTGTTTGCTCCCTTTCATTTTGTTCAGTGTTTTGAAGATGCTTGCATAGTTTAGTTTCTAGCTGTGATGAATGCTCCAAACCCATTTTTACTTTGTTCGGATACTGACAGATCTGCTTAGCATAGCCAGCAATTGGATTTTTTTTTCTTATTTGAATAAATTCCCAACATGATAAATGCTTTCACATATATTTTTGATGTATGAGGAACATGCATTACATTTATTAAATAATCAGGAAGTGCATTGTTATCCTGTAAATCATTACATTGCTTCAATCACATTCCATCATCAGGTCCATTATTATGCAAGTATTAAATAGCCAGAAAGAACTGGTAATCCAGGCTCATTGAGATTCTTATGTATTCAGTACTTTACAACTCACTTTTTTTTAGCAAATCGGAAGTATTTCCTACACCTTTACATGGAACAGATGCCCAATTCTTAAAGCTGATTGAAGCTGTGCAATGCTGGTGAAAGAGCAATAAAGATGATAGTGACAGTTTAGCTAAAGATGTAGCCCGAGATGTCAAGTAATAAACTATTCTATTTTCCCAGTAACAGTTTCATCATGCAGCCAAGGAAATTATTTTGAGAGATATTATCATCTGTCTGGTTGGCAAATTTGAATATTTTTTTTTCTTTCTGCCATTTTAACAGAGACATTAATCTAAAGTTAAATACATGGTATTTTTACCTACATTGCACTCCTGCAGTCATCGCGGCTGCACTGAATGTATATTGGTCAAAAATACGCGTACAGTTTCTTCTTCTGATTGTCCTTTAGTGTACCACGGAGACTGGAAAGTAATCTATCAAAAGTCAGGAATGCAGTGCTCTGTTACCTCATTCATGTGAAAATTCCACACAGCCAAACATTCTGTAAGGCAAGTCTACACCATTGTAATCAGAGGAATCGTAATCAGAGAACTTGATCCTATTCAAGCAACTAGAAGGTTCCCAAATGACTGGTTAATTAATGGGGCTGTTGAAGTATCTAGGATGTATAAGCCCTTCGACAGATTTACTATAGAAAGCTTACTGTTGGGTTGCATCGCAGCTTGGTTTGGGACCCGCTCTGCCCAAAACTGCCAGAAATTGCAGTGAGTTGCGGATGTAGCCCGGTCTATCACCTAGACCATACTCCCACCATTGACTCCATCTACACTACATGCTGCCTTGGAAAAATATTCAACATACTCAAGGACCTTTTCCACCCCAGTCATTCCTTCTTCTACTTCCATCCAGCAGAAGATACACAAGCTTGAAAGCACATAACAGCGGCTTCCTCCCTTTGTTATCAGAGTTTTGAATGGTTCTTCCATAATCTGGGGTACGATCTTGATCTTCCAATCTAATTCTTTGCGGCCAAATCAAGTCTGCAATTTATCCCATCAGATAAAGCATAAAAATAAGTTTAATTTGACACCTAATTCACTTTCATATCTTCAGTATTAAAAAAGTTATGGCCATTTTCATACTCGGAAATTAGCAACTTGTTCCCTATTGCTTTTCCATGGACTTAACACAAAAGCTGTGATCGAGGACTGTCAAAAGCCCATAACTTTCTTAAAAATTAAGAGAACGGAATGAAATTTTCAGTTATTATAGATTGAAGCATTCTGAAACAAATATGAAACATCTTACTTGTATGACCTGAAATTAAAGCATATAATTAGTTAATTACCTGATTGTAGGTAATTACAAAATTGACCGTTGTGACAAAAATAGTAATAAACATCCAGACTGCCTTGAAAATTCAAAAATGTGATATTCTCAAGATCAGAACTTTAATATTATTGTATTATATGCTGTAAGTCTGTAGCAGATATGTAAATAAATTACAATTTCTAGCAATAGACCAAGTCTTTATGGAGAAGATCTGTTGCTAGCTGGTACATTGGCATATCATAATCAGTAGCATCATCACACTCCTCAGATTGTAACCAATAAGCAACTCTGTACACCTTGTTTTTCCTCAACTTTTCAATTTTGGCATTGTAAACTACAAGTTCTTGCTCTTCAAACCACACATGATATGCCTTTCTGTCCACTACTTTCCCATTAAGAATGTCCTGTAGATTCCATTTCTTAAGAAAATTATATATTTTTTAAATAGTATTCGGCTTGTACTCGCTAGAATTTAGAAGATTGAGGGGGGAACTTATAGAAACTTATAAAATTCTTAAGGGGTTGGACAGGCTAGATGCTGGAAGATTGTTCCCGATGTTGGGAAAGTCCAGAACAAGGGGCCACAGTTTAAGGATAAGGGGAAAATCATTTAGGACCGAGATGAAAAAAAACATTTTTCACACAGAGAGTGGTGAGTGTCTGGAATTCTCTGCCACAGAAGGTAGTTGAGGCCAGTTCATTCGCTGTATTTAAGAGAGAGTTAGATGTAGCCCTTGTGGCTAGAGGGATCAGGGGATATGGGGAGAAGGCAGGTACAGGATACTGAGTTGGATGATCAGCCATTGAATGGCGGTGCAGGCTTGAATGGCCGAATGGCCTAGTCCTGCACCTATTTTCTGTTTCTATGAATCCTAATAACAAACTAATCCCATTCACACAAGAATTCACAATATAACATGATTTTTAAACCTCACTGTCATGAATTTATATGCCAGATGGAAGGAATTTAATGTTTAATTCCCATAAATTAATCTAGAAACATCCACTCAATATAATCAAAATCATTATTTTTTTGCGCAATACATGGGATTAAAACTGATATTTAGTATAAAAATATTGACTATGGGTAGACAATAACACAAAATATAGATGATTTAGATGCTCTTATGACATGATTGTCCAAAAAAAAGAGCATTTAAATCATCTTGCGAGCGGGTTTTTTTGGAACGCGATCAATTGGAACGGTGCATTTGCGGTGAATTTGAACTCCATATCGGCAGGAAAAACACTGCCGGTTCGTATGGGGCCCAAATAACATTTTTGCAACATAAAATTAGATTAAAGCCATCCCAAGAAGCAAGATTATATGTAAAATAGACGACTTACTCTTTGGTTTGTCCCGTTCTTGCGATCCGTCACGTTGTAGGCGTTGAGGGTGTTAGAAGTCGTGTTATTTTAATCTAATTATTAAATTGTCTCGCGATTTTAAAAAAAAACGGGAACGGAAGTCCGATCGATTTTTCTTCAGCAGCTAGCAGCCCGACAGGCAGTAGATAACTGGATTTTAATCCTGCCCCCCACCCCCCCAAAGACGCCAAAGTCGCTCACACGGCCAGTGGCAGAACTACAGCGCCGTTGAAGGTAAGTTTTATAACATCGCTAATTTTTGTATGGTCCGATTGGTTAATATAATGAAAGATAGATACAAAAAGCTGGAGTAACTCAGCGGGACAGGCAGCATATCTGGAGAGAATATAATAGATTGTGTTCCAAACTGTTACAGATACCAGTAGCTGTTAACTTCTGGCGACCACTACATAAACAAAGATGCTATAAATACTCTTCAGGAAACCACGATAGAACTCTCACATCTGTGTGGACAGGTTTTGGATTCAAATCCACATTTGAGCACATGATCCATATTGCTAATTCTACATGAAGATGACTTCCGGTGGCAAGGTCTACTATCATTGTTGGAGATAAATTATCTCAAGGCACAATTTAAATTAGGAAATGGAAGTTCTGTTGGTACTTAGCCCAATACTTATACCTCACAGAAGATCACTAAAATCTATTATCTAATGACTTATTTCATTGCAACCTGTAGCCGTTTATTGTACAGAAAGTGACAACCATGTTTTCTTGCAGTACAAAGGTGACTAAACCATAGTAGTGAATGACTGGTTTTCAGGTACTTTTTATGAAATTGTGAGGCAGTGAAAGGAGCTACATGAATAGGAATCCTTCCTTTTTTGAGGTTTTTGTGCACAGTCACAAGCCTAATATTGTGCCTTCGTGGAAAGGTAGTTGAAGCATTTTGCTCATCTCTAAGGATGAAACATTTCAAGAAAGCCATTGAAATAAGCAATCCCCTATCAAGCTGGCATAAGGACCCTAATCTGTCACTCTTTCACTCCCTCAGTGTTATTTATTTAGATGGCTTATTCTTCAAATTATTTTAAGAAGTTGGGGTTAGATCTTGTTCCTTCTTCTTATCGAGTCCACACACAAGATTAGGAGTTGATCAGCCAGAGCTGAACACTTCTCGGCATCAGCATACAATGGTGTCTGTCTTGCTCTTCTTGTGCTTCTTGTACGTGGTGGTGGAAAGATTGGTGAAAACAGGGCCGTGACGTGAACGGTCTTTCTTTGACCCCATCTTGTCCCTGTGTGCATTCTTTTTTAAAGGCTGTCTGGAATCTTTTCACATCCGGGGGGGGGAAGAACTGTTACCCAGATTTATTTTCCCCACTCCCCCATAAAAAATCTGAAGAAGGGTCCTGACCCTAAAATGTCATCTTATCCATGCTCTCCAGAAATCCTGCCTGACCTGTTAAAGTATTCCAGCACTTCGTGTCATTTTTATGTAAACCATCATTGCGGTTTCTTGTTTTATTTCGATGTCACGTGAGTGACTACGTGAAGAGCCCGCCAGCCCGCATGCTCGTCAATATACTGAACGCATGGTGCGAGAGTCGGAGCAGTTTGCAACTGCTCTGACAGGTAAGTTAATTTTATTTTCAGCGGTCCACAACGGCAGCGGGCCCGGAGTAGCTGATGGAGGTGGCTGGTCTTGGGCAGGCTCCATTAGAAGCTAGATTAATATTGCGGCTGCCGCCGTTGGAGCTCCAAATGGGAACAGGCGGCCGAATTTGGAGGACGCCGTGGAAGCTCCATAGGCGATTGGTTTTGTTATTGTGGCTGCCGGCTTGGAGCTCCAAATGGGAGCAGGCGGCCGAATTTTAGGCCACCGTGGAGCACCTCACATTTATCCACATTAAACTTAATTTGCCATGCATCTGCCCACTCCCCCAACCTGTCCAAGTCACCCTGCATTCTCATAGCTTCTCATAGCATTCTCCTCACAGTTAACACTGCCACCCAGCTTTGTGTCATCTGGTAATGATTATAGGTAATGATTTTAGGTAATAATTATATCAATGCTCTGATATACAGTCCATGTGGATACAATACTAATCAAATTCCTTGATAAACTGTAGCTTAGGGACACAATCTTTTTCAAGATTAACTTACTTGATTTCTCAAAGAACATTACAATTTTAAAGATAATGGAAAACCTTATGCACTTATAGAATACTTCGGTTATAGCTTGATTGTAAAAGTTTGAATCAGTCTGAAGAAGGGTCGCGACCCGAAACGTCACTCATTCCTTCTCACCAGAGATGCTGCTTTTTTTGCTTATCTTTGTGTAACAAATAGAGTAAAGGGGAGGAGGGGGGTGGGGGGGGTGACATGCGGCGTCGACGGGGAGAGGAGACGCCTGTTTTGCTTGTGCTGATAAGAAGCCTGTCCTGGCTTGAGAAATTGAATTGAATGCACACTGAAAACTAATGTTGTAAACAAAGTGAATGTTTTAATGTGGTTATTTTCAATGACATTAACATTGTGGGTGATTAATGTTATCATTTGGATTTTCACATGCAACCAGGGAGTTTTATATAATCCTGGCTATTAATTACCAAGGAGTATTTCCTCCACAGATCTTACTGTTAGGCATCTTAGCTTACGAGTATCTCGATCCATTTAATCTCAGGGAAGATGGAGTCAGATTGGGGGATGGTAGCGTGGAGGTAGCGACAGAGGCTGAAAACTGATGAGCAGGAACATAAAGGCAACAAGTTTAGGAATCCAATAATTAAGGAAGATAGTTTAGTTTAGTAATGGGAACCATTTAAAGGAGAGGTAGGCAGATGTCTCTGTTTCCACCTATCACTCACTGTCTGCCTGTTCAAACCAACTCCCCTCTCTTTATATCGAGTTTTGAATTGAAACATCAACATTTTTTTCCATCCACAGATGCTGCTCGTCCCACTGTGTTCCTCCAGCAGTTTGCTTTCTACTTTAAATTGTACCATCTGTAGTTTCTTGTGTCTGCATGATTATTTATTGTTTTCTTTCTGATAAAAAGGGTGCAAGTTTTGAAAAACTTCATTCTGATGTTTCAGATAATAGAAAATTCTTCTGCATCCCTACCACAAAAAATGCACAGGAATTTGTTCAAGTAAGACACTAGTCTTGCACATCTGCATTAAGATTGCAATAACTGCATTCAAAACGACAGACAATGCAATTCTAAACATAGCACTCGGAAATAAATTGATGTGTTTAGCAAATAGCAAATTTAGCAAAAAGCACATCTGGCTATTTTTTCTGCAAAAACTAAACAAAATTGAAAATATACAGAACAAATTGAACAGTGCAGAGATGTCAATAAGTAAAGCTGATCAAAACCTACAAATACGATAGGGTGTGAGTGTTCATGGGTATTGTCTCAAGAAAACAACCAGTGAAATCTTATTCAATAGTTTTCGGCTGACATGGGACTAAATTATGCATCTTGCACCATTTTCAATCTTGTGCTCCAACAACGAGTGGCTGTTTTAATGTCAAACTTAATAGTAAAATAATAATTCTTGTCATTTTCTGAAGATTAAGGAGGATGGAAAATTCCAGGCCACCTTTGACATGTATTAAGCTGCTGAACTGTGCACGAACACCATGCCATTATAAATATGTATTTGTCTTTAAGTGACCAAGACTATGTTGGAAAAAATTTAGACTGGCCTTTGTTTCTGATCTTCACTTCCTCTGAAATTATTTTATCTTCTCTGCTAATGATGGGATCTTGTATCTGGTGTTTAGCTCTGCATTGCGAAGGTAAGTAGTACGAGTGTAATTAGGACAACAACGACATGAACTGCTTGCATTTATAGAACAACTTTAATAAGAAAAAGATCCCAAAGGTAATTAACAGGAACATAAGAAAAAATGGAGTGCAACAAAGGAAGAAATATGTACAAACTTGATCTACTAATATGAAAGAAGGCAAACTGACATGAAGCCATTGACCTAGATTTTAATCTTCAGAAGTGTAGGCAATAACGCAAATCAGTTAATCCAGTGATCGTTGATGAATGTATCCACAAGCAGCCACACATCCTAATGTATATCATTTTAAACAAAATATTCATTACCACAGAAGCAATTGAGACATCCTGATGATCAGAGAATTTTACAATGCATGTTTATATATTCCATAGCATTAATCAATCACTTATAGTCAGTGAGGATAACACAAAGTACTGCGGGTCAGGCAACATCTATGGAATGAGCAGATCACATTTTTGATTGGAACTCTTCTGCATTCTGATCAAGTGCGAACGGTGCTTATTTAATGAAAACAGTATAGTTAATATCTTATAAGTACAGCATCTTTGAATGAAGTATGATCCTCGATATGTTGGTTGAAGTTTACCTCTGAAGCTTAGGAGTAGAAAACTGTCCTTGGTTGCTGACTTTAATGGAATTGAAACTTTCAAAAGGGGGTCTACTGTACAGTCAAGTATATGACATGATTCTATCATTCTGGGCTGTGGCACGGGGCAAGAAATGTTGATAAGAAATTAGTGATAATTTGTTAGTGATATTCACTGCTCAGCTGTTTATCTAGCTGTCCCTGTTACATCTATACAGATATTTCCTATTTTGATCCAGCGGCCTGCTGAAATGTTAGTTTCAACAATCAAGTTACTCTGGTATTGACGAGAGCCTGAATCTTTATCATTGGCTGTTCCTTGGGTTCGAGGATGACTTGCTTCCACACAGGTTTTCTAGGTTCCAAAGTTGTTGATGTGGCCAATGTGCGAACTGCAAACCCTTCCACAGATGGGGCCATAGGTTGCTCATGGGTCATGTGGGTAACTGGTGACGTAGTTTTCTCCTTACACTGCTTGCTCAGGGCCTCCATACAGGTGCCTGTATGCTCCTCATGCATGAACTTGAGTTCTCAATATTCCACATAGAGAAATGATTCGCAGGAGTCTGCGAGTGTGCACTGGTGGGGTACACGGAAGAGGGGGGGGGGGGGGGGGGAAGGGGTGGGGAGGAGGGGGGGAAGGGGTGGGGAGGAGGGGGGAATTGGTTTACCTATAATTGGATAATTCAATATTCATACCATTGAATTGCAAGCAACACAAGCGGAATATGAGGTGCTGCTCCTTTAAAAGTTTCCAATACGCAACCATTTCTTGCACTGTCCCTGCCCCCTCCCGTTTCTCTGTCCGCATGCTCCCTTCCACCTATATCCGTACCTCTGGCTTCATATTTTCGCTCCTCTTCTTATCTCACAGCTTTTTGGCTTATTTTCACCTCTGGTCTTTGGTCAACTATGCCTACCCAATCCCCCTCACCCTTATCCACCTATCACTTGCTAGGCTTTGTCCTGCCCCCACCTCTCTTCCAAATTTCTCCCCCTACTACAATTAGTCTGAAGGCAGATGCCAACCCGAAAGGCTGCCTATTCATGTCCTTCAGAGATGCTGCCTGACCCGTTGAGTTACTCCAGCACTTTGTGTCTTTTTATGAGAAAGTCAGTGTTGTTCTCTTTATGTGGGACACCAGGCAAAGCCACATATCCAGGTAGCCATTCGTCCCATCTGCATCATTGTAAGTCGGCATGATTGCTGATCTTGGCAGGCAGGTCATGATTCAACTCATGATTTCACCTTTATACCCCATTGAATCTGATCTCTGGTGGGACCTAGAAGCAAAGTAGTTGAGGACATTATTTGATAGCCAATGGTGAAGAACCACTAGATTCAGCTGGCCACAGATCTTGATTGCAATCAAATCCAAAATGAGCAGGAAACCTCCCAGTCCATTCCTAGATCCCTGTACATACCTGGAATGAAATAAGGCACTTCCAAGCTGCAATCTAAAACTGGAAATGTGGTAGCATTTACAAAGGGTGCGCCAGGTTTCCAGCAAAAAATTTGGTGCACGGCACTTCCATTTCTTCATGTGTGCTCAATAAAGGTTGAGCTCTTGGTCATCATCCAGATCATTCTCAAACCTCTCAGCAGTTCTGTGCCACAGGGAATGACAGCACATAAAAAAGAACAATCTCAGGATGAAGGTCAGATAATTTCAGTTTTAAAATCCTTTGATGGCCCCATTTTCAAGTTTATAGAAGTAGATGCTAGTGAGGGAATGAGAGAGGATGACCTTTTCCATATTTAGGTTTATATAATCCTGCTCTTCATAAAGCCTCACATTACAGCAGAGCACAAACATCACTGCACTGCAAGGTTAGTATTATCTGAATAAGTGTTTTACATCCAGTAGCTGGTCCACTTTGTCTCTACTGTCATAAACCAGCCTGTTTTTTCACTGAAATTGCAGAAACCAGAATGTCAGAACGCACAGTGCCACTCACTCCACTTGTAATCATAATGGAAACTTATCTTGTCCAAAGCAGCTCAATCCCTTCCTCTATGCCACATTGGCAAAAAATTGTTCACAGAATTTATATTGAAACTCAGTGACTCAATATAAGGAATAGATAGATTTTTTTATCAGGAGATCCAAATTACATTTCAAAGCAAAACATGTTGAATTTTAGATCTTTCCAAAATAGGTAACATTGATGGTGAATAACAACAAATGGATGTAAAATAGTGGCACAGTATCGTAGCTGGTAGAGCTGCTGCCTCACAACGCTAGAGACCTGGGTTTGATCCTGACCTCGGGTGCCGTCTGTGCAGTTTGCACGTTTTCCCTGTATTTTCCAGTTGTTCCGGTTTTCTCCCACATCCCCAAAGACTTGTGCATTTGTGAGTTAATTGGCCTCTATCAATACCAAGTGTGTAGGGAGAGGATGCAACTGTGGGATGACATAGAACTAGAGCAAATCGGTGATCAATGGTCAGTGTGGATTGCACTGAAGGGCCTGCTTCAATGCTGTATCTTTCAGTCAATTAATTGAATCCATGTAATCTGACAAATGCTGATTATCCAGTCTGATGACTTGGAGTTAATTTTAAGCCCCAGGAATACATGGGTTTGTAAATTAGAAGCGTTTGAAAGCAACTATACTGCCCCAGATCCATTTTAATAGAGGGAGGAAGGTCATCCAAACAATTACTTTGCATTCGGCAAAAACAATCATCTATTTTTGAGAAAAAGAACATGCAAACAAGTATTTTAAAACCGTATTGTTATTCTTTGGTGTAAAACTGCTGACATTTCTACTTTTTTATTGTTAAAAACTGTTAATTACCGAAAGCAATTGTGCTTGGTCATTTTAAATGTGTAAAAATATGCTTAATTTGTTTATATTTCAATAGCTTGATACACATGAAATTAACTGCTGGTGACAGTATTATACGTAAAATAAATGCCTCTGTTAAATAACCCAAAATACACTTTACACTAATTTATTAAATATCATTGTAATTATCACATTATTAATTCACTCATTGTTATATTTTACAATTAATTTGATTCATTAAATCACCACTGAATGTTACTTTCATAAGAGTATTGCAATGTAGGAAAGAAGCATCCTGTCAAAGCCAGTAAAAAGGCCATCTCATGTGTAAAAAGATATTAAATATATTCACATTTTCCCTGGCAACAGTTATAAATATCATTCACAGTAATGTATTCAGCACATTATAAATGTGTGTTCAATATAATGTGGTAACTTACATTACCCTATAAAACATTGTTCCTTTAAACAACTTCTGAACAAGGTGCAGTGGGTTAACAAATAATTTTTAATCAGAGACTGTGGGCTTCTGATCGCATTCGTTCATCTCTCCTGAAAATTAGCACCAATCAACATTTTATAAGGCTAAAAGTTGTTGACAAATGTATTCAAAAATAGGATTGTATTCTTATTTGCCTTGGCAGGCAATAGAAGTGAAAAATCAATAATGGTAGCATTGTATAATCCTTCTTTTGCACAATGTCTGCAGTCTTGTCCTGTTGTAAACACATTTTTTTAACACGTTGGATTACCCATCAAAATAAAAAAAATAGGTAGGACAGCACAGTGGTACAGCTGCTGCCTCACAGTGCCCAAGACCAGGATTTGATCCTAACCTTGGATACTGTTTATGTGGAGGTAGAATTTTCTCGTTGTGACCGTGTGGGTTTCCTCCGGGGATCAGTTTTTTTCCCCCACATTTCAATAACGCATGTAGTGTTTCAAACATAGTTGAAATCCACATATTTAATGTTGGTATAGGAGCATTTTTCCAGAATTTTAAGATTAGTGTTTTTCTTATTATTAAGCCGTAATCAAATAAATTCTTTTGATACGCATTTAATTCCGGACTACCTTCTGTCATTCCGAAAATAATCCATTCTGGCTTTGGTGTCATTTTTATTTTAAACACTTTTGTGAAAATTTCAAAGATTTCAATCCAAAACCTTTGAATTTTTGTACAAAAGATGAATGAGTGCGCTATTGTAGCTTCTTGACAGTGGCATTTATCACAAATTGGTGAAGCATTAGGGAAAAGTTTATTTAATTTAGTTTTTGAGTAGTATAATCTATGTATAATTTTAAATTGTATTAAAGTGTGTCTTACATTAATTGAGCATTTGTGTAAGCCATTTTAATAATAAGATTAAATGAGAACTTAACAGTTTGAAGTTTGATCTTTATTTTATGAGGAGTTACGATGAACGATTATGTGAAGAACCCCACCAGTCGGCATGCGCGCCAATCTTCAAAGTAGCGGTGTGAAATCACAGAACAACAATTGAAGTATTATAGTAAGATTATAAACCTAGAACTACCAGATGAGCTTCATGATATGAGGGTTGGGAGCAGTGGGCACGTAATCGCTCATCGTAACGCCTCATAAAATAAAGATCAAACTTCAAACTGTTAAGTTATCATTTAATCTTATTATTAAAATGGCTTACACAAATGCTCAATTAAGTTCTAGTTTAATCTTACTATTTTACTTCGGAGTCACGTGAGTGATTCCGTGATTTCAAAGATCTGTGATTTCACGCCGATTCAAATCCAGGCGTCTCACACTGCAATCAGTTGACTCAGGAGGAGTGAATAATTAGCAATACATTGAAACATGATACTGATTAACATGTTAATGCTTTAATTCACAAATAAACAAATATACAATAGCGACTCCTCTCTCCCAGGGAGAAGCTATAAAACAGAATTTAAAACAGAATGGGCGAACACCCCGGATTCAACAAGCGGCTTATAAATAAAACCTCTGAAAAGTCAATTCATTTGACCATCCTGCGGCTGCAAGGATATGGTCAAGAGGGACGTCCATTGCCCTCGCCGCTGACGTTGATGCCGCCCTGGTGGAGTGAGATTTAAAATTGTCAGTATTAAACTCCTGCACACCCCAACACTTGTTTCAGCCATCGTGAAATGGTCTGAGCTGACACTTTCATATGTAGCTTTTGATGGCTAATAAACAATGCTTCCTCAGAGCCTCTAAGACTCTTCGTGACTTCAATATAACGGCGCAAGTGCGCCACTACACACAGCCGTAAATCCGTGGGATAAGCTGACAGTACAAGCTTAAATCCAGACACCCTTGGTCTGCTTTGTTTAATTAGGTCATAGATGTAAAATTTAGCATCATTCTGTGATGACACCATCCTGTCCAGGTGCAGTTTGTGCAAGGTCTGAACCCTTTGTGCTGATACGAGCGCCATGAGCATAACCAACGTAAGGGTAATCTTTGTTAAGGACAAGGATGTGGCTGTACCCCATTGATGAAGCAGCGTCAGTACCATGCTCACATCCCAGATTTCAGAATACCTGGGGGGATTAGAATTAAAAACACCCTTCATAAATCTGGAGATTAACGGATGAGATTGTACAGACTGAAGTTCTGACCCCCAGCATAGGTATGATGACAAGGCACTCCTGGCACTGCTGATGGCACTATAGCTCAATCCTTCATCGAAATGTAACTTGGACAGAAATTCGAGCACATCTGGGATGGAGGCTGTGTGGTATGTAATGTTCCCCTGTAAATGCTGTGATGACATCCACGGTCAGATTGGATAGTTCCAGACCCAGATATGGCCTTCTTAAAATCTGCAAATGAACAAATCTAGATGAGCATACAGCGGGTGTTGACCTCCAGTCACAGGGTGCACCAATAGATTATGACGTTTTGGAACCACCACAATAGGCTGTGTAATAATGTCCGAAACGAGAGGGAACCATGGCTGTGAAGGCCAGTCGGGTACCACCAAAACCCCTTAAGTGGAGTCCTGCTTGATCTTAGTCAAGCACCGAATGATGAGGCAGAAGAGGGGGGAAATGCATATAAAAACATTCCGCCCCAGTGCAGAGAGAACGCATTCACCGCTACTGCCTCTAGATCTGGTTCCCATGAAACATACTTCGGTACCTGGTGATTGAGTCTGGATGCAAACAAATCGATATCTGGCATCCCATACCAGAGAACAATTTAATTAAATACATCATGATTCAACATCCACTCAGTGTTGTCATTGAATTTGCATGACCTGGTGTCTGCAACCATATTGAATCTGCCTGGCAAGTAGACAGCTGAAATCCAAATATTATTTTTAATGCACCAGTGCCAAATAAGGTTAGCCAATCCATCACAAGATTTCGACTTGAATCCACCCATGTGATTAACATATGCCACTGACGTGGTGTTATCAATCTGAAGCTAAACATAGTAAGTGATGCTTAGTGGTACAGTAAGCCTTGAGTCCATAAAATGTTGCTAAAAGCTCTAAAAAAATAATTCCATGTGATTGGAGAATCAACGCCTCATGCATATTCCATCTGCTCCACAGCTAGACCTGGGTTTTGTTCTTCACGTTGTAGCACCCCACACCAACATCCAACATAGGGTAACTACTAACATTAGTCTATTGCCAAAACAACAGAAGGCGAATTGCGATCCAATCAATGATTTTGCCTAGAAACAAATTTGGAATATGTTTCTAATCCACAGTAATTAAGGGCCTTCATGGAGTGCTGGTATTTAGTGCATGGGCCGATTGATGACCTGCCTGTATTATTTCCTCAGTGCCTGTTAACCTTTGACCTCAGTAAAAAATGTAAATGTTGTTGGCTAATGCATCAAGGTCCACTATTGCACAGCTAGGAAAGGCAGCTACCAATTAAGCTGACCCCCCCCCCCCCCCCCCCCCCCACACGGTGGATAACTGAACCCAAACTTCTCATAACCCATGACGTTTTTAACAGACTGTATACTAATAACTCGGCTGCCACGAAGGGGGTTTCCCAATTTATTAAAATTCATCCTAATTAGGCCATTACAATATGGGCCCTTGTGGACCCAGTAGTAACCCCAACAGTAAACTGGTTTTTAGCTGCTTTGTAAATATGCGATGGCGGCTTAGAGGTCTAACCCATTAGGCAATGAATCTCGAAATTGCATAATTGCCCCATCAGCATATTAAATTTCAAATTATCTCTGATACTCTATTTATCGACCATGGCCACTAGAATATATATGCATCCTGGAAGATCTTTACATGCCATATAACACACTCTGGAAATCAAATTGCTTTGGCCAGTAGCAACGATTTCAATTTTTTTAAATGATTATACTGCACAAATGGATTATTAAGTGCTGTCAGGTCCAACATAACTTCCAAACACAACACCATACATTCTTTGGTCTAGGAAACAATTAGATACAAATTGATGAGTTTGATAAACTGTCTACTCAATTACACCTTTAAAAATAATTTTGCTATTTCAGCTTGAATCTCCAAATTCTCCATTGTGAGAAAATGAGTGCCCGCTCTGGCTTGTGCTGGGTGGGTGGACCCAGGTTGGGAATAAATTAAATTTGAAATTTCTCACTCAATATGTTTCGACAGACACTGACCCACCTACCTCCATGGTTACGGTGGTTGTTCTTTGTCCCCTGGTTCTGGAGGGTAAAATGGCGAATGTTCTGACCGTGCAGTGCTCATGCTGGGGTGGGACGTGCGCCAAGCTTGCGCACATTGACATGGCCCGGCTTGTCCCCCTCTAGACTTGCCAGATCCGGTTTCAGCAAACACGTTTGTAGGGGTACTGCTTTCCGATCGAAGGGTTCTGCTGTGGTCACTGGTGCCTTTGATGAGCATCCTGATGGGTTTTAGCATCTCATCCAGCCTCCTTCCACCTTCACCCGACTTTGCGAAGAGGGGTTCTTCCCCGAGAACAGCAGAGTTTGGTTGGGTGGAATTTTGGAGTTGTTACTATGCTTACACCAGGGCAAAAAGCTCACCGGCTTTACTTGGTGGAGGGCAGATGGCGTCTTCATATGCAGTTTGAGTCTGCATATGGCAATTGCTCATGATAAGCGGGGATCATGGCTGAACGGTCAGTCAGGTGCACATTCTTCCATCCACCTGACTACTACCTACTGAAAGCCGTAATGCCCGATGCGAGCAGCTTCAGCACAACTTTGCAGTTTTTTATTCTCTGCCTGCGAAGCAAGCTTTTCAGCACGGGGGAGTATTTAATCTCGGCACCCTGGATGCCTACGTCCCATATGGCCCCAGATGGCATGGTTTACGGCCAGGTACTTTTTTTAAGCAGGTTACAAGTCTGGGCCGGGGAGGTTTCGTAACTTTTGGCCGTTGTATCCAATGGCCAGCTCCTGAGGCTGGTTGTGATGCCAAGTGATTTTATACATGGCAGCCTGCTCTTCCCCAATGGCTCTCCGCGTCTATTGGCCCGACCGGTCAAATCCTTGCGCCAGGCACCCTAGGTTAAAATTAATTAATGCTTTAATTATTTTATTTAGGACCTCTGGGCTCATGCCATTCGTCCCTTGGGGCAGCCTCAATGAATGCTGCGAAGCTCGCCACATTATTTCGCGTCAGATATCTTTACTGTACCGGCATTATGCTTCTCCGCCCTCAAGAATGAGGCAGCCCTGTAGTTTGTGCTGACTGGCGCGAGTCTTGAAGGAGAGGCCGGCACTCTTGATAGAGCATCCTCTCAGTATTGGAGCTCATCCTGGCTATATCCGTGCTATGGTATCCATTCTCGAGGGAGTAAAATCCATCCCGATCAGGACTCGTCCAAGTCTTTCTTTCGGAGCGTGAGACTTTCTAGTGGCCTCTAGGAACAAACCCTGCCATCCGGCGGTGTCACACGGTTGCCTCAGACACCAACGGTGCTGGTCCTTCTATTAGACACTCAAGTTCGATAGTTTGCTGTGTCTTACGTAAACGCAAAAGGTTAGTTTATTCACCCTTGGTCCCCGCCGAACCTCGCATCCGCAGTGGGAGTGGGATTAAAATTCAAGTGAGGTTTATTTCGGCTCCCACAGAAAAAGCAAAAAAAAAAAAAAAAAAAAAAAAAAAAAAAAAAAAAAAAAAAAAAAAAAAAAAAAAAAAAAAAAAAAAAAAAAAAAAAAACATAGGTAGGTAGTGTTATAGTTAGTTTATTTAACCCTTTTTTCCCCGCCGAAACCTCTCGCATCGCAGTGGAGATGCGCTATACACCTTGGCATCAGCATTGGGGGCCCATCCACCATGCATCCGCAACCAGGTCGACCCTCACCTCGCACTGGTCCCCACCCAAACATTTGCAGCCGCACTCGGCCCATCCAACATCTCGCGCCGGAACTGAGGGAACTATCTCTGAACATCGCCGGCGGGGGACCGGGGTTCTCCGAACATGGCCGTCGCAGCATGCCCTATCTCCACCTCGTCCACCTCACCGGGCTGGGACCCGGAACCACACTGACACCACCGAACCATCCTGCCCACCGGGACACTCCCCCACGCATCGCCCGCCGACCCCCCGGACCTCTACTGCCCGCGGATCCCTTCCCATCGGTTCCGCCGACCGTCGCCACTCCACACCCTCCCAAGCAGCAGTTTCACCTAACCTGCAACCTGGGACCCCAGCACCAGGGCCCTGAAGCCTCCACGCTGCTATTGTTGCACAATACCCTTTGGGGGTTTGACGGCACTGGGTTATCACTCAGTGCGTCAGTCGTCCCAACACCTGGAACCTCAGAGGCTGTTTCCACTGGGTCTTCCCCACCCCCTCAAACTTTGTGACCCCTGCTCCCCCACCCACACTACAGTCCTCATTACCCCCCCCCACCTGATCACTCGCTACCCCCCCCCCCCCCCACCAGATCGCCTCGGCCTCAGTTCACTCACCTGCCTTCCTCCGGCCACAACCCCCATCCCTGCCGTGTGTTCACCATCCCCCCTGCCTCCCCCTCTCCGACACTGAACGGTCTGTCCTCAGCAGAGGTCTTACTTTTGTCTCCCTCCATCCCCACCTCAATGAGTTCCGCGCCCAGCACGACTTGGAGCACTTCTACCGTCGCCTCCGCCTCACAGCGTTCTTCCATGGGAAGGAGTCCTCGCCCCCTATTGATGATACCTTTTGCCATCTCCAACGAATCCCCTCCTCGTGGACCCCCCCCCCCCATGGCCTGCCGGCTTTAGACTCTTTTATCCAAAACTGCCGGTGGGACATCAACTGCCTCAATTTCTCCGCTCCCCTGTCTCACTCGAATCTCTCCCCCCCTGAACATACAGCCATCAACTCACTCCGGAACAACCCAGACTGGGTGATCAAACCCTCCGACAAGGGAGGTGCCGTGGTAGTTTGGCATGCTGATCTCTACAAAGCTGAGGCCATGCACCAACTCTCGGACACCTCCTCCTATTTACCCCTGGACCATGACCCCACTGACAAGCACCAGGCCACTATCTCTAGCACCATCACCGACTTCATCAACTCCGGCTTCCTGCCCCCCCTCCGCGCCTCCAACCTCATCGTTCCCCAGCCCCGTACAGCCCGATTTTACTTTCTCCCCAAAATCCACAAACCTAACTGTCCTGGTAGACCCATTGGCTCTGCCTATTCGTGCCCTACCAAACTTATTTCCACATACTTTGAATCTATCCTATCCCTCCTGGTTAAATCCCTCCCTACCTATATTCAAGACACCTCAGACACTCTCCGTCGTCTCCGGGCATTCCATTCTCTAAGTCCCCATCCCCTCATCTTCACCATAGACGTCCAGTCACTCTACACCTCCATCCCCCACCAGGATAGTCTCAAAGCCCTCCAGTTCTTCCTCGACCGGAGAATCAACCTATACCCATCCACTGATACTCTCATCCGCCTAGCGGAGTTGGTCCTTACCCTCAATAACTTCTCGTTTCACTCCTCCCATTTCCTCCAAATATAAGGCGTAGCTATGGGCATGCACATGGGTCCCAGCTATGCCTGCCTCTTTGTCGGTACGTCAAACAATCCTTGCTCGAGGTATACCAGGGCCCCATCCCCGACCTCTACCTCTGTTATTTTGACGATTGCTTTGGTGCTACCTCCTGCACCCACACCCAACTGACTGACTTCATCCACTTCACCACTAACTTCCATCCGGCACTCAAATACGCCTGGGCCATTTCCGACACTTCCCTACCATTTCTTGACCTCACTATATACATCGCCAGTGATAGGCTTCTGACCGACATCCACTATAACCCCACTGACTCCCATGGCTATCTAGACTACTCTTCTTCCCACCCTGCTTCCTGTAAGGACTACATCCTCCACTCCCAATTCCTCCGTCTACGCCACATCTGCTCCCAGGATGAGGTGTTTCACACCAGGACATCAGAAATATCCTCCTTCTTCAGGGAATGGGGGTTCCCCGCCCCTACTATAGATGAGGCTCTCACCAGGGTCTCTTCCATACCCCGTAATAGTGCTCTCTCCCCATCCCCCCACTCACAACAATGCAGAGTCACCCTAGTCCTCACCTTTCACCCCACTAGCCACATACAACAAATAGTCCTGCGTCATTTTCGCCACCTCCAACATGACCCCACCATGCCACATCTTCCCATCTTCCCCCCCCCCCCCCCCCCCCCCTTCCCTTCCCTCCCACACCACCCGAAGTCCACAGGCCGAGCAGGGCAGAGATTCATGCTGTGGCGGCCCTCGGCAAAGGGATCCCAGGTCTCCGCTTTAAATCAGCGCAGCCCGAGGCTGGGAGCTCCACAAACCACAGCTCCATGATGTTGAAGCAGCGGGCCCAACACTCCAGAGCTTCAAACGCCGATCCAGATAAGGCATCGCCCGCACCGCGGTGAATCCAATATCTATTTTAAAACCAACTGTTTAATGACAACATACAGTAGGATCTAAAAGTGTTACACTGTCACTGTCAGGTAGTCATGGTCCTCTAGTCGTGGGGGTGGGGGATTGGGGGGGGGGGGGGGGGTGGTCACAAGTGAAATAGCTTAGGGCCTCTCTGCATCTAAATCCGGCCCTGAGCTCCATCCTGGATACCCGTTGAACAGTATCCATTCTTGAGGGAGAACCCTCCCGACCGGACTCGTCCAAGTCTATCGGCCGGACAGACTTTCGGATGGCCTTACACCCCTCCGGCGTAGCCACGGTGCACTCCGACACCAAGTCTGTAGTCGCTGGTCTCACTACTAGCGACTTTGTAGGTGAGCTAGGCGGCCGCCTGCTACCCGCACTACCGCGGGCATTGGACACTTTTGCTACAGATCGCCTTGCTGCTAACGATTTCTTCATGCTTGAACTTGCCCTCCTGTAACAAGATTTAACAAGCGCAGAAAATCGACCTCCAACAAGTTTCTCCCTTGCTTCTCTCGCTGCGTCATGCGTCAGACGTAATGACGCGCATGCCGACTGGCGGGGTTCTTCACGGAATCACTCACGTGACTCCGAAGTAAAACTTCCGTTTCCAGTCTCACACCAGTGTCTGACTTCAGTGTCATCCATTGCTAGGGTGAGGTCAAATGTAATCTAGAGGAACAGCACCTCATATTCCACCTGGGTAGGCTACAACCTCTTGGTATGTACATTGAATCCTCCAATTTCAGGTAACCCACCGACCTCTGTCCGTTTCTCTTTCATCATCTACCCAGGTTCTTGCACAACCCCCATTCTTTCCCCCACCCCTATCGCCCAGTTTCTCTCCCCTTGTATTCCATCAGCCCAACACCCACATACTCCTTCCACTGGAGCCCCTATCATCTCTCTTCACTGTTCCCATCTGCCCAACATCTTCCCCCTTATTTGGTTCCACTCTTCCTTTCTTATCAGATTCCATCATCTGCGGCCCTTTGTTGACTCCACTTATCACCTTCCAGCCTCTATTATTGTCCCCACCTTTTCTTCCCCTACCTGGCTCCATATGCTCCCAATCCCTCTATTTACCATCCCAGATCTTGCCCTGTCCTCCCCAGTAAAGGCATTGTTATACTGTCTGTCTACAATCTATACTTTCAATCCAGATGAAGAATCCAACCTGAAATATCAACTACACATTTCCCACCGCAGATGCTGCCTGACCCATTGAATTCCTCCTTTGGTTTGTTTTATGAAGCACATAAAGCTTCAGGTCCGAGTCCCTTCGTATGAACCAGATAATGTCCTACTTGCCTTCAATTGATCTTCCCCGTATTATGTAATTGTCAAATTTTGCTTTTGGCTTTCAAATATGTACAAGGATTCAATGCCACACTTTTGAAATGACAACTCATTCAGACTAAAATAATATTAATCAAGACAGATTTCTGTTAGATTGGATGAGCAATCCAATGTGAAGTGGAACTACAAAGCAACTCCAGGGGGCTGATGACCAAGATGTTTTTATAAAAACAGAACACAAAACAATGGTAAAGTGTTCATTTTCCAGGTACACAGTAACCTGCTGTAATAGTGGGAGGTAAATGTGAGTGGTAGGTCCATAAAATTGAAAGTAAGTGATGAGATTAATAAAATCAAAGTAAAAGGGCCTTCGATTCAACTAATTGGAAATATATTTATAAAAATCCATTTACCAGCAATCGTTAAACAGCCTTTATCAAAGAACAAAAAGAACAGAAGCAGACAAAACCTACTTCATACAATTTAAATATTATTTTGTATGTGTGCGCATTCATGTGCCTAGGGCAAATAAATATGCTAAATTAATTTTGCTGTAAAATAATGCATGAATGTTCAGTTCAAGAATTCAGTTAATCCACATAAAATTATATTTGCATGGACATCCAAGATTTGAAAAAGAAATTTCAATTTGAAAACTAATTCCACCAGGAAACTGATGGAATGACTTTCAGGTTGTACATTTTCTGCTCTGTTGCCACAGATTTCAACGAAATGTTTAATGCTTTATAACTGTAATTATTCTTTTGTGCTGTCATTAAACTTTTTTAAAGTTTCATTCGGAGACTTTGCAGAAACTCATCTTTTTTACAGCCTCATAAATAGTACTTTGATAAAATGAGGGTGAAAAAAAATCAATGATTGGCTGCAATGCATGCAAAATACTTTTCCTTGTGCGATATCAGCCCATATAATGAAAAATAAAATAAAAAACTTTTAATGAAGTACTTTCCTGCACACGACTCATGACTATAATTTTTAATTTAATTTATCATTTTGCAACAGCTAGTGTGCGTCAATGTCTGATGAATACTGCTGTCAGAAAGCACTGCTGTCTTCTATGTAGATGTATTATCAAAAAAATACAGTCTTGGAATATACTTGTGATTAACCTGTTTTCTTAGTGTTAAAAATAATTGCACTGATCAACCTAACTGGTTTGCATTTTAATGAGTTACAGGAAGAAAATGCATACCTGATGTTTCTAAGTGGTCTATCAATAGCCTTGTATGGTTTCTCCATCAAAAACCTAAAACATCCTAGGGAACAGAACAGCAAATATCATTGTAGGAAGTACGAGAGATATAGATGATGTAGAGATAAAGAACAATGAATGAAAGATATGTAAAAAAGTAAAGATGATAAAGGAAACTGGTCATTGCAAGTATTTTGTAGGGAGAAAACAAGACGGTGGTGCGACTTGGGTGGGGGAGGGATAGAGAGAGTGAATGTTGGGGTTACTTGAATTTCAATAAATCAATATTTACACCACTGGGCTGTAAGCTGCCCAAGCGAAATACTATATGAGATGTTTTTCCTCCAATTTGCATTTAGCCTCACTCTGTCAATGGAGGAGACCTAGGACAGAAAAGTCAGTGTGGGAATTGGAAGGTGAATTAAAGCAACCGGGAGAAAAGTGTTTAGAAATATCACCCATTCCTTCTCTCCAGAGATGCTGCCTGGCCTGCTGAATTACTCCAGCTTTCTGTGTCTATCTTCAGTTTATACCAGCATCTGCAGCTCCTTCCTACAAATATCATTGTAAACCGCCTAATATTCAGACTGAAAAGTAAAACTTCCCAAACATGATTAAAAAAGAAATGTGATACAAATCTTTCAGAATTTGGATGCGAGTCCATTGAAAATATGATTTCTGATGCTGTTCAAAACCTTTCTTCAGGAACTGCTGAATGAGTCTGAGTCTCAGGACTTCAGCTGACACAGTATTATCGTGGACTTTTCTGGTCCAAGTTAAACTATTAATGTCATTTTGTAAAGTAAAGCATTAATTAATGTGACAAATTGATAGATAATGGTAAGCTCAGAGTGAATGTTTGATTTATAAACATTTTAAAGATATAAGTAATACTGGTTTAGTCCTTTTGAAATGTTGTTTTGGCAAGGAAAATCTGGCTCATCTTTCTTCTAATCCTGACTAATTATATTTGCAATTAAACATCAAACTCCATACGTAACCAAACAAAACTAGAAATTGTTGCAAATACTCATCAGGTCAGGCAACAGCTTTGAAAAGAAAATCAGCTTTCTTGTAAGGTTGACAACCTTTCATCAGAATTGGGAAAAGGCAGGAATACATCAAGCTTTAAATTGCAGAACAAGTGGAGAAAAGTGGAGAGAAAAAGAAAAAGGGTGTTAACGGTTTGCTTGGAGGAGATACAAGTGTGCGAGGATGAATTAAATCTTAAATATCAGATGTGTAGAGGGTAAGAAAAACAGCTACTGAAAATATGAGCTACAAGAATTGTGAGTTTAGTATTTTAATTCAATGTTGAGTGCTAAAGACTGTACTGTCAGAAGATTCCTTACACTCACGCTGAATTGTGTTGGAACATTGTCAGACACAAAAGACAGGAGTCATAATGGGATGTGCTGGATATTCAAAGTGACAATAACTTCATGTTTGGGATCATCGTCACAGGCTGAACAAAGTGGCCACCTAATCTGCATTTGGTTGCCTTATTGAGCAGGAGACCTCATTGTGAGCATCAATGAGGCACATTAAATTAGAAGTACAAGCTAATCACTACAACACTTGGGATGAGATAAAAGTGTTTTATTATTTGTGGTTACAAAAGAAGGTGCTGTGAAAAGTGGTGTGGATACTGGTAGAGATAGACAAACATATTCATCCACCCAAAATAAATAGTCACTTTGAAATACTGATAGGGAAGGGGCAGGTGCATCTGTTGTCCAAGTACTGAACACTCTCTTCAGGTGAAGCAGTGACTTACATATGCTTCTCTCAATTTGCATTACTGTATTCAGAGTGCATATGGCCTTATCCGCATTGAGCAGATCACTTTGCATAACAACTACATTGTATCTGCAAAATCTCCTGTAGCACATCAGTGTCTCCATCCCATTCTCACTTTGATCCCTTTAAGTTTAGATCCCTTACATGGTCCAAATGAAGTTCACAGAGGTTTTGATCATTACAGACTTTACATCAAATTCAACAATTTATATTCATCAATATAATCCACCATTCCAATCTTGCAGCTCACTTTGAACTCTCTTCTATTAAATGTCACTAATTTTTCTCCTGCAGGAACACCTTTAAGACTCTCTTCCAATTTCATTTATATCATGTAATCTCTACTGGCCACTACCCTGTCACAGACCTTTATTCTCCTATTTTTCTCCCACCTCTGTAACTTTAAAGATGACTCATGTCTAACTTTGCAAAGGGCCATCAAGCATGAAGCTTAACTTTTACTTTTCTCGCCTAAACGTCTGCCTGACCTCCTAAGCATTTTCAATATTTTCTGCTTTATTTCAGATTTCCAACATCTAAAGTATTTCATTGTATAACCCCCCCATGGGTTTTTACCAAGCTGAATTGTTGCAATCCAGTTGCAGGATATTGTTTATTGTATCTGGATGGTGATCCTCGTCAGCTTCATCTGGCTGAAACACGAACAAAGAAGAGAGATATTTGTGTCTCACAAATAGTGTGGATTTTACTTGCAACAAAGGGCAGCACCATTGCAGAACAGATTGATACAATATCTCTGAGAGCTAGCATCAACTCAGTGGGCCAAATAGCCTTATAATAAAACATGAGAACAATGATGTTCATGGTCATGGTTATTGAATCTTAGGGAATGCTTTGAGTGGTTCAAAGTTTTCCTGAAACTCTTGGATTGAAACAAATAAACAAAGACAACCTTATATTTGTGAAGCCTCTTTATAACATAAAGATAATCTGAAATGATTCCCAGCTAATGAAGTTCTGCCAGTGTTATAATGTAGGAAATATGGCAGCCAATTTTTATCCAGAAAAAGCTCTAAAGAACTATAATTATATATTTTTAATTATGCTAGCTGATGGATAAATATTGGCTCTGAGATCAGGAAGAACTTATCTATTTGTCATTAAACTGTGGTTTTAGTTTTTCATAACAGCAGACATTTTGACTGAAGAAAGATATTCCCAACAGTGTTGCACTACCACCCTCCTGCATCTAAGGAATCTATGTCCTGAGGTCTTCAAGCACAATTTAAATCAAGTGACTTCTTGTTCTCCAGGAAGTAGCACCATGGCCACTGAATCCATAACACTGCCATTTTAGCTTTCCAAACACTAGATCAGGATGTTGTTTTACAGCATTGTTATAGTCTTAGAGTTATAGAGTGATACCGTGTGCAAACAGGTCCTTTGGCCCAATTTGCCCACACCAGCCACCATGTCCCAGCTACACTAGTCCCACCTGCCAACATTTAATCCATAACCCTCCAAACCAGTCCTGTCCATGTACTAATCTAACTGCTTTTTAAATGTTGGGATAGTTCCTGCCTCAACTACCTCCTCTGGCAACTTGTTTCATACATCCACCACCTTTTGTGTGAAAACGTTACCCCTCAGTTTCCTATTAAATCTTTTCCCCTTCACCTTAAACCTATGTTCTCTCGTCCTCGATTCACCAACTCTGGGTAAGCGATTGTGCATCTACCCAATCTATTCTGATTATCTTATATACCTCGATTATCTTATATAACACGGTGCCTAGTACTGAACACAATGCTCTAAATGTGGCCTCACAAACGTCTTATACAACTGCAACTTGACCTCCCAACTTCTGGCTGATGTGCCAAAAGCCTTTTTGACCACCTTATCTACCTGCGACTCCACCTTCAGGGAGTTATGCACCTCCACTCCTAGATCCCTCTGCTCTACAACACGACCCAAAGCCCTACCATTTACTATGTAGGTCCTGCCCATGTTAGACTTCCAAAAATGCAACACCTCACATTTTTCTGCATTAAATTCCATCAACCGTTCCTCAGCCCACTTGGCCAATTGATCAAAATCCTGCTGCAATTTTTCACAACCATCTTCACTATCTACAAAGCCCCCCACTTTTATATCCTCTGCAAACTTACTAATCTAGCCATGTATGGCTTCATCCAAATCATTGGTATAGGTGACAAACAGTAACGGGCCCAGCACCGAACCCTGAGGCACACCACTAGTCACAGTCAAGAAGCAACCTTCCACCATCACCCTCTGCTTCCTTCAGGAAGCCTATTTTCAATCCATTTCTATTGGATTCTATTTATATTGTTCTTGAATTGTACTCTCCAGACTGAACCAGTCATCATAATGTTACTGGTAAATTAATAAGTTTGTGAAGTGGTGTATGAATCACTGCTTTTGCCATTTATATACCTGATAGATTGTGATGTCTCATCCTCCTTGTGAAGCAACATTGGCTAAGGGAAGGAACAAATAAATAACATTGTTTTTTCAAGGGCAGACTAAATGATAATGCATTTGAATTGTGATGATATTTAGATGTTCAATAAAAAACCCAGACATGATGTTGTCTCCACCACTAGGATTTGATAGGATTTGAAAGATTTTGTCCTGTGCAGTGTTTGCAACAAAATAATAAATATATTATTTATAAATCAGTTTATGACTGTTGCACAAAGTGGTGGATATTGCATTTGAAGACCTCCAATACAAATATCCACAGGATTGACTGTGGGAACAAACCTGTCAAACAACATAATGAACAGTAAAAGAAGAAATCCAATAGGCTCAGCACCCTGTCATTTGCATCTTCATTCCCCTCCACCTCATCCCCATCTAATATAACCATATAACCATATAACAATTACAGCACGGAAACAGGCCCTCTCGGCCCTTCCAGTCCGTGCCGACCATTTGTTTTCCCCGAGTCCCATCTACCTGCACTCAGACCATACCCCTCCATTCCCTTCACGTCCATATACCTATCCACTTTACTCTTAAATGTTAAAATCGATCCTGCCTCCACCACTTCTGCTGGAAGCTGATTCCACACAGCCACCACCCTCTGAGTAAAGAAGTTCCCCCTCACGTTATCCCGAAACCTCTGTCCCTTAATTCTCATGTCATGCCCTCTTGTTTGAATCTTCCCTACCCTCAAAGGGAAAAACGTATCCACGTCAACTCTGTCTATCCCATTCATCATTTTAAAGACCTCAATCAAGTCCCCCCTTAACCTTCTGCGCTCCAAAGAATAAAGACCTAACTTGTTCACCTTTCTCTGTAACAAAGTTGCTGGAACCCTGGCAACATTCTAGTAAATCTCCTCTGTACTCTCTCTATTTTGTTGACATCCTTCCTATAACTAGGCGACCAAAATTGTACACCATACTCCAGAATTGGTCTTACCAATGCCTTGTACAATTTTAACATTACTTCCCTACTCCTATATTCAATGCTCTGATTTATAAAGGCCAGCACACCAAAGGCTTTCTTTACCACTCTATCTACATGCGATTCCACCTTCAGGGAACTATGCACAGTTATTCCTAGATCCCTCTGTTCCACAGCATTCCTCAATTCCCTACCATTTACCATGTACGTCCTATTTTGATTTGTCCTGCCAAGCTGTAGCCTTAGTCCATATGTGTCACAGCTAACTACCAGGCCATTAAGCCAGTGATCTTGGATTAGAGAGGCTGATTATTCTTTGAGTTCAACAAAAAAGAAAGGCTCTCGTTTAATTTGGAGATCTGTTTGCTTGCAACATTTTTTGAGGATGTAGATAACAATTATTCAGCATAGTCAAATTGTAGGATTATTCACAACATATACTGACTCAAATGCTTATGTTTACCGGGGAACATTGATTGATTAAAAGAAACAGCATGGAAACATGTCCTTCAGCCTACCAAGTCCACACCAACCATTGATCGCCCGTTCACACTAGTTCTATGGTCTCCCACTTTCAAATCCGTTCATAGAGTCATTGAGTCATAGTGTCATACAGCATGGTAACAGGCCCAGCGGCCCAACTTGCCCACACCAACTAACATCCCATGTATACTAGTTACACCTGCCTGCATTTGGCCTATATCCCTCTAAACATGTCCTATCCATGTACCTATCTAAATGTTTCTTAAACATTGCAATAGTTTCTGCCGCAACTACCTCCTCGGGCAGCTCGTTCCATACACCCATCAGGTGTATGGAAAAGTTACCCATCAGATTTCTATTAAATCTTTCCCCCCGTTCCTTAAACCTATGTCCTCCGGTTCTCGATTCCCCTACTTTGGGCAAGAGACTTTGTGCATCAACCCGATATATTCCTCTCATGATTTTGTACACTTCTATAAGATCATTTCCTGCACACTAGGGACAATTTATAGAGTCAAATTAACCTACAGACCCAAATGGTTGGATTTGCACCTCCTGACTTACATTACACAAATGTGCGCAAAAACAAATGGTGCTGGCAGGAACAGCAGCAGAAACATCTCATCAGAGAGCCCAGCCTTCCCAAAGCTGTGCTTGGAAGAATATAGATGATGAAAGCTAGTGGGCCATTATTCAAAAACTGATTTCAATTCCATGACTGCAGAGAGAAAATAAATCATTTCACAAGCATGAGTGAAGAGACTGTGATTACTTGTTGATCCCTATACACAGTAACCCGTTGAATGGACTATCAAACATCACAGTTAAATAAAGAAAAGGGCCTCTTCTCTATGGTCTTTAGACTTGGGAAGATGCATGTTTGTCATATTAAGTAAACTGATAGACACCTTTCCGATGTTTTATCATTCCCCACGAATCTGCATCAAGCTGCTTTCTGGCACAGTGTGCAATGAAATGCAACTGAAGCGTGAGGCTTCTGACGCAAAAGACACAGGAATGATGACTGATCAAAACACTTTCACTTCATGCCTGCTCTCAGTCAGAATGAACAAACTGCATCATCAGCTGATGGCAGGGGTGGAAGATCCCAACCTTCACGTGGTCCGCCCTGTTTGGACGAATGCAATCAACCCGGTGTGCACAATCAAAAATGATCAAATAGAACAAGTTGTCCTACAACTTTAGGCAGCGCGCGCCATACGCAAGAAGAAGAAGAAGCTGATGGCAAAGTCTGCATCCATCCAGCAGCAGTATTTGATGAGATCAAGGCTCCAAAAGCCAAATGTCATCAGCCAAGAACAACTTGATATGAGACAACTGGGCAGCACGGTGGTGCAACGGTAGAGATGCTGCCTTACAGAGCCAGAGACCCGGGTATGATCCTGACTATGGATGCTGTCTGTAAGGATATTTTACGTTCTCCCGTGACCTGTGTGAGTTTTCTCTAGGTGCTCCAGTTTCCTCCCACACTCCCAAGATGTACAAGTTTGTACGTTAATTGGCTTCGGTAAAACTGTAAATTGTCCCTACTGTAGGATAGTGTTAGTGTGCGAGGATCGTTGGTTGATGCGGATTCTGTGGATTAAAGGGCCTGTTTCAGCAATGTATCTCTAAAACCCAAAACTGACTCACTTTCTACTGACCCCCTTTCTACTGAACCCATGAAGCTGCACCACGTAGAGATGGGTGTATAGAATCCTATGTACTTCCATGAGGGTACGTTCTCCTGCATCTAATATCATTGTATATATTGTCCGTTATTTAGTCATTGCACTTAAATTTAACACAATTTTTCTGAATATTGGACATAAGAACAAATGCATTATGAGCAGTCGTAGTCTATGTGGCACCTCATGTCTGCTTCACTAGTTCAATAGTTTAATAGTGCTTTATTGTCACATGTGTCTGTATTGTCACATAAGTCGAAAGATTTGGCGCCATTTCCAAAGTACGGTCTAATAAGATCAATAGCCAATTTGATCTTGGCTTCCATTCCACCGTTCTACCTATTCTCCATAAGTCACTTACATTTAGTTCAAAAATCTGTACACCTTGGCCTTGAATGTATTTAATGTTCGATGATATCCAATCTTGGTGGCTCATGGTAGATTATGTTTTTAGTGCAATGAATTGGAATGGGATGAATGGATTAATTGGAAAATATAGATTAATGTGCCCAGTTTGGGGGTGGGAGTTGGGGGGGTGAAAGGTGACTGGTTGTTACAAAGACCACCTTGTGTCTATGGTATTGGAATATTACAGGGTGACAAGGGGGATTGTTGGGAACCTGGTGGGCAATGTGGGATTTGAATGGGTGCAACATGAATAGACTGGTTTAACCTAAATAAACCTTATATGAATAAAGACATCTTTGCTTTGGATTTGTTGGCTGCTGCTTCGAAGATCTTTGATAGGTGAGTTCGAAAAGACCCAGAGATACAATGCAATGGCAGCCACCAATACCACACTTAAGTATCAATCCCAGCTTCTTCTGGGAACTGGTAGTTATCTGTCACCAACTGAGGAAATACCCACTGTCTCATTTAGACTTTAGACTTTAAAGATACAGAGTGGAAACAGGTCCATCAGCGCACAGAGGCTGCGCCAAGCAGCGATCATCCTGTTCACTATCACGATCCAACACACCAGGGGCAATTTACAATTCACAGAAGCCATTAATCTACAAACCTGTATATGTTTGGAGTGTGGGAGGAAACCAGAGCACCTGGAGAAAACTCATATGGTCACAGGGAAAATGGACAAACTCCGTACAGACAACATCCGTAGTCAGGATCGAACCTGGGTCGCTGGCGCTGTAAAGCAGCAACTCTACCCCTGCACCACTGTGCCATCCTGACATGTGGTTATTTGGAAAAACTACTATGTGAGCAGCACCTCTTTGTTGTTTCCACCTCTGGCTGCCGTTCTATGTTGTCTAACTCCAGGTCTCTCACTTGCAGGTCCTGGCAGCAACATTTGTTCCCCATCTGAATTCCATTCTACCATACCCATCCTCTGCTACGTGAGAAAAGCTGAAAGGATTCACTTTCAACCGTTTTAGTCGTGTGAACTGTGTATTTCCAAACACTTTAACCAGCTCCCTCATTTACGTTTCTTCCTCACCTTTGCTTCACAGATGAGTTTCTGAAAGATCAGGAATCTTGTGGATGCAACTCTGAATTCAATTCAGCTGCAACACTGCTCCTGTTAAGGAGTTACTCCCATTCACAGCCAAACTAACCCAAACTAGCATGCTCTGGTTAAAAGTTGGATCTAACTTCCCTGCACCATGACATTGTTAGTTTATCCCCATATACCCCGACACCTGCCCCATAATCAGCTCCTACCCCCCACACACTCCTACATAGTAAAATGCCTGTCACGATTTCTGCTGCACTTCGTTAGATCTTAACAAGGTGACAAGCTGCTGCAGATGCACAGAAATTGACAGTCATATTTTAAATTATTGTTGTTTTTTAATGTCCTGGAGTAAACTGGTGTGATTCATGCTTTGTCAGCCAGTTCTATAGCAGAAGGATGGGTGAGTGTGCCATCCAAATTCTATCCTGCTATTAGCAGAGCAGCTATACTTCAAGTTGCCTGAATGTGTGTAGATTCTGCCTGCCTTTGTGGCTTTTTTCCAAGTTTTAGATTTTTGCTTTACCATATCTAAATTTGAAAACTAAATTAACATCTGAGTGCTCATTTATTGTCACTTTTTCCTGGGAAATAGAAACACTAGAGCAAGAGAGACTGCACACAATTCTGTCAAGTTTACTATTAATAGAATATGTTGCGGGTGCAGTTCCTTTATCGCATGTGTTACGAATCAGCCATGAACATGCACTTCCTACGCTGAAATCTACAACTCAAAATGTGAGGTCTTTTGAAGAGACTGAGTCATCTTTGACAACTCTTCGCGAGGGTATACGGTGAGCTAAGTCGATGCACAGGGGATGGATCAGAAGTGTTGCTGCTATCAGCAGGCACATGCATTTGCTGCCTAAAATATATTCCATATAACTATTAAAACTCTCTTTGTTAGCTTGTTTGTTTGTTTGGTTGTTTGGTTGTCAGTCACATCTCCTCCAAAACCCGACGCGGTAACGGAGACATTTTACATATTCTGGTAGAGATTTACCTCATGAATTCAAATATCTCCTCATCCCCCCTCCCACCTCTCCCCCCTCTCCCCCCTTCCCCTCTCTCTCTCTCCCCCTCCCCCCTCCCCACACTCTACCCTCTCCCCCTCTTCCCCCTCTTCACTCCCTCCCTCTCCCCTCCCTCCCCTCTCCCCCCCTCTCCCCTCCCTCCCCCCTCTCCCCCCCCTCCCTTTCTCCCCTTCCGTCCCCCTCCCCTCCCCCTCCACCCCCTTTCCCCACACTCCCCCTCCTCTCCCCCTCCGCCTCTCCCCTCCCCCTCCCCTCCCCTCCCCCTCTCCCATCCCCCCTCTCCCCTCCCCTTCCCCCTCCCTTCCCCTCCCCCTGCCTTTCCCCCCTCCCCCCCCCCCCCCCCCCCGTGTGCAGTGGCTAGTGTGTGTGTGACGCCACAGCCCCTCCCCCACCTCGCAACTGAACATTGGGGGGGACAGGGCCCAACGGGTCCCCCTTGGTCTAGTATTCTTTAAAAAGCCAAAGCAAAATGAAGTAAGCAAGTGTCAATAGAGAACAGGCTTCTGGCTCTATGACCAGTTGCAATGGATGGCCTGAATTCAGCACGATAACTGCTGCCATGGCTTTTGTGGGTTCCTCGGGCTTATACCACTGCTGCTTGAAGTATATCCACCACCAGCTTATGGAAGAAGTGAGAAATTCCTGACATGGGAGTCTGGAAAATTTAAATGCATATTTCAGCAACTCGAGATTATTTTCTCTGTTACTCTTAACACTCCTGGATGTAGAGCCGATGGTAATTGCCATTCGCACCTCTCGCCTCTGGTACCCCACCTCTTCCTGGATCGTCGACCTACAAGCAAGATGCATACTGGTAATGAAACCAAAGGTAGCATTTACTGCAAGGGTTTCAAGTACAAATTGTCAATGGAGTGTCCTCTCCTGTGGAACAACAAATAGTAGAATTTGACGCGAAACATCACCCATTCCTTCTTTCCAGAGATGCTGCGTGTCCCGCTGAGTTACTCCAGCATTTGGTGTATATTTTTGGTGTAAACCAGCATCAGCACTTCCTTCCTACACAAATAGTGGACCCTTATCTCTTTTGTATTACTTTTCAAATGAATCCCCACGACCATCGATTTGGCCACACATATGAAAACCTTTTCCCCTGTCGGCATCTGAGGAAAGCCCTTTGGGAGAAATACTCCTCACTTGCTCCTCACTTCCTGTGTCCTCCTCTACTCCATGAATCAACCTATGGCTGCAGTCAACACTTGAGGTGTGGAACCTACCCTGCTTTAGCACAAATGGCCACTGATAAAACTGACATACCAGCTACTGTACTTTCGGTATATCACAGCAATCTGAAAAATGTACTGTCAGCCACTTAACAATTTCCGATCTGTAGGTCAATATTGACACATTAAAGGTTAATGAGGAAGGAACAAAGAGCTGTTAACATGCAAAATGAAATTTATGCAGGAGAGTTTTTACGCTAACTGAGCTTACATCGGTGGGTTTGTGCAAAGCACCAGTCCAAACCTGATAAGCAGGAGTGCTGGAAGATAGGGGAATGTGGTACCGTTTAGGTTAGTTTAGACGGTGGGGACAAGTGATCCCCACACATTAACACTATCCCACACCCACTAGGGACAATTTTTACATTTACCAAGCCAATTAACCTACAAACCTGCACGTCTTTGGAGTGTGGGAGAAAACCGAAGATCTCGGAGAAAACCCATGCAGGTCACGAGGAGAACATACAAACTCCGTACAGACAGCACCCATAGTCAGGATCGAACCTGGGTCTCTGGCGCTGCATTCACTGTAAGGCAGCAACTCTACCACTGCACCACCGGGACCGCCCTACCACATGAGCATCTTTTGTCCCTGCATAACCAGACAGCGATGGGCATGAGCATTTGTAATCGTGATGATGTACTCAGACTTAGCAGCACTCTAAGAGCCATTTAAAGGATTTTGTTGGGCTGACGAAGCATTGACAATAACATTTATTCCGCGTTCTTGCAGCAAAACATGACTGACCGAGGTGAGAGCAACAAAGCAACTCTGACAAAGCGTGAATATTTTTTTTAACAGAAGCCCACGTTTCAGACACCGCAGAAGTTCACTCAAAAGCTAGGAGGGGGAAGCAGCAACCAGATGAACAGGATTCACCTCTTGAGAAGCCCACTGGGACAGTGGACAGGGTGACCACTGGTCGGTGCAGACTAGGTGGGCCAAAGGGCCTGTTTCCACTCTGTATCTCTAAAGATACTAAAGATACCTTCTTTGTGATTATCATGTCCCCTCCCCAAAATTAACACTATATTTTCTTTTCAGTCAAGAGTTGATTACAAGAGGTTACATTTCAAATCAGATCATGTTTGGTCTGTGTGCAGTGGAATACAGATGTACAGAAAAACATAGAACATAGAAGACTACAGCTCAGAAATGGCCCCTTTGGCCACAACCTCTGTGTCGAACATGATACCAAGTTACACTAATCACATCTGCTTGCATTTGATCCATTTCCCTCCATTCAATGTACATCCATGTGCCTATCTAAAAGCCTTGTAAACGCAACTGTTGTATTTGCTTCCACCATCACCTCCAGCAGCATGATCCACGTACCCACTTGTTGCACTGTGTAAAAAACATACTGCACACATTTTTAAACTTTCCTCCTCTGACCTTAAAGATATGCCCTCCAGTCTTTGACATTTCTACCCTGGGAAGAAAGGTTCTGACTGTCTACCCTATTTATGCCTCTGACATTCCAGAGAAAACAATCCATGTTTGTCCAACCTCTTCTTACAGCTAATACCCTCTCTTTAAAAGCAGCATTACATAGAAACATAGAAATATAGAAAATAAATGCAGGAGTAGGCCATTCGGCCTTCGAGCCAGCACCGCCATTCATTGTGATCATGACTGATTGTCCCCAATCAATAACCCGAGCCTGCCTTTTCCCCATATCCTTGTTTCCACCAGCCCCAAGAACGCTATCTAACTCTCTCTTGAATCCATCCAGTGATTTGGCCTCCACTGCCTTCTGTGGCAGAGAATTCCAGAAATTCACAACTCTCTGGGTGAAAATGTTTTTTCTCACCCAAGTACTAAATGGCCTCCCCTTTAGTCTAAGACTGTGGCCCCTGGTTCTGGACTCGCCCAACATTGGGAACATTTTTCCTGCGTCTAGCCTGTAAAGGTCCTTTTATAATTTTATATGTTTCTATACGATCCCTCGCCATCTTTCTAAACTACAGTGAATACAAGCTTAGTCATTTCAATTTTTCCTCATATGACAGTCCCAAAATCCCAGGGATCAATCTTGTGAAGCTACGCTGCATTGCCTCAATCACAAGGATGTCCTTCCTCAAATTAGGAGACCAAAACTGCACACAATACTCCAGATGTGGTCTTACCAGAGCCTTATACAACTGCAGAAGAACCTCTCAACTCCTATACTGAAATCCTCTTGTTATGAAGGCCAATATTCCATTACCTTTCTTCACAGCCTGCTGTACCTGCATGCCAACTTTCTGTGACCAGAATACAAGGACACCCAGGTCTCCCTTACCTAACCTAACCTAACCCCATTGAAATAATAATCTGCCTCCTTGTTTTTGCCACCGAAGTGGATAACGTCACATTTATCTATATTATACTGCATCTGCCACGCATCTGCCCACTCACTCAACCTGTCCAGGTTACCCTGCATCCTCCTAACACCCTCTTCACAGTCCACACTGCCACCCAGCTTTGAGTCATCCGCAAACTTGCACCCCTTTTGTCTCATTTGCACACCTTACATTTCCTTATCTCTGTACCTCCCTCTCCCCTGATTCACTGAAGAAGGGTCTTGACCCGAAACGTCACCCATTCCTTCTATTGAGAGATGCTGCCTGTCTCGCTGAGTTATTCCATCATTCTGTGCCTATATCCCGCTGTATCCTTTGACAGTATTCCTCACTGCCCGCAACTCCACCGACTTGCTATCATTGCAAACAAACTAATTTACATCCAAATCATTTATGTATCAGAAACAACCCAGCACAGATCACTACAGAGTACCATTCATCACAGCCTTCCAGCCAAAGTAACAGCCTTCACCACTATCCTCAGTTTTCTATGGGTAAGCCATTTCTGAATCCAAACTACAGTCATCATGAATCCCATGCATCTTTATCTTCTGGAGCAGCCTACCGTGAAGGACTCAATCAAATGCTTTACTAAATTCCACATATACATCCACTGCCCTACCCTTGTCAATCACCTTTATCACCAACTCAAAAATTCAATCGGGTTGCTAACAACTGACCTGCCAAAGAGAAAGCCATGCTGATTCTCATTAATTATCCCATTCTATTCTAAATGCAAGTATATCTCATCCCGAAGAATCCTCTCCAACAACTTCCTCATTTCTGACATGAATCTCACAAGGCTATGATTTCCTAGATAATCTCTACTTCCCTTCTTAAACAAAAGATCAACATTGGCTACTCTCCAGATCTCCGTGACCTCACCTGTGCTGGAGAAGATACTTCTCAATAAACTGTGATAGATCCAATTAGCCCCTGGGGAATGTAACCAGCTTGCAAGAGACCCACACCCTCTCCTTGTTAAATACTGTGCTCCTGGGATCGGTGTTGCACTTGGGACTGTTTCCAATCCCTTTGCATAACTTGGACAATGGGGTGGAAGATTGCAACCTACACGTGTTTCACCCTGTTTCGATGAATGCAATCAACCTGGCATGCACAATCAAATAAGATCAAATAGAACAAGTTGTCCTACAACTTTATGCGGTGCACGCCAAACGCAAGAAGAAGAAGAAGATTTGGACAATGCAATTTGGTCTTGCCTTTAAATGTCTGCAGGGGAGAAGATGGATGGGGAGCAGCTGAATCATAAGAATAAGATTATAAACTACAGGTTAATCCAGTCTTTCAGATTATAAAGTAAACTAAGTCTACATTCAGAAGAGGTGGTAGATAGTGTGGATATAGCTCCTCTTTGGAGATGGGATCTACTCTTTTACTTCGGAGTCACGTGAGTGACTACGTGAATAGAAGCCCGTACAGCTGTTGGTGCGTCATGACGCCAGACGCTGGTGCAGTCGGACGGGGGGAGCAGCAGCGCTCCTCCGAGCGGTAAGTTTAAACCGCGGGTTACATGGAAAGCTGGAGAATTCAGCGGGTGCAGCGGCATCCAAGGAGCGAAGGAGATGGGCGACGTTTCGGGTCGAGACCCTTCTTCAAACTTCACCCTCCATTCTCCAGCAGTTTTCGTTAACAAGTTGAAACGAGGTAAGGTTTGTTGAAATACTTTACCACAGGTCTTTTTCTGCGACGGTTGGGAGTTTTTGTAGATATGTTGCAGAAAGGGAAGAAGGTGTCGGCGAGGCGCTCCGGGGGTAGAAAGGTAAAGTGGCAGGAGAGTGTTGAGGATGGAGGCCCGTCTGGTACACCTGGTCCGGTGCTGGCTACACAGCCAGTGGTTGCGGACCCACTGCCGGGGGGCAGTGGAGGCTTGTCAGTAGGGGGCCGCTGGCAAGTCTCTGTGGCCCGTAAATGAGTCGGGCCTGGAGGTTATACCCTCCATAGGAGAGTCCGTTTGCTCACGGCTCTCCCACGTCGAGATTCTATTTCAAAAGAATGCTCGACAGGGACCAGCTCCGTGGGGAGGAGTGGTGCCCAAGCCAGGCTGATGGAGAGCTTGTGCTAGCAGCACCTGTTTCAGGGCTGCAGAACTATCCTGCCTGTGAGGAGGATGTTCCAGCTCCGTGAGGAGGAGTGATGCCCAAGCCAGGCTGATGGAGAGCTTGTGCTAGCAGCACCTGTTTCAGGGCTGCAGAACTATCCTGCCTGTGAGGAGGATGTTCCAGCTCCGTGAGGAGGAGTGATGCCCAAGCCAGGCTGATGGAGAGCTTGTGCTAGCAGCACCTGTTTCAGGGCTGCAGAACTATCCTGCCTGTGAGGAGGATGTTCTATCAGGGCAGTTTGCTGGGGGAGAGCAGTAAAGGTGTTCGGTGGGAGGTAATTCCGAACATTGCTGGGAAGTTTGCTGAGTGTAGAGAGGCAGGAAAGGCGATTGATGTAGAATTGGCTGAAGCCATTCAGTATATGCTCTCCCACCAGTTACAGGAGCTAGCTATGGATGAAGTAGCAAAAAACTATAAAGCTCCTGTTAATTGAGATCTCCTGAAGGTACCGGTGGTTAGTCACCAAATTTGGTCATAGATGGGTTTACCTGCTAGGGCCCAGGAGATGAAGTTTTAAAAAGTGCTTAAACTGTTGTCAGCAGGTATTACAGCTGTGGTGAAAGTTATTGATACAAATGATATGGTTGAAGCACAGCAGGATGAACTGGAACTCCTTTGTAATGCATTTTGAAACCAGTGTACCACCACGAAATCTGTTGTTTGGTGGTAATTTTGCAAAAAGGGTCAAAGACTGTTATGAGGTTGTTATAACCATGGCTCTCATTAAGCCAGCTGGAAGCAAGGCAAAAAAGGTTCTCTACAAGAAGTCGAGGACAACAAGGCCGCAAGGAAAGATGCTGGTAAGGAATTACCATTGACAGACAACGAATTAACTGATGTTCCTGTTCAAATTGGGGAAGGTAAAAATTGTTTCTCAAACAATGGCAGCAGTTGACATCAGATTTGTTCATACTTAGTGTATTGAAGGGGTGAAAAATTGGATTTTACTATAAGGACAGTCTACCTAGTCAACATTTTCCTAGTAGTAAACTTATTTTCAGATGAGGAAAATGTGCTTATTCAAGCAGAGATTCAGTCGTTACATGAGAAGGGGTAATTGAGCCTTCTGTCTATCAAAGTCAACAATTTCTGTCAAGTATATTTCCCAGATCTAAAAAGACTGGGAGATGTAGAATTATTCTGGATTTATCGAATTTGACCAAATTTGTTTGTTATAGGCATTTCAAAATGGAGAACTTTACCACGGGCAAACATCTAGTGTCCAAAGGGTATTATATGGCAACCATTGATTTAAAGAATGCATATTACACAGTGTCTATTCATGGTGATGATAGAAGATATTTGAAATTTATTTGGATGACTGAGCTGTGGCAATTCAGGACATTGCCGAATGGATTAACTTCAGCTCCTAGATTATTTACTAAATTGGTAAAACCTGTGTTAGCATTGCTTAGAGCTCAGGGGCATGTGGTAATGGCCTATTTAGATGATTTCTGATTGTTGGAAAGACTCATGCTGAAACTCAATCATCAGTTTCAGTTGTTAAAATCATTTTTGAACATATGGGATTTGTTATTCACCCAGGTAAATCTAAATTATCACCAGTCCAAATTATTGATTATCTGGGATTTACCATTAATTCCAATCACATGTTGGTAACTTTGCCCAGGGATAAATTGAATCAGTTAATTGAGGACTGTGTTAATCTCGTTGGAGAACAACGGCCTTTGATTAGACAAGTAGCCAGTTTTATTGGGAAGTTGTTGCAGCTTTTCCAGCTGTGCAGTATTGTCCTCTGCATTATCAACAATTACAACCATCAAAGGAACAGGCACTGAGAATACAAAGGGGCTATTTTTGATAGGCCTATGCAGTTGTCAGCTGGGGCGATTGCTGACATACAATGGTGGATAGTACATGTTTCAAAAAATTTAAGGAAGGTTTCGTGGAATCACCGTCACTGATATTACAGACTGATGTGAGTGCACTGGGTTGGGGTGCAACAGATATGTCTTCTAGTTGTGGAGGCAGATGGAATGTGGATGAGACATCGCTTCCTCAATTAAGAGGGACTGATTATTTAGAGTTGTTGGGCACCTGGTATGGGCTCAAAGCTTATTGTTCTACAAGGAGGGATCTGCATGTGCAGCTCAGATTCACAACACCACAGCAGTGGCATATGTAAACCACATGGGTGGAGTTAAGTCACAGTCTTGTGATAGACCGGCTAACCAGATTTGGAGCTGGTGTATTGACCAAAATATCTGGCTTTCAGCACTTTATTTGCCAGGAAGAGGTCACGTCAGTTAATGACAACATTGAATGGATGTTAAATCAGGATGTGTTTAACCAAATGATTGATCAGTATGCATTGCCAGATATTGACTTGTTTGCATCTCGATTAAATCATCAGTTACCTAGATATGTTTCATGGTAACCAGATACTGGGGCAGTAGCAGTGGATGCATTTTCGCTGCATTGGGGGAGGAATGTTTGTGTATGTATTTCCTTCATTCTGTCTCATCAGCAGATGTTTGCAAAAGATCAAGGAGGACTCCGCTTCAGGGGTATTGGTAGTGCCAGATTGGCCTACACGAGCATGGTTTCCCGTTGTATTACAAATGGCTAGGGAGCCTTACATGCTTATGCCCAAGAATAAAAATCTACTGGTAAATCCAGTCACTGGGGATCAACATCCTTTATAGGATCGTATTGATCTGTTAATTTGCAGATTATAAGGAGGCCATACCTGGGGAGAGGACTGTCTCATCGGACGGTGGATGTTCTCACGTCGGCCTGCAGGGATAGTACACAGCAGCAATATATCACCTATATAAGGAAGTGGGAGCAATTCTGCCTACAGCAGGATATTGTATACCACACGTCAGGGATCACGGATGTATTGGAGTTGTCAACTCTTTATTTTGACCAAAAAATTAAGTTACAGTGCAATTAATTCAGCCAGAAGTGCTCTGTCTTCTTATTTACCTATGAATGCAGAATTGCATACAGTAGAGACACATCCGTTAGTTCACGATTCATGAAGGGAGTTTCAATTCTAATCCTCCTAAACTCAGGTATGCCGGTATTTGCAATGTGAGTGAGGTTTTTATGCTTCTTCGCCAGTGGGCTCCGGTTACAAGCCTATCTATAGCCAAAGTAACTATGAAGGTGGTCATGCTTCTGGTGTTGGTTTCAGCCCAATGTGTACAAACATTGCAAAAGCTACGGCTAGATAGAATGCATGTGTCGGCTGATGCCATTATATTTTATATCTATGATTTGCTTAAACATAATAAAAGAGGCATGACAGGATGTAAGATGGTGTTTTCAGCATACCCCGCAGATGATCGCTTCTGTATAGTCTCAAATTTATCTCTTTACATTGAGATTACTAAACCTCTGAGAGGAACAGAGTTGGCTTTGTTTATTAGTCACAAAAAACCACACAGTAAGGTGTCGGTGCAAACGATTGCAAGGTCCTCGCGGCCGCAGGATGGTCCAGTGAGCTAATTTTCAGAGGTTTTGTCACAAGCCGATTTCAAGGCTCGGGGTGTTTGCTGATTCTGGTGTCAGTACTGTTACATTTTTCCCCTGAGTTAGAGGGGTTTGTTATGATCTGTTTGTAAATAAACTGTTATTCCATTTAACAAATGTATTACTGATGCATGATTGATTGTTAACGACTTTTGAGTCAATCCAGGCAGTGTGAACGTCGGATTTGAGTCTGCGGCATGAATTCACAGTGCTTTGAAGTCTTCACGTAGTCACTCACGTGACTCCGAAGTAAAATAGTAAGATTAAACGAGAACTTACCAGTTTGAAGTTTGATCTTTATTTTATGAGGAGTCGAGTTGAGGGACTACGTGCCCTCCGCTCCCACCCTCATAGATCTCATCTGGTAGTTCTAGTTTTATCATCTTACCGTTATACTTCGGTCATTGTTAGCTGTGAATTCATTCCGCTGCTTTGAAGATTGACGCACCAACGGCTGTACGGGCTTCTATTCACGTAGTCCCTCAACTCGACTCCTCATAAAATAAAGATCAAACTTCAAACTGGTAAGTTCTCGTTTAATCTACTCTTATATCAAATTTTGAACATCTATTTTACTTTTTATCCTTAAGTTTGCAAATTGGCTGCAAGTTGTTCACTAAAAGTCATCTTGTGTACGAGTTCAGACTGCCACATTGGCAGGGCAAGAATAATTTGATATGTCTTTCAAGATTTAATTGAACCTTTTGGTGATTGGCTAACTACTGAACACTTATCAAGGTAAAGACTGACTTTTATAGTTCCACCTGACAGATGCACTCTCAGTGATCATGTGATATTGATGCCACCTAAAATATCGATCCATTTCACAAAATGGTGTCGTGCATTCAAATTTAAACCTTGGTATCTGTTACCTTTAAAAAAACACATTAAATGAGCTTGGCAGGTTGTTTACTGGTAGCGCAGAACATTCATCTCATTATTGAGATGCTTGACTAAAAATTATTGTCCTGATCTACTGCAGAAATTGATTTTTAAAAATGTTATAAAGCGGCTGGAGCTGTGCTATAAAAACATCCTATAAAATGTGCATCATTTTGTGAGCTAAAAGCAACGTGACTCATTGCAAAGAGCTTGTTCAAAGGCTGGGAGTGAAAAACAGCTCTACGGTAATAGTTATTTTCTGTTGTATTCAGACTGATTTGGCAACATGTTATTGTAGAACATTTTGTGGTTCTTCCTTACATTTATGTCATTTTTTATTTCAAAGTTGTCCATGGCTTTAGATGACCATATTGTTTTAGAGGAGCATTCACGAAATATAAAATTGAAGGTTGAGTCTTTAGTTATTTCCATTTGTATTAAGGGGCCCACCACATGTGGTTTTGTGTTGGAGAAAATAATCTAGTTCCAAGCCCCCCACCCCCCCCCCCCCCACCTTACATCTCATCTATCTTCTCATCACCCACCCCTCCCTACTACAGTAACTATACTATTTATATTCTGGCCCTTCTCCGTTTCCTTCTTCCCACTATAAAAAGGATCCTGAAGATGATTGGGTTAAAGATGAGGAGTGTTTGATGACTGGGCCTGTGCTTGCTGGAGTTTAGAAGAATGAGGGGGTATCTCATTGAACAAATAATGAAAGGCCTCGATAGAATAGTAAGATTAAATGAGAACTTACCAGTTTGAAGTTTGATCTTTATTTTATGAGGGATTACGTGAAGAAAACCCCGTTAGGCCGCATGCGCGTCAATCTTCAAAGCAGCGGTATGAAATCACAGGTAACAGTAATTTAAGTATAATAGTAAGAGCAGAAACCTAGAACTACCAGATGACCTTTGTGAGAGAGGGTTGGCCGTGGAGGGCACGTAATCCCTCAACGTAACTCCTCATAAAATAAAGTTCAAACTACAAACTGGTAAGTTATCGTTTAATCTTACTATTTTACTTCGGAGTCACGCGAGTGACTACGTGAAGATTTCAAAGCTCTGTGATTTCATGCTGTAGATTCAAATCCAGGCATCTCATTGCATTTATTGACTCAGAATGAGGAAATAATCAATAATGCATTAAACCATGACATTGATTTTAAATGTAACTAGACCAAGTGCAGCCACGGGGGAAAAAAAATGGCGGTGTTTTTGGAGGAGAGCGGGCTGCAGCAGCTGCAGTTATGGTGCCTGGCCAGCAAGAGGCCAGAAAATGAGCGAGTGTGTGTGTGTGGGGGGGGGTGGGGTGGGGGGGGGGGGGGGGGGGGTGAAGGATTTTATTTTAAAAAGTGTACATAAAAATGTCTAAATGTAATGAGGAATGAATGGGTGAACGTAAAAGTGTAATATGTAGCAAAATGGAAAATATCTCGGGGTTTGAAAGTGTGGTTTTGGCGAACCATGAAATCAAAGGGCAAATCTGACACACACCAGGTCGGTCGGCAGACACACACACACAGAGTTTTAATAGTATGTAGATAACGGTTAATTTTTAAAGAAAACAATAGCAACCCCTCTGTCCAGGGGGAAGCTATAAAAGCTGAACTTAAAACAGAACAGGCAAATACCCCAGGTTCAGCAAGTGGTTTGTAATAATATTGCTGAAACATCCGCTCACTTGACCACCCTGCGGCCGCGAGGATATGGTCTATAGGGACATCCATTGCCTTGGCCGCTGACGTTGATGCCGCCCTGGTGGAATGAGATTTAAAAATGTCAGTGTCAATACCTGCATAAGCCAGAACCTGCTTTAGCCACCTTGAAATAGTCTGAACCATCACTTTATTAAGTGTTTTTTTGTGGCTAATCAATAATGTTGATTCCTCACCTCTTAAGGTGCTGGTGGCCTTGATGTAACCCAATAAGTATGAGACCACACATAGGCGTGAATCCGTAGGGTATGCCGAAAGCGTAATTCTAAACCCTGTCATACCCGGTCTGCTCTGTTTGAGTAGATCGTAGATGGAAAATGTAATGGCATCTGTAGACACTTCCATCCTGTCGAGTCACAGTTTTTGTAATGTCTGCACCTGTTGTGCCGAAACCAGTGCCATGAGCATGACTACCTTCATGGAAAGTTTGGCCAAACACAGGGCTGTGATACGAGTCCATTGACGAAGGAGCATAAGTACTTCGCTAACATCCCAGATTGTCGAATACCTGGGCCTGGGAGGATTGGAATTAAAAATCCTCTTCATAAATTTAGAGATGAGAGGGTGTGAATCCACGGAATATCGTTCCGATCCCATCCATAAATATGAAGACAGGGCACTTCTGGCCGTATTGATCGCACTATAGCTTAATCGTTGATCGAAAAAGAGGATGGATAGGAACTCTAGTACTTCGGAGATGCCTGCTGTGTAGTATGAAATATTTTGCCGGAAGCAGAACAACTCCAATTTCCTTATATAAGAAATGTACTGCTTCTGGGTACTATCCCTCCTGGCCGCAGTAAGAACATCCACAGTGCGATCCGATAGTCCTCTCCCCAGGTATGGCCTGCTTAGAATCTGCAAACCAACAGATTGATACGATCATATAAAGGGTGTTGAGCACCAGTTACAGGGTGTACCAGTAGGTTTTTACGTTTGGGAACAGTCATAAGTGGCTGTATGTTTATCTGTAACACGAGAGGGAACCATGGCTGAGTAGGCCAATCGGGTACCACCAATACTCCCGAGGCGGAGTCCTGCTTAATTTTTTGCAGACACCGGCTGATGAGGCAGAAAGAAGGAAATTGCACTACTGACACTGTTGTACATATATATATTTTACCGTTCATTATTCTAAGTTCGCTCTTCTGGGGAGATGCTAACTGCGTTTCGTTGTCTCTGTACTGTACACCGCACAATGACAATTAAAGATCGAATTGAATTGAATTGAATTGAATTGAAATGCATAGACAAACATTCCACCCCAATGCAGCGAGAATGCATCTACCGCTGCTGCCCCAAGATCTGGTTCCCATGAAACATATTTAGGCAACTGGTGGTTTAGTCTGGATGCAAACAAATCGATATCTGGCATCCCATACTGAGCAACAACATCGTTAAATATGTCATGATTCAACATCCATTCTGTGCTGTCATTGAATTTGCAAGACCTTGTGTCTGCCACGATGTTGAATCTACCTGGTAGGTAGATAGCTGAATGCCTAATGTCTCTTGAAATACACCAGTCCCAATTAGATTTACCAATCTATCACAAGATTCCGACTTGATTCCACCCATATGATTAACATACGCCACTGCCGTGGTGTTGTCAATCTAAACTTGAACATGCAAGTGACTTTTAGTAGAACAATAAGCTTTAAGCCCATAAAATGTTCCCAAAAGCTCCAAATAATTAATTCCTCGTGATTGCAGAAGAGGTGCCTCATGCATATTCCATCTGCCTCCACAGCTGAAAATAGTATCAGTAGCGCCCCAACCTAGTGCACTGACATCAGTCTGTAAGACAATAGAAGGTGGTTCAGACAGAATTTGGCTGGAAGAACTTGAGATATTCATAATCCACCATTGTACTTCAGCAAAGGCCGCAGGTGGTATTTGCATGGGCCTGTCATAATGACCTGAATGGTATCGTCAGTGCCTGTTCCTTTGCTCGCTGCAATTGCTGGTAATGTAGAGGTCCAAACTGCACAGCTGGAAACTAAGCCACCAATTTGCCAACCAAGCTGGCCACTTGTCTAATTGAAAGTTGTTGTGTTTCAATGAGCTTAACACAACCTTCAATTAGCTGCAGCCTTTTGTCCCTGGGCAGAGTTACTGACATGTGATCTGAGTTAATAGTGAAACCTAAATAATCAATAATTCTGACTGGTGTTAATTTGGACTTATCTGGATGAATGATAAACCCCATCCTTTCAAAAGTGAGCTTAGCAACTCATACCGATGATTCAGCTGTGTCCCGAGTCTTTCCTACAATAAAAATATTTCCCAAATAGGCCATTACAATATGACCCTGAGCTCTAAGTAGCCCCAGTATTGGCTTTAACAATTTGGTGAACAATCTCGGAGCTGGGGTTAATCCATTAGGCAGTACTTTGAATTGCCATAATTGATTCATCCAGCTAAATTTCAAATATCTCCTATCATCGAAGTGAACAGACACTGGGGTGTAAGATTGCAACTTTCACGTGGTCCGTCCTGTTTCGACTAATGCAATCAACTCGACGTGCACAAACGGAAGATCAAATAGAACAAGTTGTCCAACAACTTTAGGCTGTGCACGCCACGGAGGAGGAGGGAGGGAGGGAGGAGGGAGGAGGGAGGAGGAGGGAGGAGGGAGGAGGGAGGAGGAGGAGGAGGAGGGAGGAGGAGGAGGAGGGGGGAAACTGAAAGCAGGTGTTTAGCAGTAGTAAAGGTTTCCATTTTGAAATGTTTATACTGTACAAAGGGGTTAAAGCTCATCAGGTCGAGGATGATTCTACATCCTCCATCTTTCATCACGTGGGATTTGCTCCCCCACAGATTCGGTGTCAGGATAATCCTGACCCGTCAAACTCCCCTCCTCCAAGAAGGAGCTATGGAGCAACCCTATTCCAGGCGCTGCTGGCACAGGCTCTCCCGTAGGCCAGCGCGGATACCACCCCTCCTCCGGGTGTGTATCTTGATGGAGCATCCTCTCCAACAGGAGCTCCACTTTGGATAACTGTGTCAAAAACGAAATCCTTTTCCGGAGGGGAACCCTCCTGACCCGACTCAATGGGCCTTGCAGACTTTTTGGTAGCCTTGCACCCCAACAGCATGGCCATGGTGCTTAAAGGCACTGAGTCTGCAGGTGGTGGCCTCCCTGCCACCGACTGACTAGGTGAACTCAGTGGGCGCCCGCTCCCCGCACTCCCGCGGTCTGTCATCTTACTGGCGGCGTGCCTCGCCTTCACCGCTGTTGCTTTCTGCATTTATTTTTTGAAGTAAACTTGCTCCTCACACACAAGCCTGCAAGAAAAAGCGACCTCCAATCAAGTGTTTCACTTACCTTGGGGATTTTAAACTTACCGCTGGAGGAGCTCTGCTCCTCCTAACCGGTCGCTGCGCCAGTGCGTCTGACGTTAATGATGTGCATGTGGTCTGATAGGGTCGTCTTCACATAGTCACTCACGTGACTCTGAAGTAAAATGGATGTTTCCTGTAAGGAGAGAATCTAGGACCAGAGGGAACAGCGTTAAAATAAAAGGGCGTACCTGTACAATGGAGATGATGAGGAATTTTGTTAGCCAGAGGGTTGCGAATCTGTGGAATGAATTACCATAGACAGCAGTGAAGGCCAAGTCATTGGTATTTTTAAAGTAGAGATTAATATGTTCTTGATTAGTAATGATGTCACAGGTAACAGGGAGATGGTAGGAGAATGGGATTGAGAAAAAAAATAGATCTGCCATAATCAAAAGGTGCAACTGACTTGATGGAGCAAATGGTCTAATTATGCTCCTATGTCTTATTAACATGAACCATCTCTCCCTCTGGTTCTACATTTCACTCTTCACCTTCCTTTCCTATCACATTTCACCACATGCATCCTACTGTCATCTCCCTGTCACCTACCAAACATATTTCCACATACCTTGACTCCATCCTATCCCCCCTGGTTAAATCTCTCCCTACCTATGTTCAAGACACCTCAGACACTCTCCGCTGTCTCCAGGCATTCCATTCCCTAGGCCCACATCCCCTCATCTTCACTATGGACGTCCAGTCACTCTACACCTCTATCCCCACCAGGAGGGTCTCAAACCCCACCAGTTCTTCCTCGACCGGAGAACCAACCAATCCCCGTCTACAGATACTCTCCTCCGCTGGTCCTTACCCTTAATAACTTGTCGTTTGACTCTTCCCATTTCCTCCAAATACAAGGCGTCGCTATGGTCACGCGCATAGGCCCCAGCTATACCTGCCTCTTTGTAGGGTACGTAGAACAAACCTTCTTCGAGGCATACCACGGCCCCATCCACGAGCTGTACCTCCGATACATCGACGATTGCTTTGGTGCTATCTCCTGCACCCACACACAACTGACTGACTTCATCCGTTTCACCACTAACTTCCATCCCGCACTCAAATAAACCTGGACCATTTCCGACACTTCCCTACCATTTTTTGACCTCACTATCTCCATCGCAGGTGATAGACTTCTGATCGACATCCACTATAAACCCACTGACTCCCATAGCTATCTAGACGACATTTCTTCCAACCCTGCTTCCTGCAATGACTCCATCCCCTACTCCCAATTCCTCCATCTACGCAGCATCTACTCCCAGGATGAGATGTTCCACACCAGGGCATCAGAAATGTCCTCATTCTACAGGGAACGGGGGCTTCCCTCCCCGACTATAAATGAGGCTCTCACCAGGGTCTCTTCAATACCCTGTACCACTGCTCTCTATCCCCATCCCCCCACTCGTAACAAGGGCAGGGTCTTTAGGCACAATTAAAGCATGGAATAGTCTTCACCCTACCATAGTTACCCAACCAGATTGCAACTAAATTTAAGGTAGCTCTTTCTTCCCAAAAGCCCTTTCTGGCTTAAGTCCTCCCTCCACCACTCCAGTTTAAATTCCATTTGGAATATTTTGGAGGACCAAGAATCCAGGAACCAAGAACCTTACACCCCACTTGCCGTTACATACAGCAAATAGTCATTTTCGCCATCTCCAACGTGACCCCACCACCCGCCACATCTTCCCATCTCCCCCCCCTGTCAGCTTTCCGCAAAGACCGCTACCTCCGGAACTCAATTCTTCCCTTCCCTCCTGCACTACCCACTCCCTGGCCACTTTCCCTTGCAACCGCAAGAGATGCTACACTTGTCACTTTACCTCCCCCCTCGACTCCATTCAAGGACCTAAGCAGTCGTTCCAGGTGCGACAGAGGTTCACCTGCATCTCCTCCAACCTCATCAATTGCATCCACTGCTCGAGATGTCAGCTGATCTACATTGGTGAGACCAAGCATAGGCTTGGCGATCCTTTCGCCGAACACCTCCACTCGGTCCGCATTAACCAACCTGATCTCCCTGTGGCTCAGCACTTCAACTCCCCCTCCTATTCCGAATCCGACCTTTTTGTCCTGGACCTCCTCCATGGCCAGAGTGAGCACCACCGGAAATTGGAGGAGCAGCACCACATATTCCACTTGGACAGTTTGCACCCTAGCAGCATAAATATTGACTTCTCCAATTTCTCAAACAATGACCCCCCCCCCCCCCCCCTACATCAGTCTGAAGATGGGTTTCGGCCCGAAGCGTTGCCTATTTCCTTCGCTCCATTGATGCTGCTGCACCCGCTGAGTTTCTCCAGCACTTTTGTCTCCCTATCACCTCCAGCCTTGGTTATTCTTTCTACCTTCTCTCCCCCACATGACTCATCTGCTAATCTAACCCTCCTTACCTGAATCCACCTATCACTTGCCCACTCTTGCTCAGCTCTTTATCCTCAACTCTTCCTCACAGCTATCTCTCCTATACTCCATCTGTGTGAAGAAGGGTACAACTCAAAAAAAAATCTGTCTTTTTCCCTCCAAGGATGTACCCTGACTCGCCAGGATCATCATAAGATCATAAGATCATGTGATAGGAACAGAATTAGGCCATTCAATCCATCAAGTCTACTCCGCCACTCAATCATGGCTGATCTATCTCTCCCTCCTAATCCCATTCTCCTGCCTTCTCCCCATAACCTCTGACACCTGCACTAATCAAGAATCTATCTATCTCTGCCTTAAATATATCCACTGACTTTGCCTCCACAGCCTTCTGTGGCAAAGAAGTCCACAGATTCACCACCCTCTGACGAAAGAAATTCTTCCTCATCTCCTTCCTAAAAGAACGTTCTTTAATTCTGAGGCTATGACCTCTTGTCCTCGACGCTCCCACTAGTGGAAGCATCCTTTCCACATCTACCCTATCCAAGCCTTTCACTGTTCCTCCAGCAATTAGCTTTTTGCCCAATACACTATACTCAGCTTGGCTCCATGGAAGCTGAGGGCACAGGTATCATTTTGTCCATTACACTATGCAAAATAGGTTTTGAGTGTTATGGTAGTCCCGTCTACCTTCTTCGATAGATAGTCATTTGTTTTCTGTGAAGAACTGCAATATCCAACTGCATAGCTTAAAAAAAATCAGATGCAGAGGCTGAAAATGTTAGAAGCTAGAAGATGAGATTGAGCATTATTTTTTACATTATTTCAAGGAACTCTGAGAAGAACATAATGTGGTGAAATGACTTGGTGAATTCTTAATGTTCAATTTCCAATTGCATTTTCACACAATCCTTTTGCTATTTTAACAGAGGCAGAGGCCTATTTGATTCAAAAGAGCAAATCTTTCATTTGCTAATTACACACTTTTGTTCCATTTTGCCACAGTATTGATTAAAGAAGTAAAATGAAAGCGTGGCAATAATGAAAGCTTTCAAAAAATGAGGGGAAATGGGCAAAATTGGAAATCTGGCCTATTAAACTTAACTCATAAAATGATACCAAAAATATATGTTGAACAAACTACAGCAGAAAGCAGTTAACAGGAAAGAAAATAAGTTTTGGTGGAAGATTGATGTGCTGCAAGTTGAAGTGACAGCTTCTTTAAAATCACTTAGAAGCTCTGCACTTTTCACCAACCTCTTCGAAGGGACTCCAATCCAGGATCAAAACAGCTTTTGAAGAGATGAGAGATGTGCAATAAAAGTAAAAGCAGGGCTATGGTCAGAAACAATCAAGAAGTGTGGTGCTTATATTTTGTAGGCTATTGTAAAGAATGTGATTCATTTGAGTTTATATATGTATTGATAGTTATTTTAGAGTGCCTTTTCCAATGTTGCTTTCTTAGAAAGTATTCTCCCCAGTCTTTTGAATAGTTACTTTAAGCTATTTGAATGCTCCACACAGCTGTTTTCGCACACACACTCACAGAACGTTCTGAATCGACAAGCAGTGTTTGCAAGGTCAAACCATAGTCAAAACGAACACAAAGTAAATTAAGCGCACAAGCTTTGCAAATGTTTAAACGCAGGTTGGCTCAATTAGAACTGCTTTTGAATTTTGTATTATATTATCTCCTTCCCTTTCTCGGGATGTTATTTGAATTTTGAGGGGTTGTACAATTAATTCAGTAATATATGAAATGGGAAATACTTGCTGTTTCAGTCAAAGCACAGATTCATTCAGGAGATGGGATAAAATCCATTTGATTTTCTGAATTGAAGTGAGAAAGGTATGAACGGTTATTTTTGCCTTTCTTTCATTAATGCACTATTCTCTGTCTATTGGATTTGTTAAATCAAAATTGATTTTATGTTCTGTTTCTTTGGTGCAGACTGCTAGTTTAGAATTCTCATCATCAATCTTTTCATTCAATACAATACAATACAATACGGTTTTATTCGTCAAGTTGCACATGAAGTGCAAGTGAAATGAATTTGCCAGCAGTGGTACAATGAGAAAGAACACAAAAAAACACAATAAAAATTTAACACAAACATCCACCACAGCATTCATCACTTGTGGTGGAAGGCACAAAATTTGGCCAGTCCTCCTCCATTTTCCCCCGTGGTCGGGACCTCAACCCTCCGCAGTCGCCGCTGCGGGCGTCCAGATGAATGAAAGTCAAGGTAAGTCCTGAACCGGTGCCTCCAAACCGGAGACCGCGGCTTCAGGTTGGTGTAGACTGCAGGCCGGCTGTCGGCGATTTAAAGTTCGCGCCGCAGCCAGAAGCACCGCAGACCACAGGGAAGGCAGTCAAAGTCGAAGCTCCCCTCCAGGGATTCCCAGCGTGGGACCCCGCTCCCGATGGTAAGTCCATGCCGCGCCTGCGGTTCAAGTTGACCGCGGGTCGACAATCGGAGTGGAAGCTTCTTCATCTCCTGGGTCCCCAGCGAGGGATCCCAGGATGCAGACGTCGCGCTGGCCGGAGCTCTGCAGATCGCAGATTCAGGCTGCCCCAGGCCAGCGAACGGAGCGCTCTCCTCTGGCGTGCCCCAGTGAGGGCTGCGCCTGCCGCAGAAGCCCTGGATGCAACTCCGGAAAAAGCCGCACGATCCTTGCTGTTATGCCACGGGGAGGTGACATGGAAAATGTTGCCTCTCCGTGGAGGAGGGGACCAAAACGGTTTCCCCCTTACCTCCCCACATCACCCCCCACACAAGACACACAGAGAGACATTAAAAACAAACTAAAAAAATTTAAAAAGTTGAAAAAAAACTGACACGCAGATAGCAGGGCTGCCAGTTTGCAGCGGCCCCACCCGCAATCCGTTTTCTGCGTTGGCTCATGCAGTTCAGTATTTTTATTTTGTTACACCAATATCGGCAGCAGTGTGGACTTTCCACAAGAATAAATATACAAACCATTGTATTTCACTGATCTGATGAATTTTGGCTTGGTGTAGATATTGTGAGATTTTATTCTTAAGTTGTGATGTGTTATAAACTACTTTTAGTGATAAATTTTCCACAGGTTTCACAATCCACCAACAGTGAGATGAATGTGTGGAGTTTAGGGGTCATGGTGTAATTCTGCTCCTATTCTCACCCCGTTACACTGCTTCAATAAAAGCACTGATCAAGCACTGGATCAACTAACTTTATTTTCAGAACACAAACACACTACCTATACGATACCTAACCAACACCGCGGGTCCGATCCTTGTCTCTACTCGTCCAAGCCCTTCAGCCTGGTGGCGTCTGCCTCCAGATGGTTAGCTTGGTCCCAAGTGCTACCCCCACAGACTCATGTGCTCTCCCCTTTTATATACTACTAGACCAAGTGCAGACCCACTGATCCCTCAATGCGTTGTGGGGGGGGGGGGGGGTGCTGCGGCATCACAGGCACACTAACCACCACACATACACACAGGGGGGTGGTGTGAGGGGGGTAGGGGAAACGGGGTGGGGTGCTGCGGCTCCACATGCACACTAATCAACCCCCACCAACATGAGGGGGAGGAGGGGGAGGAGGGGAATGAGGGGGGTAGGGGAAGACGGGGTGGGGAGAGGGGAGGGAGGGGAGGAGGGGGAGAGCCAGGGGGAGAGGGAGTGGAGGGGGAGACCACTGGGTCCCGTCCCCTCAACGTGCGGTTGTGGGTGGGGGAGGGAACCTCTCATGGGGGGCGGGGGCCACTCACATGGGGGGCGGGGGAGGGGGATGAGGGAGGTAGGGGAAGACGGGGGTGGGGTGAGGGGAGGGAGGGGAGAGGGGGGAGAGCAGGGGGAGAGGGAGTGGAGGGGGAAGGGGGGGGAAGGGTGAGAGAGAGCAGGGAGAGAGAGGGGGGAGGGAGAGAGGTGGGGGGAGAGAGAGGTGGAGAGAGAGGGGAGAGAGAGGGGGGATTGAGAGGGAGGGGGAGAGAGGGAGGGGGAGAGAGGAGGGGGAGAGAGGGGGGTGGAGAGAGAGAGGAGAGAGAGAGGGGGAGAGAGAGGGAAGGGAGGGGGAGAGGAGAGAGAGATAGATAGAGGAGAGGGAGAGGAGATGGGGGGGAGAGGGAGGAAGAGAGAGCGAGAGAGAGAGAGATAGAGGGCAGAGAGAGAGGGAGAGGGAGAGGGAGAGAGAGAGAGAGAGAGGGAGAGGAAGGGGGAGAGAGAGAGGGCGGAGAGAGAAAAGGGAGAGAGGGAGAGAGAGATGGGAGAGGGGAGAGAGAAGGGGATAGAGGGTGAGAGGGGAGAGGGAGAGGGAGGGGGGGAGGTGAGGGGGAGAGATAGGGAGGGAGGGAGTGGGAGAGATAAAGAGAGAGGGAGGGAGAGAGAGGAGAGAGAGAGGGGGAGAGAGAGGGAGAGAGGGGGAGAGTGAGAGCGGGAGAGGAGAGTAAGGGAGGGGGAGAGAGAAGGAGGGAGGGAGAGTGGGAGAGAGAGGGGTGGAGGAGGAGCGGGAGGCGATGGAGAGGGGTGAGGAGAGGGAGATGGAGGAGGGGAAGGAGAGAGTGGAGGAGAGGGGGAGGGGAGAGGGGGGAGGAGAGTGGGGAGGTGAGGGAGAGAGGGGGAGGGAGAGGACAGGAAAGGGGGGAGAGAGGGGGAGATAGGAGGGGGGAGAGAGAGGAGGGGGTAGAGGGGTGAGGGCTTGGAGGGGAGAGGGGGTTGGAGGAGGGGAGAGGGGAGTTGGGCAGATGTGGAGGAGGGGGAAGAGTAGGGGGATGAGAGGGTAGAGGGGAGGGGTGAGGGCTTGGAGGAGGGGATGGGAGTTGGGGGGGGTGTGGAGGATGGGGAACCAATCGTAAATAGAGATCATACAATACATTAATTGACAGTTCCCTAACCCGATCACAAAATATCCCATTACATTGTTTCTACAGAAAGTTCTGAATGGAAGACAGTTCCCTTAAGTAAAGAAACATTTTATCAGGTAATGTAAACAATTTGGGCAAGGCCCCTCTCCTTAACCAATCACAAACAACAGTGCAAAGACCATGCGACATATTTAACAATAATATTATAAATCACCATTCCCCAACCAATCGTGATCATGCATTTGCAGCAGGATTCAGCTCCTTCTGCAAAACACTCATACATATTAATAACTAAAGGACATCTGGGCATCACCCTGTGTTTGACTTCCCCCCAGGCCCCAGACATTCTGGAGCCATGATCCTCATGGTCTTTGCAGCCTTTGCAAAAATATGCCAAGCAGGTTTTGCAAAGGCAGAAATCCTCCATTTTGTCAGACACTAAAATGGCCAATATTATCAATGGTACTTGTAATGAATCTTTTTGAGAAGTTTCTTAGAGTAAAAGAGTGAACACAAGTCCAAAATAGGTGCTGTGCTAACAATACATTGTTTACCACACAATTTTGAACTGAATTATTGACTCTCATGATTTCATGTTGCCTGAAGATACATGAATATAGTCAAGAAGGGTCACGAGTTAAAAGTATTTTATTGTCATATGTCCCGAAATGGAACAGACATTCTTACTTGCAGTAGCACAACAGATATGTAAACATATTACACTGTAAAACCCATAACAACACATATATATAAAAACAAATATATTTGCATTTGCAAACTGACAAATCATGCCTTGCACTTCACGTCCAAATTGTTGATATAGATATCAAACAGCAATGTTATTCAGCAGCTAATGACAGGACAAGGCATCTTGGATATGACACTAGTTGTTCTGAAAGAGGATGGTCAGAGATAGGAACATGTCCAGTATCCACAAGAATAAAGCTATCACTTTGCTTTACTTATTCTCCTTCCAGTTTCTCCTTCAACAGCCAATGTTGCTCTGCCTGAAGATCATTACTTCCTCCTATTCCTCACCCAGATCAAAAAGAACCCTTAACAGAACCAGTCAGTGCCTCCAGTAGGGTGTCTAAAACCTCAAATGGCACAACACTTGCATTTTTCAGATGGCCCATTCCAGAACAAATATTTATTGTTTGTTGCTGAAACTTCGATAAAAGTGGCAGAAAAAGTCTTCCAACGCCTTTTTCAGAGCCCCAGAAGCAATGATCATGAAGCAATGAGTATCCTTTATGAATTGTTGTTGAAAATAGTTCAATGCCATGTATACTTCCAAACAGCTGGACACCAACCACCAAATGTGAGCTGCAGCTGGTCCTGCCAACTGTTTTATTATTAAACGTGTTTAATGCTTCCAAATTTGCTGAAGGCCTCAGAAATTAGCATGATCGGTGGTGAGGGACTTGTCCTTACTTCAAAGCTCCTGCAAAATCAGTCACAGCCAGACAGGGATGTGTAAATAACCATATATCCCTCAATACACAAAGTCACCATGCTATTGTAACTATATACCTGAAATGGCTTGCATAGAAAATATTCCCAAATTAACTAATAAGCAGGAGACCAAATAAGGAAATGCAATATCTATTGGGGTCTACTTTTTACCTCCACTGTAACCTGAGAGAATAATTAACTTCAATCCCTTAAGAGTGGTGTCAACAGCTATTTTTGCTGTTCCTCCAAGATTTCCATTGTGGTAATGCTATGGCAAGAAGATTAAAATAATGATGTTTCAATGCCCATCACCTTTTGGTGATGATGGTTCTCACAGAATTTCTTACATGAGCACCAGTACTGTTCTGTACTTTTCTTTGAATAGTACTATGAGGATATTTCTGCCCAACAATTTTGGCCACGATATAATATCTCATTCAAAATGTGGCAACTCCAATAGCGAATCCGTCCTTCAGTGCTTTTATGAAATATCAACCTAAATTATTCACTTAATTCTGTTAATCATATTAATGTTACTATTTTCTGTTGCCTTTAATTTGGAGTTACAAATTATGCCATTGATGGTCACTTTTGAAAGATACACTTGGCTGAATGTGTGCTTCGAACCCCACACACACTCTATAGTATTGTGTAGGAAGGAACTGCCGATGCTAGTTTAAACCGAATAGACACAAAAAGCTGGAGTAACTCAGCGGGACAGGCAGCATTTCAGGAGAGAAAGAAGGGTTTTGACCCGAAACATCACCCATGCTTTCTCTCCAGAGATGCTGTCTGTCCCACTGAGTTACTCCAGCTTTTTGTGTCTATCTTCACTCTGTACTATTACCTTCTAATTATAAAGTTCTCAAATAGCTGACCTCTCTTCAAAGCATCACCCGTGTTCTGAAAGTATATATATATATATAGTTCTCATAGAAACATAGAAACATAGAAAATAGGTGCAGGAGTAGGCCATTCTGCCCTTCGAACCAGCACCACCATTCAATATAATCATGGCAGATCATCCAAAATCAGTACCCCGTTCCTGCTATTTCCTTATATCCCTTGATTATGTCAGCCCTAGGAGCCAAATCTAACTCTCTCTTGAAAACGTCCAGTGAATTGGCTTCCACTGCCTTCTCTGGCAGCGAATTCCACAGATTCACAACTGGGTGAAAAAGTTTTTCCTCATCTGAGTCCTATATGTTCTCTGCTTTTTTTAACTGGGGAGAAATTCATTTGGATGCCGCAACACCAGATATGGTGTTCCTGAAAACAAATCCACTTTCAGAAAACAAATGTTTTCAACTTATATTGCACCATATCTACGCATTTCAAAATGTATCTGCTTTTGCATGTAACTTTTTTTAATTTGCAGATGCCACAAAGCTAAGTGATACAATACAATAACTAAGCACATAGGCCAGAAACTATAGAATCAGCAACTTAGTCATGTGCTTGGGATAAGTGATGTTGGATGAAAATTAATTCAGACATGTGTTAAATATTTTTATAGAAAGACAAGATTGTTCCTGTACCATCCCTCATTAAAGTTTCAAACATTGTTTCCATTATCAAGCGTTGGCTTTGATGGGTGTAATTACATATTTTACCCTAGCCTGTTCAGAAATACAGACGACCTTTGTTGCCTTTGAATTGTGCAGTACGTGACTTGAGTCAGATTGGAAAGTGTCAATTTCTACAATATGAAGCTCCTTCAGATCCCTGGATGAAAATTGCCTGATACCACAGCCTTATCCTGTTTAGGAGCATAGGAACAGGTCTAAGTTATTTAGCTTTTCGAGTCTGTTCTGTCAGTCAGTGATCATTGCGGATCAATGACCTAAATTCAAATACCTGGCCTTTCTTGATACCCCAATATTATTTAACCAACAAAAATCTATGCCTCGGCATTAAAATTGACAATTGATCTAGTATCTGTGGGGTTTTTTTTTAAGATATTGTATTACCCTTTCTGCGTAGATGTGGATTACGTCACAGCGGCACCATGGAATTGATTCCAACACATGTGCATGCAACCCAATGTCCTTATTCATTGTGAGTTGGTCCAACATGTACAAGCTAAATAAATAACCATGTATAAATAAATTATTTATAATATTATAGGGAAGCCTTCTGCATACTGAATGTACTTTTTCAAAGAGAGTATTTAGTATCGGTACTAGACTAAGTGGGACCCATTGGGTCCCTGTCACACAGGAGCCTTGGTCCCCAACGCAATGTTCCACCACTCACCCATAGCCCCCAACTGCACAGGCACAGTTCATTTCACCTCACCTCTAGCACTCTCTCCCCCTCCTCTTCACCCTTACTCTTCTTTCCCCTCTCCTCCTCCCCTCTCCCAATTCTTCCTCACTTCTCTATCCCTCTCCTTTCCTCTACCCTCAGTCACTCCATAACTCCTTTCCCCTCCCTAGCCCCTATCCCTCTATCTCCAACCACCCCCACTCCTCACCTCCCCTTATCCTCCCCATTATCCCTCCTCACCTCCCCCATTGGCCTCCTCTCCCTCTATCCCCCACTCACTACCTCCTCCACTCCTCCCCTCCTCTCCCTCTATTCCAAGCCAGGGCTCGGATCCTCGGCTCAGCTCGGAAGCATCAGCAGCTACGGTCACGCTGGTGTGTGGGGGGAGGTGAGGGGTGCGTGGGAGTGGGGGGAGAGCTGGGAGAAAAGACGGGGGAAGAGACATGGGAGAGGGGGGCATCACGGGGGAGGGAGGCAGGAGCCAGTGAGGGTGACCAGAGGGGCAGGGCTGGAGCTGCGGGGCATTGTGATGGAGGTGCGTTTGGGATGCACAGTGGATGTTGGACGCTCTCCTCCGCCAGGATCAGGCTCTCCGCTTTCCGTTTGACGACATGTCCGACTCCGGGCCGGCTGGACCAGGCTGATTCCGGACCCTCCGAACATTATGTCCGGTTGGAGACTTCCGCCGGCCACTGTCAGCTCCAGTAAAGACGTGATGGTACAGGAATGGGCGGACCATCCAGGGGAGTGACAGGAGAAGAGACCAATCCACACGGCGCTGACTGGCATGGGAGGGGATTGATCTGCGCATGCACGTTTTTGTACAATTTTTAAACCTCGCTAGATTTTACAATATACTACCGATCGGAATAAAACGTGCTGCATTTGCAGCACAGGAGAACAATGAGTGAGCTGACGGATAATTGTAGCGCTTTCGCATATAGTTTTTGCGCAAATAGAAAAACTGTGCAAACCGGAAGAGCACAAGATCAGAGTTTTAGTTGTGCACTAGATTAAGTGGGACCCTTTGTGTCCTTGTCATACAGGAGGCTTGGTCCTCAAACACAATATTCCACCACTCACCCATAGCCCCCAACTGCAGAGGCGCACCTCATTCCCCCTCATCCCTAGCACTCTCTCCCCCTCCTCTTCACCCTCCCTCTTCTTTCCCATCTCCTCCTCCCCTTCCCATAACTTCTCTCCCTTCCCTACTCCCCTCCTCTCGCCTCTCTCTCCCTCTCCTTTCCCCTACCCTCAGTCCTTACCTCCCTCCATTACATCTCTCCCCTTCTTTCCCCTCTCCTATCCCTCTATTCCCACCTCCCAAAATACTCACTCCCTTATTGCCCCCACTATCCCTCCTCACCACTCCCACTGCCCTCCTCTCTATTCCCCACTTCTACCTCCACCACTCCCCCCCTCCTCTCCCTCTATTACCCCTCCTGCTCCACTCTCCCTCCTCACCTCCTCCTTCTTCTTTTCCTCTCCTCCTACCCTCCCCCAATACCTCCCTCACCTCTTCTTTCACTTACCCTCAGTCACTCCATCCCTCCATAACTCCTCTCCCCTCCCTACTCTCCTCCTCTCCCTCTATCCTCTCTCCTCCCCACTCTCCCTCCCCAGGATCTCGAGGTTGCTGCACCTCTCCCTTCTTGCATGCCCCGGAGAAGCATCAGCTGTCGGTGCCCTCAGAGCCAGGCCTCGGATCGGCCCGGAGGCACCAGCAGCTGCGGCCGCGCCGGTGGGAGGGGGGTGGGGAGAGCTTGGAGAAAAGACAGGGGAAGAACCATGGGGAAGAGGGGGGTATCACGGGGAAGGGAGCAGTAGCCAGCGAGGGGGACCAGAGGGGAAGGGGCTGGAGCTGCAGGGTGTTGCGATGGCAGTGCGTTTTGGACTCACAGCGGGCGCTGGACGCTCTCCTCCACCGGGATCAGATTCACCACTTGCCATTTGGAGACATCGCCATGCCAGGCCGGGCCATACCGCGCAGCGCTGCTTCCAGTCTCTCCGAAAATTGCATCCATTTGGAGATCTCCGCCAGCCTCCCTCAGCTCCAGTAAAGACGCAATGGCATAGGAAGGGGCAGACCATCCCGAGGAGTGACAGGAGAAGGGACAAATCCGTGCGGCGCTGACTGGCAGGAGAGCAGATCGATCTGCGCACGCGCGGTTTTTATGATTTTTAAACCTCGCTAACGTTTACATTATACCACCGATCGGAACAAAACTGTCAAATGCACTTGCAGCACAGGAGAACAGTCAGTGAACTGGTGAAAAATCGTAGAGCTATCACGTACCGTTTTTCCGCTAATAGAAAAAATGCGCAAACCGGAAGAGCACAAGATCACAGCTTTGGTGATGGATGGATGGATGGATGGATGGATGGATGGATGGATGGATGGATGGATGGATGGATGGATGGATGGATGGATGGATGGATGGATGGATGGATAGATGGATAGATGGATGGATAGATGGATAGATGGATAGATGGATAGATGGATAGATGGATAGATAGATAGATAGATAGATAGATGATATAAATTCATGGTCACCAACTTCAAGGTGAGGCATCTTGAATTCTGGCATCATGTTGTTCCTTGTGGCTCACTTGCTTGGAACGCATAATAGCTCAACTCCACAGGTCTGCTCATCAGTAACTCCACAAGTAGCTGCCCTGTTAAGAATGGTGTATTTCAGTGAAAGTGTACAATTTCATTTCAGAGTCACGTGAGTAATTCCGTGAAGAAGGCCCGCCATGCCGCATGCGCACCAGTACATCAGCCGCACTGGCGCAAGCACCAGACTGGCAGGGCCGTGCTCCTGCCAGTGGTAATTTAAACCTAGAAGGTAAGTCCAGTTTTACTTACCACGTTTTTTCTGGCATGAGCCTCTTTCCATAGAGGTTTTCCTGCCAGTTTCGCAGCCCGACGAGTGTGCCAATTATGGACTGTGGGGAAACCCTAGTCCGACCGCGGAAGCAGATAACCGGCAAAATTGATCGTGTTGTGAGATAAGGAGTCGCTAACAGTGCAGTCAGCGACTCCCAGCCTGCGGGGATGTCGTAAAAACGGCAAGGAATTCAAGCAGAGTCGCTGACAGTGTAGTCAGCAGCTCCCAGCCCATGGGGATGCCGTTGGAACGGCAAGGAAGTAAGGCTAGAGTCACTGTCAGTGGGATCAGTGGCTCACCGACGTTGGTCCCCAGGCAAGGAATTAAATGGGACTCATTCAGCCCTATTTGTACTCAGGTGAGTCGGACTATAAAGGATTCCTCCTTATAATAAAGAAATTAAGGTTCGGAAATTGGGCAAAAGTTCTCATGCCATCCACCCATGAAATAAGGCAGGAGTGGCATGTTATTATGAAGAATGGAGAGTGTCGGGCATATGAACTTTCCGAATATGAAAACTTATTTTCCTGACTAACAACAGATTCATAAGGGTCAGAGATCCATGCTATGCAAATCCCATTACAGAGGTTATCAAAGACAATATAACTGTACTATAACAGTAAAGCTTTGGGGTATGGGATAAACTGTTTGTTGGTCATTGAGATTTACCTTTAATTATTATTAGCCAACTCTGCCTTGTGGCAAGAGATTGGAGTTATAGCAATCTGTTATAAAACTGAGTTTCATTTTCATCAAGAGTAATTGGCAATATAGCAACTGTGTTTCAGCCGAGCAAATCAAGGAACTGATATTGTGTAAGTAGCAATTAGACCATTGTTAACAACCTTATGCTATTGTCAACTGAAGCTACCTCAGTCACAATGATGAAGTAACAGTATTCAGCATTGCTGAACTTGACAATAACTCATTGAACTTGAACTTGAAACTCGCTACAGTAGTGCGATCGGTCGAATTCAGTTATTACCAACTGCTGCTAGGACTATAAGATGAGAAGTTCTGAATACCATCACCTACTTCGAGGTATTGGAGATTGCATGAGTTACCAATTCTTCAATTGTTGGTATCAACTAAATATATACACTAGATGCACCCCATGGGTAAGGGGCTATTGAGCGAATAGACATATTCTACATGCTCAAATTCAGGTTGCTGCTCCACAACGGTGACTTATGTTAGTCACATGGTAATCAAGTAAAAGTATCCTGTAATAATACCTAAATCTGCCACCGGTGTATCATCCAGTTCAGATCGATGATAACCCAGAATAAGTGTTGGATTTCAAAGTATGATGAAAGTATGGTTCAATACTACATCGACATGTTGGTGCATGTTTATTCACTGATTGCAAAAATATGTGGCACAACAGTGCGGAGAAATACATTCTCGTTTCAATAGGAGGAATGGTCTTTTATGTCTTCCTCATTTTTGCCTCATTAGCCGGGTCTTAAAACAGTCAGTAAGACCTCACTTGGGTTTGTACTGTTGGACTGGTCAAGCGTCCATGTTGCCTGCTTCATCAGGCATTATGGCACAACGGTATACGGTTATTCCAAAAAACAAGAACTTGCTGTTTCAAACAGTGGTTCAGGAGACCGGCCTTTGCACAGTAAAACAATTATTGACTTACACATTTTGAATGGATTGACATGCCTCAGGTTGTCACATCAAGCCATGAAGGTGCTCACTGCAGTATGCAGCGATAGCACTCAAAAAAGCAGTACATTCCTATTGAGGGGATCAGAAGTGTTTTTTGTTAAATGTTAATGTTACATTTAATACGGTACAGATTACTGCCATTTTCCAGTTCATTTTTTTTAAATAGTATTTAAGACAATAATTCAGTTATAGAGTGACACTACAAATCTGGCAATAAAAGGGAACTACGCTGTTGAGGTTCAACACGGATAATCGAGTTGTTAAAAAGATATTGACACAAGGTCTCCCACTACATAGATTATGCAGTTGGTTATTGAAAACTGTAGTGAACAGTCAACTTCACCAAGAGGTTCCAGCTACGTTCCTTAGTTATGACACTTATATCAGCACTAACGAGGGCAAACATTGCAAACGCTGTGTGCTAGATAGGAATGGAATTGGCTGCAGGTGCATTACATTTTTACATTCTGGTGCTAACACAAGCAGAGTAGAATAGGAGTTGGCATGATTTAAGATCATTTTCGGATACCCACGGTCCTCACGTCTATGTTATCAGGGCCACCAATCCTAAGAAGTATGAATCGCATTGTTTATTAGTCACACTAACCAACTACACAAAGGAAGGTCGGTTCAGACAAATTCAAGGAGGCTGCAGCAGGTTCTGGATTATACAGGGGTATTAACACTGATGCTTGTATAAACTCATTCACAGGTCAGCATTCAACGTCAGTGTTTCTTTTAAGATAGTGCGTTTCCTACATCTCACACGTCCACTAGGGCAGCAGCTACGTCGGCGGCCAAGGCGCGGGACGTTGCCAATCTGACCATATTTTGGCTGGCATGCGGATGACGCAAATGAGCTGATGTTTCAGGAATTTCTATCCATCGGGCCAATTGCCGATCCAGGCTGTTTGCCACTGCTATTTTAAGTTATGTTTAAAGTGCCTCGGATAGCATGGGGTAATGTTGTTGTGTTTATATTTTTTTATAATAAACTTTATTACTGCATTAAATGCAATGTTTAACTACTAATGCATTTAATTTCTCATTCGAGTCAATCAATGCAGTGGGGATGGCCAAAAATTTGTAATCATACGGCGTGAAATCACAAATGCATTTAACTCATCACACAATCATTCACGTGACTCGAAGTTAAAACAGTAAGATTTTTTAAACGGAGAACTTACCAGTTTGAAGTTTGATCTTGATTTTATGAGGAGTTACGTTGGGTGATTACGTGGTGCCGCACACGCCCCAAACCCCTCCTCTCATAATGATGATCATCTGATAGTTCTCGGAGTCAATTGCTTCTTATCTATGTCACTTAGGTGTTGTAATTTGTGAATTTCATCCCACTGCGTTGAAAGTATTGATGCGCATGCGCCCTGGCGGGTACTTCTTCACGTGATCACCCAATCGTAACTCCTCATAAAATCAAGATCCTCAAAACTCATCAAAACTGGTAAGTTCTCATTTAATCTTACTATTTTTGTCTCATTTTCACCTACTGACAATTACTTTTGTCGATTTTGCTTATTGGAGCAGCTGTTCATACCAAATAATTTGAGGCTGAGTGATGTGGAGGTGTGTACACATGTTTGATTCCAATCCAGGTGAGAATTTGGCACATTTAAACCATGTGAAATTGCCTTCATTGTCACCACAAAAATCTCTGGAACTCCGTGCATAGCAAAGGTAATTCTGAACATTGAAATCATCACAAATTGTGGGCATATCCAGAGGAATTGCTTCAATCCACTTGTAAATGTGCTACGCACTGAAAAATTGTTAATCATTTTTTCCATGCCGCTCCACATGTATTCTTTGGCCATCCTTTTGTTTCTGCCAGACCAGTGGATGAGAGAGGAGCTGTTTGTAGTTCTTGTGATGCTTCTAGACAGTGGTGTTGCAGTGTCCTCCAGTACTTGCCTTATTTTCAAGCCACAGACCAAACTTTTTGCTAATTGTACTTATTGATACATCTATCTCTTCTCATCTGTTATTCCTGTGTTCTTACTGTTTATTGCATTGCTGAAAAAATAGATGCAAGGTCATGAAGAATTTGGACTTACTCCAGCACCTTGTATTTCTATGCAAGATTTACAGCCACCTGCAGTTCCTTGGTCTACAAGATATACTTCATTGTCATTCATGCAAGTGTATCAGAATAACTGTTTTGTTGTGGAACTCTGGATGCTGAACGAACCATGATTCTAGGTGCTTAGTCTCATCCCTTTTTCTGGTAATCTGGTAAACCCAATATGACTCTGTGATATGCTGTACTCTTTGTCTATTCCTCAATAACACAAGACTCTACAAGTCTCACCACTTGGTGCCACCACGGCTAGTTGATGCACTGTTTTCTGATTCTATCAGTCACACATACTTCAAAGCATAGTCACATGTCAGCAATTTCAATGCCTTTCTCTGCACTCTGGCTGTCCATCTGAGATATCCCTTCTCTAAAAAATGACCTGCAGAGGCTTTTTATTCATGAAAATTATATAGTTTCAGTCAGACAAGCATTTGTGGAGTTTCATCACTCTGTAAGCAATAGTTAAGCCTTATTTCTCTTTGTGTAAGTAAAATTGATCTGCCTTGATGCAAAACCAATCCATCAATCATCTTCATGCTCCATATGCTGCAACAAAACTCTGCCAATATCATAAAGCAACACGACATGAGACAGCAGCAATAAGTTTGCCGGATAATAATGAATCCACAGCTACGAATGTGGTAGCAACTTCTTTGACACACAATGCTGCTTCTTGTTTTATGATCGTAGAAACAACAGAAGGCTGTAAAACCTCGTCTGAAAATCTCACAAAGGTGGGCAAGACTTATCTGAAATAAATATTTTCTCTGTCCTCATGCCAACTATCATTAGTTTCATTAGTCCAAACACACATAATAACATTAAGGTCAAAGTTCCAATGAAATTGAAGAGATACAGTGTACACAAGGTATGTGAGTTATTTCAGTATCATCATTACTTTTAGTATTGAGTGGCTCCCTGGACACCAGATCTGCAATTTCAAGTATAATAACAGAATAAATAGGACTTTCATGCTCTGACATCACCACGGTTCCTAATTTAATTCCTAAAATTCCTAGCTTCTTAACTCTCTCAGTTTATTTCTTCTTAACAATATTTCAAATATATGTTTAGCAATTTTAATTCCATTAAACTTAAACACTGAGTCTATTATTTTAAATAATTAAAATTGGGAGTGTGGGGCTCTAAAGCAGGGGTCCAAAACCTGGGAGTGTACAGCCCAGGAATATATATTTGGCCCTGACACACATTGGTTCCAGGAAAGCAAAATGGTAACATCATCTGCAGGGAGAATGGATCAAAGATTGTCCGGGGATCAGCTCCCTCATGAGCAACCAACCACCCAAAACAAATGTGAACAGTAAAAAAGTACAAAAGGATTGTTAAAGATTTGTGATGAGGATTGGAATTCAGTAAGCAGACGAAGGAGAGAAGAATTTTCGATGTGGAAAACTGTCCCCAAGTTTATATGGCAGGAGAAACACCAACAAACTTCTCCTGCTACAGAACTAAGGTCTTTGACAGAAGAAAAGGAACAGGGGCCCTAAATATTTGTTGCAGTTCATCTTCCTCTAGTAGAAGTATGATAACCTCTGTTCTTGATGTTAACTATCTATTGCCTTTGGGTGGGGGTGGGTCTTCAATGGGCGGGAAATCACTTTACAAAACATGGGGGGTTGGGGGGGGGGGGGGGGGACGCAATGAGACCTAAAATCTAGGACATGAGTCGCCAACCTATGGCCCGGATTCAGCCCGTAACCCGAAATCATCTGGCCCCGCAGGCTATTTTTTTTCAATTTGTTTTTGCGACCTGGGAACTGCAGCCAGTCCCAGGGCATGTAGGTGACCTGGGCGCTACAGCCAGACTTAGGGCACGCAGATGACCAGGGGGCTACAGCGGAACCTACAGCCGACCTCAGTCATGGGGCTGGTGAGCTGACCTGGGAGCTACAGACCTGGGGCTAATGTTTTCCCACCTTTCAAGAAAGGAACAAGAGAGAAAATGGGGAATTACAGACCAGTTAGCCTGACTTCGGTGTGGGAAAGATGCTGGAGTCAATTATTAAGAGCGCAATAATGGTGGCATTTGAGATAGCAGTATAAAGGATTTGTCCTAAGTCAGCATGGATTTTATGAAAGGAAAATCTCTTCTCTTAATTTTCTTGAGGAATGTACGACCGAGGTTAAATGGATGAAGGGGAGCCAGTGTGGATGTCAGTGTATCTAAACTTTCTGAAATGCCCTTTGATAAGGTTCCGCCACAGGATTACTGGTGACACTAAAATTAGAACAACATGGTATTGGGGGAAAGGTGTTGGAGTTGGAGAGAAATTGGTTGCAGACCAGAAGCAATAGACTAGGAGTGGAACGGGTCCTTTTCCAGATGGCAGGCAGTGAGGAGTGGAGTGCCGCAAGGCTCGGGTGGTTGGTTGCGGGGGGGCATGCAAATGTTTTACCATATATATTAATGATTTGAAAGACGCGGAATTAGAAGCAAACACTAGCAAGTTTGCGGATAACAAAGTGGTGCAGTGTAACTGTGAATGAAAAGGATGGTTAGGAGGTTGGAGGGGTGACTGGACCAATGTTGAGTGAGTGGGCAGATTACGTGGCAGATGCAATTAATATAGATAAATGTTGGGTTATCCACACATTGGTTCCCCCCCAAAAACATGGGGGCAGGGATTATTTCTCATATGGGTTAGGGTAGGTTTAAGAGGAGGAGTGCCACAGCGAGACCTGGGCTTCCTGTACACCGGCCACTGAAAGTTGGCTTACAGGTAGAGCAGGCAGTGAATGAAAGCTAATTGAATGTTGGCCTTCATAACAAGAGGATTTCAGTATAGGTTCTTCATTGCTGCAGTTGTAATAGGGCTTCTGGTGAGAGCACATTCTGGAGATATTGTGATACCGTTTTTAGTCTCCTAATTTGAGGAAGGACATCCTTGTGAATTGAGTGCAGTGCAGCGTAGGTTCAACGAAGATTGATCCCATGGAATGGCGGAAACTGTCATATGAGGAAAGACTGAAAAGACTAGGCTTGTATTCACTGGGTTTAGAAGGATGAGGTTGGTTATTTATAGAAACAGATAAATTTATAAAAGGGAGTCTGGACAAGCTAGAATGCAGGAAAAATGTTCCCAATTTTGGGCGAGTCCAGAACCAGGGGCCACAGTCTCAGAATAAAGAGGAGGTCATTTAAGACTGAGGTGAGAAAAATATCTGTTTTTTCACCCAGAGAGTTTGTGTGAATTTTGGTGGTCAAGGGTCGGCCAGGTGTCCACAGTAGTGGGCGGGTGGTGTAGTCTTTGAGGAGTGCGGGCAGCAAAATCACTGGATGGATTTAAGAAAGAGTTAGATACTGTAGGGGAGAAGCCTTTAATTTACTATTTTAATTTCACCTCCCGAGTTTTTGTGGGTGCGAATTCCCTCCATCCGTGTTGTTTCCCATTCTTCCATCCTTTCCCAAACCTATAACCTTTAATTCCAGAAAAACTTGGGACAAAGCAAGTTACCATCATGCACCCATGCTTTTTTAAGCATTCACTGTAATTCTGCAATACTACCCCTTTTCCATTTCAATATTCTTATCCTGTTATATTCTACTCTATCACTGTATTTCCTATTCTCTAATATACTCTTTACTATCCTAGGATCAACACTAATCAGCCCTCTCCATATTCACACGGTGTTATAACATGTATATCTGATGATAGGTTATATAAATTTCAGCTGGGTTCAGTCCAGATTTACCTTCAGGCGTGACTCTAATTTAAAGCAAACCATGAAAAATGTTTCAATTCAACCAAATTCAGTCTCAGCCTTTAATTTACTATTTTAATTTCAATGTCCATCTCATCCTACTTATTCCACAGCATTATGGCCGATAACACCATTCCATTCCAATTCCTGTGGAATTCCCAGCTGTAATTTCTATTTAATCAATCAATTTCCATATTGTTGTTTCAAGTTCATCATAAATCCAATTAAGAATACCAAATCAAGGAACAATTTCTTTGCACCTTGATAATAGAAGCCACTTTACCATCAAGGGTTAAACAATTTTGATCCATCGGCTAAATATGCATCGGTTCTGCTATCTCCGCACCCATTCAAGTTTCCCCCTCCAATTCACTAGGTTTCTCCTCCAATACTTCCTTAGTATGTTGGCTCTTTACTATGTTGGCTCCGTTCTCATTCTAGGAGTTCTCGTTAATACTAGTTCTTAACTACTGAGTAATTTCCTAGTCTGGTCTCTTAAAGGGAAATCCTGCTGCTCACAGTTCCTCTTTTGACCATTTCCAATTCCAATTCCAACTCCAATTTTAACTCCAATTTTAAATCCAACTTTAATTCCAATTCTCATATTCCCTGAATAATTTCCATGTTACCAGATCTTCCTACGTTCCATCCTTCCTGATGTTCTCTGAATAATACTTCCCATCTTTGGCTGCCTGTCTGTGGATGAGATAATAAAATATCAATTAATAATCAAACTCCAAATATTCCAAAGCCAAATTTCACACGTCTGTTCCAAATCTCAAAATTTTAAAGTCCCTCTAATTCACCACCATACAATTTCGAGACCGAATCCAAAATTCTGTAAATTTATTTCTACTAAGCATAATTTAAGCATAATTAGATTCAACATAGATGTTTTACCCCACACCACAGAGGAATGTTTCAATTACAAATTTGGTTCTTTAAAGAGGAACTTGTCCCAATAGTTGTTACAGGTTGTCGGTGTTGTTTCTTTAGGGAAGATTGGATAGTGTCCTTTACTTTACTTCTTTATCTTACTTCCTTATCTTGGGAGATGATGTTAAAGTTGGGCACTAGAGTAGGTTTTCTTCTTCTTCTTCTTCTCTGATGTTGGTTTCAAGGGAGTAGGGATACCAAGGAGCTCTGTCTATCGGTTGGCTTTCCCAGATTTGTCTTAAAGTGGCAGGACAGTATCATTTCCTCCTGCTCATTGATTCATGTTTCTGGGGACTACATTACCTTTGCTATCTTCTGCCCGTTCTCAAGGGATCTGTGTGTTCTTTACCTTCCTCCCCAGATAGTATGTTGTCGAACATACTGTCCTGCAGGCACAAACTCAGTAACACGTTAATAACTTCTTTCCCCACTCCCATACCACCTCAACAATACGTTTGTTACTTCTTCTCCATTTCTTCTCCTTAGTTACCATTCCTTCTCATGCCAGCTACTATGTGTCTTATGTCTTCCTTTCAATGAGGGTTTCTCGATAATTAGATTATTTGTGTCTCCTCCTAGAATTTGGAAGGGGGTGATGTTCTTTTTAGTTTGTAATGCTGTTTTCAGATCATGTGAGGATGACATCAAATTTAATAGGTGATATTAACTGACTGGCAGGTTAGGGAAAACAAAATGGGTTTCATTGCCAAAATGTCCCTGCCTCCTGATCTCCTTGCCAGTGTCCTCGTCCTCTACCCTCGGGGTCCTAAGAGTCATAGAAACATAGAAACATAGAAAATAGGTGCATGAGTAGGCCATTCGGCCTTTTGAGCCTGCACCGCCATTCAATATGATCATGGCTGATCATCCAACTCAGCATCCTGTACCTGCCTTCTCTCCATACCCCCTGATCCCTTTAGCCACAAGGGCCACATCTAACTCCCTCTTAAATATAGCCAATGAACTGGCCTCAACTACCTTCTGTTCCCCCTTATCCTTAGACTGTGACCCCTTGTTCTGGACCTACCCAACATCGGGAACAATTTTCCTGCATCTAGCCTAACCAATCCCTTAAGAATTTTGTATGTTTCTATAAGATCCCCCTCAGTCTTCTAAATTCTAACGAGTACAAGTCAAGTCTATCCAGTCTTTCCTCATATGAAAGTTCTGACATCCCAGGAATCAGTCTGGTGAACCTTCTCTGTACCCCCTCTATGGTAAGAATGTCTTTTCTCAGATTTGGAGACCAAAACTGTACGCAATACTCCAGGGTGTGGTTCTCACCACCAATTACCCTGTACAACAGCAGCAGAACCTCCCTTGCTCCTATACTCCACAAGTCTTTTTGCTATGAATCGCTAACATACCATTTGCTTTCTTTACTGCCTGCTGCACCTGCATGCCTGCTTTCAATGATTGGTGTACCATGACACCCGGTCTCGTTGCATCTCCCCTTTTCCTAATTTGCCACCATTCAGATAATAGTCCACCTCCTGTTGTTGCCAACAAAGTGGATAACCTCACATTTATCCACATTATACTGCATCTGCCATGCATTTGCCCACTCACCCAGCCTATCCAAGTTACCTTGCAGCCTCCTAGCATCCTCCTCACACTAACACTACCCCCCCCCCCCCCCCCCCCCCCCCCCCCCCCCCCCCCCCCCCAGCTTAGTGTCATCCGCAAACTTGGAGATGTTGCATTCAATTCCCTCTTCCAAATCATTAATATATATTATAAATAGCTGGGTTCCCAGCACTGAGCCTTGCGGAACCCCACTAATCACTGCCTGCCATTCTGAAAAGGACCCGTTTACTCCTACCCTTTGCTTCCTGTCTGCCAGCCAGTTCTCTATCCACATCAATACGGTGTGCTTTAAGTTCGTATATTAATCTCTTATGTGGGACCTTGCCGAAAGCCTTCTGAAAGTCTAGATATAACACATCCACTGGTTCTCCCTTATCCACTCTACTAGTTACATCCTCGAAAAATGCTATAAGATTCGTCAGACATGATTTACCTTTCATACATCCATGCTGACTTTGTACAGTGATTTCACCAATTTCCAAATGTACTGCTATCCCATCTTTAATAACTGACTCTAGCAGTTTCCCCACTATCGATGTTAGACTAACTGGTCTGTAATTCCCTATTTTCTCTCTCCCTCCTTTTTTTAAAAGTGGGGTTACATTAGCTACTCTCCAATCCTCAGGAACCTCTCCAGAATCTAAGGAGTTTTGAAAAATGATCACTAATGCATCCATTATTTCTGTGGTTAGTTCCTTGAGTATTTTGGGATGCAGACTATCTGGCCCTGGGGATTTATCGGCTTTTAATCCATTCAATTTACCCAACACCACTTCCCGGCTAACCTGAATTTCACTCAGTTCCTCCACCTTATATGACCCCTGCTATTTCTGGCAGATTATTTATGTTTTCCTTAGTGAAGATAGAACCAAAGTAGTTATTCAATTGGTCTGCCATGTCCTTGTTCCCGATGATCAATTCATCTGTTTCTGACTGCAAGGGACCTACATTTGTTTTAACTCTTTCTCTTTACATATCTATGGAAACTTTTGCAGTCAGTTTTTATGTTCCCTGCCAGTTTTCTTTCATAATCTATTTTCCCTTTCCTAATTAAGCCTTTTGTCCTCCTCTGCTGGACGCTGAATTTCTCCCAGTCCTCTGGTAGGCTGCTTTTTCTGGCTAATTTTATATGCTTCATCTTTTGTTTTTATACTATCCCTGATTTCCCTTGTTATCCATGGATGCACTACCTTCCCTGATTAATTATTTTGCCAAACTGGGATGAACAATTGTTGTAGTTCATCCATGCAGTCTTTAAATACCTTCCATTGCACATCCACTGTCAACCCTTTCAGAAATACTTGCCAATCTATCTTGCCCAATTCACATCTCATACCTTCAAAGTTACCTTTGTTTATGTTCAGAACCCTTGTTTCTGACTTGATTATGTCACTCTGCATCCTAATGAAGAACTCAACTATATTATGGTCGCTCTTGCCCAGGGGACCACACACAACAAGACTGCTAACTAACCCTCCCTCATTACTCAATACCCAGTCTAGAATAGCCGGCTCTCTCCTTGGTTCCTCTACATGTTGGTTTAGAAAACTATCTCGCATACATTCCAAGAAATCCTCTTCCTCAGCACCCCTGCCCATTTGATTCACCCAATCTATATGTAGATTGAAGTCACCATTATAACTGTTTTACCCTTGTTGCACGCATTTCTAATTTCCTGTTTGATGCCATCCCCAACTCCACTACTACTGTTAGGTGGCCTGTACACAACTCCCACTAACGTTTTCTGCCCCTTAGCGTTTTGCAGCTCTACCCATATCGAATCCACATCCTCCAAGCTAATGTCCTTCCTTTCTATTGCATTAATCTCCTCTCTCACCAGTGACGCTACCCCACCTCCCTTTCCTTTCTGTCTATCCCTCCTGAATATTGAATATCCCTGGATGTTCAGCTCCCAGCCTTGGTCCCCCTGGAGCTATGTCAACGTGATCCCAACTATAGCATAGTCATTAATAGCTATCTGCACATTCAACTCGTCCACTGTATTATGAGTCCCGGTAACCTTTTGGAATCCACTGGTTTCTGAAACACCCTGGCCCTCTTCTTTGCCCCCTTCCTTCTCGATAGTACCCTCTCACAGGACATGACCGACTCCAATGTTCCAATCCACCACAGTTGTAGCACTGATTGGGTCGCACCGCTCTATAACCTCTCCAGCCAAACCGATGAAACGTTGGCTCTCGGAATGGGAGATATATCCAAACTTTGACATCTTCCTCGTCCTTGTCTTCCACTGCCCTTATTTCCCTCTTTTGAATCTTTAATATAGGTCTCTGAGCTGCCGTTGGATCAGGCTGCATTAAAGTCTGAATGTCTGTGGCATGGGGGACATTTATACCTAATGCGGGACTTAATATCAAAGGTGGAGTAGGCAGCGTTCTACAAACAAACTATCTATGGGGAATCCATTCTCTATGCCCATTGTCAGGGAATTGCTCCGACATAATAATATTATCAATGTCCGGATCAATCCTTCCGTAACCTCCTCCTATCTCACCTTCAGAAAAGCTATTCATTCTCTCTCTGTACTTCAGGAAGGATTCCTTCACTTTCCCACTACTTGAGTTTCTAATTAATTTTGATTGCCATTTCGGCGGAACCTTCCATCTAGCTCCTTGATCTCCCTTATTGTCCTCCACTGGTGGAGCAATCATAGGAGCTAGAGGATCCTTCCCCGATTTGTCCACTTCAGATTTGAATTTAGTGGGAGGAGCCACAGACAACACTGACTCCTCCCATGTGCCCTGCTCGCAAGCTGCACATGGTATCTCTGAACTGCGAAAATGAGAGTGTTGTGAGGAATGTTGTGGCTCTACTCCGAAAAATGCTGCCCACCCTGGCATATAGTAAGTCTCTCTCCCTTCGAGGTCTACAGATACTGCTGCACTCCTACCAAATTTAATAATTTTAATTTTAGTCAGCTCCACCCCTTTAAGAGCCGTCGCAGTAGTTTCCCTTTTAAAAGATGTTGGTCTCTCCTGTTCTTGCTCCTGCTGTTGGCTTACTAGTTCTTCCTGTCCCTGTTCTGGAATGTCCCAAGAATGACCAGTTCTGTCGTGTTCTCCTCTAACCCGCAATTTATATGCTGCCATTCTTAGAGTGGACAGTAAAACAATCTCTTTATTTATTTTCCTTCTCGTAAAGAACATTCTCCATATTCCAATTAGCTCATTTCCTTCTTCACTATTTCCATATTATTTGACAATCATTTCATGTAGTTTATTCCTATTACAGATTTTAGTCCACCTGCTGGCCAAAGTACGCTTCTTAAAAATGTATTTAATTTCCCAGATAATCCTGTTAGTCTGTCTGCTTCATGTGGAAGCTTCTCGCAAATTATCCTTATCGGGCTACATGATCTATTTAATCGGTCCTTCTCTGAGACATTCCCCATTCTCTGAACAATAGTCGCAATACAAAATACAAAATAAAATTTCCAGACACTAACATCTATTCAAACTCATTCCTTCCCTCCAGACACCAAAGACAATGGAGTATCTACCACACAATGGCTAATCAGATTCACACCTACTCGCAATTGTTCCCTTTTGACCGTTATTCAATCACTCACTCAATCGCTCCGATTCAATTATTCAAACCACTCGCTCATATTCAATTCCTCTCGCAACTCTCTTATCAATTAGATCACAATCACTTCATTCAACTCTAAACTTTCAAACAAAGGATCTCCAGTTTCTCAATCCAAGTCTAACTCTCAATCACAGTCTCTTCCACGCAGCAATCTCTCTCTCACTCATCCACTTTAATTCCGCACAGACAGACAAATCCAAACCATGCTAATAAAACTATAATCAAAAACCAAAATATTCCCCCGATTACAAATAACCCAAGCACATCCCAATATAAACTACAAGCATCCAATGAAATCACACCCTAATAAATCTTCCTCGTGGCGCAATCGGTCAGTGGAATGACTCCTCCCCCGACACAGTGTACTTTTACGAGATTCCTCATCCGTCACTCCAGGGAGGGACTCAGACATCTTCACGTAGACACTCCTTTCTGCTGGGTACTGAGGGTTCAGCGCCTAGCCTCTTTGCGCTGGCAGTTGTCGATGCTGATTTTCAGAGCGCATCTTTTCAATCCGCGCTCCCAGCAAAGACAGATCAATACCTATTTCAATACCCCACCAATTGGATACCAAATCTAACCTTGGGCCACCCCTCACCCAATGAAGCGCGTCAGGCTCTCGTTAAAGCAACTACGACCAAGTTTTGGGCCACTCCACGCCCTGTTTTATGGGCACCCAACCCAAAGGAGTGCTAACCACTGCCCCATGCTTGCTAAACTCGATTCTAATTATCCCGATTAGACCCTTTCCCAAGCCCGCGGAAGATCGTTACGCCCCGACGATCAGAGTGCTGAAATTCAATGCGAAAACCGCACAGTGGGCTCAATTTCTGCACTTGCGATCGAAACAGCTCGACACCCTTGATCGCACGCTTGTGTTTGGGGGTCTGTTGAGATGCCGGATGAGCCCCCAATATAAATTGCTCATTCTAAGCTTACCACCAGTCTAGTTTCAGTCAAAAAACACTGAATCATGCATTTGAGCATTCTTTTGACAAAAAACAAATAACAGTTCCAACTACTGTACCTAACCACCATGGGTTTGATCCTCATATCTGCCTGATCAAGCCCTCTAGGCCGTGCTCAGACAGAGACACTCCAGAAGGTCATGCAGTCCTAAGCGCTCTCCCAGAAGATCGACGCAGGACTTTTATAGGTCCCTGGATCTCGAGGGGCCTGAACCACATGGAGGTGGTCTCTTTACAATCCAATTACAGATATCAATTAACCCCATACATAACAGAAATTTCCCTATCCTAATAATACAGAGGCTAATACATTGTATTGAAACAGTGTTTCTCAGAGGAAGCAAACCTCGCAACATTTACCCTGATATGCAAGAAAAGCAGACAAGGCTCAATACCTCATCCAATCAACATTCAGCAAAGTAAAGCTTTGCAACATTATTTACAAATTGTATGTCTGGTTTGCATTCATCCAATCCATTCTATGCATTTTGCATCTAATTGGCAGGGCCTATAGATGTTCCCATTCACTTCCTGCAGCTCAGATCTAGGCTCTAGACAAACTGGCACCTTTCTGCACCTTGTCCCAGTTCTACAGAGAACACTTTCAAATTGACCAAATGGCCCAGCTGCCCTGAAGCCTTTACTCAATTTTAGAGTCCTACCCTCTCCAATCTGGTCAGGTTTAACACAGCCAAACCTGGGGCAAACGAGCCAACCTGGGAACTGCAGCCAGTCCCGGGGCATGCAGGCGACCTACAATCTGCAGCCAAACCTGGGGTAAGTGAGTCGACCTGGGAACTACAGCCAATCCTGGGGCACGCAGGCGATCTGGGAATTGCAGCTAGACCCAGGGAAAGTGAGCCGACCTGGGTTCTACAGCCAGACCTGCCAGCCAACCTGGGTGCTACAGCCAGTCCCGGGGCAGGCGAGCCAACCTGGACACGCAGACAACCAGGGAACTGCAGGTCCTTTGGCCCACCGTCTCCACGCTGACCAGCAATCGTCCCATACACTAGCACCATCCGACACACTGGGGACAATTTACAATTTACCGAAGCACTTAACCTACAAACCTGCACGTCTTTGGAGTGTGGGGCAGGCGAACCGACCTGGGACTGGCTGTAGCGCCCAGGTCACAAAACATGGGGTGGGGGGTTGTCCCCCACTTTTCAAAACATGGGGGGGGACTCTCCCCTAGATTATGGTACAGTACCAAACTCAGGCAATACTATGGTTTGGGGAGCAAATATTTGTATTCAGTGCTGCATTTGACGGCCTCTACCAACTCTTCCACTTCCTTCAACATTTATACTTCCAAAGGAAGAGAGAAAATTTGCCTCAGAGATTTCTCAGCCCCTTTACACTTATGGACCTTGTTACAGAAAGGTGAGCAATTAATCCAGCAATGTTTCCCACCATTATACTGTCATTTTCACAGTTTGCTAGTGATTGACTGCAGAGTTTTCTATTTCTTATTAAATTGTTTGAGCAGACTATGAATTCATGAGTGAATAAAAGTCATTGTCTTCAGTGAAATGAAGTTTGATGGCAATGATCAATGCTACATTCTGAGCTGCTTAACTAATTCTGTCTTTGCACTGTATCAGACTCTGGGCGTACTTGGTCTTTCTCTGATCACTTTGGAAGTGTTCCAGGCAACAAAATGCTGAGATGCTTTCCATACACTTTGTGCTGCCAAGGGTCAAAAGCTTAATCATCATGTCACTTCAGTAAGCAGCTTTCAGCATTCGCGAATCAATTATGTTCAGAAGTCTGATTTGATAAGATATCTTGTGGGTGGAATTGTCATTTTGAATGATTTTTCCAATCTCTTAATTTTCTTGCTGCAATGCTTTACATGACCTCGTGGGTGAGGAACGGAATACAGTCACAGAACAAAAGCTGCAGTACAACTTTTTCTATTTATTCCCAGGCCTCTTCAAACTGTTTAGGGAAATCTCTGCTGGGATTTGTTCTTCTTGGGGATTGGGACTGACATGCTTGCAGTCTGGTCTCGCAGAATGTACAAATTCCATACAGAAAACACCCGTGGTCAGGATCAAACCCGGGTCTCTGGCGTTGTAAGGCAGCAACTCTTCTGCTGTGCCACCCTACTGCCATTGGTTTGACTTAGGTCAATTAACATGCCCCAATATCTTTCATTCAACTGATGCATCTGACAACGAGTCTTGGCCGTGAGAGTAGATGGCCTGTCTGTTTGCAAAGCTGTCCATTTAATATCAAACGGATTACTGCTTTCAATGTACATTAGAACATATTCTGAAGACTGGTTCTAGTTTTGAATTAATGGCTGCTACTTACACATAATTTTATGACCCCTGAATAATTCTGAACAGCCGGTTTATCATTGTGCCTTCTGAACTGTTAGCAGCACTGCATGTTTGCTTTCAGTGATATTGAACAAGGGTGCCCGGAACCCTTGTACATCAATATTTCCAAACATATTGCCATTTAAATAATTATCTGCCTTTCTGTTTTTCCTGTCAAAGTGAATAACTTCACATTTAAACCGCATTATGGTGCATCAAGAATCTTTTCACCCATTTTACCAACAACTAGAGAGCAGTCCAGAGCAACTATCTACCTCATTGGAGACATTTGGACTATCTTTGATCGGACTTTATAGGACTTTATCTTGCACTAAATGTTATTGAGGTTATTCTCTTTATCATGTATCTGTACACTGTGGATGGCTCGATGTAATCACATATTATCTTTCCACTGACTGGTTAGCACTCAACAAAAGCCTGTCACTGTACCTCAGTACATGTGACAATAAACTAAACTCAAACTCGTTCACTCATTGTTTTAAAGCCTCTTTACCTTCACAACCCACAACCCCGCCCAGAGTCATATCATTGACATACTGAGGGATTTTTGTTTGGATCCCATGGCGAGTAGATGGGTCATTGAAACACTGAACCCTGCAGTACCCCACTCATTACCGCCTGCCACGTGGACAAAGACCTTTTGGTTTCTACTCTGTAAATCAATTTTCAATCCGTGCCAGTATATTACTTGCATTTCAAAACAAGTAATCTATATTATTTGTGGTCGTGTCACCAGCATGATGAATCCCAAGGGATAATCTTAAAGAAGGTGATTGAATGTATCCATATTTAAACAAAACAATGACATTTTGTGTCCTAAAATGAATCTTAACAGTTCAAGGAAATAAACTTTCACTAATACGCAGGCTATGATTTTCATTGACAGGTCTTGCCTACTGTTTCTCTTCTAGTAACAAGGAGTATAAAAACAAACAAATTATTCTTTTGAAAGCATGATTTACTGAAAAATAAAAATCAGGTTTCATATTGATTTTGTCCTGGTTTGTAATATTACTTATTTGGAATCACAGGGATTATTTTTGCAAAGATTAGAATGCACTATTGTGCACATGCAGAAGTCATTATGTGCTGTTGAACCAATCCATCTGCAGCTACAGAAAGGTCATTTAATAGGGGAATCCTCCCAGTCCTCAGCATCCACTTGCTCCTTTAGATATAAACATGATTACTTCCAAATGCAAGAAGATACACTTGAGGATTAAAATCACCGTTTACAAAAAATAATTTAAATCAAATTACTTCTTACTTCACAAGGGGGAAAAAAATCATTGTTTAGCAACATAAGATACAAAACATGTTGCGACTAAGGAAGGTAAATTGTCAGCAGGGCCATGGGGACCATTAACATTATTGTGTTTTGATTGAAGGAATTGTAAGGTGGGCACGTACCCCACATCTTCGTAAACAACACAACCAAATCTAGCTTTCTCATCAATCCTGATCGAGCAATTGCTTGTGTGATGTTAAATTTGTAATTCTTAGATTGATTTCCCTGAAAATGCCCTTTTTACTGCATAACATATATTTGGGACAACATTTAATTGCAACTGATTAAATTATTGAATAGATCTCGGTACTGGGTAATTAGCTGTGCACATGTGACATTACCTTCGCAACAAGGAACGATAATTGGACACTGAGATGTGTCACAGATCTAAAATTGTCAACATTGTGGGTGGTTTTCTCAAAGCTCCTTATCACTATGCTTTTCAAACTGTCTGTGAGATAGTGTGAATACAAAGTCATCCAACTTAGCTATTTATTGCAGGACCTGCTGAGAGTTTCCAGTATTTTCAGTGTTTATTGGATCTATTTCCAGTCAGCCTGGAGGCATTTGGGGTTTGCTTAATTTGGGTCAGTCTGTCCTTTGAAAGTGAAGTCATATTGACCAAAAATAAACACAATTGCCAACACTGTATTGAGCTTTTTATTTCAGTGCTATAAAATTGAAAATTCACTTTTTTCTGGTATGAATCTGGATAATGACAATTTGTGGGTCAATTTTCAAATATGATTGGACATTTCTGGATGCAAGGTGAGTTTGTGCAGTTGATGCAATTAGCAGGGAAGGTACATGGCCACTGTCGTTATTCCCCATGTAACATGTTAAGGAAACTAGTGTGACAACACCTTACCCCATCATTGCCCCAGGAAGTAACTGTCAAGATCACTCCTGAGGCAACCAGGTCTTATGAGTGCAACCCCATACTGTAACTCCACCAAGAGCAGTCCCATTATTAAACCATGTGATAATGAGAACATAATACTCCCCCTCGCCAATCTCATTCCTCATCTCCTCTATCATGTTGGCTTTGTCCCTCCAACAGTCAGTTCGCCAGTTTTCTTCCTGAACTATCTGATGGAAGCCACAGTCTCCACTCGCCAGCACCACTCAGACAGTGTGCCGACTTCTGGCCAGCCAAGGTTCCTCATCTCAAGGCCATAATCTCTCAATGGCCAATGATTACCACAACACAAAGCCCCATCACTGCCCCTGACCATGTTCCTGAGGTATGTTCCTAAATGCACCTCAGTCCCTATCAGACTCCCAACCACTGGGTCTCCCCTCCAACTATTGGACCTCCAATCTAGGTCCCAGATAATGTATTTCCAGAAATGATATGGCACCAATTAATTGGTGATGTGTTCTTGGTGAGGGGTGCGCCATCTATAGAGTGTGTATTTCATGTTGCCACCAAGGATTTCCAAGCCAATTTTTAACACTGTCTGAATTATATTGGTAAAGAAAATTGTTAAAGTATGTATTCCAACCATAGTAGCAAGATCTCAAAACAAAAACACGACTGTACTCACTGGCTGGGAGAAGCGAGCCAACTCTGTTCTACCCCAGACTACACTCCCATTCATCTTCTCACATCTCATTGAAAACTTATAGAAAGAAGCCACCTCCATAAAGCAACACTGTACGTATATTCCGACTGATAAGGACACCAGAAAAGACCCAACGGTGGGTGGCCGTGGATAGGGCCGCGAGAGTGCCGGAAGTCAGCCAAGGACAAGCTCGTGTGAGTGTCAGAGATCGGTCGAGGAGGCGGCACCAAGAACAAAGAGGGACCTAGTGTGGGGAGAGGGGGGTCGTCAAAAACGAAAATGGACCATCGGGACCGTAATGAATACTTTTGTAACTTTGGCAGCACCCTATATGTGTCGATCTTTCACATACATTATGTACTGTATGCAAAACAAAGAATTTCACTGTACCTAAGATACATGTGACAATAAAGTACCCAATCATCATCATCATCATCATCATCATCATCACAAACGTAGGACAAAAATGGGTCAAGAAACAGCTGAAAATATGTTTGGTGGGTCTAAAGCAAACCCTTTAATTAGCTGCAAATTAAATTATCCAAACACTATAAATGTTCCTGACATTCAGAAACATGCTAAATAATTCTAATGATTAGAAATGTCTCAAAATATTTAAATATAAATGAATACAATTATGAAAAAAATAAATATTGAGATCAATTAAACCAACGCTTATCTTAACCCGTTGCAGATATTCCAACCTGTTAAAATCATTGAAGGAGAACTCCCTGAACAAATTCCCCTTCATAAATACAATGATAAAATCACAGACATTTTTAGCACAGAGGATGTCTAAGCTGTCCTGAAATGCTGGGAATCCACAGTAGGTCAGGCAGCATTTGCAGAAATAGAAATAGGTTTCTACCTTCATCATCATTTCAGGCAATGAATTCCAGAACCCTGTCATTAATAGATTGAAATACTTCTTCTCCCCTCCAAATTAAGTTTGTGCTCCTCATTAGTAACCCTGCTGCAAAGAGAAATAGGTCCTTTTGTTTATCCGGTTGAGGCCTCTCAAAATGTAATGCATCTCAATTAAATTTAATCTCAAAATTCCAGAGAAGCAATGGTAACATAGACAACCTTCCCACATATTTGTAAGTCCCCATCCCAAGCATTTTCCTCAATAATTTCTTCCTTCAAACAATGTTTGACCAGAATTGCACAGTACTCCCACCTATCAAACGATTTATATTTGTAGGAAAGAACTGCAGATACTGGTTTATTCCAAAAATAAACAAAAAATGCTAGAGTAACTGAATGGGTCATGCAGCATCTCTTGACTTTTGAGTTTGCAGAAGCATTCCGACCCGAAACGACACCTATTCCTTTACTCCAGAGATGACCTACTGTGTTACTCCAGCATTTGCTGTCTATCTTAAAGGTTTACATGATTCTACCAGGACCTGTCTACTCTTTGATATATGTTTCTTAGTAACCAAAGGAGTGCATTCCCAATGTCTTTTTACCACCTTATCTAGTATCCTGCTACTTTTAAGATATCGGTTTAGCTTTATTTGTCACATGTAAAAAGATGCAGTGAAAAGCTTTTGTTTGTGTGCTATCTAATCAAATCAGAAAACCCTATATATGAATATACTCAAGCCAAACACAAGTACAAAAGGTAGAGCAAAGACAAAAGATACCAGAGTACATAAACATTGTAGCGTCACAGTTCCAGAGAAAAAATCCAATGTCTGCAATGAGGTAGGTTGGATAATCGGGACCGTACATTAGCTTATGGTAGCTAATTGTTACCATAGCTTATTGTTCAGATGTCTAATTACAGAGAGAAAGAAGCTGTTCACGAGTCTGGTTATACACACTTTCAGGCTTCTTTATCTTCTGTCCAGTAGGAGTAGAGAGCAGAAGGAATGACTGGGGTAGAAAAGGTCCTAGAATTTATGGATCTGTGGATAATCATTCCAAGCTCTCTGTTCCTTCACAGCAATATGCTCCTATTATTCCTTGACTTTATTTACCCTCCTCAAAATACATATAACAACACACTTGATGTAGTGAAAAGCATATTTACCGCTTCCATGCCCACACACTCAATCTCTTACCACCCTCCTCATTATTACTGCACACTTGCATTCCGCTTCTTGACTCTGAATAGCACGGCAGTGCCGTCACAAAATCACCAGAGTGTGACTAGAGAGTCAGTGAACAGCTGCTGGCAAGTTCCAGACTTCCACATTCATGCAGCGCTGGCAGTTCCACAAGATACTGCACAAAAGATATACTTAAAATGTGAGAAGTGTATGAGATGGGCCACTATATATTCCTAGGTGTTGTTTATTTGTACTCGTGATAGCTTGATTCATCCTCCTGTCAGGATCATGCCAGTTGAAAATGAAGAGTGGCTTTGTCAATTATCTGATAGGTTTCAGGGTGTCAGAGAAACAATGGAATAATTTCTTCTTTTGGGCACCATTAGAAGTGCTGGAGAAGAATCAAGGGATGCTTTATTGCATGACATTTTACAATACGTTCAATGGATCCAAGGTAAACAGCATACTATTGTGAGAAGCTGACTTGTCTGGTATTCCATGCCTCATAAAGATCTATTGTGATTCTTCAATTGTATGTCTTGTCATCGTACAGGAACTGTGACATCTGACTTCAAAATGTTTGAAGAGAGTATCAAGAGAAGTAGGAAATTGATAGAAGTCAATGTAAACTCTTTGGAATGTTTGACAAACCCATTTCCACGATTACAATACTTAAGATGTATTGCTGGGCAATTTTAGCATTTTACACACATTGACACAGATTCTAAACTCTTACGGATGTTTGACCAAGACACAAAACAGCTTGCAAATGATTTTATGTTAAAGACATTCATATATTATTTTCCAAGATTTATCTTCTCAGAACATTTAAGATATTGACCCAATTTTGAATTATCATAAGCGTCTGTCCCACTTGGCGATTTTTTCGGCGACTGCCGTCATCATTGACCGACGTGTCAGGGTAGCCAAAAGATTTTGAACATTTCAAAATCCAGCGGCAGAAAAAGAAAATGTTGCGACACTTGAGGAAACGCTGCATGTCGTACGTCATAACGCCGCGTCACGACGAGTCGCCGCCACTTCACAACTTGTTCGGTGACCTGATACATCAGTCAATGATACCAATAGTCGCCGAAAAAAATCGCCAAATGGGACAGGCCCTTTAGACAAAAAGCTGGAGTATCTCAGTGGGTCAGACAGCATCTCTGCTGAAAGTGAATTAGGTTACCTTTCTGGGCGAGACCCTTCTTTAGCCATTTTGTCTGCCTTTTCTCCAGAGATGTTGTCTGACCCACTGAGTTACTCCAACTTTTCGTTGTCTTCAGTTCCTTCCGACACATTTGAATAACCTTGCCCTGTTGACAGTCCAAGCCATCTGATGTGGAAAAGCTAGTGGTATGCATTCAGGATGGTCCATCCTTTCTGCACATACTCGTAGATTCACTTCACAAGTATGTTTTCAAGAGTCAGCAGTGTTTTATAGTCAAATGGGTGATGTTTTGGGTCGGAACCCTTCAGACTGAAAGATAAAGGTGTGGGGGGAGGGGAACAAGATGAGAAAAGGCCAGAAAAAATCTGTTCCCCTTCAATCCAACAGAGGTCATGGTGCATGTGAAGGCGTATCTTGTAGATAGTTTAGTTTAGCTTAGAGATACAGCATGGAAACAGGCTATCCGGCCTGCTGAATCCACACCAATCATCATCCATCGCCCGTTCACACTAGTTTATCACTCTATGTTATCCCACTTTCTCACCCACTCCCGACACACTATGAGCAATTTACAGAATTAACCTGCAAACCTGTATGTCTTTGGGATGTGGAGCATCCAGAGAAAACCCACATGGTCACAGTTGGAAAGTGCAAACTCCACACTGACAGCGCCCGAGATTAGGATCGAACACAGATCTCATGTGCTGTGAGGAACATCTTTACCAGCTACGCTTCTGTGACTGACAGATGTCCATAAGGGCTGTGTTGGTAGACATGCACTCAACAGGCTTTTACAAAGATGAATAGATTCCCTAATGAACAAAATTCAGCCCCCACCTTAATATAACATGTTTAATGAGGTTTATTTGATAATTGTATATGATAACATTGCTCAGAGTAACTGGTTGTATGAATAAGGCGTGATGCTTTTCTTGAGGCACAGTGAATGGTCAATTTTACATTATTGTTTCTGGTTTGCTGAATAATTTGAGATACCACAACACTTTAACTTCATCTCTTTAAATAGGATGTCAGTTATCATAACATCGCTGTCCTTGCAATCCTGCTACATACAAATTGACTGCTGCGTTTCTGACATTATGTTACTGTTCTCCAAAACATTTTAGAAAGTAGTTGAGAATTCTGCTGCATAAACATGCTTTATTTCAATCAATCTTCCTGTTCGGGTATCCTTGAGGTGAAGGCCAGCGTCCATTAGGAATATTGAATGTTCTAAAATAAAAATGTAAAATGCTGCAATATTCAACAGTTCAGGCTGCTTTAATGGGGAGGGAAATTGAGTTAATGTTTTAGATTCAAGATAGCACAGTGGGGCCACGGTAGAATTGTTGCCTTACAGTGCCAGAGACCCGGGTTTGATCCTGACTACAGATGCTGTTTGTACAAGAGTTTGTATGTTCTCCCTGTGACCGTGTGGGTTTTCTCTGGGTGCTCTGGTTTCCTCCCACACTCCAAAGGCGTACAGGTTTATAGGTTAATTGGCTTCTGTAAATTGGCCCGAGTGCATAGGTAATGCTAGTGTACAGGGTGATCATTGGTTGGCACGGACCCTTGGGGCCAAACGTTCTGTTTCCACATGGTCTGTATCCCTAAAGTGTAAAGTAAAGAGCCTTCATCAGAACTGGGAATAAGACAAAAGCCACGGTGGCACTGCAGTAGAGTTGCTGCCTTACAGCGCTTGCAGCGCCAGAGACCCGGGTTTAAAGATACCCGCTGTATTTTTAAACTAAACTAAAACTAAACTAAGTTTGTTGAGCTGCAGGGAGGGTGGGGAAGAGTAATCCCATCCAGTTTTAACCCAAAATGACGTATCAATAGTTTGTAAACTTTTTTTACATAATCCACTATGCTACGCTCCTCATATGAGCAGAATTTCACAAGAGCAGAATTGTTGAGGCCTTTTTAAAATGTTTATATAAATGCTTAATTCATAAAAAAGATATAGACTGGAGACAACAACATTTGTGCATGTCTTTCTTTAGATTCATTATGCCTTCAAAGTGAAATGCATTGCCATAGATTAGATATGTTACAAAACTTACCTTTAGCGGGGCTGCAGTTCTGCCACTGCCCGTGTGCTCGACTTTTGCGCCTTTCAGAGGGGGGCAGGTTTAAAATGCGATTTTTCTTCAGACTATTCAAATCAATTTTGAACAGGCTTTTTAGTTGCTGAAGAAAAATTGCTTCGACTGCCGTTTTATTAAGTTTATTAAAATTAGCACTGGAAAAATTAAAAGCAGGAATAACTAAAAAATCATCTTCTAATGGCGTCAACGCCGACAACAGATCTTATGTAGGGGAGAAAAGAAGGTATACAGTTTATTTTTACATAAAAACGTGCTTCTTAGGAAGCCTTTAATCAAAATTTAATGTTGCGAAAAGGTGACTTAAAAAATATACAAACCGGCAGTATTTTTTCTGCCGATATGGCGGTTAAATTCACCGCAAACCGCAATGTTCCAATCCATCGCGTTCCACAAAAACCCACTCGCTAGTTGATTTAAATGGCCATTAATTTACTGGAATTAAACACTAAATTCCTTCAATTTGGCCTATAAATTTATGACAATTAAATCATGTTATTTTGTGAATTCTTGTGTGAATGTTATTTGGACTCTTGAGCTTTTTAAAAATGTTAACCTTTTCTTAAGAAATGGATAGATGTTTAGATCTAGTAATTGAATTTTATAATTAGGTACAATTAGGTAACTAACTAATTATATGCTTTTATTTCAGGTCATCCAAGTAAGATTTTTTCATATTTGTTTCAGAATGCTTCAATCTATAATAATTGAACATTTCATTCAGTTCTCTTAATTTTTAAGAAAGTTATGGGATTTTGACTGTCCTTGATCACAGCTTTTGTGTTAAGTCAATGGAAAAGCAATAGGGAACAAGATGCTCATTTCTGAATATGAAAATGGCCATAACTTTTTTTAATACTGAAGATATGAAAGTGAATTATGTGTCAAATTAGATTTATTTTTATGCTTTATCTGATGGGATAAATTGCAGACTTGATTTTTTAAATCTCAAAATGTTGTAACATTGCTACATAGATGGCTGTGGAGGCCAGGTACTTGGCTATTTCTTAAAGCAGAGATTGATGTGTTTTTGATTAGTAAGGGTATCAAAGGTTATGGGGAGAAGGCAGATATATGGGGATGAGAGGGAAAATAAACCAGCCATGATTGAATGGCAGAGTAGACTCCATGGGCTGAATAGCCTAATTCTGCTCCTATGTCTTATGGTCATGATTCAATCAATACATTAATTGAACTATCAAATCAAGAATTACTCGGAGATTCATTTCATTCCTCAAACACACACTCCTGCGGAATGAGCCATTTGGCAGCAGTCAGACAGGCATCTCATTACATTGGAAGATCATAGTGCATCTTACACCAAGCTGAGCCGCTAAAATGTCATGCTGACGTTAAATGTGATTAGCTTTTCACACTCCATCTTGAAGCACCCTTTGGAGAACTGAGGATGTGCAAAGCAGTTGACAATACAAAACCATCAGCATCTCAAAACCAATGAATAACTACGATTAACGGAAATAGCGCAGAGGCAAAATAGTCCATGTCTCTGGTTCTAAACGGTATCCAGTACATATCAAAAATAAGTTTAGAAGTGTTGACGCTAATTGGCAAGAGAAATACCTGAAGATACTAAAGGAAAACGCAGTGACAGATCTAATCCTGAGACAGATGTAGAACAAATCATTGTAGAAGAGTCATAGAATAGCAGTGAATTAAGGCAAACCATCACAGTCTCCATTTCAAGATCCTGGCACCACACAATCGGCCCATGTTCAATGGAAAATGTCAAGATATTTAACAAAACTTCAAGGAAGCCAGTTAACAGACTGAAATGAAATGCTATGTTTTTTTATGCAGTGTGTTCCTACACTCGTTCTCAAACTAGGAATGCAGAATACAGGCACCTCATGTTTGATTTATGCATGTTTGAAATAACTCGCTAGTTCTTTTAATACCGATGCATGGAATAATAGGCTCAAATTTACTGCTGACAGTGTAGTCACGTATATGTTTACACGTTCTTGAATTAAGCACTACGTTCCACCCACATAACCCCCACATAAAATGCAAAATGCTTGAAATGTCTTTTCATTCATTATGTAAGTTTGTTGTGTAACTCCGTAGCTGAAGACATGATCTAAATCATAATGCAAGCAATGGTAATGAACTCCATCTCGTTGTTCTGAGGATAAATAGTATTTATTTTAGAGCACTTTGTCGTCAAATCTTGCCTATTTCACAGTCTATCTCCAAATACATTAGGCTCACGGAGGCCAACAAATATTTAGGTCAAGGGCCAATCACACCACAAGTCTCAAGGTGTTACACATAGTGGTATAGTTCTTGAACGCTTAAAGACCTTTCCTCCATACCTGAGACTCCAGTCCCAATTACCACCAACAATCACACCATACCCTTCTTAGAAATCCCCATGATGGACCTCACTCTGCCATCACAACCTCCTTCAGCCTCAGGGCTCAGATCTGTTTCAGTTCCTTCATCATCTCCATGGTGGCAGAGCCTGTAAAAGCAAGGCTGATGTCTTACTGCAGAATCTCAGGGACGACAGCCTGGAAAATCATGAGTATACAGGTGGGAACGTTGCTCATCAGATAGCTGCAGGTCGGATGTGTAAGAAGGAACTGCAGATGCCAGTTTAAACCGAAGATAGACATAAAAAGCTGGAGTAACTCAGCGGGACAGTCAGCATCTCTGGAGAAAAGGAATAGGTGAGTTTTCAGACTGAAGTCTGAAGAAGTCTCGACCCAAAATGTCACCCATTCCTTCTCTCCAGAGATGTTGCCTGCCCCGCTGAGTTACTCCAGCTTTTTTTGTCTATCTGCAGGTGGAATGTGATGTGCCTGAAAACTGCCCAGGAATTGGAGGGCATGCATTTGCCTCCTACCAAAATGGCGGATGTGCAGGAGTGGGCACCATTTGTATGGCAGCCTGCCTGCAGTCCGCCTCTTCACCCATTTTAGTGTCTAAAACTTTTATTTTGGAGGTCTAATCATTTTATGTGGGGGGTTGGGGAAGGGGGAAAGGTGGAAACTATTAATCCCAGTCCTACCTGGTCGGAGATGCGGTTTTCCTCCAAATCGCATCTTCGTCCTCTCCGTGCGGCCTACCATCGAACTGGAGCAGCGTTTCCTGCCGGGGCTATAGCTTCAGTGGTGGCACAGCGCTGGGACACCAACACGGAGCAGGCGATGCCTTACCAGGTCGCCGTGCGGTAAGCTCCGGAGTGCGGTGACCGCCGACTCCAACATTGAGGAGCTGTGACTGTGGGCGTAGAGCTGCGGGCGGGTGGCGCTGGATTTAAAACACCTGGGATCTGAGATCGCCAGAGTCGGAGCTCCAACCAGCGCGGCCTGAGGACTACGGGCGCCGCAGTCACCGGGGAGGGAACGGAAGCTTCAGACATTTCCCCGACCTCGGGTGGACTTTGAGGAGGAGGAGAACTGGACTTTTTGGTGCCTTCCCTCACACTGGATTCTGCTGTGGGGGGACCATTCATGTTGACTCCTGTAGTGTACTGTGTCTTTTTTTCTTTTTTCTTTTATATGGATGTATGGAAATTTAATTTCTTCTCTGTAAAGCACTTTGGCTTCAACGTGATTTGATTTAAAAGTGCTATATAAATAAACATTACTTACTTACTACTACCTTGGGGTTCCTGACCAACCGTGCATGTCAGCCATTGTCTGTAGTGTCAGCTTGAGGGATCCATTGAGTGAGTGTCTCAGCTGCTAAAAGCTGGAGAGTCATGGAGTCCTACAGTATGGAAACAGGCCCTTTACCCCAACTTGCCCATGCTGACCAACAAGCCCCATCTACTCTAATCCCACCTGCCCATGCTTATCCCATAACTCTCTGTACCTATCCTATCCATGCACCTGTCCAAATTTCTCTTTGAAAGTCATGAATGATAGTTCCTGCCTCAACTACGTCCGGCAGCTCATTCCATATTCCCACCACCCTCCATGTACAAACGTTACCCTCTGGGTACCTAGCAAATCTTTCCCCTCTCACCTTATACCTGTTCTTGACTTCTGGGCAAAAGACTGTGTATTTACTACATCCATTTCTCCAGTGGCGGAAATCCCGGGGGAGGCAGGGGGGGATATGTCCCCCCCCCCCCCCCCCATTTTTTGTAATCTGGATTTTAAAACCCGGTGAAATCTCAACTTTCCGTGAGACAGTGCGGGTGGGACTGCTGATCGAGGGCGCCAATTGGAAGAGGGAGACGTCGGTCAGCAGGCAATGAGGGCGGGACATGATGATTCAGCGTGATGATTGGAGGAGGGAGGTGTCGGTCAGTGGCGGAAGTGGGGGGGGTGAGACTGAGGATAGAGTGTGGTGATTGGAGGAGGGAGACTTGCCCAGGTCACAGGGTCACAATGGCAGCCCTGGACAAAGATCCTATAGCAAGCAAGATAGTCCACTCGACAAAAAAGACATAGTAGGGTCATAGGCAGATTCATGGGTAATCTTCGGCCCCATTTCCGTAACCGGCTTCCGTTTCTGCACTCCTATCTTTGCTTTGGCCATGGCGCCTGTAGATGGTTTATATGCAACCAATAATATAGTTACCTCACTCCCATTAACCCCGCCCAGTTAACATCAATCATAACGCCTTCCCTCAGTAGGAAAATGTAGCCGGTGCTTGAAGGTGTATGTAATACCCAGTGCTATCATTAAAAGATGTTGCACACTTAAGAGCTTGTAAAGTTTTCATTTACATGGTGTCAAAGCTGGAAGATACTTGCGTCTCCTGTTTATCGGTTTTTTATTTCTTTTTTTTTTGATTTGTGTTTTTTGTGCTTTTGATCTCTCTGGCCATGGCGTCCTCTTGCAGAAAGCCCGAGCAGCTTGTCTTTGATGCTGACATCTCTGAGCGCTGGGCCACGTTTTGAATTTGATTTCACACACTTTGTCAACGTCGCACACCGCGCTGATCCTGACTCCCTTAAAGCTTCCCTCCTACTCAACCTTGTCGGACCTGATGCATGAAGAGAGCCAGAACTTTCACCTACGCTCCAGCGGTCCTGGGCGTCGATGATGAGGTGATTACTCCTGCAGAGTCTGCTGACGACCCCGCTTGCCTGCTACGTAAGTTCAGGGAGATTTGTGACCTGCCCTCGAACCGCATTCTAGAGAGGGCACGGTTCTTTACAAGGAGACAGTTGCCGGATGAACATGTTGAATGTTTTATTGCTGATTTGCGTCATCTCGCCCAACGGTGCCGTTTTGGCGACATGACAGACCAGCTCACTAGAGACATTTTAGTAACTGGCATGCGTGACCAGAAGCTGCGATGTGAGCTTTTGAGGGATCCGGATCTAACGTTGGACAAAGCTATGCATGCCTGCAGATTGTCTGAGGTCGTTGTTTTGCAAGAGGACCACCGGGACTCGGCAATAAATCTGTCAACCTGGCAGGGTTTAGGAGCCCACAGCCTCGGGTGGGAAACAATGTTTTTCTGCCGCGTGCCCGCCCTGGACCTGGCGATGTGCCCCGAAAAAGGTGCCCGAACTTTAACTACATGCACCATAGACTGTCGACGTGTCCCGCCTTTGGTAAAACCTGTAACTTTTGTAAAAAGCTGAACCATTTCTCAGCTCCTGTCGCTTACTCCGTTCCCGTGGGAGCCAGGCACAAGCTTCCAGTCCCAGTCTAAACATGCTGGTGCAATCTGATCTCTGTTTCGACTCACAGCCCAAATTAGTTGAATGCAATGGTGCAGAGCCAATTAATTCTGCTGAGGACTCTCATGTGTTTACCCTCCTACAGACACCCGCCCACCGCATTGATCCCTCCGTACCTGTGACTGTCAATGGCGTAACCTTCTCTGCCAAATTAGATACTGGCGCGAAAGTCAATGTTTTGTCCATGAATCTTTCAACAAGATAAGGAATAATGAGCCTCTGGTTGTTGACGATGCCACCCTGCACGCCTATGGTGGAGAGATTCTAAGGCCTGCGGGGAGGGCCACTTTAACTTGCGTGCTGCAAAAGGCCACAAGAAACCTGGTTTTCTATGTTTTGAACTCTGACTGTGTAACCCCTGTTGGGCAACCGTGCGTGCCAGGATCTTGGCCTGGTCTCCTTTGACCGCACGGTCCACAAAGTGCAACTGTCGTTTGACCCGGTTGCTGAATACCAGGACCTGTTCGAACGATGACCTGGGGAAGTTACCAGTGTCATACCATATTCCATTGACCTAAATATACAACCCGTGTCCGCGCACCTCACAGGGTGTCTCACGCCATGAAGGACAAGGTCGAGGCGATGCTCAACGAGATGGTCGAAAAGGGGGTGCTAGTAGCAGTTAGCGAGCCCACCGATTGGGTCTCCACCATGGTTGCCACGATTAAGAAAGACAAGAACGAGATACGCGTGTGTATCAACCCGAAGGACTTAAACCTTGCCATCAGGCGACCACATTACCCCATGCGGTCTGTTGAGGATGTGGCGGCAAAGGTCGGGCAAGCCACCATCTTTTCGGTCCTAGACGCTAAGAACTTGTTTTGGCAGATCCCGTTGGACAAAGCGTCTTCTGACCTGACGACCTTCGCCACACCGTTCGGCAGATTCAAGTTCCTGCGAATGCCATTCGGCATCAATTCTGCTAGCGAGGTGTTCCAGCGACGATGGAGCAATTATTCGCGGACCTGCCATGTGCCATCATCATGGATGATATCCTGGTTTATGGGAAGGACATTGCCGAGCACGACCTGAACCTCCGCCGCGTCCTGGATCGCGCGCGACGGTCGCACCTGAAGCTGAATCCCAAGAAGTGCCGTTTCGTGTCTCAGAGGTCACGTATGTTGGACATGTTTTCACCCCTAACGGACTAAAGCCCGACCCCTTGAAGGCAGCTGCCATCTCCGAAATGGCAGCCCCCACCGACGTGCCAGGTCTGCAACGATTCTTGGGCATGGTGAACTAGCTTGGCAAGTTTATACCAAACCTCAGTGAGCTGAGTGCTCCCCTGCGGCAGCTGACAAAAAAAGGATATCGCCTGGCCTGGCTCCCATATCACCAGCAGGCCTTTGACCGCCTCAAGTCGAAACTGATTAGCACTCCGACGTTGCGGTTCTTCGACGTGGGTCGCCCCATCACCGTCACCTGTGACGCTTCCAAGTTCGGCCTGGGTGCGGCCTGCCTTCAGTCTGTCGATGGATCGCTGCATCCTGTCTCCTATGCTCCCGCACCATGACGGACACCGAGCAGCGGTACGCTCAGATCGAGAAAGAGCTGCTCGCGGTGGTGTTCGCCTGCTCCAAGTTCAGAGACTTCCTGTTCGGCAGCAGATTTACGTTGAAACCGACCACCAGCCACTGGTGACAATCCTGAACAAGCCGATTCACGCTGCCCCTGCCAGGCTGCAGCGTATGATGCTGCAGCTCCAGTGTTTCGACTTTGACATAATCTACAAGAAGGGCACCGAGATGCACATTGCGGACACCCTGTCGCGAGCCCCGCGTACCTCCTGCGCTCGCCACCCCTACGAAACAGAGGACTTGCTCGTACTGGGCGTTAACTTTATTCCCACCAAGCAGCTACAGGTTTTGGCCGAGCACACCGCTGCCGATCCGGTTTTGCAGCAGCTTGCCTCGGTGATTAAAGCAGGGTGGCCAACAAAGCGCTCTGCCGCGCCATCTGAAACATAGCCTTTCTTCCTGGTCCGCGACGAACTGGTGCTCCAGGATGGCGTTATCGTCAAGGGACATAAAGTTGTGGTCCCGTCCTCCCTGTTTGACTTTTACTTTTGTGCAGCCCACAGCGGACACCCTGGGGTCGATGCAACACTCGCCCACGCCCAGTGCCAATTCTATTGGCCTGGAATGGCCAAATATATCCGAGACCGAGTTTCTGCCTGCTCCACGTGCAACAGTCTTGCGCCACACCAGCAGCGACAGCCCCTGCTGCAACAGCCCGCCCCTGCTTTGGCCTGGTCCTCGCTGGCTGCCGACATATTCGAGTGGCATGGTAACCACTACCTTGTCCTGGTCGACTCGTACTCCAACTGGTTCGAAGTGGATTTGCTGACATCCCTCACGTCGGAGATGGTGATCCGCAAGCTGCGGAAACACTTCTCCACTTTTGGGACCCCGGTCAGGCTGCAGACTGACAACGGCAGGCAGTTTACAAGCCGAGAATTCAAAAGCTTTGCCGACAAGTGGAACTTCGTGCATTTCACCAGCAGCCCAGAGTACCCACAGAGCAACGGCCTAGCAGAACGGGCCGTCCGCAGCGCCAAACTTCTGATGGAACAGGCGCGACTATCCAATTCTGATTTGTATTTGGATCTCCTGAACCTCAGGAATGTTTCCAGGGATCCGGCCATGGGGTCACCTGCTCAGCGTCTGATGTCCAGAACTACCAGATCCACCGTCCCGATTGCCCAGCGCCAGCTGAAACCTCGGGTGCTGGAGCCCGCCTCCGTGCAGAGGCGAATTCAAGAGAAACATGACAGCCAGCGGCGTTCCCACGATCGGTCGTGCAGACCACTCGATCCTCTGTTGCCCCGGACAGGTTGTTCGATTGCAGACCGCCAGTGGTCACTACCGTCTGGCCACCGTGGTTGGGGTGGCCGACTCACCTCGTTCGTATCTGGTCGACTGTGATGGTTCCATCTACCGAAGAAGCCGACAACACCTGCTTTGCGGATTAATGAGCCACAGCCGCAGCCCCCTGGGCCCTATGCCCCGCCACTCTCCTATCAGCAAGCCGGCTGCCGCCCCGGCTGGTGTTCCCTGCATGCCTCGGTCCCCGTCGCGGGCGCCTCGTTCCCCTCTGCGCGGGTCCCTGTTGCCGGTCGCGGTTCTCCCTCTCCTGTTTCTCCCACCCCAATGCCCTTCCCTGGTTCCCCAGCTGCCTTGCGTCCTCCTGCTTCTTCTGCTCTTTCGGGGGGAGGGGGAGACATCCGTACGCGCTCGGGCAGGATCAGTAAGCCGCCTGTTCGCTACGGCGATTTCGTTTAATTCTGCTGTTTAATTCGGTTGTTCGTGACAACAATCTGTTTTTTGATTTCTAAGGGGAAGGATGTAGATGGTTTATATCAACCAATAATAGAGTTACCTCACTCCCATTAACCCCGCCCAGTTAACATCAATCATAACGCCTTCCCCTCAGTAGGAAAATGTAGCCGGTGCTTGAAGGTGTATGTAATACCCAGTGCTATCATTAAAAGATGTTGCACACTTAAGAGCTTGTAAAGTTTTCATTTACAGCGCCCACATCTACCAGTGTTGCATACTGCTCTGCTGTAATTTGTTTCAAGATCTTTGGAAGCGACAGCGATGAGGCGGCGGCAGCGGCGGCAAGGCGGTACCGGCAGTCCAGCACCGCTCCTCACCCCAGCCCCAATCCCAACCCTACCTGGCCAGGCCTCCGCCAGCACTCACTGACGATCAGTGGCCCGCCCGCCTCCCACCCATGTAATGTTGTCCCTTGTCTGTGCTTTGAGTCCGAAATAAAGTTTATCATTATAAATAAAAATCAGGAGGAATATATATATATATATATATAAATGTGTGTTATATGATTATATACATCTATATAACATTCATATAAGTGTGTATGTGTGTTCTTTCCTACACAATCTAATCAGTTGTAAGGTCGCTGAATAAAATCATCCTTAAGTTATACATAATTTGTTAATCTTGCTCAAAACAAATTTTATTTTGTTAAATACTTCATTGAGATAACCCAACTATTACAGACAGATCTCATCCACTCTCTGGCTATTGGGAAGACCAAACCTATTTTATTGTTGAACAACAATTCCATAGACACAAAAATACATTAAGGAATATTATAAGAGTTGAGCAACTGGAATCTCCATATTGCTATTATTTTACCAAATACCGCAGTTGTGAACAGTGTGATCAAATGAGTGCAAGTTTAATACAAACATCAACTCAAACACAGCACATGAGCCATTTAAAAAGAGTTTTTTTTAAATTAAACTTAAAAAAAGTTCCGCTGCGTAGCGTACTACACTTCAGCCCATTGGTTTTAGCAGGAGTGCACTATCTTGCTTGCTATAGGATCTTTGGCCCTGGACATGGACCTGTGCCTCATCCGCAGCCAGGATCGATCCCGGCCGGCTCTCCGGTGCTGCAATCGCTGCCGGACCGTCACTGGACCAACCCCATCCCCACCCACGCCCGGGGGTGGCCAGAGACATCGGGAGTCAGACGGGCGCAGTGCCTCCAGGCCCACAGCCAGTGCAGAGAAGCAGCGCTAAACCCAACTCAACTCTGCCTCTCCCGCCGGGTTAACCTACAGCCCTGCCTGGACTTATGGGAAATATGGCCCAGACTTACAGCCAGTGTGGAGAAGCAGCACGAGCTCCACGTCTCCGGACTAGTATTCCGTCAGTCCAGGCAGGACTGTAGGTTAACCCGGTGAGACAGGCAGAGTTGAGCTGCATTTAGCACTGGATTGAGCTGTAATTACCATTCACAGGGCCCACGGCAGTGTGTGCATGCGTGTGCGGCCGCCAAGAAATTGTGTTCCCCCTGTCCCCGGTCCCCTCCATATTTTTATAGCAATTTCCGTCACTGCATTTCTCTTATGATCCCGTCCATCTCCACAAGATCACCTTTTATCCTCCTGCGCCTCATGGAACAAGGAAACACATTATGTTTGAATACATTTTATGGACTTTGGATGACATTTGAGCAGCCAGAAGTTAGTACAGAAGCTGTCCAGTTGGCACTGAGATCAATTAAACAGTGAGCCAAGCAACAAAAGCTTGCTGTGCACGCAGTTCAACTTAGACTGCTTCGCGGTGGTCATAAAGTGGAGCTTAATCCTCCAGTGATGTTATGAACAAAAAATGAGTGTTATATCAATAATAACATCAACTGTTGTGTGTGTCTTCCTTGAGGATAGGGTCGAACACATTAGCATGAATCACACATAAAAAGGTCAGTCCAATGTCACACTTAGCATTCCAGACAAAAATCAAATTTGCATGATTAATACTCAAAAAAGGGCTCTATGCAATCTAATTTACTAGGCAAGGCTTACTTCTTGAAACCTCATCCTTGTTCACGAAAGTTCATAAAATTAAACACATGAAACCATCCACTGCGTACGAAAGAGGAGACATTTTAATAGATCCTTACAGAGATAGATACCCAAAATTGATTATTCTTTTTGTTTAGATTTCTTTCTTCACAATCAGACACACCAACCTCACACCGGTATTCTTCTCTGACCACTGCCTACTTCAGGCTTCCTGTCACCTACAGGAGAACCGGAAAGCAGGCAGAGGGACATGGAAGTTAAATGTGAAGCTGTTGACCCCAGAGAACATTGAGGAGATATAGAGGGACTATATATGTTGGAGACCTATGAAGCCCCTCTTTGACTCCCCGACACACTGGTGGAAAGCAACCAAGGAGAACATCAAGAGGTTCTTCATATTTAAAGGGGTTCAGAGAGCAAGACAGAGTCAGAGGGAATTGTGTCAACTCCAGACTGATTTGCAGCAACTGCCCCTTCTGCAGTCGAGAGGGGTGGATGTGAGGGAGGAACTTAGAGAGTTGACGGGGCTGACAAGCTCGGTTCTTTACCTCCGAATCTTCCAAGATAATCTTCCGATCCAAGGTCCACCACGTGGAGCAGGATGTGACGTGCTCACACTTCTTCCATAAAGTTCACAGGGGCAACTTCAAGGTGAATAGCCTTAAGGAGGAGGGCGGCTCGGTAACATCCTTGCAGACGGACTTGCTGAGGATCTGCACATCCTTTTATATGGGTTTGTACGACAGGAAGGCCACAGACTGCACTGCCTCCCAGAACTTCCTGTCCTCTATCACGGAGGTCTTGGAGGACAGCAAGCGGTAGAGTCTGGACCAACCACTGACCCTAGAGGAGCTGGATGGCTCCATCCGTTCCTTTGACTCGAGTAAAATTACCGAAAGCGATGGCTATCAGCCGAGTTGTTAAAGCACTGCAGGGAAATTCTCCATGGACCTTGTGGCATGGTTCCCAGTGCAGACGTCCCAGCTTGTCTGGTGAAATGCCTCATCGCCAGAACTCACAAACAAGCACCAAGACCTGGCTTGGCTGGCGGTGAGGGCAGCCCTCCCAGTCAGTTACTTCCGGCACCATCAGAACCTCACTACCAGCTCATGCTTCCCTCGGGACAGCTGCTATGGAGAGGAGACGGTTGCCCACCTCTAAGCAGAGTGTGGATTTGCAAAGAGAGTCTGGAGAGGTTTGCAAGGGTCCCATTCATGATTTATTCCAATCAGCTCTATCGCAGAGGACTCTGTGATTTACGGACTGTTCCCAGGGACGCATTCAGAGACTGATATCAAGTGCTGCTGGATGGTCATCAACTCGGTCAAAGACGCTCTTTGGCCTGCCCGAACTTTGATGACCTTGCAGTGGAGCGAGATTTCCTTCGGAGAATGTTGCCGACTGGCCCGCTGCAGACTGCAGAAGTACGTGCTGAGGGACGCACTGAAGCTTAGTGCAGCCAACACCAAGGCTCTGTGGGGGAGGACCACAGTCTAGGGTCCGTCCGCGGCTGGACATGGGGGGAATGGTGTGGTGGGAACGCCACTCAAAAATAAGGGAAGGGATTCCATGCAAGTGGGCCACATAAGTGGCAAGGGTGGGGGATAAATGTGTGTAATTTGTGTAAACAGTATTGAATGTATGTATAGCCTCCGAGAATGTTGGATGGAGTCTTGTAAGGACCATGTATTGGATATATAGATTTCTCGAATAAAGTATATTTTGAAATAAAAAATAAAATTTTGCATGATTAATACTCAAAATAAGTCTCTATGCAATCTAATTTACTATGCAAGGTTTATTTCTGGAAACCTCATTCTTGTTCACAAAAGGTCACAACATTAAGCGCATGCAACCAAGGATTCCTCATCCACTGCGTATTAAAGAGGAGGCGGTTTAATAGATCCTTACAGAGATAGATACTGTACCTGAAATTGATTTTTCTTTTTGTTTAGATTTTTTTCTTCATCATCTTTGTTCAGTCTAAAATTTTACACAATACGCATCATTCTCCTGGGAGTATACATTAATGTCTCTTCAGAACTGCCTAATACATTTTATATAACTAATCCAGATTCCTTTATACCCTCTATTTTTGTGCAAACAATCATTTTCATGGTAGATTTTGTACATATTGCCAGTGCTAGGCCACGGATTTGATTAATTCTGGAAACATTGCCACTAATTCTATTTGATGTCTCAGTCTTCTAAGAGAGAGAGAGGAAAAGGCCTTCTTTGTTAAAAGCGAGAAATAAAGGTAAGCAAGGCAAGAGACAAATGTTTTGTTAGAGAAGATGCAATGTCAAAGGAGATTACAGTTCCAACATAAAAGACATCAAGATTGGAGCACAGAACTGTCTGCCCCAGATCAATGGGTATATTGCATCCCATAAAAGGCTGCTGTTGTAATCATACTTACATTTTGTAGCCTGTGCCAAATTGCTTCACTCTATAATGGCATATTCAGAGTGAAAAGGCTTGAAACAAGTGACAAAGCTGAAGGCGATAAGGATGAAGTGACAGGAAGCAATTGAAGTGGCTTGTTAAGCCTTTATTGGTTTGGTCCAAGGTGAGAGCATGCAGATGGTGGAATAATTTTATGTGTGGTTTAACATTCAACAGTAAGTCAATACACATGGATGAGAGAAGCTGTAAATTCTGCACATTTTGCTTTGCAAAAAGTAGCGATGTTCACGAGTCACAAAGAAGGTACAGATCCAAGAAAATTCAAAATATTTTATCTGTTATTTAAACAAATATGTAAATCATTTCATTGTACTTCACTGTAAGACCACTAATTACGCCTCTATGCATTTGAAAACAATAGGGGAGTGGAACCAAAATCATGCCTTTGTTTTCTTAATACAAGGTATTAACGTACAGATTTGTAGGTTAATTGGCTTAGTGTAAATGGTTTTTTTTTAATTGTCCTTAGTGTGTGTAGGATAGTGTTATGGTGTGGGAATCGTTGGTCGGTGCGGACCCGGTGGGCCGAAGGGCCTGTTTCCGCGCTTTATTTCTAAACTAAACTAAAGGTACCGTTCGTATGAATATCACGGAAAACTCCATTACATGTGTGAAAACATCCCACTAGAGAGAATCATTAAAAAAGTAAGAAGCAAGAACATGTGTAGCATTTGAGGGGTCAGTATGCTGAGGAGTTTAGCATGCAGCAGTGTTTGCGCTCAAAGCTGAGGGACAAACTAATCCACTCTAATATCTCAACTCCTACATAAAGTTCTAGCCATTCCTCCATCATTATCAGAAACCTTTGGATTTCCATACATAATGTGCATGTAGACACAAGATTCAAATTTCCTGACAGCTATTTGCACTTGTCTTCATAACCGCTTTCAATCTTAAGGTTATTCTGAAGCTTAATGGGCCTGTCCCACTTAAGGCAATTTTTCAGGCGACTGCTGTCGACTGTCAATTCGTAGCAGGTTGCTGAAAAACCGGCGACTGGAACGGCGACTGTCAGAGTGCAACACACACACACATCGCTTCCTTCACCAGCCAGTTATGCAGGCGGGGGACAGGGCAAGCAGGGGGAGCGCTGCCTGAGTGAAATTCACACCGTGCAAAGCCAATGTGATACAGACACACACCGCGATGAACCGGAAGGTTGCGCAGTAATTAAGATGGTGAAAGCACAGTGTACGGGAAGGGTCACGTAAGTCCTTTAAAAGAGGGGAGGAGAGGGGGTGGGGAGAGGGAGGGAGAAGGGGGGGAGAAAGAGAATGGAGACAAATTTTAAATTGCCAGAGATACATGGTTGTGAAGCTCGGCGGGCATTAACTTTACCGGTCAGATATCCTTGGTTCTGAAAACTTGAAACTTGGACTTGGACTTGGAAAACTTTATTGTCATTCAGACCTTGCGGTCTGAACGAAATTTCGTTGCCTGCAGTCATACATATAGTAAATAACAAAACACACAATAAACACATATTTAACATCCACCACAGTGAGTTCACCAGACACCTCCTCACTGTGGTGGAAGGCAAAAATCTTGTCTTTGTCTCTTCCCTTCTTCCTCTTCATCTTCCTCTGAGCTGAGGCGACCCGGTCCTCCAATGTAGTGACCGCACCGGGTGATGTAAATAAGTCCCGCGGGTGAACCGCGCTTCGCGGGCAGGCCGGTTCAACTCCGCGGCCCGGGGCGGTCGAAGCTGCCGAAGCTGCCGCCCCCCAGTCCAGCGGACGCAGCTGTTGCCGCGGGAGCTCCGGAAAAACAGGTCACCAACCTGTGACCTGTGAGCTCCCAACGATGTCACCACTGGGCCCGCGGCCGGGCCTCCAAAGTCGCCGCCGCCGCCACCGCCACCGGAAAGCCGCCACAGCTCCGAGTCGCACCGCCAGAACGCCTGAACTCGCCACAGCCCCGCGCTGGTGAGTCCTGGCTGGCTCTGCCTCCGGAGCCTCGGGTCGGTCGCAGTTAAAGTTGGAGGCCGTCAGCTCTGCCATCAGGCCTCAGCGCAGACGGAGACGGAGACGGGGGATACGACAAGAAAGGTCGCGTCCCCCCAAAAGGAAGAGACCAAGAACGTTTCTCCCACCCCTCCCACACACATACACCACACAACAACCCAAACCAACGCCAAAACAAGACAAGAAAACAACAAATAAAAAGAAAAACAGACGGACTGCAGGCGAGCCGCTGCTGCCAGGGCAGCGCCGCCACTCCAACAGTGGTAAAACCACTGTTTACGTTTATTTTCCCCAATAAGCCAATGAAATTCACCGATTAGCACCAGCGACAACCTACGAAAACTTATGAGTCTACGACCTCCTGGCGACCCACTCCCACTGCACCTACATCACGAGAATTCTCGCTACTCTCCATGGCGTCAAAATTCTGCTCGCCGCTAATTTCTCAACATGTTGAAAAATTAGTGATGACCAGAATGAAGCCGCGCCTATTTACGAGAATGCGGGAACTACTCACCACCATGCAGGCAACACCTCCGGCAAACATGAGGCGACCTTGTGGCGACCTCATAGTCTTCTGTAGTCACCAAAAGGTTGCGTAAGTGGGACAGGCCCATAATGTTCCTGCTTTAGACGATGCAGATGTTTGATGTTCTTGAAATTCCCAGCACTTCCACAAGAGAGTCTACACGCATTGTTTTACGTTGGGTTCTGAGATAGAAAGACATTCTGAAGAAAGGTACCGTCTTGAAGCAAAATCTGTCCATGTGTTCTCCAAATGCTGCCTATCCTGCAGATTCTCATCCAAATTGACAAGATTTACAAGATTACAAAGATGACATTTCTATATATTTGTTTGGTTTGGTTAATGGTTTACATTTTTTTTTAACATGTTCTTAAGTGTTTCAAGAAACATTGAAAAATAGATCAGCCATAATTGAATAGTGGAGTAGATTCGATGGGCCAAATGACCTAAGACATAAGGTTTACTGTGGTGGTGGGCCTGATGTCAGACAACGATGAGAAGGAGGAGGTGGCTGATCTGGCACTCTGGTGTCAGGACAACAGTCTCCTCTTGAACATCAAAAAAACTAAGGAGCTGATCGTGGACTTTAGGTGGGCACATCATCCGAGGACGTACACACCATTGAGGATAAATGGGGATACTGTGGATAGGGTGAGCTGTTTTAAATACCTGGGAGTCCACATCTCTGAGGATATGACATGGACATCACACGCTGCAGCACTCGTGAGTAAGGCAAGGCAGCGCCTTTACCACCTCAGGCAAATGATGAAATTCAGAGTGTCTCCGAGGATCCTGCCGTGCTTCTACTGAGTGGCTGTGGAAAGCATCTTGTCCGGAAATATTACAATCTGGTTTGGGAATTGCTCTACCCAGGACAAGAAGGCTCTGCAGAGAGTAGTGTGTTCGGCCGAACGCACTATGGGAACTTCACTCACCCCTCTGCAGGAACTATATATCAGGAGGTGCAACTGCAGAGCCAATAAGATAATGGGAGACCCCTTCCACCCCTGCAACGGACTGTTCCAGCTGCTAAGGTCATGCAAACGCCTCCGTTGCCACGCTGTGAGAACGGAGAGGATGAGAAGGAGTTTCTTCCCAGAGGCCATTAGGACTGTAAACTCCTATCTCACCAGGGACTAACTTTACTGCACCACAATACCACCCACAATATTTAATATGTAAAAGAACATGTGATTCTGTTCCATTCTGTTTATAGTTTGTTGTTTGTTTGTTTGTTTTTTTTGCACAAAGTCCGCGAGCACAGCCACTTTTCATTTCACTGCACATCCCGTATGTTTTTGTGATGAATAAACTTGACTTGACTTGACTTGACTTGACTAGAGGCTTATGAGCTAAGACACAAGACAGAATTTCTATGTCTTATTATCTTTTGATCCTAATTGTACCAGAGTGTTAATAATTAAAAATAAATAAAATATCTAATCATTTTTAGAAATTTCTGAGTATACTTTTCTGTATAGGGTTTGGATTTACAGCGCAGTGCAAGACCTTGCTGTCAAGTTTGCTCAAGTGACAAAGAAATATTGATGCATTTCCTATTAATGGTAGTGTAAATTTTTGATTGATTTGCATTTTTACCTCAAGAAGCAAACACCTAGAGGCACACTTACAGGCCATGTGTAAGATTTAGAGGCACTGCATTTTGTGAAAAGTATATCGCACTCTTGTGTGATCCTTCACAAACTAGAGTGAGCAAAATTTTGAAACTGGATCGGCTGGGAGATTTCAAATATTGAACAGAATATTGAGAACAAGCATGATAGGTAATTTAATGAAACCTACCATTAATCAGGGAGTTCATCAACACTCTTGGCGGAGGGGGACCCTGAATTATAGAAACAAAGAACTGCAGATGCTGGTTTATACCGAAGATAGACACAAAGTGCTGGAGTAACTCAGCAGGTCAGGCAGAAAGTCTGGTGAAAAAGGAGGGACGATGTTTCGGGTGTGGACAGTCTGAAGAAGGGTTCCAACCTGGATTATCGCCCATCCTTCTTCTCTTAGATCCGCTTAGTTACTCCAGCACTTTGTGTCTACCCTCTATTATATTTGCATTCAGAAGGTAATTGTTCCAAGTCTTCACGAGCATGTATTACAAGACTATGAATTGAAAGGACATTGGCATTTCTTCAGTGACGTTTGGGAAACTGCAAGCAATCGGTGAGTATCAGAAAATGTATCCCCACAATTTTGGTGCTGACGTGAAGATCGCAATATGAATTCTAAACCTAGGCCCACGATTTGCCATTGCACTGGGACAAAGTGAAGTGAGGCTCCCTCTTTCAGGATTTGATAGTTTTAGTACCATTGCTGCTGCACAGGAATACCCTTTGAAGGGGATAATTTGGTTGAAGGATTTCAATGTGGGATATTTGGACGTATCCTCTTATTTACAAAGCTCTGGGACTCATGATTTTATTTATTAGACAGTTTGTTTAAAGCTACCCACTTTAAACCATAAACCTATAAAAAAATATTGTGATAATTAAGGCCAGTGAAGAAAACATGTATTTTCTGTGTGAGAGCAATATTTTTCAGGTAACCACCTCCAGCTGAGACACATTCCCTACCCAGCTTTATAAATTTTCAATAAGAGGTTAGATATTATCATAATTGACAACAGCATTGAACTAAATAATTTGTAATGGGAAATCTTTCAGTGGATGATCTTTGTTTCCAATATTGCTTTTATAAACTGCCCTTGAACAGGAACTTTAATGCTTTCAAGGTTTATTGAGATACATTGTATAAATCTTCATAATAAAATTTCTTGTGCCTGTTGTCGACATTGTAACCCTCATGACAATCTTTCAATTTATTTCTCAGAGGCATTGTAATTTCTGCCTCCATGCACAGTACCTTCTAAATTTTGTTATTCATCAACAGTATTGCACAAATATGTTTGCCTCTGTATCAGCATTCTCTTTCATCATACCCTCATCAATTTAAAAACATTACTGTCTATCATATTCTGCAAACTAATTAATTTAATGTTTACAACATAGTCAAGAATCACGCTAGGAGCTAGAAACTTAAGCAAAAAAACTAAGTGCTGCCTGAGCCGCTGAGTCCTTTCAGCATTTTACTGTTTGGTCAGGGAGCAACCTAGTATTTAATTTTGAGTAATTTCATTTTGTGCACCACTGATGCTGATTTCCAATCATATCTCAGGAGGTTTCAGCAGATAAAGAGACACTCGTCAAAATACAGGTCTTAGTCAAAATTGGGGTCTTTTAACACCCACACATTTCTGACGGGACTTGGACACAGCAGCACAGTGACTCTGCTGCTTCAGCTACTGCCTCACAGCACCAGAGACCTGGATTCGATCCCAGCCTCGGCTGCAGTCTGCATGGAGTTCTCTCTGTGAACGTGTGGGTTTTCCGTGAGTGCTCCAGTTTCCTCCCACATCCCAAAGCCGTGGGTTTTGTATGCTATTTGGCCTTAAATTGTAAATTGCCCCTAGTGTGTAGGGGGTGGATGAGAAAGTGGGATAATATAGAACTAGCGTGAATAGATGATTTATGAATTGCATGGACTCAGAGGGCCGAAGGGCCTGTTTCTGTGCTGTATCCCTAAACTAAACTAAAATAAACTAGAGTGCATATAGATGTTGAGGTTGGCTGTGGACGCCAATAGGATTAACAAATTCATCAGGAAGGCTGGTCCGTCCTGGGGCCGGAGGTGGATATATGGGGGGGTTGTCTTGGAGGGGAGGATGTTTGCAGAGCATCTTGGACAATACACCTCACCCCCTCTATGACACACTGTTCAGCCTGAGGACTACCTTCAGCAACAGACTGGTACCAAGATGCGGTACGGAACGCCACAGGAGATTATTTTTCCCTGTGGCTATCAAACTGTACAACTCCTCCCCCATCTGTAGTGGAGTGGACTGACTCTGCTCCCTCCCCCTCCCCTCCGCCCCCACACACTTTAGAATGACTCTCCAATGCAATCAATACCGAGGAACTGCTGCACTGTTGGACATGCTACTCCTCAGACATGCATGCCATGATGGCTCAGAAAAAATATAATAACTAGAGCCAGGATTTTTCCATAAATGCCCTGTGCTTTTTTTTGCCATTTTGCTGAAAGGTTGTGCCATTTTCTCTAGTTGTACCATGATTATAATGACGTTTTCTATGTTAACACGTTAATATTAATGCTATTATTAACGTGTTAACATAGTATAACTTACAAGAATTTCCACCCACCGGGGCGAAAAACCGGGGGCGCCACCGTCAGTCGTTCATTCATTCGTGCCGCTGCCCGCTGGTTCAGTCTTCTCCAACATCTATTTAAGAAAGAATTGCAGATGCTGGAAAAATCAAAGGTAGACATAAAATGCTGGAGAAACTCAGCAGGTGAGGCAGCATCTATGGAGGGAAGGAATAGGTGACACTCCAGGTCACAATCCTTCTTCAGACTGATGTGGGGGAGGGACGGGAAAAAGAAAGGAAGAAGTGAAGACAGTAGGACTAGAAGGAGTGCTAGGTAGGAGGAGGGAGAAGACAAAGGCTATCTGAAATTAAAGAAGTCAATGTTGATACAGCTGGGGTGTAGACAACCCAAGCAAAATACCCAAGCTTGTCTCCCCACTACATTTACTGCTGGCTCAAGTCGCAAATCTGAGTTTTCGAATGCAAGGCATTCATTGATGCTGGAATTCCACTGTGGAAATTGGAAAACAAATCTCTCAGAGGTTTTTTTGAGAAATACACAGAGGAACATACACAAAGCGAGTCATCATTACAGAAAAAATTATGTTGACAGCAACTTCAACATTGTTGTGCAGAAAATTACAGATGAAGTTGCATGCAACAAAATATGGATCTCAATAGACGAAACAACCGATGCTGTGGGGAGATATGTTGCCAATGTTGTCATCGGTACACTGGAGGCAGGTCGACCATCAAAGGAGTATTTGTTGACATCGGAAGTATTGGAGAAGTCAAACAGCTCAACTATTGCTCAATTGTTTACATCTTCACTTGCTGTACTTTGGCCAGAAGATATAAAACACGATATGTTCTTCTGTTTGTGTCTGATGCAGCTCCGTACATGAAAAAAGCTGCTGCATTTGACATGCTTAGCTCATGGACATCATAGAATTAACAAGCACATACATAGCTTGTTTCCAAATGTTAATCGCCTAGTTTCCAATGGCAAGAAAATCTTCCTCAAAGCACCGTCACGTGTGCAGTTATTCAAGGAAATGGCACCTGAGATTCCGCTACCTCCTCAGCCCATTTTGACTAGGTGGGGTACATGGCTCTCTGCAGTACTCTACTATGCTGCAAATTTTGAAAAAATAAAATAAATTGTCAACTGTTTTGAAGAAGAATCTGCTGCAGTCAGGATTGTCAGTGAAATCATGCAGAAAAAGTTCCTCCACCGCGATCTTGTGTTTATTGCTTCCAATTTTGCAAACTTCCCACAAGCTATTACTTCCCTTGAGAAACGTGGCGAAACATTAGTAAATAACTTGCAGGTTTTCACCAAAGTAACTGACGATATTCGTAAAATTCCTGGCGATGTAGATAAAGACATACAAGGAAAATGTGAGAGAGTGATTTTAGCTAACAAAGATCTTGAAGAAAAACAAAACATAGCTAAAGTTCTCAAAGGTAGTTGTAGGCCCCCCTCGGTCATGCCCGACCAAGGCTGGGCGATGTCATATGGAGGACAGGCTGTTGCCCATACACCACATCCCCCCTCTCCACGTCGCTGATCAATCCAAAGGAACAACAGGGCCATTACAGTTTGGCACCAGTGCATTCACAGGAGCTGCCAGAGCGAGGTTGTAGACAACGACGAACTGCCTTAGAGGCTCTGACTCCGGATTTTCTTGAGGTTTACTCCTGGATCCTTTTCCATGACTGGATATGGCCACAAGGCAGTGGAGAGTTTTCCCTCTCCTAGACGGACAGCCTTCCCAGGCTGACGAGCCCCATCTGCCCGAGACTCATGGGGGCGGGAGCGTCTACCTTCCCGTTCAGGTCTTATAACACCTGACCACTGCTCACAAGGTAGTTGTAATGCACAAGATATCTTCATGAATATAGAGTTGGTAGCTTGTTTTGGGTTTGCACCAGTGACCTCAGCTGAGGTGGAAAGAAGTTTTTCACAACTAATGCATATTCTGTCTGACAGACGGCATAGTTTGACACCAGATTATTTGAAAAAAATGCTAGTAATTATGTGCAACCAGGCAACTTTAGTAATTTAATGTAGTATACCTTTATATTATCATTTTTAACCTTTGTATGCCTTTTTTGTCAATAAATGCCTTTTTCATGCTTTTTTGCAAAATTATTATGCCTTTTTCCTGCCTATTTCAGAGTGTTTTAGTGCCTAAACATCCTGGCTCTAATAATAACTCATATTAACAATATCTAGCAATTCAAACATCGTCTGTGGAGAGAGAAACAGAGTCGCTGTTTTGGTTGATGTTTCATTAGATGGTTAGACTGGTTTCCACACCTTACCAGTCACCTTTCTGATTCTGGAGGACATTGTACGTTACTATTTACAGACCCACCTAGAATTGCATCAGGCAGTCCTGAAGTGTGAATTAGCTCTGATATCTGCACAATTTCTAAAGTTTTAACCACAGTCCCTTTTCACTCAGCAACTGAAACTCCAGCAAGGGAAAGAGGAATGAAAAAGACATGGTGATTGAAAAGGAAGCATTTACATGCCATGAGAAAAAAGTCATGTTGTTGGGCTTAATGCTAGCTGTTGGGGAAGCATGAAGACCGATTATTGTCTGGGGTGCAGGTCCCGGTATTCCTGTTTCATTTGAACAATTCCACAATGATAACATTAGCATAATAGATAACTTTGAGGAAATCAATGAATTTGAATATTTACTATAAGAAAAATGTTGGATATTGAAAGCAGAAGAGTTAGAATGCATGGATTGGACAGAACTGGTTTGGAGGGAAATGGACCAAGCGCAGGCAGGTGGGACTAATGTAGCTAGGACATGTCGGCCGGTGTGGGCAAGTTGGGCCAAAGGGCGTGTTTCCATGCTGTATCACTCTATGACTAAGAGGAATTACAGTAAACCTTCGTTATAACAAACCATTTAGAGGGAAATGGTGTCTGTTATAGCCGACTGTCTACTATAACTGAATAAGTTATTACCATGTTCTCCAGGGATGCTGCTTGACTTGCTGAGTTACTCCAACACTTTGTGTCCTTTTCCTTCAATCTGCCCTTCGATTGCTCAGTAATCCCAATTTTACTTCGGAGTCACGTGAGTGACTACGTGAAGAACCCGCCTCACGCTGGCAACGGCATGACGTCAACGCTGACGGCGGAAGGAGGAGCTGCAGTAAGGAGCAGCTCCTCGCAGCGGTCGGAACGGCCCGCAGGTAAGTGCAGTTAGATCGGGGCGTTTTTTAGGTTACGCTGGGTGGCTCCAGCAAACGAAACCAAAAGTAAAATTTAGAGCCACGTTAACGTGCTGATTGAGCACTGATTATTAAAGAAAAATGGAGAAATCGGGAAAGAAGTTTTCGCGGGTAAAAAGATCTTCCCGGGGTGAAAGTAAAAATACGGGACGCGAAGTTAGTGCGGACCCGGTTCCGATACCGTTGGCCGCCGATTTACCCGATAGTGAGTTTCCAGATTCTCCAGAAATAATAACCACGGAGGAAAATGTTCCTAAAAAATGCAAAAAGAAATCTGAGAGGCCCGTGGTTTCTGATGACTCTGATACTGAAAGACCTCCAGACAATAAAACTATGTGGCTAAAAATGGAGCATATGGAGAAAGTTCTCCAAACAATAATGAGACAAGGGTCAGAGTACCCAGATGAATCCCAAAAAATCCCTGAGGGGTTTGAATATGATGAATATGGCTGTGGGCCAAGTTGGGAATATGATACTCCGGACCCAGGATTTGGGCTGGAAGAAGTCTCATGGGGTGATATCCCAATTGATTTAGGGCTGCAGAAGGCAGACCCTGCTGGTGGTTATATGGCTTTTGAAAGCACACCACAAAGTAAAAAGAAAAGGCCTAATGTGCCTGGGATAGCACAAGATTTTGCTATACCTGAAGGAAGTGGTGAGGCTATGGAAGAAAACCTAGCTGCAAACATAAATTATATGGTATCTCACCAACTTCACAATTCTGTGATGAATGAAACATCAGAATTATATAAAGCTCCAAGAAATTGTGCCTCATTGGAAGTGCCTACGGTGAATCCGATGATATGGACGTCTATGACTCCAAGTATGAGAGCCCAAGAAGTGAAGTTTCAAAAGGTGCTCAAATTAATTTCTGCTGCCATTACGGCCTATGGCAGGCAAATGGAGAATCTGGAAATGGAAAAGATTCAAAAGGATACTTTGGGCTTATTGTGTAATTCGTTCTATGAAATTAATTGTATGAGAAAAATGGCGATTCGGCCCATATTTCACCCTAGGTTTGCAAGCCTGTGTCAAGAAACTGGTGTTCAAGCTCCTGGGTATTTGTTTGGAGAAAATCTGCCGAAACAGCTGAAAGAGTTGGATGAAGAAGCTAAATATTTTAGCAATGTTAAACCTTTTGTCTTTGGACAAAGAAGGGTTTTTTCGACCCGAAGGGGTTTCGATTTTCGTTATAGAGGCAGAAGTTTGTCACGAAAATACTATCGTGCTGTGCAGGCGAGTGCTTCCCTGTATTCGGGAAGAAGGAGACCACCACGCTCATACGGAGAGGTATTAAAGACTTATATCCTTAAAGAAACTGTGGATGACTCTCCAGTTGGAGGGAGATTGCAAAAATTTTATAATGCCTGGCTTAACATTACTTCTGATCGATATGTATTACAAGCAGTTTCGGGAGCCATTATTATTTTTAAAGAAGGGGTTAATCCTCCTGTACAGAATAAACCTGCTTATGCTTATGTGTTTTCTGTAGAGGAAAGAATGGAGATTAATGTGGAAATTGACAAATTATCTGGAAAAGGCGTAATTGAAAAGACTTATGAACATAAGCATCAATTTGTCTCTAATATATTTCGAAGAGATAAAAAAGATGGTGGTTGCAGAATTATTCTGGACCTTACAGATCTAAATAAGTTTGTAGAATACAAACATTTTAAGATGGAGACATTCAGTACTGCAAAATATCTTATCTCAGCAGGGTGTTATATGGCTAAGATTGATTTGAAGGATGCCTATTATTCTGTAGCAATTCATCAATTCTTCAGGAGGTACTTAAAATTTAATTGGCTGGGACAATTATGGCAGTTTAAAGCTTTACCAAATGGATTGAGTTCGGCTCCTAGACTCTTTACAAAACTGTTGAAACCAGTTTTAGCCCAATTAAGAGCACAGAAACACATTGTTATGGCTTATCTGGATGATATTCTGATCATTAATGATACTCAAGAGTCAGCTGAGCACTCAGTTTCAGTTACTAAAGCTTTGTTTGAAAAGCTAGGGTTCTTGATTCATCCAATTAAGTCCCAGCTGCAGCCAGCACAAACAATTAACTTTTTGGGGTTTGTAATTAACTCAGTGACTATGTTAGTTACTTTGCCAACAGAGAAGGCCAATGACATTTTGATGACTTGTAATTACCTCATTCACAAACCTTATCCCTCCATCCGAGAAGTGGCGAAAAACCATTGGTAAACTGGTAGCAGCATTTCCGGCAGTGGAATTTGGTCCATTACATTATCAAAATCTTCAAAGGGACAAAATAAGGGCTCTTAAAGAGAAGGCAGGTCACTTTGACAGGCCTATGCAATTAACAAAAGAAGCCGTGTTGGAATTACAATGGTGGGTTGAAAATGTCCCACAAGCTGCTAAGAATATCATGATTGAACAGCCTGAAATGGTTTTACAAACGGATGCTAGTGCTCTCGGATGGGGGGCTACAGATTCGTCCTCCAGTTGTGGAGGTAGATGGAAAGCTCAAGAAGAAGCGTTTCTTCAAGCTTATGGTATTAACTATTTGGAGTTATTGGGTGCTTTTTATGGACTTAAAGCATATTGTTGTGCTAAACAAGGTCTACATGTGTTAATACAGTTAGACAATAAAACGGCTGTTGCATACATTAATCACATGGGGGGAGTTAGATCAGTATCATGTGATTGTCTGGTCAATGAGATATGGCAATGGTGTATTGGTCGCCAAATATGGATTTCAGCAAGCTACATTCCAGGTAAGGACAATGTGGTAGCAGATGAAAGGTCCAGGATTTTTAAAGATAATACGGAATGGATGCTTAAGCCAGCAATATTTAAGAATATTGTGAACCGATTTGGGTTGCCAGAAATTGATTTGTTTGCATCTAGGCTTAATCATCAATTGCCTACTTATGTGTCTTGGGAACACGATCCAGATGCAGTAGCAGTAGATGCTTTTTCATTACACTGGGGAAAGATGTTCTTTTATGCTTTTCCACCATTTGCTTTGATTCAGAGATGCCTGAAGAAGATAGAACAAGATTCTGCTTCAGGATTGTTGGTTGTTCCAAATTGGCCAACTCAACCTTGGTTCCCAGTAATGCTGAATATGATTAAAGAACCATATATGTCGATTCCTAACTGTAGTGATATCTTGACTAATCCGGTAACTAAAGAAATTTACCCATTGTATGCATATATGAATTTATTAATCTGCAGGTTTTGACCAGACCACTACAGGAGCTGGGATTGTCGGACAAAACTATGGAAGTTATAGTCGCATCATGGCGAGATAGCACACAAAAGCAATATATGACACATATTAAGAAATGGGAAGACTTTTGTACACAGTCAAATATTTCTTATGATACTGTAAATATTGCAAATATTTTGGAATTCCTTGCCAATTTGCATTTTGAGCAACATTTAAGTTACAGTGCCATTAACACTGCACGCAGTGCCTTGTCGTCCTATTTAGGGCTTATGACTGATCAGAGATCAATTGGGTCGCATCCATTAATATCTAGATTCATGAAAGGAATCTTTAATATTAATCCACCCAAACCAAGATACACAGAGATTTGGGATGTGAGCATTGTACTTACGCTACTTAGACAATGGACTCCAATTGAAGGGTTGACATTGGAAAGATTGACATTGAAATTAATTATGTTAATGTCACTGGTCTCAGCTCAAAGAGTGCAAACTTTACAAATGTTGCGTTTAGACTGTATGCATGTGACTACAGATAATGTTGTGTCTATGTTTACGATCTCATCAAACAAAGCAGACCAGGGAGATCTGGAACAAAGGTAACCTTTCAAGCTTATCATATTGATCCTACTTTGTGTGTGGTTAAACATTTGAACCAATATATTAAAGTTACTGACACCCTTCGAGGAAATGAAAAAACGTTAATGGTTACGCACAAAAAACCACACACAAAAGCTTCAGTTCAAACTATCTCAAAATGGTTGAAACAGGTGTTGGTTTTAGCGGGAGTAGACACTGATGTGTTCAAATCTCACTCCACCAGGGCGGCAGCTACGTCCGCGGCGAAGGGGCGGGACGTACCTCTCGAGCATATTTTAAAAGTCGCAGGGTGTAGTGGTTGGAAACATAGAAACATAGAAACATAGAAATTAGGTGCAGGAGTAGGCCATTCAGCCCTTCGAGCCTGCACCGCCATTCAATATGATCATGGCTGATCATCCAACTCAGTATCCCGTACCTGCCTTCTCTCCATACCCTCTGATCCCCTTACACAAGGGCCACATCCAACTCACTCTTAAATATAGCCAATGAACTGGCCTCAACTACCCTCTGTGGCAGAGAGTTCCAGAGACTCACCACTCTCTGTGTGAAGAAAGTCTTTCTCATCTCGGTCTTAAAGGATTTCCCCCTTATCCTTAAGCTGTGACCCCTTGTCCTGGACTTCCCCAACATCGGAACAATCTTCCTGCATCTAGCCTGTCCAACCCCTTAAGAATTTTTGTAAGTTTCTATAAGATCCCCTCTTAATCTCCTAAATTCCAGAGAGTATAAACCGAGTCTATCCAGTCTTTCTTCATAAGACAGTCCTGACATCCCAGGAATCAGTCTGGTGAACCTTCTCTGCACTCCCTCTATGGCAATAATGTCCTTCCTCAGATTTGGAGACCAAAACTGCACGCAATACTCCAGGGTGTGGTCTCACCAAGACCCTGTACAACTGAAGTAGAACCTCCCTGCTCCTGTACTCAAATCTTTTTGCTATGAAAACTAACATACCATTCGCTTTTTTCACTGCCTGCTGCACCTGCATGCCTACTTTCAATGACTGGTGTACCATGACACCCAGGTCTCGCTGCATCTCCCCTTTTCCTAATCGGCCACCATTTAAATAATAGTCTGCTTTCCTGTTTTTTGCCACCAAAGTGGATAACCTCACATTTATCCACATTATACTGCATCTGCCAAACATTTGCCCACTCACCCAGCCTATCCAAGTCACCTTGCAGTCTCCTAGCCTCCTCCTCACAGCGAACACTGCCCCCCAGCTTAGTGTCATCCGCAAACTTGGAGATATTGCCTTCAATTCCCTCATCCAGATCATTAATATATATTGTAAATAGCTGGGGTCCCAGCACTGAGCCCTGCGGTACCCCACTAGTTACTGCCTGCCATTGTGAAAAGGACCCGTTTACTCCTACTCTTTGCTTCCTGTTTGCCAGCCAGTTCTCTATCCACATCAATACTGAACCCCTAATACCGTATGCTTTAAGTTTGTATACTAATCTCTTATGTGGGACCTTGTCGAAAGCCTTCTGGAAGTCCAGATATACCACATCCACTGGTTCTCCCTTATCCACGCTACTAGTTACATCCTCGAAAAATTCCACAAGATTCGTCAGACATGATTTACCTTTTGTAAATCCATGCTTTGACTTTGTCCAATGATTTCACCACTTTCCAAATGTGCTGCTATCCCATCTTTAATAACTGATTCTAGCAGTTTCCCCACTACCGATGTTAGACTAACTGGTCTGTAATTCCCCGTTTTCTCTCTCCCTCCCTTCTTAAAAAGAGGGTTACATTTGCTACCCGCCAATCCTCAGGAACTACTCCAGAATCTAAAGAGTTTTGAAAGATTATCACTAAAGAAGAAACTTTTTCAAAGTTCTACAATAAACCTGTTCACACTATGACAAGCTTTGGACACGCCGTGTTGGGAGCACTATAATCACCTGCTTTGTTTACTATTAATTGCTATAATCAGTTGTGTAGTCACTTCTATCTTTTATCGCTTGTAATCATTTCCCTCAGATATAAGGAGGGTTATTATATGGTCTTTAAACCATTAAAAAAGTTAATTGTGAAATGATCTAACATTAGTCTGGTTTCTCATGTATGTGTTTACTTAGCCGGACTGTCGTACGGATTAATTCTACGACATAAAAAACACAGAAAGCTTTAAAATCTTCACGTAGTCACTCACGTGACTCCGAAGTAAAATAGTAAGATTAAACGAGAACTTACCAGTTCGAAGTTTGATCGTTATTTTATGAGGAGTTACGATGAGGGATTACGTGCCCTCCACTCCCGCCCTCATAAAATAAATGATCAAATGGTAGTTCTAAGTCTTTTATGAAGCCTTACTATGTTACTCCGGCTTTTGGTGTTCTGTGTTTTTCATGCCGCTGCTTTGAAGTATGCCGTTGCCAGCGTGAGGCGGGTTCTTCACGTAATCCCTCATCGTAACTCCTCATAAAATAACGATCAAACTTCGAACTGGTAAGTTCTCGTTTAATCTTACTCAGTAATCCCAATTAGTTCTGCATCTGGCTCAGTGGATTCTGCTTCCTGCCCTCTAAACTCAACAGGAGCCTGGATCCCACCCCCTCCACCCCTAAACTCACTGGAGGCCACCGATCTTAAAGACCCCTCTTACATTCAAGAGGAATACCTTTTGGCTATTAAACACCATCTGCAGTTCTTTGTTTCTACTGCATACAACAGCTGCATCAACCAGACGGTACAGCAGCTAGTGAAGCAGGGCTCGCTGGTTGTCATTGGCAGCCATCGGTAGGTGTACACGCATTTGAAATGCAAGGTCCAAAAAGTAAATTGGCTAATATATTATGGTAAGAACAATTGTTATGTGCAGAAATACGTTAAAGAATTTACGGCATATTTTTTAGCTAAATCAATTAAAGATAATGTGTAATGTCTTCTGTGAAATATCATCAGCAATGTGTTTTCCCCATTAGCTGGGGAGGCAGGGTGAATGTGTATATAACAAGTGTGACTAAAATAAGTGTACAAGGTGGTTTCACAGCACCAGAGATGTTGAGTTCAGTCCTGACCTCTTGTGTTGGCTGTAAATAGTTTGTATGTCACCAGTGAGCTTGTGTGTTTCCTCCGTAATCCTATAGATGTGCAGGGTGGTAGGTTAATTTGCTGTTGTAAATAATCCCCAGTGTGTGGGCAAGTTGGAGAATGTGGGGAAATTGCAGGAAATGTGAGGAGAATAAAATATGATTAATATGTGGATGGTTGGTTGATGTTCAACATCAGCCCAGTGGACGGAATGACAAGTTTCCATGCAGCACGGTTCTATACCTTTACCTTTCCATTTTTATTAACATACAGCAAATTCAGCCAGGTTATAAAAGTTAATATTAGTACTTTTTTTTTCAATTTTCCTTACTTTGGACTTTAGATATACAGCGGGGAAACAGACCCCACAGACAATCAATTCTGCGTTGATCAGTGATCACTGCATACATTAGCATTATAGTTTTACAATTTACTGAAGCCAATTAACCTGCAAACTTGTGTTCCTTTGGAGTGTGGGAGGAAACTTGAGCATCCAGGGAAAATCCGTGCGACCATGAGGAGAACGTACAAACTCTGCGCAGACAGCATCCATAGTCAGGATAGAACCCGGGTCTCAGGCGCTGTAAGGCAGCAACTCTACCACTACATCACTGTGCCTCACTCTGTAGAACACATTTATATCTGAACCCACATTTGACATAACCTAGTTGTTACTTCCCAAGTCTCTCAGTGACACCAGTGGTTAAGTTCTGATGCCAGTGCCCAAGGTGCAGGTTGGTTACACTGTGAATATATTCTCAGGAATGTTGGAGCCCACCCAAGTCATAGAGTCATAGAGTCATACAGTGTGGAACAGGCCCTTCAGCCCAACTTGTTCATACCATGTTCCATCTATACTTGTCCCACCTGCTAGCATTTGCCCCATACCTGTCCTATACATGTATACATGTATTTATGAGGATGTTGTCAGGACTGGAGGGTGTGAGCTATAGGGAGAGGTTAAGTAGGGAGAGGTTAAGTAGGCTGGGTCCGTGGAGCACATGAGGATGTGGGATGATCTTATAGTGTGCAAAATCATGAGAGGAATAGAACATGTAGATGCACAGAGTCTCTTGCCCAGAGTAGGGGACTCGAGGACTAGAGGACATAGGTTCAAGGTGAAAGGGAAAAGATTTAATAGGAATCCGAGGGATAACCTTTTCACACAAAAGTGGGTGTATGGAACAAGCTGCCAGAGGAGGTAGTTGAGGCTGGAACTATACCATTGTAAATATGCTCCTAAAGCTTACACCCCTTTGTCTCGTTCAGTAAAACACTGTGTCAAGCACTGGACCAATTAAACTTTATTTTTGAATGAACAACAAATCCCCTATACATTTCCTAAACCACCGCGGGTTCAATCCTTATCTCTGACTGGCCAAGCCCCTCAGCCTCGTGCAAGCAGACACTACCAAAAGGTTACACAGTCCCAAGCGCCCATCTAAAAGATCGACAACTATCCTAGTGGGGGCTACCTTTTATAGGTTAACGTACCGTGAGGAGCCAAACTACATAGGGGTGGAGCCCCTCACAAGCCAATCACACATATCGATTACATTAAAGTATTATTGACAGTCCCCCAACCCAATTACAAAGAGTCTCAATACAATGTTTCTACAGAAGCTTCTGGAAAGTAGTCAGCTTAACTGAATAATGCAACATTTATCCTTGCAGTACAAACAATTCAGCCAGGGCTTCACACTTCAGTCAATCCTCTAACAGCAGTGTAACTGCCCTGCAACATTATCAACATTATTTACAATCCCTTTGGAGCAATCTAATCAAAGCAATGCACCTACAAAACCTTAGAGTTTCTCTGCAGAGTCCTCATACATTTTATCAATTGGGAGGACATCTGGATCTTTCCCCATCCTGCACATCAATCTAGGGCTCAGACTGGCTGGCGCCATTCACAGCCTGTAATTTTCCACAGACAAAGGTTAAGCAAATCTTACAAACGCAGGGATCCTCCATATTTTAGTGTCTTTAATGTGGCCAATATTAACACCATCATTTAAGAAACAGTTAGACAAGTACATGGATAGGACAGGTTTGGAGGGATATGGACCAAGCGCAGGCAAGTGGGACTAGTGTAGCAAGGACATTATTGGCTGGCGTGGGCGAGTTGGGCCGATGGGTCGGTTTCCACACTGTATCAATCTATGATAATAGTATCTGCAAGTCTTTCAGTATCAGCCCGGTTTAGATTATTGGAGTAAACTGGACCTTATACTGGGGAATGAGGAAGCAGGGGCATGATATCAAGCACATTTAAAACACTTAGCAAGATATGTGTGCTTATTTGGTTATTAACTATCAGCAAAATCAATTGCAGAGTGTACAGACAGATGTACATGAGCCTTGCAGAGCTCCAACAAAGTGTGTGTATTTATTCAAGGGCTCCATACAGATTAACTGTGGTAGCTTTGACAAAACAATGCTGCAACCAGAAATCAGTTAGTCATAAAACACCATTTATTAAATGAGTGACTGCCTTAAAGTGAGGAGAATAACATCATTGTATATAGTCAATACTACATATCTATTCCTTAAAAAATAATTTAAGGCACAGGCAAATTTTCATTCAACTTAAGGACTAACGATAAGGACTGCTATGAGAATGCAGGGTGACTTGGACAGGTTGGGTGAGTGGGCAGATGCATGGCAGATGAAGTTTAATGTGGATAAATGTGAGGTTATCCACTTTGGTAGCAAAAACAGGAAGGCAGGTTACTATCTAAATGGCGTCAAGTTGGGAAAAGGAGAAGTACAATGAGATCTGGGGGTCCTTGCACATCAGTCTATGAAAGTAAGCATGCAGTGAAGAAAGCGAATGGCATGTTGCCCTTTATAACAAGAGGAATCAAATGTAGGAGCAAAGACGTCCCTCTGCAGTTGTACAGAGTCCTAGTGAGACCACATCTGGAGTATTGTGTGCAGTTTTGGTCCCCTAATTTGAGGAAGGATATCCTTGCTATTGTGGGAGTTCAGCGTAGGTTTACAGGTTAATTCCCGGGATGGCGGGACTGTCATATGCTGAGAAAATGGAGCAGCTGGGCTTGTACATTCTGGAGTTTAGAAGGATGAGAGGGAATCTCATTGAAACATATAAGATTGTTAAGGGTTTGGACACGCTAGAGGCAGGAAACATGTTCCCGATGTTGGGGGAGTCCAGAACCAGGGGCCACAGTTTAAGAATAAAGGGCAAGCCATTGAGAACAGAGACAAGGAAACACTTTTTGTCACAGAGATTGGTGAGTCTGTGGAATTCTGTGCGTCAGAGGACAGTGGAGGCAGGTTCTCTGGATGCTTTCAAAAGAGAGCTAGATAGGGCTCTTAAAAATAGAGGAGTCAGGGGATCTGGGGAAAAGGGGTACTGATTGGGGATGATCAGCCATGATCACATTGAATGGCGGAGCTGGCTCGAAGAGCCGAATGGCCTACTCCTGCAGCTATTGTCTATTGTCTATTGTCTATAAGAATATATGATTGAAAAATACTGTTGCAGATATTGCAAGAATAAAGTATTTCAACTAAGTAATGCAAGTAAGGGAACCACCATGTTGGGCGGAGGGGGAAGGAACAAGGGAGGACCTGTTTGTGGGGGGATCACTGAACAAAGGAGGACCGGGTGTTCGGGAACCACCATGAGGGGGGGGGAGAACAAAGGAGGTGCCGGCGGGTGTACTTTGTAACTTTGTCAGCATTACATGTGGCGACTATTTGCATAGCTTGGATACGCAAGCAAAGAATTTCACTGTGCCTCGTCACTTGTAACAATAAAGTATTCCATTCTATTCCATTCCAAGTGAAATTTGCTATATTTTCTTACTGAAGGTTACTTTGGTAATCCATTCAGATGGTAATGAAGGTTTATGCGTTAATATCAAAGGGAACCTTGCAACAAACAAGACAATATCATGCCTCAGAAAATTTACAGCATTTGCTAATGTAGATAAACTGAGGAAACCATATGTGTCACATCAAGTTTCCTCTTAACAGTTTACATCTTGACTGGGATGGCACGTCAAGTACATGGACAACCTCACAGCTGCTTTTCAACTGAACTCTTGGCTATGGTCCAGAGTTTTAAATATACCAGTGCTAATCTGAGTTTGAAACCATTGTTGTTACTTAAATCTAACATCTGTAGTAGGTAATTTATAGGCGATGACTCAAAGGATTAGATATACATGCTTCTGTATCTCAGGGGCAGATTTGGGATAGACTGTATGGTTTTATACATGGGAGAACTAAAGGGCATATTTTTAAGGTGAGAGGGGAAAGATTTAAGGGGAACCTAAGGGGCAACTTTTTTTAACACAGATGGTGAGGATATTGAATGAGCTGTCAGAGGAGATAGTTGATGAAGATACACTAACAACATTTTAAAAAATCTTGGGAAGGTGCATGAATAGGAAGGATTCAGGTGGACATGGGCCAAATGCATGTAAATAGGACTTGCCTAGATGGAGCATGATATCCAGATTAGCATGATATCTAGATTAGCATGGACTAGTTGGTCCAAAGGGCCAGTTTACATACCGTATGACTCTAAATCTGGTAATTATGCTCAAACACCAACTTCTCAATAAAACCTAGTCATGACCAATTCAAAGTTTTACAAAATTGTATCATAACTTAAGCTAAATACAAAGTGTAGAGGACCTCATTGGCCAGGCAGCATCTGTAGGATAAAAATGCTGATAATGCTTCGGGTTTGAACCCTCACACATTCATTAACTCTGATGCATGTTGTTGGATGTATGAATGAAAATGAACTTAATAATTTCCACTATTTCAGTGAATGTAAAATTCCAGCATCTGCACTCTTCTGAGATTGCAACATCTGCAATCTTTTGTGTCTTTTCCCTCCACAGATACTGTGCTCTGCTGTGTTTCTCTAGCACTTTGCTTTTCGCTTGAGAATCCAGCATCTCCAGACCCTTGAAGTTCCATTATACCATAACTACCCAACTCTTATATTTCTAATAAAGGTGACGAGTTTAGTTTGGTTCAGTTTAGTTTATTGTGACGTGTACTGAGGCACAGTGAAGAGCAACCTATCTAGCTGTGCTGCCACCTTCAGGCATCCTTGTGCTTGTACACCAAGATCCTGCTGCCCTCTAATACTTCCAAGGGCCCTATAATTCATTGCATATATTCTAGCCTTACTAGGCACACCAAAACAGATCACTTCACACTTACCAGTAGCAAATGTCATAATTGTGTGGAAATTGGCAATAAGGAAAATGTAAATTGGAATAATAAATTAATTAAAAAAGATTGAGGAAGTGGGAAGAAGCTTATGGACTATATTTGAAACACAATCATTAATCATATCATAATGCAAAGAAGCATGGTTTCCGCCAGACCTAAAATTATCTCACTTAATACTGTCAAATAATTAACATTTCGAACTTTACTAAAAATTCACAGTTGGTGATAAATTTAGAATGTCTGATTTAAAAAAAAAAACAGATTGAACAAGTTACTGAAATATCGGCTTTAAAGGGGTAAGATTAAACCACATTAGCACCATCTAACATCCATAGGTCATTAATTAATAATTGCAGTTTTCAACAGAGACGCTGATTATTATCGAAGTCTGGGCTGCCATTTGGGAATATCTGCATGAACCTGTACACATTAATAACTGAAAATATGCCAGAAGAAAACCTCATCAAACTAGAAGGACTTTAAGGGGTGGCTTTTCTTCCATTACCAGATTTAACATTAGAAAATTATATGTGAGGCATGGAACGTAGAACAGCACAGCACAAGAACAGGCCCTTTGGCCCACATTGTCTGTAGCAAATATGGTGCCAAGCTAAATCTCTTCTGCCAGCAAACAAACGAGCAAATTGATCCATCCACATTTAACGTAAATAAAGAAAACGTTATGAATCTCTTCATCCAACAGTTTTCTTGTTTCTTTTTTGTAATATAGTTGCAGTGTTCTCCAGAAATCCAAAGAGACCCGTCTGTTGTGTGTTATGACCTCCTTTGTAATTTAGTCTGTTTCTATTTTAAATTAACAAGTATACAACACTTTTGTAAGGATTTAAAAAAAAACATAAATGACACCTGTGGGCATTCTTTCTCATCAGAAGTTTTCATCATAACATTTCAAAGCCCCATGGTTACCCACTGGTTAACTTGAGTACCTGAATTCCCCCATGTCAAAATTAGTGCCTCAAACTTTTGCCTTACTGAATCCAATCACTTGACTTCTATCCACTCTGCTTTGCTGTTTATTGCAAATTATAACAAGCTGGTGAATCACTCATAGATCAAACAAGCTGCAGATGGAACAAGGTAATCTGAAATAAAATTCACAGCCTTTAACAATTCATAATATTTGTAGTTTTATCTTTTTTATTCTGATTTTACCATTCTTGAAAATGTGCGCAGTCACGGGGACCTTATTTTGGCCAGAAGGCAGTCTGTGATGAATGTCCTGCACATTTGCATGTTGATAATGAGCACATTAGTACTACCTGAAAGGCAGCACAGCTTGTATGAGAAAGGCACCAGGACTTTGTCATCACCAAAAGTATGGCAAATGTTTTTTTATTTATTAAATGAGAGAGCCACTGGACAAACGCTCAAGAGGAATCCCTAGGATTTGTATAATAGGATCCCAGATCAAAGATCTAGGACATGAGTTTTCACCTCATTTTTTCTATATCCTTATATGTGGAAATCTATATAAAATCTATTGAAACACTGGATGATTACATTTTAATGACAACATATATAAGTATAAACGAATGTTAGCAAAAGAGAACTGTTGTCAGATTGTTTACTATTTCAGATCTATAGTAATAAATTAGATGGAGTGAAATGTACTGTAGCTAAATTTATTGCTGACAGAAAGATAAGTAGGAAACTAAGTTGAAAGGATGAAGTCCATAAATAGATATACATTAGATGGATTAAGTTTGTATGCAAGAAATTGGAAGATGGAATATAATGTGGGAAAGTATTAAGTTATCCACTATGGAAGAAATAATGGAAATATAAAGTATTATGTGTTGGACTGGGTTACATTCGCAACTCTCCACTATTTCATGTGGTCTTGGTCAGAACTGTTGCCAAACCAAGCTGCGATGCATCCCAGCCTTCTCCCTCCAACTTTATCTACCCTTCAAGTGCCTTTGGAAAGCAGCCAACATAATTAAGGACATTTTATACCCCGGATATTCCCTCTCTGCTCCCTCCCATTGGGTAAAAGACATAAAGCATACAAGCTCAGATTTAGGAATGGTTTCTTCCTTGCCGTCAGCAAACTACTAAAGTTTTCTCTCATAAGATAACGGTGTAGTATTAATCTCCCAACCTAACTCATTGCAGTGCTTGCAGTTTTCCTTTTATCCTACTTTCTCTGTAGGTGTCACGCTATAATGTTGTACCAATATATCCTGCACTTTGACATTCTTCTCTTTGCACAACCTATTGTACGTGGCTTGATTGTTCTCATACATGATATGATCTACATGCAAAGTTTTTTGCTGTATCTTGATAATAGATGAACATCAACACCAATGCCAAAAATAAACCACCAGATCTGAATGCCCAAACCAAATTAAAAATAAAGGTAGGGACAAATAATTAAAATGTGCAGAGAGTCCAAAGGTTTTCAAATCAGTCGGTTGGAAGCAATCACTGAAATAAAGGAATGATAACTATAGAGACAAATAAAGTTAAGCAAATATATTAGTTAGTAATTCAAACACAGATAATAGTGTGAAGAAATTGTCTGAATTAAAATAGCCATGATAGCACATATGATTTTTAAAAATCCAAATATATATTGATAGTATAAATCCAGATATAGGGAAGATTGGATAATGGAGAGGAACACATTAAAACAAAGTAGACAGTAAGGTAAACAAAAGTCAATGAAACAGATTAAATGTTTGGGATAAAGCAACACATTAGACCCGTTGAACAATAGAGATAACCAATTAATGTGATTAGATAATAGAGATAAACAAGACTAATCAAATCTATTGGACAGGATTGATTAATTAACTCAATCAGAGCAAAAAAAAAAGTAGAGATTAAACAAAGGGAAACTGATTCAAATAGGAAAGGAGTCAGCGAAGATGTGCAAAGGCAGTTAGCAATAAAGGTAAATAAAATGCAATGGATGAGGCCAAATGAATAAACTAAAGAGAACATATTTGACAGTATTAGAAACATAGAAACATAGAAAGTAGGTGCAGGAGTAGGTGCAGCCATTCGATCATGGCTGATCCAACTCAGTATCCCTTACCTGCCTTCTCTCCAGACCCCCTGATCCCTTTAGCCACAAGGGCCACATCTAACTCCCTCTTAAATATATCCAATGAACTGGCCTCAACTACCTTCTGTGGCAGAGAATTCACCACTCTCTGTGTGAAAACTGTGTTTCTCATCTCGGTCCTAAAAGTTTTCCCCCTTATCCTTAAACTGTGACCCCTTGTCCTGGACTTCCCCAACATCGGGAACAATCTTCCTGCATCTAGCCTGTCCAACCCCTTAAGAATGTTGTGCGTTTCTATAAGATCCCCCTCAATCTTCTAAATTCTAACGAGTACAAGCCAAGTCTATCCAGTCTTTCCTCATATGAAAGTCCCGACATCCCAGGAATCAGTCTGGTGAACCTTCTCTATGGTAAGAATGTATTTTCTCAGATTTGGAGACCAAAACTGTACGCAATACTCCAGGTGTGGTCTCACCAAAACCCTGTACAACTGCAGCAGAACCTCCCTGCTCCTATACTCAAATCTTTTCGCTATGAATGCTAACATACCATTTGCTTTCTTTACTGCCTGCTGCACCTGCATGCCTACTTTCAATGATTGGTGTACCATGACACCCAGGTCTCGTTGCATCTCCCCTTTTCCTAATTTGCCACCATTCAGATAATAGTCCACCCTCCTGTTGTTGCCAGCAAAGTGGATAACCTCACATTTATCGACATTATACTGCATCTGCCATGCATTTGCCCACTCACCCAGCCTATCCAAGTTACCTTGCAGCCTCCTAGCATCCTCCTCACAGCTAACACTGCCCCCCAGCTTTGTGTCATCCGCAAACTTGGAGATGTTGCATTCAATTCCCTCGTCCAAATCATTAATATATATTGTAAATAGCTGGCGTCCCAGCACTGAGCCTTGCGGCACCCCACTAGTCCCTGCCGGCCATCCTGAAAAGGACCCGTTCACTCCTACTCTTTGCTTCCTGTCTGCCAGCCAGTTCTCTATCCACATCAATACTGAACCGCCAGTACCGTATTGGAGAACTTTTCCAGCACTGGTTGCACACATTCCAAGTATTAAACATGTTCATTCATCCGCACATGGAATGAACCTCAAAGTTTCACGTTACGATCATCATGGATCAGTCTCATCACACGAAAAACCCAATACGACAATATTCCAGCTGAATGAAAGGACGACCTATTGAGATTGGGTAACTTTGACTGGGTCTCCTCAGAGGTGCCTGCCAAAGTCCACAGCATTGGCTGTTTTCCCCAGCCTTGAGCTGTTGAGAGACTCATTCAATGGATGCCCCATTAGTGACAACACTGACAGTGCACCATTAGCTCACTATTGGTGGTTGGGGATCTCTGGCAGAAGGCAAGGAGATGTCCCCCAAAATAGCCTTGGCCCACAGTCTTCAGAGATAACACATCCCACCAGATCTCTTTGATGTGTGTCTGTGTCTGTGTGCTGCAGCAAGCAAGATTTTCATCGTCCAACCCGGCCTTACATGCATGTAACAATAAACTTGACTCAAGACAGCAGTCATGTTCTTATTCCAGCCTGGGAACGTGCCACAGCTCACACTAAGCAGACAAGGACTCCTTGTCCAGCTATATATTGGGCAACCATGCCAGTCAAAGACAGGTGCCAGCACTGGTAGACGTGCAGAGAGACCTTGAGCCTAGGAGCCCAGAGATGGTGCATGGACGGCAACAGAAGGATGAAGAACAATATGATGCAGAGAACAGCCAGGGCAATGTTGCTCATCTGCCATCTGTGTGGAGGAGGAAGATATATTCCACATGAGAATTTCTCTAAATAAATAAAGGATTTGGAATATTATAGACCTCAAATCAAATGATATTCACATATTCCAGTCCTTAACATTCAACAATATACAAAATAAAATTAAGTGACATAGAACTCCCTCATATCTTGCAGTGCAATTCCACAAGCATTGATTGTAACATTTCAAATAATGGAGACAAAAGAGACACCAGATGGTGAAATCTGGAGCAAAAAACAAACTGCTGGAGGAACTCAGCAGATCAGGCAGCTTGGATGCTGCTCAACCTGCTGAGTTCCTCCACCATTTTATTTACTTCAAATGAATGATTCCCTGCTGCAATGGTTTAAATGGCTTCCTGCAACTTCTCTGTATTTTCTAATGAGTGATGCATGGCCTAAATCATCAACCCTGGGAAATTATGGCTATGTGTAGGCATGCTATCCGAGAGTCTTTAATGGGAATTGATCTGGTGCCCATGTGTGGAACATCAATGTCCAGAAGCAGCCATTAGGCCACTTCTCAGGGGGACTGGATGTGTATTGGTACAATGATCGGCCAGTGGTCAGAGTGCTCCACTGTTATTTCGACCTCCAGATCCAGAGTTGACCCATCTAATGGTTCCAAATCAGAAGTGTCTGGTCCTTGCAGCCCTCACTCTTTAATTTAGTTTAGAGATACAGCACAGAAACAGGCCTTCAGCCCACAGAGTCCATGCTGACCAGCAATCCCCATACACTGGTACTATCTTACACATGAGGGACAATTTACAATCTTCACCTAAGCTAATTAACCTACAAACTGATACATCTTTGGAATGTAGGAGAAAACCGGAGCATAGGGGAAAACCCACACAGTTACAGGGAGAATGTACAAATTCACCTGTAGACAAGCACCTTTAGTCGAGATCAAATCCAGGTCTCTAGCGCTGTAAGGCAGCATCTCTATTGCTGCACCACTATGCCACCCTCTTCTCTTCAAGGTCAACTCTCTGTGCAGTCTGAGCAAGATTCTGTCACGATGAGGACGTGTGAGTAGGAATGGGCAGGCGGGTAGTTGGGTTGCCATGTCTTCTTCCTGCTGAAGAGACATGTTGCCATATGCTGCATCTTCGGATGTGACCTATCCTGTCATGAAGTGTAGCAGGCAGCTGACACACAGCGTCCCTCTGCTCCTGGAGGACCACAGTTGCTGATGGGTAGCATTTTTGTGTCCAATAAAAGCAGCAATCAGCTCTTAGACGGCATCTTGCTTTCAGCGAGGATATCACATTACTTCCTGGTTTGGTTTGCTGTGGCTGTTTAGTTTGCTGCTGTTTAAAGAGACAGTGTGGAAACAGGCCCTTCAGCCTACTGAATCCATGCTGACCAGCAATCCCCGCACACTGATGCTAGGGACAATTTTTACAATTTACACCGAGCCAATTAACCTATAAACCTGCACGTCTTTGGAGTGTTGGTGGAAACCAGAGCTCCCGGACAAAACCCATGCAAGTTATGGGGAGATCGTACAAATTCCATACAGGCTGCACCCGTAGTTGGGTTCGAACCCGGGTTTCTGGCGCTGTAAGGCAGCAACTCTACCACTGCACCATTGAGCCACCCTAGAGATTCCTTCAGAACATTATTCTAACCCTCGTGTGTCAGGCCCAGACTCTTGCTGGATTAAGGTGAGATTGCAGGAATTCACGGGACCTCGGTCTGTATATCTACAACAGCTGTCACCTGCACTAGCAGCCACCAGTCTGTGTGATTGTCGCTTAACCTTTGCACAAAAACATACATTACCTCTAGAAAAGGAATGATTGTGTCCTGGGCCCACACAAACCTTCTTGGAATGTAACACGGAGAAGTGCGAGATGTTGCATCACGGGAAGTCTAACCAGGGCAGAACCTACACAGTGAAGGGCAGGGCTCTGGTGAGGGTTGATGACTCCCTGTCATCTCCAGCATTCGCTGATGTGGACAGACACAAAATGCCGGAGTAACTCAGCGGGACAGGGGGCATCTCTGGAGTGAAGGAATATGTGACGTTTCGGGTCGAGAACTGGTGATGCAGGCCTGACAAGGGTGCTGACATTCTCATGTGCATCAAGAATCATTGTAAAAATTGAGATGAGAAAGACTTTTTTCACACAGAGAGTGGTGAGTCTCTGGAACTCTCTGCCACAGAGGGTAGTTGAGGCCAGTTCATTGGCTATATTTAAGAGTGAGTTGGATGTGGCCCTTGTGGCTAAGGGGATCAGAGGGTATGGAGAGAAGGCAGGTACGGGATACTGAGTTGGATGATCAGCCATGATCATATTGAATGGCGGTGCAGGCTCGAAGGGCTGAATGGCCTACTCCTGCACCTAATTTCTATGTTTCTATGTTTCTAATCTTGTCACAAAAGTGTCCCCATATTAGTCTTCGTGTGAGCACTCTGGGCCAACACGGGTGTGCCTTGCTACACACCTTCCTTGCTACAACCCACTGCACCAGGTTGTGACATGCATATGTGTGTGTCCAAGTGTGTCTGTAAGGGTATGTCAGTTTGCGTGTGTGTGTGTGTGCATGTTTGTGTGTGTGTGTGTGTGCTTATTTGCGTGCATGTCTTTGTGCGCTTGCTTTGTGTGTGCCCTTGTGTGTTTATGTAAGTGTCTGGATATGTGTGTCAGTAGAAGAGGAAAGTATTTTTAATGAAAGGTACAGTAACTCACCTAGACTAGTCTTATGTGATCACAACATTTCTTCTGACATTGCTCCATGATCTGAACATTATCACTCCAGGAAAGACAACACCAATTCCATCCTGTCCGGATCTTACCAATTGGTAACTATGGCTGGTGACCATTTCTCTATACCCAGATGCTGAGGGTTTTTCCCTTCTTGCATCTATTTTGTGAAACCCAGATTGCCCAACTGTGTTACTGAAAAAAGTTTTGAGCTTGCTCTGTTTCTCTGCAGATATTCTCTCTCCTCCCATTGAAGCCATCACTTGTGTTGCTGATGCTCTGCTTATCACCATTGAGAGAATGCTTAAAAGTGGCTTGTGTCTTTGCCTCAATTTTATATGTTCGCAACAGCAAAGTGTACCCAAGTCAGGCTCAACTGAGCAAGGTCTCTAATTGGGGTTTTGCAGAAAATGCCTAATTTAACATTTCTTTGCAGCGCAATCATGAACAACTGTTTCTCTCAAATATCTTCCCAATCACTTTTGTCAGTTTTTACTACAAATAAATCCAACTATACTTCAATAATAAACAATAATTCTAAATTCTAGACATTGGAAGCCATTGGCATGTCAGCACAACCATAAACTGATTAACTTGATTAGACAGTAAAGATAATCAAATTCCAATGTAAATAATTGTGCAGTGAGGAACAACAAATGCTGCCAAATTCAGTTAACAATTATGCAAATTAAAATTTGAATGGGTTGATCTATTAGGATGCAACTGATGGATAATATTCACTGCATGCGGTCTCAAAACCCAATGAAACTAAGTGTGCAGCAAAGAAAACATGTGCCTGTTGGATCTCAATGCCCAGGATCAGACATAACTCATCAAATGGCAGGCAAGTTGGTACAGTGTGTTTCCTGCAGGATGTGGGAAGTCAGGGACACCGCTGGTGCTCTGACAGCTACACCTGCAGAAATTGTGTCCAAGTGCTGCTCCTGAATGAACATGTTGGGGAACTGGAGCAGCAGCTGGATGACCTCAGGACCATCCGGGAAAACAAGAGTTTCCTGGACAGGATCCTTGTCACACCAAGAATACCGGAAGAGCGAAGTTGAGTGACTATGAGAACGAGGAGTAAACGTGGAGTGCAGGTGACCCCGGTGGCTGTACCTAATGAAAATAGGTACTCCCTCTTGGGAGCTGTTGGGGCAGACAATGCTTCGAGTCCGAGTGGTGGACAGGTCGGTGGCTCCAATCCTAGCGATGAGAGCTATATTGGTGGGTGACTCCATTGTCCGAGGTCCACACCAACCATTGATCACCCATTCCTACTAGTTCTATGATATCCCACTTTCGCATTAACTCCTTTTACACTAGGAGGCCCCCCCAATTTAAAGAGGCAATTATCCTACTATACCTTGGGTTGTCTTTGAGATGTGGGAAGGAAATTGGAGGCACTCGGAGGAAACCACACAAGTCATCGGGTGAACGTTGTACGGTGGAACAATGGAAGGATGTCCTTTCAGTTGGAAAGGGACCAAAAGGGATTGGCAAGGATAATTACCTGGATTGCAGAATTGAGTTAGAGAGAGACGTATGAAAATAGGTTGTAAGGTTTCTCGGGGTTGGGTGAAGGGGTGTGGGTGGGTAGAGTTGTGGGATGGGGGGGGGGAGGACGGGGGGAGTGGGGAAAGGGGGAGGTGGGGAATTTGTGTTGGGTGGGGAGTGGGGGGGTCGGGGGGAAGTTGGTGGTGGTGTGGGGGTGTGATGGCGGAAAGGGTGGGGATGTTGGGGAAGTGGGATAGGCGATAAAGATAAGGACTGGTTGCATTTGCCCCGTCGTGTTACAAACACCTCTCTGCGGCGGGGCTGCTCAACACACTCATGAGCCCTATTCAGCTCTTTATTGCTCCTCGACGCGTTATTGACAAGCGTGTTCCGGAATGATGCAGTTTTTACGATTTTTTTTTAAAAAAAACCATCATAACTTTTGTACTATTTTCACTGATTGAAACAAAGCTTATTTATGACTTTTGCAGCAGAGAGATATGGTGGATGTAAGGTGGGCAAATAAATCGTGAAAGCAACACTATGAGGAAGAGATCGTTTTTGATGAAATTTAAAATAACAACCACAGACAGACTCCTTAGTTTTTTTTAATTTCAGTGGGGTTCAAATGGGGGGGGGAGGAGTTTTAGGGTAAAAGTATAGATTGGTAGATGATAGATGGATTTGGACATATGTGGATTAAAATGGTTTAAAGGGATTTGTGCAAAATGCAGTCAACTGGGACTGGTCCAAAATGCCAATTTGGTTGGCATGGTAGAAGTTGGGCCTAAGGGCCTGCTTCCAGCTGTGCCTCTATGACTCAATACACAGTTTAAAAGTGTAACAGTTAATCAGTATAACATTTTAAAATTAAACATTGGAAAAATTAAGATTTGTATAGGAGGTTAAATCCTTTATTTAAAACAAAATCCTTGGATTTCTGTGCACTATGGTTACAAATACAAGATTTGCACTGTGAGTAGTCCATCACCTGAAGTTGGAAGATCTGCTCTAACATTTTACTTAATGGCATTTTCGTGACAAATAAGCTTAAAAAATAATTGAATCAGTCATAATTAGCTGCCAGACATCCTGACCCATGCTTGGACTGATCAAGCTCTGCATTTGTGTCTATATATGTGAAGGTAAACGCCATCTTTAAACAAAAAGGTGTTTACGTTGTCTTAACCAATGAAGTGTTACAATCAAAGATAGGTGCAAAAAGCTGGAGAAACTCAGCGGGACAGGCAGCATCTCTGGAGAGAAGGAATGGGTGACGTTTTGGATCGAGACCCTTATTCAGACTCAATCAAATCTTGTAAGCAATCACAATGTGGTATACCATGCCATTTTCAAATGGAAGCTTTTAATTGGGAAATAGTAAAGGAGGTTAAAGTTCTTTTACCAGATCACTTGCATTAAATAAACCATTTCAGCACAGTATTAACTGCCATGGGATTCAATGAGTGGTGATAGCATGTCCACTATTAAAACCTTTATAACCCAAAAGCCTATTAAGTGATATATCAGCAGTGACATTCATATTCCCTGTTATGCCAGTTAACTCTATATAGATCCATAAAGCTGTACCAGTCTACAAAAGCTATGATTCCATTCACTTCCCCACTTTGAATAGTCGGTTGAAAAATTGCCATAAAGCCTAATGTTAAGTGACAAAAGTACATAATGCAGTGGAGGCTAAGCATGCACTCTGGAAACACTCACTAATTATTTAATGAATCAAAGATTGAAATGTTTTGGTAATGTGATCAGATTAATATCAGCTCTCGGGCAAACATGGCTTTCACAGGGACTGAATAAAAGCTTATATTTTAAATGTCATTTAAGCTACACACACCTCGTCACCTGAATAAGTAAGCAAGCAACACATTGCAAGCTATAAAGCTTCACTTGTCATTTTCTTCATTTTCTCCCTACAGCTCCAGGCAATTGCAAAGCTTCCTATATTCTCAACTAATGACTTTTATCTTTCCATCATACAACTTCCCGAAGCTCTGTACGATTTCCACATTCTGTTACCGGGTTGCTGAAGGGGCAGGGAGCAATCAACCATCCTCTGGCTGCATTGACCTACTGCCTGCGTGGTAACATGAAGCTGGCCTTATTCTGCTGTATCCATCTCAGCTTATTGGAAACTTCTTAATTGACAAATGTGGACTTTATCAGCCTTGGCAGGAGTCGTTATGTCTGTGATTTTCCTTGAAATGTATCTGTCATGCAGCTCAAAATTGAATAGCCATTTTTGACCGGAGCGGAGATGTGGCAGTGACTTAAGGCACTCTGGAGAGAATGAATGATTAATGTAGTTTATAGACAGACTGGCTCTTCTTCCGGCTCATGTGCTTCTTGTATCTAATCTCTAGTGGTTCAAGTTTGGATGGAGCTAATGAAAAAAGACTAGATGTTTTCCACCTTCCCTGTTGAGCTCACTGTAGAATTTATTCATTGACAAAATGTGCTAATGAAATGTCACCTTGGACAGCCTACCCGAGGATTGATGGGCTGAAACTTTTGCACTTTATTTAACTTTTTGTGAAGAACGAACAACTCCAATCCTTTTATGCAATGGAAAGTCAATAAAAAAATTGAAGCTCGGCAATTGTCACTGAACACCACACAAAGGAATAGCAGATGGGAAAGTCGCTTCGATGATTCATTTACAATTACTGTTTTCTGTTTGGCTACATCAGGGTGTACCAAACGAACTAAAAGCCATGGCAATAAGAATGTTAATAAAGTTTATAGTGCTTGTTCTACCAATAGGGATTATTTTTATGTCTTTTGGATAGAAATAAAGCTGAGCAATGATAGTCATGGAGTCATACAACACAGAAACGGGCCCTTTGGTCCATCATGTCAGTGTTGTTGTCAGATATCCATTTATGCTATGCCCATTTTCAAAGAGTATACTCTTCAAGTGCTCATCTAAATATGGGTTTATAGGAGAATGGGGTTAGGAGGGAGAGATAGATTAGCCATGATTGAATGGCGGAGTGGACTTGATAGTTCGAATGGCTTAATTCTACATCTATTACTGATGACCTTATGACCTTAAATGCTGTTCCGTCCTCACCACGTCTTCAGGCTCTGACTTCTTGACTTCAATCACACTCGAATTCCAAAAATCTTCCTCAAGTCTGCTCTAAATCCCGTCCCTTTTACATTAAGTCTATGCCTTCTCTGTGAATGTGATTTTTCCCCCTCGAATCTACGCTTCTCATCGTTTTGTATACAGTGGTGTATTTGTGACTCTGGTACATTAACATTGGCCCTCTCTATGTTTTCTCTGATTTTTTCAGTTAAAATAATTTTATTCTCCAAAATTAGACAGCATATAATGCTCCAACACTTTTGCTACCTCCATTGGGATCCCATTACTGGCCACATCTTTCCATCTCCACCCCTTTCTGCTTTCCGCAGAGACCGTTCCCTCACAAATCCCTGGTCAACTCATCCTTTCACACCCAAACCACCCCATCCCCAGGTACTTTCCCCTGCAACCGCAGGAGATGCAACACCTGATCCTTTACCTCCCCCCTTGAATTCAACCAAGGAACCTGACAGTCTTTTCAGGTGAGGCAAAGGTTCACTTGCACCTCCTCCAACCACATCTACTCTATCCACTGTTTCAGGTGTCAACTTCTGTACATCGGCGAGACCAAGCACAGGCTCTGCGATTGTTTTGCTGAACACCTCCATTCAGTCCTACCTGATCTCCCGGTTGCTCAGCACATTAACTCCACCTCCCATTCCCAATCTGACTTTTCTGTCCTGGGCCTCCTCCATTGTCAGAGTGAGGCCCAGAGCAAATTGGAGGAACAGCACCTCATATTTCGCTAGGGTAGCTTACATCCCAGTGGTATGAACATTGACTTATCTAACTTGAAATAGCCCTTGCTTTCCCTCTCTCTCCATCCCCTCTCCCTTCCCAGTTCTCCCACTGTCTCTACATTCTATCTCGATTGTTCCATTCTATCTCTTTAGATTCTGGAGTAGTTCCTGAGGATTGGAGGGTAGCTAATGTAACCCCACTTTTTAAAAAGGGAGGGAGAGAGAAAACGGGGAATTACAGACCAGTTAGTCTAACATCGGTAGTCGGGAAAATGCTAGAGTCAGTTATTGAAGATGGGATAGCAGCACATTTGGAAAGTGGTGAAATCATTGGACAAAGTCAGCATGGATTTATGAAAGGTAAATCATGTCTGACGATTCTTATAGAATTTTTCACGGATGTAACTAGATGAGTGGATAAGGGAGAACCTGTGGATGTGTTATATCTGGACTTTCAAAAGGCTTTTGACAAGCCATTATAAGCTGTTTGTGGTGTTTTCTAGTCGCACTAGCTTCTCATTTTCACACCACAAACAGCTTACAATGGCTTGTTCCCTTTATCATCGATACTTTTTTGCATATCTTTCATTCATTGTCCTTTATCTCTCCACATCACCGTCTATATCTCTCGTTTCCCTGATCCCTGACCAGTCTGAAGAAGGGTCTCGACCCGAAACGTCGCCTATCTCCTTCGCTCCTTAGATGCTACTGCACCCGCTGAGTTTCTCCAGCTTTTTGTGTAACCCTCGATTCTCCAGCATCTGCAGTTCCTTCTTTAACAGGATGATCATTGTTTCAGTTTAGTTTGTTGTCACGTGTACCAACGTTCTGTGAAAACATTTTGTTACATAGCAACATAGAAACATAGAAAATAGGTGCAGGAGAAGGCCATTCGGCCCTTCGAGCCAGCACCACCATTCAATATGATCATGGCTAATCGTCTGCTATCAATAACCCGTGCCTGCCTTCTCCCCATATCCCTTCACTCCATTAGCCCCTAGAGCTCTATCCAACTCTCTCTTAAATCCATCCAGTGATTTGACCTCCACTGCCCTCTGTGGAAGGGAATTCCATAAATTCACAACTCTCTGGGTAAAAAAGTTTTTTCTCAGCTCAGTCTTAAATTACCTCCCCTTCATTCTAAGACTGGTTCTGGACTCACCCAACATTGGGAACATTTTTCCTGCATCTAGCTTCTCCAGTCCTTTTATAATTTTATATGTTTCTATCAGATCCCCCATCATCCCTCTAAACTGGAGTGAATACAAGCCTAGTCTTTTCAATCTTTCCTCATATGACAGTCCCGCCATCCCAGGGATCAATCTCGTGAACCTATGCTGCACTGCCCCAATCACAAGGATGTCCTTCCTCAAATTAGGAGACCAAAACTGTCCACAATACTCCAGGTGGGGTCTCACCAGAGCCCCATACAACTGCAGAAGAACCTCTTTACTCCTGTACTGAAATCCTCTTGTTATGAAGGCCAACATTGCTTTAGCTTTCTTCACTGCCTGCTGTACCTATAAGCCAACTTTCAGTGACTGGTGTGCAAGGACACCCAGGTCTCGCTGTATCCCCCCCTTACCTAACCTAACCCCATTGAGATAATAATCTGCCCCCTTGTTTTTGCCGCCAAAGTGGATAACCTCACATTTATCTAGATTATACTGCATCTGCCACGCATCTGCCCACTCACTCAACCTGTCCAGGTTCCCCTGTAACCCCCGAACATCCTCTTCACAGTTCGCACTGCCACCCAACTTTGTGTCATCCGCAAACTTGCTAGTGTTGCTCCTAATTCCCTCTTCCAAATCATTTATATATATGGTAAACAGCTGCGGCCCCAACACCGAGCCTTGCGGCACTCCACTCGCCACTGCCTGCCATTCTGAAAAGGACCCGTTCATTCCTACTCTTTGCTTCCTGCCTGCCAACCAATTTTCTATCCATGTCAACACCCTACCCCCAATACCATGTGCTCTAATTTTAGTCACCAGTTTCCTGTGCAGGACCTTATCAAAGGCTTTCTGAAAGTCTACATACACTACATCCACTGGCACCCCTTCATCCATTTCACTTGTCACATCCTCAAAAAATTCCAGAAGATTAGTGAAGCATGATTTCCCTTTCATAAATCCATGTTGACTGACTAATCCTTTTACTGCTATCCAAATGCTCCATTATTACCTCTTTAATAATTGACTCCAGCATCTTTCCCACCACCGAAGTCAGGCCAACTGGTCTGTAAGTCCCCGTTTTCTCTCTCGCTACTTTCTTGAAAAGTGGGATAACATTAGCTATCCTCCAATCTACAGGAACTGATCCTGAATCTATTGAACATTGGAAAATGATCCCATTAGCCTACCCAATACTATTTCTTGCCTAATGAAAATTTCTTTCAGTTCCTCTACCCCCTTAGATCCTCTGTCCTCCAGTACATCTGGGAGATTGTTTGTGTTCTCCTTAGTGAAGACGGATCCGAAGTACCTATTCAACTCTTCTGCCATTTCCTTGTTGCCCATAATATAATTTCACCCGTGTCTACCTTCAAGGGATCCACATTTGACTTTGCTACTCTTTTCCCCTTAACATATCTAAAGAAGCTTTTACTGTCCTTCTTTATATTCCTGGCCAGCTTCGCCTCGTACTTTATCTTTTCAGCCCGTATTGCCCGTTTTGTTTCCTTCTGTTGTCCTATGAAAGTTTCCCAATCCTCCAGCTTCCTGCTACTCTTTGCTGTGTTATACATCTTTTCTTTTAGTTTTATTCTATCCCTAACTTATCTTGTCAGCCACGGTTGCCTCCTACCCTTAGAATCTTTCTTCCTTTTTGGAATGAAATGATCCTGCGTTTTCCGGATTAAGCCCAGAAATTTCTGCCATTGCTGTTCCACCATCATTCCTGCTAGGATCCCTTTCCAGTCTACTTTGGCCAGCTCCCCTCTCATGCCTTCATAGTCCCCTTTGTTCAACTGCATCACTGCCACTTCCGTTTGAACGTTCTCCTTCTCAAAATGCAGATTAACACTAATCATATTATGATCACTACCTCCAAGCGGTTCCTTTACCTCGAGTTCTCTTATCATATCTGGTTCATTGGACAACACTAAATCCAGAATTGCCTTTTCTCTGGTCGGTTCCATTACAAGCTGCTCTAAGAACCCATCTCGGATGCATTCTACAAACTCTTTTTCTTGGGTGTCCTGAACCAACCTGATTTTCCCAGTCCACCTGCATATTGAAATCCCCCATCACCACAGTGGCATTACCTTTGTAACATGCCAGTTTTAACTCCTGCTGCAACTTACACCCTACATGCGGGCTACTATTTTGGGGTCTGTAAATAACACCAATTAGTGTCTTCTTGCCTTTACAATTCCTCAACTCAATCCACAGTGACTCTACCTCGTCAGTCTGTATGTCTTCCCTCACAAGGGACTGAATTCCATCCCTCACCAGCAGAGCTACCCCCTTCCTCTGCCCACCTGCCTGTCCTTTCTATAGGATGTATAACCCTGAATTATTAAGTTCCCAGGCCCGATCCTCCTGCAGCCACGTCTCAGTAATCCCCACAATGTCATATCTACCAACCTCTAACTGAGCCTCAAGCTCATCTACTTTACATCTTATACTACGCGCATTCATATACAATACTTTTAATTCCTTACGCATCTCACCTTTCACATCGATCCCTATTACACTTGGCCATACTCTCCTATCCCTTTGTGAGCTTCCTTTCCCGTTAATTCTGGGGTCATTAACCATCCCTTTACTCTCTTTCCCTTTAACTCCATCGTTGACTATCCCATTTGACATTCCACCCCCATTATTCATTTTAAAACCAGCCATGTAGCAGTGGCAAACCTGCCTGCCAGAATGCTGGTCCCCCGCCTGTTAAGATGCAATCCGTCCCTTTTGCACAGTTCCCCTTTACTCCAAAACACATCTCAGTGATCTAAGAATCTAAATCCCTGCCCCCTGCACCAGTTACTCAGCCACACATTCAGGTCCCTTATCTCCCTGTTCCTGCTCTTGCCAGCACGAGGAACTGGAAGCAAACCGGAGATAGCAACCCTGGAGGTCCTGCTTTTCAGCATTTTTCCGAGCTCTCTAAAATCACGCTGCAGAATATTCATCCCCTTCTTTCCGACATTGTTGGTTGCGTGCTAACCAGTCACCAGAAATACAAAACATGATTATAATTGATCCATTTGGAGTATATAGATACATGATAAGGAAATAACTCTTTGTGCAAGGTAAAGCTAGCAAAATCCAATCAAGGATAGCCCGAGGGTCATCAAAGAGGTAGATAGTAGTTCAGCACTGCTCTCTGGTTGTGGTAGGATGATTCAATTGCCTGATAACAGTTAGGAATAAATTGTCTCTGAATCTGGTGGTGCACTGGAGGTACAGCATCTCATATTTCACTTGGGCAAATTGGAGGAACAGCACCTTGTATTTTGCTTGGGTAGCTTACCCAGCGGCATGAGCGTTGATTTCTCTAATTTCAAGTAACCCCTGCATCCCCTAGCTCCCCTTCTCCCCACCCTAATCATCCTACTAGTTCCACTATTTGCCTCCGTGTATTCCTTTCATTATCACCTCTTCCCCAGCCAGCAATGAACTATTATGGGCTCTACCCTTCCTTGGTTATCTGTTGCTGGCCCTGATTTATTCTGGCCTTTTCTTACCACTAGTTCACTCCCATCTACTTTCAGTCTGAAGAAGGGTTCTGACTCGAAATGTCACCCATCCTTTTTCTGCAGAAATGCTGCCTAACCTGCTGATTTACTTCAGCATTTGTGTCTATCATCAGTATAAACCAGCATTTGTAGTTCCTTTCTATACTGCAAAGTGGCTATGGAACCAGATAAGGGTAGGTTGAGTGAGTGGTCTAAAACTTGGCTAATGGATTTTAAAGTGGGAAAATATAAGGTCTTGCACTGTGAGAGGAATCAAAAGGCAAACTGTTTTCTACTTGGAGAGAGATTGAAGTGAGTGGATTCCTGAGAGATCTAGGCTCTCCTGTGCTTGAATCACAAAAAGAGAAAAAGCAGAGAACAGAAATGTCACATTGGGCTTATTGCAAGAGGATTGAGTTCATAAAATAAAGAGGTATTGTTACAATTGTGTAGGGTGTTAATGAGACCATGCCTGGAGTACAGTTATGGTCCTCTTATTTGAGACAATAAATACTAAAGAGTCTGTCCCACTGCGTGGACCTAATTTGCGAGTATAGAAGAATTTGTGCTGGACTCAAACTTGCAGCATGGTCGACAGTGGTACTATGAGGTCTATGTAACTCTCCTTCATGCTCGAGAGAAGTTCTCACATATTCGAGGCCTCGGTTTGGTCGAGGAGTATTTTTTAGCATGCTGAAAATTGTCCGCGAGTAAAAATTGGTCGGCATGGAAAAAATCGATATTTTTTTTACTCATAGGTTTAGTCGAAGTAGGTCGTAGTAGGTTGACACATTACACGTAGGTAATCGAAGGTAGTGGAAGGTAGTCATAGATAGTGTTGGTATAGTCGAAGGTAGTCGAAAGTGGTCGGCTTCACTCTCCACTATTCACTGTCCAATTTTCCCAAAGCTAGTCAAAGCTAGTCTTCAACATAGTCGAAGGAGGTCGTAGGAGACCAAATGAGGCTTCTACATAGTCGAAGGAGGTCTTCTACATAATCATAGGAGGTTTTCTACATAGTCGAAGGTGGTCATAGGAGGTGTTCTACTTCGGCGATACAACAAGACTGATCATTTTTAAAACTCTCCTAAACTCTTCTAAGCTCAAAAATTAGATTGCCGCAGTGAGACAGGCCCTTAAGATTGGAGGTAATCCATAAGAAATTCAGCAAACCCATTCCTGAGAAGTTGTTCTATCAATAAATTAACTTGGATTCCCTGGAGTTTAGAATAATGGCGTGATCTTATGAAACTTATGAAATCTATACACTGTAAATGGATCAATAGTAATCAAATTGTGTTTCTGCTAACTGGTTAGGATGCAACAGAAAGCTTTTCACTGTCCCTCGGTACACGTGACAATAAGCAATAAACTAATCTGAATTGAAATATATTACATACCACAGGGGCATGGCAAGGCAAATGTTGAGAAGTTTCCACTAGTGGGAGAGTCTTGAACAAGGAGGCATATTTAAAAAATAAGAGGGTGATCATTCAAAAACAAGTTTCTTAGGGATTTCTTTATGCAGAACATGATGAACCTTTGGCATTCTCAACCCTAGAACATTGAGGGACTAGATCATTGAAAGAGATTTTTGAAAGAGCTGGGGATTGAGATTTATGGGGAACTGGGCCAGGAAAGGTGAGGCCTGAGGAAGATCACCCATGATCATATTGAATGGCAGAGATGGCTCGAGGGGCCAGATGTCCTACTCCTGCTCCGATTTTCAAGTGTTGTATCTGTTCTTTTAAAAACAAAATCAAATTCAGCATTGATAAATTGTTGAATGTAGTTTTCCAAATGCAATAATTGATTGTGTATCTGATGGTCTGCAAACCAAAGCATCCAATTCCTTTATAACCAGGGTCCACAACATTGTATCTCTTTCAGATTAGAATTTCAATACAATTTAAAATTGATAATCTGATCTCTGCCGACTGCTACAAAATGCAATAGATTGTGCATAGGGCTGTTTCTTTAGAACTGCGAACAACAGCATTATTCACCCCAATTGTTTTTGTAGAATCCTGTCATGAATTGAATCAAGTGAAAGAGCTAATATTGTTTTGCTGTGGATAAATATAAGGTACCAACATTGCTTCTGTCTAACATAATAAATAGATTTGCAGTCACATGAATCGTTCAGACTCTGGAGCTGAAAAGCACATGTTTATTTTATTGTGAAATATGTTATAGAAACATTCTCTGTTAAAGAGATAAACTGTGTAAGTGATTCACTAAAATATAGTTATTTAAAAAAATGTTTAAAGTGGACATTTATTAAAGAGCCATAGGATTTTACATAAGTTACATCCAAAGGTAAAGCAATAAATCTTAAATTATTTTATCTTACTCAGGAAGGATGCGATGTTTATTCATGCAGCGAAATTCTGTTTTTACCTCCTCGTTGACGTGATTAATTGGTGCTGCCTTGAAATTTGTCACAATTGATCAGTATCGAATCTTCCTGCTTTGGTGTTCTGACCCTTTAATGTTTGTGGAATCAGGAAGGTCCCTTGCTTAACATAGGAATGGTTATTGCTTTCATCCCTGGGAATGCAACAGCTCAGCCCCCCCACAAATACGGGATGTCCAATGAACCTTTCGAATGCAGAGCAAAGTCCTAATGATATTCAATGTCCCCTTTTGTAAAGGACTGTTCACTAAAATATTATTTTTCAAGAGCTTAGGTCACACTAAGTCCACTTCTATCATTTGTCAATGTGATACTGTTGTTGTCCTAGATTTGGGCCTTCCAAGATTTGAGGATGTTGGAATTTCTGACACTCTGTCACTAACAATCTTCATGCCACTGTTTTTGTAAGACATAAGAGATTTATTTCCGTGTCTTTCCACCATCCAAACTATTAGTTCTGTCCAAAATTAAACATTGTGTTCTAGTCATCTGACATTGCATGGCCAAGATTAAACATTATAAAGAAGACACATCAAATTGCATTTTAGTGTTACCATGTTATAAATACCTACAACCCAATTTTTTTTTTAAAGTGAAGTATAAAAGGAAAACCCCTTGTTTAGCACTTCAGGCTCACCATCTCCACTGCAGAGTTCATTCCTTCTTCCAATTTATCCTCTATTGCATTGAGAATGTGAAACTTCCCTATGACTCCTGGCCTTCCCTGTTTAATCTTCAAGGAAACTAGAGAGGCTATCATGTCAGATGTAGGAGTGTGAAGATGTTTATAGGGAGCAACAATGTAAGAGGAAGAAACAGCAAGTGTGTAGGAGTCTCTGAGAGAAGAAATTCCTCCTCATCTCTGTGTTAAATGTGTAACCTTTTGTTCCGTTGCTATGCCTGCTTGTTCAAGATTTCCCCAGGAGGGAAAACATCATTTCAGCATCAACCTGTCAACACCAGTCAGAATTTTACATGCTTCAATAACATCACCTCTTATTCTTCCAAACTCCAGTTAGTATTGGCTCAACTGGCTCTATGGCTCATCATAAGACATCATGATCATCTCAGGAATCAACCTACTGAACTTTATGTGAACTGCTTTCAATGCAAGTATATCCCTTATAGCTTTAAGGTGAGAGGGACGAAGTTCAAAGGAGATACGTGGGGCAAGTTTTATTTTACACAAAGAGAGGTGAGTGCCTGGAATGTGCAGTAATGTGCTGTGGTGGAGGCAGATAAGATTGTGGCATTTAAGCGGCTTTTAGGCACATGGATATGAAGAGAATGGAGGGATATGGATCACGTACAGGCAGATGAGATTAGTTTATCTCGGTATTATGTTTGGCACAGACATTTTGACCAAAGGCCGTGTTCCTTGCTGTATTTTCTTTGTGCTATGTTTTATCCCATTGAAAATATAAAGATAAAAAATAAAGAGGAAGAATATTGGACTTTTTGGCCTTCCAGCACAGTGAGGAATGTGAGGAATCCGCTGTGGTGGATGATTATGTTATCTTTTATGTATAAGTGTGTCGTTACTTATTTATCGTATGGTTGTATGGTAATTCGCATATCACTGTACCTTAATTGGTACATGTGACAATAAAAGACCTTTAAAACCTTTAAATATGGAGACTAAAATTGTGTGCAATATTTCATATTTGGTCTCAAATATGCCCTGAACAGTTGGGCTAGATTTCTCTAGAATTGTATTTGTAAATGCCAACGGTTTATTTGCCTCCCTAGTTATTTTGTATATCTTCATGCTAACGTCCTGTCGTACATTTACATGTAGATCCCTTTGTACTGTTGCTCTATTTCCTGTTCTTCCTGCCAAAGTGGATAGCCTGACATTTTCCCACAACTTCCAAATGTTATCTACTTACTTAACCTATCTACATTATGTGGAGCAGTAATGTGTATATTTAATCACTAATAGCACTAGAGTATGTGTTGTCTATCTCCTTTCTGACTTAAAGGCAGGGTACCAGAAACAAAGAAACATGTTGTGGTGAAAACAGTATGTGGTGAAAAAATAGCATTATGAGGAAGTTATTCCACAGGAGAAAGTCTTGGGTCAATTGTGCCTTGACAGTCAGTAAACGTTTGCAAGTGGAAGAAGCAGCTCAAAGATGCACATTTGCAAGTCATCATCAAGTAGTGCTGGGTGAGATTGAGATTTGAAATGACATGTCTCCACAGGAGTGAAGATTAACACAGTGTGAGCACACCACCTCACCGTGTTTCATAACGACATGACTCCTTACTAAAAGCAATGTTAACTTACGAATGAATGCTTTACTGCTTGAAGGATAGAGGGCTGAGAAGAGAAAGAGTTAAGGTGAGAGGGGAATATATAACAGGAACCTGAGGGCAAATTTTAGGGGTATATGGAACAACCTGCCAGAGAAAGTAGTTGAGGCAGGTACAATAACAATGTTTAGAAGACATTTGGATAGGCACCTAGAGAGGAAAGGTTGAGAGGAATATGAACCAAACATGAATAAATGGGACTGTCTTTGATGATGCATCTTGGTCGATATGGATGTGTTGGGCTGTAGGTTGGGGGTTCGTAGCTTAGCACAGTAAACAGACAAACTGCAAATGCAGGATTTATCAGGCTCTTAAACATAAATAATCCTTGCTAAAGATAGACACAAAAAGCTGGAGTAACTCAGTGGGACAGGCAGCATCTCTGGAGAGAAGGAATGGGTGACGTTTTGGGTTGAGACCCTATTTCAGATCCTTGCTGCATCTAAGCCCCTAAATCTTTCGTAATGTCACATTTGTTAAATCAAAAATAGCTTAAAGTGTTTTTATTGGCTATTGTTCATTGTCAGTTGTGCGGGTGAGATAACAAATCTGTGACGCATTAACCCCTTAATAGATCTCCATAACACAACTCTTTGAAGATTGATATCCATAATTGAAAATCAACATGAAATGTGCTGAGAAAAAAATAATCTCTTGGAAGAATATTTATGTGCACTCATAATTACAGATGCAACAATGACAATTTTAATGTTCATATTGAGAATGTCAGTGATTTAGAAAATAAATATTCTAATTGCACATAACCAGATTGAAAGTGAACTTGGTGAAAATTTAAAAATATCCCACCCCATCGAAGGAGGGGGATACAGTTGACTTGAAAATGTTAATTTTTTATCAACTAAGATTTGTTTTAGAAGTATTGGAAAGCATGGATTTCCTGTTCTCTTATAAAACTGACTTTTCTCCTGCAAAAACAGCTTTGACATTTCCCTTTGGTAAGTTATTGAATTATACTGCACTATACTGTAATGCAATTTTCTCACAAAGCCTAACTAAAAGTGATAGTCTAGTGGACTGAGATGTAAAATTCCTGCATGGAATGAAATTAGGAGTAATTTAATACATTTTCCTGCTTTGTCTGTCCTGTAACTTAATTAAACCATCAATATCAGCTGATGATGTTGACAAATCCACAGCCATCCATTTTCTGGTGGATAAATAAGATTAAAAAAGCTTTATTTGGAGATCTATTTCTAACTGCCTGAACCTTTTCTTTGCTACAAAATGTTAGGTTAAAAAAATACAAACCAGCATCAAAATGTATTATTCCCCTCTGCTACAATATTGGCTACTGAAAAATATTAAATAAAAAGTTGGAATACTTTGATAACTGACATTTAAGTTTCTTCAAAGTATTGGGTTTACAAAGGGGCAGGATGTGTACCTATGAGCCAGAGATAGCTGGCACTGGTTTAGTAGCTGCCAGTGATTGCATATTCAGAGGCAAATATCTTCAATCTGCAGCCTCTACCAGCAAGAAGAAAGGCTACAAGCACATGGGAACACCACCTGCTGGTTTCTTTTTAAGTCACAATTACCTCAGTAAACATGGCACTAAGCTAAACTAAACTAAATTAAACCTAAACTAAACTAAGTACATGTCCAATCCTGGAACTCCTGACTGACAGCACTGTGCGGATACGTCAACAAGAAGCACCTCTCAAGGGCAATAAAAGATGATCTTGTCACCAATGACCATATCCTGGAAAACAATTAAGTAAAAAAAACAATGTTATGGAACACGCATTTTACATTCACTAATTTGTTATCAGAAGTACATTGATTAAATTACTATTTGCAATATAAAACCCAGTAAGTTCACAAGATAAAAATTAATCTCTAGGAGGCTAATAACTGCAAGCTTAAATATAAAAAATTGAACTTTAAAAGATTCCCCAGTCTTTCTTTATATATTTTTTACATTATCTCAATAAAAAAGCTCACAAGAGCTGTTAAATACCTTTTTAAATGCTAAATATCTGTAACTATCTTAAATTAACCAACTTAAATTTTGTCTTTGAAAATAATATTTCGCACTGATTCAACGGAGGTGCGACAAATCATAATACAGCCAAATATAAGTCAACGGTAACATTTTAAGCAAGAAATCAAAAATGTCACCATATTATATTTGTCATCCAACAGAAATGATAGGTCCAAAGAATTAATTTTGGTTGGGAAAATATCCTCCAGCAGGAAAGTGTGTACTGACATTCAACGAAAAGTCTTGTCTCTTTCAGTAGGAACTGTGATAAATCCTATTATTTAAGAATATCTTTTGGATGTCATTTTTCAAAGTGGTGATTCTCGCTTGCATCAGTGGATTGGTTGTGTCCTGATGGAACATGGTTTTAAATGGTACTGGGTGATTGATGTCTCAACATGATCTGTTCTGCAGCATCATATCTGAAGTTCTGAACAGAACAGGCTTTTTTTCCAATTGCAATACATTTTGTTCTTTAACATATCATAAAACACAAAATGAAGGACTGACACCAAGGACACTATTTATCTGCTCCCTAGTCTATGGTTCCAAAAAGTAAGCATACAGTTGTTCCTGTTAAAAAGTATTTCAGCTCAAATATTTTTCTGATTGGAAACCTGTGACTAGTGGAGTGTCGCAGGGATCAGTGCTGCATCAATTGTTATTTGTCATTTAAATTAACGATTTTTATGAAAATGTAGTTAAAATTGACTAAATTTCAAGGTTCATGATTATTTTATTGTCATGTGTACCAATTAAGGTACAGTGATATTCGATTTACCATACAGCCATACTGAAAAAAGAAACAAGACACACAACTACATAAAAGTTAACATAAACATCCACCACAGCGGATTCCCCACATTCCTCACTGCGATGGAAGGCAATACAGTCCAATCTTCTTCTCTCATTATTCTCCCACGGTCGGGGCAGTCTAACCATCTGCAGTCAGGGCAATCGAAGCTCCCGTAGCCGGCAGTCGAAGCCCGCATGATGGGGAAATCAAAGCCCCTGCATTGGGACGATTGAAGCTCCTGCGTTGGGGTGGTCGAATCTCCTGCGGCTTGGAACTCCTGATGTTAGTCTCTAAGCAGAGACCACGAGCTCCACAATGTTAAAGTCCGCAGGATCCCGCAGTTGGAGCACCAAGGTCGATCCTTGGCAAAAGGATCACCAGCTCCGCGATGTTAAGTCCCACAGACTCCCGAGGTCTCAGCAGAGGCCTTCTGCTCCTCCATGTTCCACCGAATTGCAGACGGAGATACGATATGGTAAAAAATCGCATCTCTTAAAATCCATTTGGACAGACATGTGGAAAGGAAGGTTATGAGGGCTATGGGTCAAATGCACTCAAATGGGACCTGCCCAATATGCCAATTTGGTCAGCACTGAACAAATGAGCCACAGGGCCCGTTTCTGAGTGGTATAGCTCTCTGACTATGACTCCATAACTGATGCTTTTAAAATGAAGTATAGTATAACGTAAGTGAAAAAAGGTATTATACAATAAAATCTTTCCATTGACTTCCATCAAGTCATGGCTACAATATGTTTTGGAATGATTATTATATGAACAAAAGAAAACAATATGTTTTGGAATGATTATTATATGCAGAAAAGTACTAATTTTATACAACTTTGGTTAAAAAGCTATTAAGTAGTATACCCTATGCACAAAGCCCATGTGGGGAAAGGCTTTTCAGTTAAATTATTTTATAAATAATAATCTGGTCTGTAGTAAACAGAAATAATGGTATTACTGGGGAAAACATTTAAAACTGCACCTGAAATGAACTGAGCACTAAAAATACTCTGATTGCAACCAAGAGAAAATGAAAAACAAAAGCTTACAGATGTCAACCATACAACAGTTTTGCTTTTTTTTTGCTCTGGATATAGAAAATATATGAATACCATGTTCTGATCATTTTGTTAAAATTACGGGGCTGTGTAAGGCTGCCAAGCATTGACTTTTAGAAAGGCAATTTTCCAAGCAGTATTTCCAAAGGATCTGTCAAGGATCTGTCAATCACAAGACATCTGCAGTAATGATTTATACAGATCGCAAAAACAGTTAAGATAATTGCTTTATCCTATAATTTTTGAAAAACGAAACAGTGAAAACACAATGCCACTAAAAATACGTTAATGGCAGCAAGGCAAAACCATCTTTAACAATAACGTTCAAATAAATATCAGTAATCACCTAATTGGAATGGTGCCAGCATGCATTTGAAAGGGGATGTATACAATCAGAACAGTCTCTGCCCCATTGGGAACAAATTGTCACAGTTACATATAAGATCTTGACATTATTAGAAATGCAAAGCTTGTAAGGGATAACTTTGACAGTTTCCTTAAATTAAAATGTACATCTGGGGCTAGATGGAAGCTTAGCATACTATCGATGCACAACTTGGTCTAAGGTAATTTAGGGTGCATGTTATTAAATGGAGGATAAGACAACAGATGGAAGAAAACTTAATCAGTAACTTGCTCACTCAGTCATTGCTTTGAAAGTTGCTCATTTACAAGTGGTAAAATAGGAAATCAACATTTGTCCACGATAAAATCCATGACTGAATATACAGCTGAATATGCAGTTAAGCAGTGAACAAAATAGTAGCAACATGAACCCAACAATGTTTTCATCACAGTTACTCGGATTAGAGTTTTTCCTCAAGAATTAGTTCATTTCTATCTCAAGATAGGAACCAAGAATGTTCATGCTGTTTTGTTTTCCAATAGTTACATTTACTGTTTGAACCTGGTCTTGTATCAGAAATTGCCAGTCGCCAGACAGCCAGACACAGCTATCCTGGCATTGGTCTCATGGTTTACTAATTCCAAAGATGTGTGGTCTTATGGGTTAATTGGCCTCTGTAAAAAAATCCCCCCCCCCCCCCCCCCCCCATGTGTAGTGAATTGATGAGAAAGTGGGATAACATAGAACTAGTGTGAATGGGTGTCCAATGGTCAGCATGGACATGGTGGACTAAAGGGCCTGTTTCCATACTATATCTTAAACTAAATTAATCTAAAATTAGATCAGCAAGTTATAAGGTCTCACTTGCAGTCCTGAAATACTCCAATTAAATGGACATTAGTACCAAAGAAAATAGAGCAAGCTGTCGGGTGATGTTCCAGTCCCAAAGCCTGTTTGGTCAGGGAAGCAACTCTAATTCTGCTTCTCTGTTGTTTCACTATTTTACCTTTCCTTTCCAGACTTCCGGATAATCTGATAAAGAAGCCTTTGAACAGTTAATAGGCTCTTAATTGACCAGCGCCCAGTTTTGGATAACTGCAAAAGATGTCTATAGTTGGATCCTACAAAAGTAAGGGTGGAATCATTGCCTTTATTGATTCGGCAATGTTCACTCCATAAATAAATCACATTCTCGCTGCCTATGTTTGAAAAACATGCAGAATGCAAATCAATTCATTTCCAGCTTATGTTAAAATGGCATAAAAGTGTCAGCAGTCATAATTAAGTCAATATCATTTCATATCAATGAGTGAAAAGGAAAACTAAAACAGCTTCAAAATCATTTGATTAATTGCACATTTCTAGCAGACCGAGGAAGATTCCCGACACAAAATGTTAACTATTTCCCTCCACAGATGATGCCTGACTGCTGAATTAATGGCAGTTTATTTTTGATCAAGTTTCCAGCATCTGCAGTTTCTGTGTCTCTCGAAAATTTTTAACCAAATGGAGTGAACTGCTTTTGTTGGAGATTACTTCCCATAGTTACAAAGTTGTACAAGATAATATTTTTCTCATTTGTATTTTGCCTGGATTATGCACTAATTTTGCACCTATCTCCTCTAGGTTAACTGTCTAAATTAAGCAATGGAGTCTGGGGGTGCCGTCCTGTATGGGTATGGCTTACCCAGCCTGCAGCTGTCCGTTTTTTCACTTCTTTTTTTTATTTTTAGTTAGTTGAGTTTTTGTTTTTTCGGAGCTCTAGTCTTTTTTATGTGGGGGTGGGGGGGGAGGGGGAAACTGCATTTCAGGGTCCCTACCTGGTCGGAGAGGCGGCTTTTCTCCGGGCATCATCTTCGACCCGTCCTCGCGGCCTACCAGCGTGCCTGGAGTGGCATTTCCTGAGGGGACCGGCCAGAACCTCGACTTCGGCGGCGGCACAGCGCTGGAGCGCTATCGCAGAGCGGGCGATGCCTTGCCCGGGTCGCCACACTGGAGCTCCAGTGTACTCCTTACCGGAGCTCGCCGATGAAACATCATGGAGCTGCGGGACTGTGGAGCGGCCAGCCGAGGGCGGTGGCGTTGAACTTTACATGGGGAGCCTGGGATCTCTCGCTGAGATCGCCAGTGGTGGAGCTCCGTCCAACGCGGCCTGTCGGCTTCGGAAGCTGCGGTCTCCGGTAAGGAAGCGGCCATTCCAGGTACCCCAAGCCGCCGAGAGAATTCTCCCGATGCCGGAGCACCATCACCCGGCGAGAACGGCCTGGAACATCGGGCCTCCGTAAAGGCGACGGCGGAGGCCTCAATAGGTCTGACTATGGGCGGACGTGGGGATGGGGACTGTGCCTTCCCTCATAATGGGAATCTTTGTGGGGGGATGTTTTTTGTGTTTGAGTTTCTTTATTGCTGTCATGTTGATTTGTTTGTGTTCTGCAATGGCAATACGCATTTCACTACATCAAATGGTGTATGTGACTAATAAAGAACCTTTTGAACCTTTTGAACCTTTTAATCATGGAGAGAGAAAATAGTACAGCTCACAATGTCCGCGCCAAACATGATGCCTCGACCAACTCTTATCTGCCTGCACATAATCCATCTCCCTTCATTCCCTGCATATTTATATGCCCAAGCAAGTCTCTTAAATACCACTATTGTATCTGCCTCAACCACCACACCTGGCAGCAAGCTCCAGGGAATTTGTCACACTGTGTGTAAAAAAACTTGGCCCGCGAGTCTCCTTACACTTTGCCCTTCTCACCTTGAAGCGATGCCCTCCAGCTTTTGATTTTTCCATCATGGAAAAAAGGGTTCTCATAATTTTATGTACTTCCATAAGGTCTCCCTGCAACCTCCAGCATTCCAAAGAAAACAATTGAAGACTCGTTCAACATCTTCCTGTAGCTAATACCCAGCATGAAAACATGATCAATGAGCCACCAAACCCAGACCAACCACCAAGCGTCCATTTTTACACTAACTACACTGCTTCCTGCCTCTTGAGGCCTTTATTGAGGCGCCGCTGTCTCAATGCCTCCCTGGTCGGAGCCCAGGTGGGCAGAGCCCGGGTCGGTGAAGCGGCCGACGGAGGCCATGGCTGGGGCCCACGTCAGCACCACCGAGGCCTCAAGAGAGGATCCGGCAGCATTGTGGAGAGGTCGGTGCCGCAGCTGATGATGGCGGGCATCGACGGACGAGACGGACATACGAAGTGAGGCGTGGCAGCGGTAAGTCCTCAGAGATGGTGAAGTGGTGGCATCGGTGAAGCGTCGTAGCGATCGAGGCGCGACGGTGGCAACGATGCCTCACGGTTTGACCCACAGTCGATGGTCGATAAGAGCATGGGGAGATCACAGTGAGGGAGGGGGAATAACAATGGACGATGGGGACCTGATGTGGGTGGAGTTGGGGGGGGGGGGGGGGTTATGGAAGGAGAACAGAAGGAGGAGCCGGCGTGCTTTGTAGATTTGTCAGCGTTGTAGGTGGCCGCTATTTGTATACATTGGGTATACAAGCAAAGAATCTCACTTGGTCTTCTCCATTCTATTCCAACCACTTTATTCACTCCCAACATTCCCATCAGCTCCCCACCCCACCCAGTTCCTACCATACAAATACACACTAGTGGCAATGTACATTGGCCATTTAACCTATCAACGTTATTACTACCATTGTTTGTTTTTTGAGTATGTGTGCGTATATATATGGACATGCATATATAAAATATATATATAAAACTAAAACTATACCTTGTCTACTTCCTGTTTGTGCAGTTTTTCTATTTGCGCAAAAACGATACCCGATAGCGCTACGATTCTTTGTCAGCTCATCAAAACATGATGCACTTGTCAGCTGCAAGTGCATCATGTTTTGTTCCGATCGGTAGTATATTATAAAAGTTAGCGATGTTTAAATATCATAAAAACTGCGTGAGCGCAGATCGCTCTCCTCTCCTGCCAGTCAGCGCCGCGCAGATTGGTCTCTTCTCCTGTCACTCACCGGGATAGTCCACCCCTTCCTGTGCCATCGCGTCTTTACTGGAGCTGAGGGAGGGTGGCGGTGGTCTCCAACCGGACACAGATTTCTGAGTGACCGGAAATGGCCCGGCGCTGAGTCGGAGATGTCGACAAACTGAAAGCGGAGAGTATGATCCCGGTGGAGGAGAGCGTCCAGCGATGGTGTGTGTCTCAATCATACCACCATCGCAACACCCCACAGCTCCAGCCCCTTCCCCTCTGGACCCCCTCTCTGGTTCCTGCTCCCTTCCCCGTGTTTCCCCCCACTCCCCCATGGCTCTTCCTCCGTCTTTCCCCACACGCCCTCCCCCCCCCCCCCCCCCCCCCCGCCCACATGCCATTGTGGCCATAGCTGCCAGTGCTTCCGGACCAATTCGAGGCCTGGCTCTAAGGGCGCTGACGGCTGATGCTCCTCCAGGGCACGCAGGAAGGGAGAGGAGTGGCAACCTGGGGAGGGAGAGTGTGGAGGAGAGAGGATAGAGGGAGAGGAGGGGGGAGTGAGAGCGGTAGGGAGTGGGGGATAGAGGGAGAAGAGGGGCATTGGAGATGTGAGGTGGGATAGTGGAGGGGATATGGAGAGATGAGCAGTTGGCGAGGTGGGGGTAGAGGAATAGGGGGGTGGTAGGGAGGGGAGAGGAGTTATGGAGGGATGAAGGAGGGAGTGACTGAGGGTAGGGGAAAGGAGAGGGAGAGAGAGGTGAGGGAAGGATTGGGGGTGGGGAGGAGGAGAGGGAAAGAAGAGGGAGGGTGAAGATGAGGGGGAGGGAGTGCTGGGGATGAAGGGAAATGAGCTGCGCCTGGGCAGTTGGGGGCTATGTGTGAGTGGTGGAATATTGCGTTGGGGACCGAGCCCCCAGTGTGACAGGGACCCAACGGGTCCCGTTAATCTAGTAATTATATATAATATATATATATAGACACACACACACACACACACACACACACATTATATATATATATTTATATATATATATATATATATATATATATATATATATATATATATATATGTGTATACACATACATACATACATATTTATGTGTGTGTGTGTGTGTTTAGTGGGTATGTGTATATATACACACTGAACTTTATTTTCTCTCATGTATCATATTGTTTACAGTGTACTACATTTACATATTCTGTTGTGCTGCAGCAAGTAAGGATTTCATCGTTCTATCTGGGACACATGACAATAAAACACTCTTGAATCTTGTCCCTTGAACCTGCAAGTGCTAGGGATGTGGGCGAAAGTGAATACACTTGGAGGAAACCCTTAGGAAGATGATATAGACTCCACTCTGACAGCACTGGAGGTTAGAACTGACCCCAAGTTGCTTGTGCTATGAGGAAGTACGTCAAGTACCACCAGCTGAGGTTAATAGTAAGATTAAACAAGAACTTACCAGTTCGAAGTTTGATCGTTATTTTATGAGGAGTTACGATGAGGGATTACGTGAAGAACCCGCCTCACGCTGGCAACGGCATACTTCAAAGCAGCGGCATGAAAAACACAGAACACCAAAAGCCGGAGTAACATAGTAAGGCTCATAAAAGACTCAGAACTACCATTTGATCATTTATTTTATGAGGGTGGGAGCGGAGGGCACGTAATCCCTCATCGTAACTCCTCATAAAATAACGATCAAACTTCGAACTGGTAAGTTCTTGTTTAATCTTACTATTTTACTTCGGAGTCACGTGAGTGACTACGTGAAGATTTTAAAGCTTTCTGTGTTTTTTATGTCGTAGAATCAATCCGTACGACAGTCCGGCTAAGTAAACACATACATGAGAAACCAGACTAATGTTAGATCATTTCACAATTAACTTTTTAATGGTTTAAAGACCATATAATAACCCTCCTTATATCTGAGGGAAAATGATTACAAGTGATAAAAGATAAAAGTGACTACACCATTGATTATAGCAATTAATAGTAAACAAAGCAGGTGATTATAGTGCTCCCAACACCGCGTGTCCAAAGCTTGTCATAGTGTGAACAGGTTTATTGTAGAACTTTGAAAAAGTTTCTTCTTTACTCCACCCTGCGACTTTTAAAATATGCTCGAGAGGTACGTCCCGCCCCTTCGCCGCGGACGTAGCTGCCGCCCTGGTGGAGTGAGATTTGAACACATCAGTGTCTACTCCCGCTAAAACCAACACCTGTTTCAACCATTTTGAGATAGTTTGAACTGAAGCTTTTGTGTGTGGTTTTTTGTGCGTAACCATTAACGCTTTTTTCATTTCCTCGAAGGGTGTCAGTAACTTTAATATATTCGTTCAAATGTTTAACCACACACAAAGTAGGATCAATATGATAAGCTTGAAAGGTTACCTTTGTTCCAGATCTCCCTGGTCTGCTTTGTTTGATTAACTCGTAAACATAGAACACAACATTATCTGTAGTCACATGCATACAGTCTAAACGCAACATTTGTAAAGTTTGCACTCTTTGAGCTGAGACCAGTGACATTAACATGACTAATTTCAATGTCAATCTTTCCAATGTCAACCCTTCAATTGGAGTCCATTGTCTAAGTAGCGTAAGTACAATGCTCACATCCCAAATCTCTGTGTATCTTGGTTTGGGTGGATTAATATTAAAGATTCCTTTCATGAATCTAGATATTAATGGATGCGACCCAATTGATCTCTGATCAGTCATAAGCCCTAAATAGGACGACAAAGCACTGCGTGCAGTGTTAATGGCACTGTAACTTAAATGTTGCTGAAAATGCAAATTGGCAAGGAATTCCAAAACATTTACAATATTTACAGTATCATAAGAAATATTTGACTGTGTGCAAAAGTCTTCCCATTTCTTAATATGTGTCATATATTGCTTTTGTGTGCTATTGCGCCATGATGCAACCATAACTTTCATAGTTTGGTCCGACAATCCCAGCTCCTGTAGTGGTCTGGTCAAAACCTGCAGATTAACAAATTCATATATGCATACAATGGGTAAATCTCTTTAGTTACCGGATTAGTCAAGATATCACTACAGTTAGGAATCGACATATATGGTTCTTTAATCATATTCAGCATTACTGGGAACCAAGGTTGAGTTGGCCAATTTGGAACTACCAACAATCCAGAAGCAGAATCTTGTTCTATCTTCTTCAGGCATCTCTGAATCAAAGCAAATGGTGGAAAAGCATAAAAGAACATCTTTCCCCAGTGTAATGAAAAAGCATCTACTGCTACTGCATCTGGATCGTGTTCCCAAGACACATAAGTAGGCAACTGATGATTAAGCCTAGATGCAAACAAATCTATTTCTGGCAACCCAAATTGGTTTACAATATTCTTAAATATTGCTGGCTTAACCATCCATTCCGTATTATCTTTAAAAATCCTGGACCTTTCATCTGCTACCACATTGTCCTTACCCGGAATGTAGCTTGCTGAAATCCATATTTGGCGACCAATACACCATTGCCATATCTCATTGGCCAGACAATCACATGATACTGACCTAACTCCCCCCATGTGATTAATGTATGCAACAGCCGTTTTATTGTCTAACTGTATTAACACATGTAGACCTTGTTTAGCACAACAATATGCTTTAAGTCCATAAAAAGCACCCAATAACTCCAAATAGTTAATACCATAAACTTGAAGAAACGCTTCTTCTTGAGCTTTCCATCTACCTCCACAACTGGAGGACGAATCTGTAGCCCCCCATCCGAGAGCACTAGCATCCGTTTGTAAAACCATTTCAGGTTGTTTAATCATGATATTCTTAGCAGCTTGTGGGACATTTTCAACCCACCATTGTAATTCCAACACGGCTTCTTTTGTTAATTGCATAGGCCTGTCAAAGTGACCTGCCTTCTCCTTAAGAGCCCTTGTTTTGTCCCTTTGAAGATTTTGATAATGTAATGGACCAAATTCCACTGCCGGAAATGCTGCTACCAGTTTCCCAATGGTTTTTGCCACTTCTCGGATGGAGGGATAAGGTTTGTGAATGAGGTAATTACAAGTCATCAAGATGTCATTGACCTTCTCTGTTGGCAAAGTAACTAACATAGTCACTGAGTTAATTACAAACCCCAAAAAGTTAATTGATTGTGCTGGCTGCAGCTGGGACTTAATTGGATGAATCAAAAACCCTAGCTTTTCAAACAAAGCTTTAGTAACTGAAACTGAGTGCTCAGCTGACTCTTGAGTATCACTAATGATCAGAATATCATCCAGATAAGCCATAACAATGTGTTTCTGTGCTCTTAATTGGGCTAAAACTGGTTTCAACAGTTTTGTAAAGAGTCTAGGAGCCGAACTCAATCCATTTGGTAAAGCTTTAAACTGCCATAATTGTCCCAGCCAATTAAATTTTAAATACCTCCTGAAGCATTGATGAATTGCTACAGAATAATAGGCATCCTTCAAATCAATCTTAGCCATATAACACCCTGCTGAAATAAGATATTTTGCAGTACTGAATGTCTCCATCTTAAAATGTTTGTATTCTACAAACTTATTCAGATCTGTAAGGTCCAGAATAAATCTGCAACCACCATCTTTTTTATCTCTTCGAAATATATTAGAGACAAATTGATGCTTATGTTCATAAGTCTTTTCAATTACACCTTTTCCAGATAATTTGTCAATTTCCACATTAATCTCCATTCTTTCCTCTGCAGAAAACACATAAGCATAAGCAGGTCTATTCTGTACAGGAGGATTAACCCCTTCTTTAAAAATAATAATGGCTCCCGAAACTGCTTGTAATACATATCGATCAGAAGTAATGTTAAGCCAGGCATTATAAAATTTTTGCAATCTCCCTCCAACTGGAGAGTCATCCACAGTTTCTTTAAGTACATAAGTCTTTAATACCTCTGCGTATGAGCGTGGTGGTCTCCTTCTTCCCGAATACAGGGAAGCACTTGCCTGCACAGCACGATAGTATTTTCGTGACAAACTTCTGCTTCTATAACGGAAATCGAAACCCCTTCGGGTCGAAAAACCCCTTCTTTGTCCAAAAACAAAAGGTTTAACATTGCTAAAATATTTAGCTTCTTCATCCAACTCTTTCAGCTGTTTCGGCAGATTTTCTCCAAACAAATACCCAGGAGCTTGAACTCCACTTTCTTCACACAGGCTTGCAAATCTAGGTTGAAATATGGGCCGAATCGCCGTTTTCCTCATGCAATTAATTTCATAGAATGAATTACATAATAAGCCCAAAGTATCCTTTTGAATCTTTTCCATTTCCAGATTCTCCATTTGCCTGCCATAGGCCGTAATGGCGGCAGAAATTAATTTGAGCACCTTTTGAAACTTCACTTCTAGGGCTCTCATACTTGGAGTCATAGACGTCCATATCATCGGATTCACCGTAGGTACTTCCAATGAGGCACAATTTCTTGGAGCTTTATATAATTCTGATGTTTCATTCATCACAGAATTGTGAAGTTGGTGAGATACCATATAATTTATGTTTGCAGCTAGGATTTCTTCCATAGCCTCACCACTTCCTTCAGGTATAGCAAAATCTTGTGCTATCCCAGGCACATTAGGCCTTTTCTTTTTACTTTGTGGTGTGCTTTCAAAAGCCATATAGCCACCAGCAGGGTCTGCCTTCTGCAGCCCTAAATCAATTGGGATATCATCCCATGAGACTTCTTCCAGCCCAAATCCTGGGTCCGGAGTATCATATTCCCAACTTGGCCCACAGACATATTCATCATATTCAAACCCCTCAGGGATTTTTTGGGATTCATCTGGGTACTCTGACCCTTGTCTCATTATTGTTTGGAGAACTTTCTCCATATGCTCCATTTTTAGCCACACAGTTTTATTGTCTGGAGGTCTTTCAATATCAGAGTCATCAGAAACCACGGGCCTCTCAGATTTCTTTTTGCATTTTTTAGGAACATTTTCCTCCGTGGTTATTATTTCTGGAGAATCTGGAAACTCACTATCGGGTACATCAGCGGCCAACGGTATCGGAACCGGGTCCGCACTAACTTCGCGTCCCGTATTTTTACTTTCACCCCGGGAACATCTTTTTACCCGCGAAAACTTCTTTCCCGATTTCTCCATTTTTCTTCAATAATCAGTGCTCAATCAGCACGTTAACGTGGCTCTAAATTTTTCTTTTGGTTTCGTTTTGCTGGAGCCACCCAGCGTAACCTAAAAACGCCCCGGTCTAACTGCACTTACCTGCGGGCCGTTCCGACCGCTGCCGAGGAGCTGCTCCTTACTGCAGCTCCTCCTCGCGCCGTCAGCGTTGACGTCATGCCGTTGCCAGCGTGAGGCGGGTTCTTCACGTAGTCACTCACGTGACTCCGAAGTAAAATAGTCTTAAACCTCACCTTAAGCATCATATTGCTCATGCGTAGCTCCATTTGTAAGCTAAGGAACAACTCTATTCTGAGAGTTTTTTGTCATCAGCAAGCATGGGAGAGATGCTTCTATTATCTAACTATGCAGGTGTGAGGCAGCACTCACGGGGGTACGTTCACTGAAGTTGCCAGATCATAAAATCATCCATCTGGGATAATGTCTGTTGCTGCAGGTAGACTGGCTGAAATTGGATTCAAGAAATATTTCAGTCTTTTCACCACAGGAAGTATATACTTTAGTGAGAGGTAGAGAGGGTGACAATGGTGTCAGGTAGCAAGGATGGTGGAGGGTCTATCAAATGTATGAAACGATAATGATAACAATTGTACTATGTTGTTGTATGTAGATAGAATACTATTAAGAAATATGGAAAAATAATAATATTGGTGTGTGTGTGTGACAGACCACCAAACGACGGGAAGTAGAAACTAGTTCATAGTTCAAAAAGACAGTTAATATCAGGATTTTTGTATTTATTTCAATGAAGCATAAGTAGTTGGATTTAAATGGGAAGCTGCAAGATGGATCAAATATGGCCATGAATCACTTTTTCCCCTCAACTATCTGATATCATATACTACTTTGTAGTTCACAAGTGTATGATTCAACATCAAATATGTTTTCCTTTTATTCATCAGGAAGCCAATGCAAATGTAAGAGTCAAACTATTATCCTACATGATGGGCAATAATAAAATAATTGAATAATGAATCTTGCAGAGGGAACCAGAAGTTAATGGTTTATATCACCATTCTATCTTTTCAATTAAATAATAATTTGTTGTGTATGGTTCATGAAAACATATCAGAAGCTGGCTACTGCCAAAAGAGATCACTCATGATGTTTTGTATTACACACAATTATGACTCTTATTCTTCATTTGATACCTAATGGTTTTAACACATAGATAATGACTGAAGCAAAATGCATCCTTCTTTGTCAATACACTATTAATTAACTAACTTCTTTTTGTTCTTTAGAGACATCTAAGGTATTCTCTAAGGTATTCTCAAAGTGTTCTGTGTAAGCACTAAATCCCGATGCAGCATCCTGGAATTCAAGGGCAGACATCAGTATTTATTGTAAGTCATGTGTCAACGTGCATGACCGTAACAGTGGGAGAAGAGAAATTTCTCAGAAAATTGCTAGGATGGCACAGTGGCACAGCTGGTAGAGCTGCTGCTTCACAGTACTACAGACCCAGGTTTGATCCTGACTTTGTGCGCTGTCTGTGAGGAATTTGCACGTTCTCGCTGTGACCGCCTGGGTTTCTTCTGTGCACTCCAGTTTCTTATCTCGGTCCAAAGGGTTTGTGGATTAATTTGCCTCTGTAAATTTCCCTAGTGCGTAGGGAGTGAGAAAGTGGGATAACATGGAATTGATGTGAACGGGTGATCGATGGTCAATGGATCGAAGGGCCTTTTCCAATGCTGTGTCTAAGCTAAAAAAAATGAAACTAAAAGAGAGGATGCTTTTTCATTATGGGGATGGGAGGAAGGCAGGGAAAGAAAATTAATTTCCAGCAGGATTGTGAGTGAACAGTTCTGAATGGTTGGTTTTAAAAAGCCTGTGACAGAGGCTTCTGAACCGGTGATATTGACCAATCATGAGAAATATCCAATTAAATATATCTGAAAATGTAATCACTTGCCCTAAAATTATTTTATGTAAATATCCAGGAGCCCTGACTCGACAGATGAATAATTTGTTCTTGTGATGGAAATCCTCACCAGAAGGTTCCTGAGCTGGTAATCAGTCGAACCAATTATTAATGAACAAACTTTCTGATAAGTATACAACAGTAAGAGAAAAGCCTGCAGGGAAACATTTGCAAATGAAGGTAAGGAGATGAAATCATGATAGCACTCACTGTTATTTCTAGGGGTTGTTTTATCAAAGGACAGAAACAGATCTGAGATGACTACGGTGTTGTGAAAACCAGGCTCTATGGAAGTTGAGATTTAGCACATCACTTCAGCTCCAAAGTGCCAAATGTGAACTTGTCCAGAGGCACAGAGCACAGATCTGAAGAGTTTTGATAATTATTGGACAGATTTTAAGGGGGCCGGGGAGGGGGAGAACATGATGCCAAGTTGAACTGATCTCATCTGCCTGTACATGTTCCTCTATGGTCTGCATTTCTATGTGCTATCTAAATGCCTCTCAAATGCCACTATCGTGTTTGCCTCCACCACCCCTGGCATTGCATTCAGGTCCCCACCCCATTTTACTGTGTAAATAAATTGCCCCCCACATCTCCATTAAACCTTTTCCTCTTCCCTTATGTCTATGCCCTCTAGTGTTGGACAGATGTTAATTGAGAGATAAGATTAGTCAGTTTGCAGATAGCACAATAATTGATGTAGTGAGTAGTGATAAAGATAGTCTGAGCCACAAAAAGTTATGTCTTCAGATTGTAAGTTAGGCAGAACAATGGCAGATGGAATTTCATCTTAATAAGAGTGAAGTGATGCATTTTGGAAGTTCAGTAAAAGTAGAACATACCCAATGAATGTTAGGATTTTGTTTAGTTTAAGAGATACGTTGCAGAAACAGGCTCTTTGGCACACCAAGTCTGTACCAACCAATGATCCCCGACCAGGATGCTAGGAAGCATTGATGAATGAGGGAACTTGGTGACAAGTTCAAAGATCGCTGAATGTGGCAATACTGGTCAGCAAAATGGCAAAGAAAATGCGCCGGATATGTGCATTCATCAGCTAAGGCCTGAAATGTAAGGTGTAGGAAGGAACTGCAGATGCTTGTTTACACCGAAGATAGACACAAAATGCTGGAGTAATTCTGAAGAAGGATCTTGATCCGAAATGTCTCCCATTCCTTTTATCCAGGGATGATGCCCGACCCACTGAGTTACTCCAGCATTTTGTGTCTAGCCTGGAATGTAAGTGCAGGCAAGTTATGGTTCGCGAGTCTCCTTTACACTTTGCCCTTCTCACCTTGAAGCGATGCCCTCCAGCTTTTGATTTTTCCATCATGGAAAAAAGGGTTCTCATAATTTTATGTACTTCCATAAGGTCTCTCTGCAACCTCCAGCATTCCAAAGAAAACAATTGAAGACTTGTTCAACATCTTCCTGTAGCTAATACCCAGCATGAAAACATGATCAATGAGCCACCAAACCCAGACCAACCACCAAGCGTCCATTTTTACACTAACTACACTGCTTCCTGCCACGCCGTGGCTGTGGGGTGGGATTGCGGCTAAAGGCCTTTATTGAGGCGCCGCTGTCTCAATGCCTCCCTGGTCGGAGCCCAGGTGGGCAGAGCCCGGATCGGTGAAGCGGCCGACGGAGGCCACGGCTGGGGCCCGCGTCAGCACCACCGAGGCCTCAAGAGAGGATCCGGCAGCATTGTGGAGAGGTCGGTGCCGCAGCTGATGATGGCGGGCATCGACGGACGAGACGGACATACGAAGTGAGGCGTGGCAGCGGTAAGTCCTCAGAGATGGTGAAGTGGTGGCATCGGTGAAGTGTCGTAGCGATCGAGGCGCGACGGTGGCAACGATGCCTCACGGTTTGACCCACGGTCGACGGTCGATGAGAGCATGGGGAGATCACAGTGAGGGAGGGGGAATAACAATGGACGATGGGGACCTGATGTGGGTGGAGTTGGGGGGGGGGGGGGGTTATGGAAGGAGAACAGAAGGAGGAGCCGGCGTGCTTTGTAAATTTGTCAGCGTTGTAGGTGGCGCGACGGTGGCAACGATCCCTCACGGTTTGTCCTACAGTCGATGGTCGATGAGAGCGTGGGGAGATCACAGTGAGCGAGGGGGAATGGTTCATCTTTACAATACATCAGTGAGGCCACATTTACAATATTATGTGGAGTGTTAGTCACCATGATGTAGAAAGGATATGATTGTTCTGGAGTGAGTGGAGAGGAAATGTTGCCTGAAACTCCTTATTTCAGTTAAGAGGAGTGACTAGAAAGGCTGGGTTTTCTTAACCTTAGAGAAGAGAAGAGAAGACTGAGTGAGCCCTGATCAATGTAGACACAATTATAAGGGGCATAGACAGGGTGGAGGGGCATCTTCCCTGCTGTAGAATAATCTAAAAGAGAGCATAATGTGAGGATTTAGAGGGTTCTGAGGAGATTATATTTCACCCAGAGTGTGGTTGGAGTTTGGAACGCTCATTTCAAGATGGTGGTAGAGACTGAGATTGTCACAACGTTTGAGAGGAATCTGGATAAGCACTTGAATTGTCAAAGCATAGGATGCTACAGATACAACGTATAGGAGGTTGTTGGTAAATGATACTCGATGATCGGTATTGATACGGTGGACTGAAAGGTTGGTTTTGGGTTGTATGATTATACACCTTCTCATCCAGACTAAAGGAGCATAGAAAGATCTCCATCAACCAAGCTCTCCCTTCCTTCTGTTCATTTCCCCTGATAATGTGGTTTAGTGCTGCATAGATTATTTTTTAGTGAAATCCTCAGAGTTTCAAAGCAAATAAAAACGCTTTCAGTGTGTGCCTGAAGTTCAGTTCACAGCTACAGCAGAAAAGAACATGAAAGACATCTCTTTAAGTGGTTTTTGAAACTGATATTTGCACCACCTCCACTCCTCAGTTGCGGGTCGAAGAGGCCATTGAAACAAACATTAGCTGCTAAAACACGGCAGGAGACACTTTAGTCAGAATCAGCTCCTTGACTAGTCTCTGGTAGCCCTTCACAGCATGTGCTTCAGGCCTTTCTCAAAATAGTTCCTGATGGTGAACATCACCATAAATAACATTTCGCCTCTACTTCGTCTCAGCCACACAACAGGATAATTAGCACCAGAACACACGGCCAAACATCATCACTGTGAACTACCCATTGTACTTAGATTCCTGCCAATTATTGGAGTCATAGAGTCATAGGCCCATGCAGCATGGAAACAGGCCCTTTGGCCTAACATGTCCATGCCGATCAAGATACTTACCGAGCGAGTCCTACTTGCCTGCGTCCAGACCATATCCCATCAAACAATTCCTATTTATGTACCAGTCAAAGTGTCTTTTAAATGTTGTAATTGTATCTACTGCCTCACAGTTCAAGAGACCCGGATTCAATACTGACCTCAGGTACGGACTATGCAGAGTTTGCACATACTCTCTATGACTGGATGAGTTTCTTCCGGGTGCTCCGATTATCTCCCATATCCCAAAGACATGAGGGCTTGTAAGTTAATTGGCCTCTGTAAAATTTCCCCTAGTGTGTAATGAGTCGATGAGAAAATGGGATAATATAGAACTAATGTGAATAGGTTATCAGTGAACAATGTGGGCTTGACGGCTGAAGGTCCTGATTCCATGCTGTATCTCTAGATTACACTTAACTAAACAAAACCTACTACTTCCTCTGGCAGTTCGTTTCATGTACATTCCACCCTCTGTGTGAAAAGGTTCCCCCTTCACTCCCCATAAATCTTTCTCCCCTTACTTTCTATCCATGTCTTCCTCCTTTAAATTCCCCAACTTCACCATATCTATGCCCCTCATGACTTTATGTACCTCTATAAAGCTATTCATCAGCTTCCTCTGTTCCTGGGAAAGAAATTAAATTTGTCCAGCCCCTGCTTATCACAACCGGCTAGACCTGGATACATAGAAACATAGAAAATAGGTGCAGGAGGAGGCCATTCGGCCCTTCGAGCCATTCATTGTGATCGTCCCCTATCAATAACCCGTGCCTGCCTCCTCCCCATATCCCGTTTCCCCACCTGCCCCTAGAGGTCTATCTAACTCTCTCTTAAATCCATCCAGTGACTTGGCCTCCACTGCCCTCTGTGGCAGGCAATTCCATAAATTCACAACTCTCTGGGTGAAAATGTTTTTTTTCACTAAGATACATGCTTGCAAATCTTTTTTTTTTGCACCCCGTTCCAGTTTAATGACAAAAGGTCTTAAGGTCATAAGGACTAGGAGTAGAATTAGGCCATTCAGCCCATCAAGTCTGCTATTCAGCCATCTGCTATTCAATCATGGCTGATTTATCTCTCTCTCCGAACCACATTCTCCTGCTTTCTCCCCAAAACCTCTGACACCTGTACCAATCAAAAATCTATCTCTGCCTTCAAAATATCCACTGACGTAGCCTCTATAGCCTTCTGTGGCAAAGAATGCCACAGATTCACACCCTTTAACTAAATACATTTCTCCTCATCTCATTCCTAAAATAACGTCCTTTAATTCTGAGGCTGTGACCTCTAATCCTAGACTCTCCTGCTAGTGGAAACATCCTCTCCACATCCCCTCTATCACAGCCTTTTACTAATCTGTATGTTTCAATGAGGTCCCTCTTCATTCTTCTAAACACCAGTGAGTACAGGCCCAGTGCCGACAAACGCTCTTCATACTGTAGGTTAACCAATTCATTCATGGAATCATTCTTGAAACTCCCTCTGAACTCTCTCCAAAGCCAGTACATCCTTCCTCAGATATGGTGTCCAAAATTACTCACAATATTCCAAATGAGGCCATACCAACCGCACGCACACACAAACACATCGCAAAGGCAGGGGGCCAGGGAAAGAGGGGGAGCGCTGTGTGAAATTCACACCCGCGATGAAGAGGAAGGTAAACGGCTGCCACTGTGTACAGTAAGTCCTTTAGAGAGCGTGGGGGTGTCGGGGGGGGGGGGGGGGGGGGGGTTGGAAGAGAAGGGGAGAGAAGGTGGGGAGAAGGGGGGGGGAGAAGGTGTGGGGACACTTTTAAGAAGTATAATAAAGTTTAGCGGGCATTTTACCTACCGGTCGTTTTTCCCTGGTCCTGAAAACTCCAATGAGCCAATCAAAATGTCCGGTCAACGAAGGAGATTGCCTATGGCTGCCCTCGACTGCCTGTAACTAAATAGCCACCCCATTCCACTGCACTACGATTCAAAAAGAACCATGCCGAACAAACTTTACTCGCAGAAAAGTTGCTGAAAAAATTTCTGAGATTTAGCTGAGGCCACGAGTATTCGGGAACTTCCCTCGAGCATGAAAGAGAGTTACAGTCACCTCATAGGACCTCCACGGACCTCGTGTCAACCATGCTGCGAGTTTGAGTCGAGGGCAAACTCGTCTAAACTCCCCATTTAGAAGTGCCTTTGCACCTCCAATTTCTGGATTCTCTCCCCATTTAGAAAATAGTCTACACCTTATGTCCCAAATCTTTGTACTTAATGTCCTAATCAATGAAAACAAGCATACCAAGCGCCTTCTTCACCACCATATTCATCTGTGTCGTCACTTTCATGGAACTATTCTTAAGTCTCTCCAGGGCCCAACCATTTATTATGTTGGTCCTGCCCTAGTTTGTCACACCATTGTTGCTCCAGAGATGGTACAGTATATCATCAGAAATAGAAATAGTCATAAGTTCATATGGACTCTTCATGGCTGAGTTTACTCCGTATCTTCATTGACCGCAATGAGAGATGATTTAACTTTACAAGCCATGATGTCCATTAAGATAAGGAAAATTCACTTAAAGAGTGTAAATAAGTGTCACAAGGGAGGAGATCTATATTGCTTAATTGGAAGCTTATTTTAAAAACATTTTATTTCATTAATTGCCTTTGTATAATGATACAGAAAAAAATGATCTATTTGGAGGTGGGAATGGGAACTATGTTCTGCAGTTTGTGGCAGTGTGGGACTAGTGGGTACTTGAAATATGTCCAAGCCAGTATAGCTCCCCCTTCTCTGCACTCTGGTCTTCAACTCAAGTTAAAAGTGTTTAATTGTCATTCTGTATATACCGACAAATGAAATAATGAAATTCATCCTTGCAATAGCATAACAGGCCTGCAGCACAATACACATAGATAATATACAATAAACAAAAAATCAATAAATTAATAACCCCAATACTAATGCAAAAAAGACTTAAAGTCTTTAGTGCAACCAGAGACAGTCCGTAGATCATAGGTTAGTGAAATAAAACGCTCATCAATAAAATGGGAAATTAAAGGGCCTTCAAAAAAATACTTTTTTAAATCTAAAGTGTTTTAATGAGAAATGGAAAAGCACATACAGGAAGAAGTGACCAAACATTAGCTGGGTTTCATGAAGAGTGCTAAAGGAGAATTGAACGGTTAAGAGAGTACATTTATTTCAGATCATGGTTATCTTTAATGGACGAGGGAAGCAAATATACAAAAAGCCAAGATTAGAAGAATCAATAGTTGAGAAAGAATTGCAGATCAGGGATGAGAGGACCGATAAAGTTTCCCAAATTAATGATCACCCTTTTAACTTGGAGGCATTGTGCATGTCAGGAGTTAATCTAAGTTGAAAAGGCTGGAGATAACAATGAGTCAAACATAATCATGGAGCATTACAGCACGGAAACGGGCTCTTCGGTATAGCTCATGTCCCTCTAAAACCTTTCCCAATCCATATACATATCCAAATGTCTTTCAAATGTTGTTATAGGACCTGCCTCAATCACATCTGTCAGCTCATTTCATATACCATTACCCTCTGTGTGAAAAAAGTTGACCATTAGGTTCCTATTAAATCTTTCCCCTCTCATCTTAAACCCATGATCTCTAGTTCCTGATTCCCCTACTCAGGGTAAAATACTCTGTGCATTCACAATCAATCACAATTATAACAATACTTTATTAGCCAAGTATGTTTTGCAACATACAAGGAATTTCATTTGTCAGGTCAGTCATACAAGTAAAAAGCAACGGAACGCACAAAATACATTTTAACATAAACATCCATCACAGTGACTCCACCACATTCCTTACTGTGATGGAAGGCGAAAATAAGTTATATCTCTTCCTTTCTTTGCTCTCCTGCAGTCGGGTGCTTCGAGCCCTCCGTTGACGGGATGATCTTGACTCCCGTAGCCGGCGCCGTTTGGGCCCTCCGCATCAGGGCGATCAGCTCCTGCATTGGGGGGATGTTAGCTCCCTCCAGCCGGCGATCGGACCAAGGGTCCGGGCTGGTCGAACCTCTACGTCGTTGGAGCTCCCGACTCTGCCTCTCCTGAGACTGCGAACTCTCCATGGTAAAGTCCGCACGCCGTGGTTGGAGCGATCCCAGGCAAGGGATCAGCTACAATGTTAAGTCCACGAGGAGGCCTCCAGCTTCATCGATGTTAGGCCGCAGACCGACCAGAGATACGATCCAGAAAACAATCGCATCTCAGGCAAGATAAGTAACAGAAATAAAAAAATTCACCCACTCCCCCCACATAAAACAAACTGGAGAACTTTTACACAGACTTTTAAAACACACTAAAAAATTTTTATAAAGACAAAAAAACAGACAGACTGTTGGCGGGGCTGCCAATCATGCGGCACCCCTGGTGAAATTCACCCTATCTATTCCCCTCATGATTTTAGAGTCATAGGGTGATACAGTGTGGAAACAAGCCCTTCTGCCCAACGCGCCCACACTGGCCAACAATGTCCCAGCTACCCTAGTCCCACTTGCCTGCGCTTGGTCCATATCCCTCCAAAGCTGTCCTATCCATGTACCTGTTTAACTGTTTCTTAAATGATGGGATAGTCCCAGCCTCAACTACATAGGACCTGATGCTTGGTTCTGCAGTCAAATAAGATAAGATGGTGAACAGTTTGAATCTGCACTAGTTGGGGACCAGACATTTAGTTAGTTGCGTGGGTGAGGATTTGAGATGCAGCTAAAAAATAATAGCCTTCATCTGACTGGAGTAAATTACAACTTAGGCTAGAACAGATGTCTGCCAAAGAGTCTGGCAACACAACAGCCAAGAAATGATCGAAGAGGTTGTTCAGAGAAAATAACTAACCTGAACAACATAAAAAGTCTTAAAATATTTATGTATTGATATTATTCACCAAAGAAAACAAAGAGTGAAATATTTGCTTACTAGTTTGGGCTGATATATGTTCCTGAATCCCCAAAGATCTTCTCCATTGATCTCTGTCATATTTCAGGATTGTTGATCAATTTTTTTTCTTTTCTCAGCAGTGATTTGAGAATGAATTATGCTCAAGTGTTGTGTTTTACAACTGAGTAATTTTGCTCAGTCTATATCCCACAGGCTGACTCCACTTAGACAAATGGTTTATTTTCCTAGTGAGTCAGCCACCGATGAGGTGTATTAAAAAAATGCACATACCAGTTTATGAAAATGTGGAGATATCAGATTATTTCAAATAATAATGAAAATCAATCGTCATATCTCTGGTCATTAAAACTGGAAATCCCATCCCAATTTACAAAAATTTACCAAGTAGAAAGTGGAGACTTTGGCATTAACCAGCCTGTTGCAAATCATGGACCAACAAATTCAGGTAATAAGGGTAAATTGTAGAGATTAAAGATTCTGATGATGATTCATATGTTTCAGCCAGGTCTTCTGCAATTTTTTCTCCAGCATCCCACAGTGTTTTTGGATACATCTGATCAGGCACCAAAGGTTTATCAGAAAAACAATAAATGAGTACAATCCATCCATTTACAGTGTATAGATACATGTTAAGGGAATAACGATTAGTGTAAGATAAAGGCAACAATGTAGCGGCACCAAACATGGTGAATAAAGGTGAGACGTCAGGCCGGTTCAAAGTGTTGTTTATTCAGTGGTGACATGTTAAGTTGGTGCACTAACCATGTTACAATGTCGCTGTAGCTGAGCGAGGTTGTACTCTCGGGCTCAGCTACCTGTTGACTCCATAAGGTCTCGAGGCGAGAGACCTTAAGTACCAGAACACTCCCTCTAGCCCATGACGTCATGTGCCTGCCCTCGTATCTCTTGACGAGGGTTCGAGCATAAGTGGCCCGTGTATAGGCTGATGCAACAGGACCTCCCCCAGAACCGGAGGAAGGAATAGCATGGTCGAGGGCGGCTCCTGCATGTGGGTCTGGGACACCCTGGGCATGGGTTGGGACTGAGGGCTCCACGGACGCAGTGACACTCTGCGTGGGCGACCCCGAGGTACCCAGGCGTGCGAGGAGACCGATGCAGAAGCCGCCAGACAGAAGAGATATGGTCGCATCTCCTGAACCAGCTATGGGAGAGTGTCCTGTGAAATACGGCCCCCAGCAACGATGGGGGGAAAAAAAACTAAATAAAATAAACAAACTAATTTCTGAACCGGGCGTGGAAATGCAGTGAACACAAAATGAACAGTAAAAAGACAAATTACAGTGCAATCAGTGTCCAAAGTTCAAATTGTCCAGTGTTCATAGTGCAGGATAGGAAAGCTGTGTTGCAGTGACAGCCTCCAGCCTGAATGAGGCACTGTTGTCGGTGGTCAGGCTGCAGGAACTGCATCCGGCTGGGAGGTGGTGCTGTAAGCGGCATGAGGCTGCAGTGATGGCATCCGGACAGGAGGTGGCACTGTGGATGGCGGTGAGGCTGCAGTGATGGCAGCCGCTCTGACGGTGGCGTTGTTGCCGGTGGTCAGGCTGTAGGGACGGCATCCGGCTGGAAGTTGGCGCTGTGGACGGTAAGTTCTAGCTTCTCTTCCAGCCGGCCATTTTTTGGTAGTCGCGCAGCCGCTTGTTCAGGAGGCTGTGGCGGCCATTTTGCCGGCTGGCTGAAGCGGACTGGTCCAGCGATTCATGTGAGGAGCAGAAGGGCGTCTTCGGCAAGCACCCCATGTAAGCCCGCCCTATCAGGTGGCTAGGCCCTGGGCATCGTCCGGTGGGGCCAGGCGCGGTGCAGGACAGGGCGCGGAGCCGTCGCCGCGGTGAGGCCTGTTGCGGTGCCAGGTCTGGAGTTGTGAGGCCCGGGGCGGTGCGGGTGGGGTAAGGCTGGTGCAGGGCCAGGAGCAGTGGGGCCCGGTGCAGTGCAGGGCCTGGAGCCATGTTCGCGGTGCAAGGCCGGGCCTGGGTCCGTTGTCAGGAGCGGGAGAGCGGCAGGTACTCTCTCTCTGCTCCCAGGGCCATCGGGTGTGTGTCGGCCATGCTGTGGGCAGGAGGCTGCTATGCTCGCAGCTCCTGCAGCATCTGGTGGGGCAGCTGCGGCTGGTACAACCTCTCTGCTACGGTGGTCGGCTCCGGGCAGGTCATACGGAGGAGCTCGGAGGCCATCACACAAGGCCTGGAGCGGTGTAGGGGTTGGAAGCGGGGCCTGCCCAGTTGCCGGGAGCGGGAGAGCGGCGGCAGCCGCGGCTTCTCAGCTCCGGTGAGCGGCAGCTGGTGGGGAAGAGGCGGCATACCTCAATGCAGGGCCAGGTTGGCGGCAGCGTAGTTCTGCAGGGCTGGGCAGCCGGTTCAGACATCAGGTCTCCCGAGGCTGCGTGCTTCAGGTGAGTGCTAATAGAATTGTAGTTGATAGACACAAAGGCTTACCCACTGACACTTCAGTAACTTGTCCTACTCAGTTTCACATGAGCAGGTCAAGAGTTGTCCTTTCTCTTGTAGGGCAGTCTATAAATTCTGAGGAAACTCTCCCGAATACATTTGTCCAATTCCACTCAGCCCTTGGCACCATGGCAGGTCCAATCTATATGAAAACAATTCCCATAGTATGACAACTCTATAATTCTTGTAGCTGCCTGCAATCTCCTACCATGTTTGTTCTTCTAATTCCCATTATTTATTTGGGGACCTATAGTATAGAAACATAGAAAATAGGTGCAGGAGTAGGCCATTCGGCCCTTCGAGCCTGCACCGCCATTCAATATGATCATGGCTGATCATCCAATTCAGTATCCTGTACGGGGCTCATGTTGTCGACCTCCCTGTGGTGAGCCCTGTCAACTGACTTCAGTCAGGCGAACGACAACAAACGGAGACAGCAGCAGCGCTGTAGCTTGGCGCCAACCCGAAGCATGCGCCCTTTTTAGGGCGGGCACCTACGGATGTCGAACCGGATGGCATCACCCTGCTGCGGACTTCTGTTGCCTCAAACGCAAGAAGAAGAAGAAGAAGTATCCTGTACCTGCCTACTCACCATAACCCCTGATCCCTTTAGCCACAAGGGCCACATCTAACTTCCTCTTAAATATAGCCAATGAACTGGCCTCAACTACCTTCTGTGGCAGAGAATTCCAGAGACTCACCACTCTCTGTGTGAAAAATGTTTTCCTCATCTTGGTCCTAAAGGAATTCCCCCTTATCCTTAGACCCTGACCCCTTGTTCTGGACCCACCCCAACATCGGGAACAATCTTCCTGCATCTAGCCTATCCAACCCCTTAAGAATTTTGTAAGTTTCTATAAGATCCCCCCTCAGTCTTCTAAATTCTAGCGAGTATAAGCCAAGTCGATCCAGTCTTTCCTCATATGAAAGTCCTGACATCCCAGGAATCAGTCTGGTGAGCCTTCTCTGTACCCCCTCTATGGCAAGAATGCCTTTCCTCAGATTTGGAGACTAAAACTGTATGCAATACTCCAGGTGTGGTCTCACCAAAACCCTGTACAACTGCAGTAGAACCTCCCTGCTCCTATACTCAAATCCTTTCGCTATGAATGCTAACATACCATTTGTTTCCTTCACTGCCTGCTGCACCTGCATGCCTACTTTCAATGATTGGTGTACCATGACACCCACTTCTTGTTGCATCTCCCCTTTTCCTAATTTGCCAGCATTCAAATAATAGTCTACCCTCCTGTTTTTGCCACCAAAGTGGATAACCTCACATTTATCCACATTATACTGCATCTGCCATGCATTTGCCCAATCACCCAGCCTATCCAAGTCACCTTGCAGCCTCCTAGCATCTTCCTCACACCTAACACTACCCCCCAGCTTCGTCTCATCCGCAAACTTGGAGATATTGCGTTCAATTCCCTCGTTCAAATCATTAATATATATTGTAAATAGCTGGGATCCCAGCACTGAGCCTTGCGGTACCCCACTAGTCACTGCCTGCCATTCTGAAAAGGACCCGTTTACTCCTAACCTTTGCTTCCTGTCTGCCAGCCAGTTCTCTATCCACATCAACACTGAACCCCCAATACCATGTGCTTTAAGTTTGAATGCTAATCTCTTATGTGGGACCTTGTCGAAAGCCTTCTGAAAATCCAGATATAACACCTCCACTGGTTCTCCCTTATCCACTCTACTAGTTACATCCTCCAAAAATTCTATGAGATTCGTGAGACATGATTTACCTTTTGTAAATCCATGCTGACTTTGTCCAATGATTTCACCACTTTCCAAATGTACTGCTATCCCATCTTTAATAACTGACTATAGCAGTTTCCCCACTACCGATGTTAGACTAACTGGTCTGTAATTCCCCGTTTTCTCTCTCCCTCCTTTTTTTAAAAGGGGGGTTACATTAGCTACCCTCCAATCCTCAGGAACTACTCCAGAATCTAAGGAGTTTTTAAAAATTATCACTGATGCATCCACTATTTCTGTGGCTAGTTCCTTGGGGATTTATCGGCCTTTAATCCATTCAATTTACCCAACACCACTTCGCGGCTAACCTGCATTTCACTCAGTTCCTCCACCTTATTTGACCCCCGGTCCCCTGCTATTTCCGGCAGATTATTTATGTCTTCCTTAGTGAAGACAGAAACAAAGTAGTTATTCAATTGGTCTGCCATGTCCTTGTTCCCCATGATCAATTCACCTGTTTCTGACAGCAAGGCACATACATTTGTTTTAACTAATCTTTTTCTCTTCACATATCTATAAAAACTTTTGCAGTCAGTTGTTATGTTCCCTGCCAGTTTTCTTTAATAATATATTTTCCCTTTCCTAATTAAGCCCTTTGTCCTCCTCTGCTGGACTCTGAATTTCCTCTGGTAGGCTGCTTTGGAGGTCCCAACCATATAACCTCACTGTACAATCCTTCAGTAATATCATCTTGGACTAAAACTGTGACGTTCTCCTTCATCAAAAAAGCAACAGCCCCTCCATTTTTTACTCTATTGTTGAAAATATATGTTGAAAATAGTAATTTTTTTTTTTTTTTTTTTTAATTTTTGTTAGAAGTACAGTAACGTGGTACCTAAGTACCTGATTCATACATACACGTTACCATTCTTGTACAACTTCTTATTTTTAATTTAATAATAAAAGAGCATTGATAGAATGAGGAAAAAGAAATGTCAAGATAGATAGACAAGAGAGTAGAAACATATAGTGAGAGAGACAAAAAGCAGAGATAAGAAGCTAAAGAGATTGAAAAAAAAGAGAATATAGAAAGAAAAGAAATGATGAGAGATATACCTATTTTATATCTTTACCCATCCGTCACCCAGTTCTGAACCATTTAATTTGTAAGGTTATGTTATGTTGCACCATATGCTTGTAAGAAGTCGATAAAAGGAGACCAAATCATTAAGAATTTGTCTACTTTGCCTAGTAGGAGGAATCTCATTTCTTCAAGATTTAGCGTTTCCGACATATTTGAACTCCATATTTTAAACGTTGGCGAGAATGCGTTTTTCTAAAATTTAAGTATAAGCTTTTTTGCTGTTATTAAACCATAATTAAAGAGACCTTCTTGGAACTTAGTTAATTTACATCCCTCTTCCATTGATCCGAAGATAATCAGTTCTGTATTGGGGTTAAATTTTGTGTTGAATAGTAAAAGTTCTGAAGATTTCATTCCAAAATTTATGAAGTTTTGTAAAGGAGACAAATGAATTTGCTATAGTGGCATTTTGAGTTAGACATTTGTCACAAATGGGGGAAACGTTTGGAAATATTTTATTCAATCTGGTTTTCGAGTAATATAATCTATGTAAAATTTTTAATTGAATTAAATTATGCCTTATCGAACATTTATGTACATATAATAGGTTTTTTTCCCATCTGTCTTTTGGGATTTTTATCAATAACTCTTGTTCCCAGTCCCTTCTAATTGCCTCTGTCGTTGGTGTTTCTATATTTAAAATTATATTAGATAAATATGATATTAAATTGCTTGATTCTGCCTTTCTATTCATTCCTTCCTCTAATAAATCTGAGGTTAGAGTTTGATATTCTTGTATATATTTTTTCAAATAATCTCGAATTTGAACGTATTTGAAATATTGGTTACTTTTCAGATTATATTTTAGTTGTAGTTGTTGGGATGATAGAAGTTTTCCCATTTCATACATATCTCCAATCATTTTAATTCATAGAAACATAGAACCATAGAAAATAGGTGCAGGAGGAGGTCATTCGGCACTTCGAGCCAGCACCTCCATTCATTGTGATCATGGCTGATTCCTATTCCTATTCTTTCCCAATGGATAAACATTTTATCAATAATAGATGGTTTGAATGAGGGATTATTAACTATTGGAGAACAAAACGATAAGTTTCTTAATTTTATAGTTAATTTTATTTGTTTCCAAATTTGTATTATACTGTGAATGATTGGATTCTTCTTATATATTATATTGTTCAGTTTCATTGGACAAAGAAGAATTATGAAAAATAGTAAGATTAAATGAGAACTTACCAGTTTGAAGTTTGATCTTTATTTTATGAGGAGTTACGATGAGCGATTACGTGAAGAATCCCCGCCAGAGCGCATGCGCGTCAATCTTCAAAGCAGCGGCGTGAAATCACAGATACGGTAATTGAAATAATATAGTAAGATTAGAAACCTAGAAACTACCAGATGACCTTTGTGATATGAGGGTTGGGAGCGGTGGGCACGTAATCGCTCATCGTAACTCTTCATAAAACAAAGATCAAAATTTAAACTGGTAAGTTCTCATTTAATCTTACTATTTTACTTCGGAGTCACATGAGTGATTCCGTGAAGACTTCAAAGCTCTGTGATTTCATGCCGTGGATACGAGTCCAGTGCGCTCGCTGCTGACGTTGATGCCTCCCTGGTGGAGTGAGATTTAAAAAATATCTGTGTCAACTCAGGCGGAAGCCAGAACCTGTTTCAGCCACCTTGAGATGGTCTGTGCCGACACCTTTTTATGAGGCTTTTTGTGACTGTAAATAAAGCCAATTCAGCGCCTCTAAGGCTCTTGGTGACCTCACTATACTGCCGTAAGTGCTTAACTAGACATAGGCAAAGTTCTATGGGGTATGCCATCAAATCAAGTTTAAGCCCTGATGTCCCTGGCCTGCTCTGCTTAAGTAAATCATAAACATAAAAGGTTATGTTGTTGACAGATGAGACCATCCTGTCCAGTCTAAGTTTCTGCAATGTCTGGACATGCTGCACTGAAATCAACACCATGGGCATAACCACTTTCAGAGTGAGTCGGGGCAATGACAGAGATGTTACTGCGGCCCATTGATGAAGCAAAACGAGAACCACACTCACATCCCAGATTTCTGTGTGCCTGGGCCAGGGCGGATTACAGTTAAAAATACCCTTCATGAACCGAGATATTGAAGGGTGAGACCCAACAGATTGTTTTCCCCTTCCTTGCCATAGGTAGGACGATAAGGCACTTCTGTCACTATTGATGGCACTATAGTTAAGCCGCTCATCAAAATATAGCGTGGAAAGAAATTCCAAAACATCAGGCACGCTTGCCATATGATATGAAATGTTTGACTGCAAGCAGAACTCCTCCCATTTCTTGATATGAGAAATATATTGTTTTTTTGTGCTGTCCCTCTAGGACGCAGTAATCACATCCACCATACGCCCTGATAGTCTGAGCCCCAGGAACGGTCTCCTCAGAATCTGCAAATCAATAGATTAATATGATTATGTAGTGGATGATTCTCCCCAGTTACAGGATGAACCAGCAGATTACTGTTTTTGGGGATCGCCATAAAAGGCTGTGTTGTTAGTCTTAGAACTAGTAGAAACCATGGCTGCGTAGGCCAGTCAGGAATTACCAGAATACCTGAGGCCGAGTCCTGCTCAATTTTAGTCAAGCACCGGCTGATGAGGCAAAATGGGGGAAATGCATATAAAAACATTCCACCCCAGTGCAGCGAGAATGCATCTACTACCACTGCCCCAGGGTTTGGTTCCCATGAGACATATTTTAGTAACTGGTGATTCAATCTGGATGCGAACAAGTCAATCTCTGGCATGCCATACCGAGCGGCAATATCACTGAATATTTCACGATTCAACATCCATTCTGTGTTGTCATTAAATTTTCGTGATCTGGTGTCTGCCACCACGTTAAATCTACCTGGTAAATAGGTAGCTGAAATCCAGATATTTCTTGTAATACACTAATGCCAGATAAGGTTAGTCAAGTTATCACATGATACCGACTTGATTCCACCCATGTGATTAACATATGCTACTGCTGTAGAGTTGTCAATCTGAAGCTGCACATGCAAGTCATGCATAGTAGTACAATACGCTTTCAACCCATAGAGTGCTCCCAACAATTCTAAATGCCACGGGATTGAAGGATTAATGCTTCATGCATATTCCACCTGCCGCCACAGCTGGAGATAGTATCAGTAGCTCCCCATCCTAGAGCACTTACATCAGTTTGTAAAATTACTGAAGGTGCATCAATCCGAATTTTGTTGGAGCAGTGACGAATGTTCGTTATCCACCATTGTAACAGCAAAAGCTTCAGCTGGTAATTGCATAGGCCTATCAAAATGACCTGCATGCTTTATGAGTCCTGCTCCTTTGCACATTGCAAATGTTGATAATGTAAAGGTCCGAACTGTGTGGCTGGAAATGCTGCTATTAATATGCCAATTATACTAGCCACATGCCGAATGGAAGCTTGTTGCTCATCAACGAGGTTGTTACAAGCTTCTATTAATTCTGACCTCTTGCCTGGAGACAGAGTCACAGACATGTGAATTGAGCTAATGGTGAAACCTAAATAATCAATGACTCTAGATGGTATCAATTTGGACTTAACTGGATGGATAAGAAATCCCAATCTTTCAAACATGTGTTTGGTCGCTGAAACAGATAATTCAGCTGACTGTTTGGTTTTACCTATGATTAAGATATCATCCAAACAGGCCATGACAATATGATTCTGAGCCCAGAGAAGACCCAACACTGGTTTTAACAACTTTGTAAAGAGCCTGGGAGCCGAACTTAATCCATTAGGCAATGCCTTAAACTGCCATAATTGCTTCATCCAGTTAAATTTCAAATATCTCCAGTGATTATGATGAATGGGTACTGAATAGTATGCCTCTTTGAGATATATGCATGCCATATAGCATCCTTTGGCAACCAGTTGTTTAGCAGTAACAAAAGTTTCAACTTTGAAATGTTTATACTGCATGTAGGAGTTAAGCTGATTCAGATCCAGAATGATGCCACACCCACCATCTTTCTTTTGTGTAGGGAATATATTAGACACAAATTGGTGAGATTGATGAAAAGGTTTCTCAATTACCCCCTTTTTTTGCTAGTGTTTAAATTTCAGCTTGAACATCTAAAGACTGTTGCTGTGAAAAACAGTACGTCCGTTTAGGTGTATGCTGTGTGGGTGGACATAATTTGAAAATAAACTCAATTTGGAAACCTAGTACACTGTGCAGTATAAACAATTCTGAGGCTATACAACTCCCCCGTGGTTCTGAGAGGAAATTTGGCGTACGCCAGTTGCGTAGAGTTGGCTGGGTCCGGCTTGGGCCTTGGCCTGCAGCTATAGCAGCGAACCGTTGGTAGGGGTGCTGGCGCCAGGGAGGATTTTTGTTGGCCGGTTGAGCATTTATGAGGCCAACCGTCTTCGCCTCATCATCCAACTCACGAACCTGTTTGGACAGGTCCTTCCCGAAAAGCAAATTCGGTGGCTGCACGTTGCTAGTCTTGCAAAGTGCAGCAAATTTGGGGTTAAACCTGGGGCAGATTGCACTTTTTCTTAAACAGTTAATCTCAAAGTGTGCATTACACATGAGAGCAAGTGCATCCTGTTGTTCTTCAGAGAGAGCCCCATCATCCACGGACCTGGCGAATGCCGTGATTCCTGAGGCAAGCAGCTTCAGGACGTTTTGGAGCCTCAACTCTTGGGCTCTGACCCCCACACCCATGTGACCCCAGATTGGGTGGTTCACTGTCGGAACTCGAAGGGAAGCACAATTGGTACTTCTTGGAGGTGTCCTCCATGGTGAGTTCTTGCAACTGGTGGGAGACCATATAATTAATGGTCCTGGTCAAATCTTCATTCAGCGGACCACCTGTTCCAGCTGGAATAGCAAATCTGGATGCCAGGCTTGGCACCCCAGATTCCTGGTCTCCTTGTCTTGGGGTATGCTCACTGGTTTCACCTCCCGAACTCGGAGTCAGAACAAAACTGACTCCGGGCACACTCCTCCTCCATGAGGGGTGCATTAAGCAGCCCTTCTACAGGGGCAGCTGCCACGGGCCCGAGAGGGGTCCCCCGGATATAAGGCTCATCTTCCCCAAGCACGTTAGCATGGAGCATCCTCTCTGTGAGGAGATCCATTCTGGATAGCCGCCCCAAAACCCACCAGAGTAGCCATGGTACCTCCTAACGGCACCAAGTCGGAAGCCACTGGCCGTGCCGCCAGTGATTCTGCAGGGGAAATGGACGGCCTCCCGCTACCCGCACTGCCGCGGTCTTCCATAATCGATTTTGTGGCGGACCGTCTCGACTTTCCCTTGAGCATTTTCCCACGGTCGACTTGTTCCTGTGGACAAGAATTTACAGACCGCAAAAGAACCGAAGTTAAGTTTAAAGGACTTACCTCGGGTTTTAAACTTACCGCTGGTGGGGCTACGCCCCTGCCAGCCCATCAGTGCGCCATGTGTCAGATATAATGACACGCATGTGCTCCAGCGGAACTTCTTCACGGAATCACTCACGTGACTCCGAAGTAAAATATATGTTGAAATATATATGTTGAAAAACCCTTAGCTCAGGATATCCCATTTGATAATCCTCTTCTGCACAGATCTTCTAGCTCGAAGCTAACAACAGAGTCATACTAGTATAATGGGAATAACCATAGTGTGATACTAATATAACTAGCATGGTATGCTGGTATATCTAGTATGGTGTACAATTATAACTAGTATAAATAGTACAGTAGCATAATTAGTTCAGATTCATTTTTACTCTCATTATTGAGTATGAAGAAGGGTCTCAACCTGAAACGTCGCCTATTCCTTCTCTCCATAGATGCTATCTCACCCTCTGAGTTTCTCCAGCATTTTTTGTCTACCTTTGATTTTTCCAACATCTGCAGTTCTTTCTTAATCATTATATAATTACATATTTGTAGGTGAGAGCAAAATCCAAAATGTGGATTCTTAATGGTTAACTTGCAAATGATTTGACTTTGGCACAGGTTAACATTACTTCCTAACCTTGGCCTCTGCATTAACGTGCATCAAAGCTTCCTGTGCAAAAATGTTTTGCTCATTGCTCATAACAGATTCTTAAAGCTTTCGATTTTTTAGGCTTGTATTCATAAGAAATCAGTTTCAGATCTGTGATATCAAAGATGACTGGAAGACTAAAATCACAGCAAAATAAAAAGCTTTCATTAAATGTTAAAATTTCCCTCAACACCAATCCTTAGCGAATTGTTACTCTAATTAGGGAGAGCTTTGTGTACTGTTAGAGCTTAGACGAATAACTAATCTGGTATTTGATCACTATAGTGACCAAAAAGTATGTTCAAAACACTCTGCAGATAGCTTGTTGAATATTTATTGAATTTTTCTTTAAAGACAGGTATTGCAGCAAAGACAAGTGAAAATAGATTTCATGTGAGATGGTAGAGTGAGTAACTCAACTTAATGTTCAGCAGCTCAAGAGATTTCTAGATGAAAATAAACTGCTAGAGGGATCTTGCTCTTAACAGTGCTCCCTGTTCTCCCAGTTCATGATGTACTTTCTTTTGGACCAAAAGGTTATAGAGTAAAGGAATGGGGTGAGCAAACAAGATCACAGCTGACATTGGGGACCCATGCAGAGATAAAGGCTGTGTTGAGAGTTTAATGCACTGGCCTTTGATCGCTGAGACTGAACAGCGAACACCTTTCATACTGGGGGCGTCCATGAATGAGATGACTAATGAAATGTTCCTCTGCAGTGCTTGCTATAATGCTTGTTCAATATTCCTCCTTCAATCTTTTCCTTGGTGCCTTTGGATACTAAAATAAATTACATATATTCTGGTTCATGATTCAACATTTGGAGAGGAACAGGGGGAAATGTCCTCCCTTTTCATCTCTATGCTTTATGTTCTGAATTGTAAATGTATTTATCTCGAATATAGCTTGATATTCTACAAGGAATACTGCCGCATTGAAGGTGCCATTTTTCAGATAAGACATTAAACTCACAACCGTGTGCTTCCATGTGTCATATTTTGAGTGTGCATTACATGAAAACCTTTTAATCAAAGATACTTGCTCATTAGTTGTATTGTTGACAGGATAATTTGGGGATTAGTAATCTTAAAAAATTAGATCTTACTGTGAGTAGCTCGTGTGATCATTCTTGGTCAAAGTTGCACTAGAGATGGAAGTGGGCTGAGCACTTTCATGCCCTGCTCACGGCAGTGTACCTAACCTTTCCTGGAGCCAGGTGAACATGAAATGAAGACACAAGGAACTGCAGATGCTGGTTTACACAAAAGGACACAAAATGCTGGAGTAACTCAGCGAGTTAGGCTGCATCTCTGGAGCACATGGATAGGTGGCGTTTCGGATCGGGACCCTTCTTCAGCATGAAATTATGCCAATGCTCAAACTATAGCAGAGAGTTCCTGAGCAGCACCATAGTTGTCCTGTTGGCAACACTTCATAGCTGACCACCCAGCATTGGTCAGGAACCTTGGCCAGGATGTGCATGCAAGCTCATCTATGAACAGCCTATTCTAAAAACAGCTTCTAGAAGCATTGCTTCCCACTGAGATGTATCGAATGAATGATGTATTTGGAGGCTCAAATCTTCCAGTGGTGTTATCACTCTTATATGGCATTTTGTACAGAGACCTTTGGCCATATGCTGCTTCTCTTCAAGGAAGTAAATTATCAATTTCCTTGCTGCAGGATCTTTCCAATGGCTGCAGTAGATTTGTGGGGGAATGTCATGTCTCCCAATTTATTCCTGGATTAGAAAGATAACTCTGGAATGTACCTGTCAATAAATGTTTTCAGTTGTTTCGAGTGCAATTAGGTGGCCTCCCAGGCATTCAGATTTGCCAAGATTGCAGACTCCCTTGATAGTGCAGGCAGCCATTAATTGCACTCTTAAAATTAGAAAAGCCAGGACATTTTAATAAACAGGCAACACCATCAATATGAGGGGCTTTGTAGAGGAATTTCCTCATGCACTGAATCCAAGAAGAACTTTTTCATGCCAAGAGAGTCCTCACTGCAGTACATTTTCAGTAGCTCTCACTGCCAAGATGCATCATTCTTGAAGGTATTGTCTATTTTCTACTCTGTTACTCAATTATCCTCAAGATAGGCACAAAATGCTGGAGTAACTCAGCGGGCCAGGAAATATCTCTGGACAAAAGGAATAGATGACGTTTCAGCTTGAGACCCTTCTTCAGACTGAGAGTCAGGGGAGAGGCAAAGAAGAGGAATGAAAAGATATCGAACAAATCAGAGGCGGCACCGATGACCGAGGAAAGGTGGAGCGCATGGTCCTTTGTTGGCTGTGGAAGAGCTGATAACGAAGGGATACGAACAGTGAAACTAGCAGGATGACTGGAGTGTTCTACCTAAATCGGTCGCTGGGGCCCTGCCAGCAGCGTGTTAGTTTTTTTCTACTTTTTTTGATCGTGAAGTGGGCATACCCTCGCCGGGGGTCGCCGGAGGGGAGCACTCCGTTCGCTGCCCCGCAGCAGCCTGAAGCCACGGTCTGCAGAGCTCTAGTTGGTGTGGCATCCGCAGCCTGGGATCCCTCGTTGGGGACCCCAGAGGAGAAGAGCTCCGACCGCCCTCCAGCAGCCAACATCTGGCCGCAGTCGCGGCGGGGACTTACCATCCGGAACGAGGTCCCTCGCCGGGGATCCCTAGAGAGGTGATCCGACGTGCGGTGCTTCTGGCTGCGGCGCAGCAGAGACTTTAGATCTTCGACTGCAGGCCTGCTGCCTACACCATCTTGAGGCCGCGGTTTCCGGTGGGGAGGCACCGATTCAGGTCTTAGCTGCACTTACCTTGTCTGCACATCTGGACGCTCGCAGGGGCGGCTGCGGAGGGTTGAGGTCCCGACCACGGGGGAAAATGGAGGAGGACTGACCAAACTTTGTGCCTTCCACCACAGTGATGAATGCTGTGGTGGATGTTTGTATTATTTTTTTTGATTGTGTATTGTGTGTTCTTTTTTTATTGTACCGCTGCTGGCAAATTCAATTCATTTCACTGCACATTATAGAAACATAGAAACGTAGAAAATAGGTGCAGGAGTAGGCCATTTGGCCCTTCGAGCCTGCACCAGCATTCAATAAGATCATGGCTAATCATCCAACTCAGTATCCCTTACCTGCCTTCTCTCCATATCCCCTGATCCCTTTAGCCACAAGGGCCACATCTAACCTCCCTCTTTAATATAGCCAATGAACTGGCCTCAACTACCTTCTGTGGCAGAGAATTCCAGAGATTTACCACTCTCTGTGTGAAAAATGTTTTTCTCATCTCGGTCCTATAAGATTTCCCCCTTATCCTTAAACTGTGACCCCTTGTCCTGGACTTCCCCAACATCGGGAACAATCTTCCTGCATCTAGCCTGTCCAACCCCTTAAGAATTTTGTAAGTTTCTATAAGATCCCCCCTCAATCTTCTAAATTCTAGCGAGTACAAGCCAAGTCTATCCAGTCTTTCTTCATATGAAAGTCCTGACATCCCAGGAATCAGTCTGGTGAACCTTCTTTGTACTCCCTCTATGGCAAGAATATCTTTCCTCAGATTTGGAGACCAAAACTGTACGCAATACTCCGGGTGTGGTCTCACCAAGACCCTGTACAACTGCAATAGAACCTCCCTGCTCCTATACTCAAATCCTTATGAGCAAGTGACGTTATGTGCAAGTGACAAATAAAACTTGAGTTGACTTGACTTGATACTCACGTACATTCTCCAGCCATAACGAGGAGCTTGACTGTAACAGGTACATGCAAGCTAATGGAAAATACTACAGGGCTGATCCAGATCAGGTTTGTTATCTGCTAGAGCATTTTACAATAAGTATCAAGCAAATATGTAGACTTCACTGACATCTACTCAATGCTGTACAACTCTGCCTGCCAAGACAGTGACTGGTGCCTGTGGCAAAATAGCAAGGAGTCTTAGAGTCTGCATGGCATGAGGCAGAATCTGGAGAGAGAAGAAACAGATTCTGTGATGGATGTTTGTGTGAATTTAATTGTTTGCATGTTTTTCTATGAATTGTTCTGTTTGTTTGTTTGTATGGCTTGTAGAAACAGAGTTTCGTTCGAGCCTCTCTGAGGTTCGAATGACAAGCAATAAAATCAAATCAAATCAAATCAGAAGCTGGCCACAAGGAGGACATTCCAGATCAGCAACCATAGCTTCATCTCCCAGCTGGGATTGGCATTAGCCAAGTTTAGTTTGTTTAGTTTATTGTCACCTGTACCGAGGCACGGTGAAAAGCTTTTGTTGCGTGCTATACAGGCAGTGGAGACAAAATACGAGATTACAATCGAGCCAGCCAAAGCCTGAACATTTTGCAGTCCGAGCAAGGATATTCCGAGGGTCACCAGTGTAGATAGTAGTTCTGGACAGTTTTTTCTGGAAGTGGTAGGATGATTCAGTTGCCTGATAACAGCTGGGAAGAAACTGTCCCTGAATCTGAATCTGTCCCTGAGCCTTACAAGGAGCCTATAAGATCATTGGCCACATGGGAAACAAAGTGCTCCCTAATACAGATAATATTTACAAGGAACCGGCAAGGTCATGGCTCCCAGTGCAAGTCAACTTACCCTCTCCACAAGACAATCCATTCCACAAACACAGGACGATGAGAATTAGCCAAAAGCCTCAGACCACAAATTTATTTCTTCACACTCTGTTGCGCAAGAACCCCTATACTGATAATAACGCATGGATTACAATATTATCCACTTCCTGATAAGTATATTCCTCATACCATAGCTTATGTGATCCGGAACTTTTTTTCGGCATTGCTTAAGAGCACGTCTCTCACTCCGAGTGGAGACTATTGTAGTCACGGCCTGCCAGACTCTTCTTCCATTTCGTCAATGGAAGCCAAAGTGTACAATACTGCAGCTGAACAATTGGGCCAACTAAATCTGAATCATCCCCTGGCATCCTTTTTCAATCCCCTCCCCTGTTGTCACAGACAATCTAGCTTGCTGAGGAGTGGATTAGATTCAACATGGAGCTTTCCGCTGACAAAGTCCTAACTTGCAAATTATTTGGTTTGCGCTGATCTATAAATGTATTTGTCAGCAAAGTGATAGAAACATAGAAACATAGAAATTAGGTGCAGGAGTAGGCCATTCGGCCCTTCGAGCCTGAATCCCATTCAATATGATCATGGCTGATCATCCAACTCAGTATCCCATACCTGCCTTCTCTCCATACCCACTGATCCCCTTAGCCACAAGGGCCACATCTAAGTCCCTCTTAAATATAGCCAATGAACTGGCCTTCACTACCCTCTGTGGCAGAGAGTTCCAGAGACCCACCACTCTCTGTGTGAAAAAAGTCCTTCTCATTTCGGTCCTAAAGGATTTCCTCCTTATCCTTAAGCTGTGACCCCTTGTCTTGGACCTCCCCAACATCGGGAACAATCTTCCTGCGTCTAGCCTGTCCAACCCCTTAAGAATTTTGTAAGTTTCTATAAGATCCCCTCTCAATCTCCTAAATTCTAGAGAGTATAAACTGAGTCTATCCAGTCTTTCTTCATAAGACAGTCCTGACATCCCAGGAATCAGTCTGGTGAACCTTCTCTGCACTCCCTCTAGGGCAATAATGTCCTTCCTCAGATTTGGAGACCAGAACTGTACGCAATACTCCAGATGTGGTCTCACCAAGACTATACAACTGAAGTAGAACCTCCCTGCTCCTATACTCAAATCCTTTTGCTATGAAAGTGATAATTTACAGTGATAGTCTGAAGAAGGGTTTCCGTCTGAAACGTTGCCTATTTCCTTCGCTCCTTAGATGCTGCCGCACCCATTGAGTTTCTCCAGCACTTTTGTCTACCGTGATAGGATTTAATGTTTTTCCCCTTGCAATGAGACAAATGAATGGGAGAAACCTTAAATCTGCCTTAATTCCCTTGTATAATTTAATGTAATAATCCAGAATAGGGGTGGCACAGTGACACAGCAATAGAATTGCTGCTTTTAAGCGCCAGAGATTCACATTCGATACTGACTACAGATGATGTCTGTACGGAGTTTATACATTCTCCCTGTGACCACAAGGAATTTCCCTGGGTGCTCCAGTTTGCTCCCACAATCCCTAAAAAAGGGTGGTTTGTAGATTAATTGGCTTCTCTAATATTGTCCCTCGTCCCGCCCAGTCCCTAGTAGGATAGAACTAGTGTGCGGGTAATCGCTGGTTGGTGCAGACTTGCTGGGCCGAAAGGCTTGTTTCCACACTGTATCACCAAAGTAAACTTAACTAAAATCATTTAATCACATTTTCCCAAATTACTTTCCAGATCCCTTGTCTCAGAATTTCCTTGCATTACCCTAAAATGATGACAGTGCTTAATGGTACTTTTCATTGTTTTCATAAACTGCATGAATCAATGGTTCTCAGTGATTGGAGCCTGTATTGAAACTGTAGTACAATCAGAAGTCCATGCAGATTGATTTCAACTTTCTTTCAATTATGTTCTGCAGTTTAGTCCATGTGTTTCATTACCTTTGATTGCTGATCTGCATTGGTTTAACACATCGGGCATTAGGTTCCTATCACTTATGAACTTATGACCCTTTTACCCACAAAAAAACCCACAAAAAGTGCTAGAGTAATACACAAAAAGATACAATGTGCTGAAGAAGGGTCGCGACCCGAAACGTCAGCTCTCCATGTTCTCCAGAAATGCTGTCAGACCCGCTGAGTTACTCCAGCACTTTGTGTCAAGATAACGGGATGACATGAAGTGAAGGAACATCAAGGATCATGCAGGTGATTGGGCTAGACACTAAGAAACAGTCTGAAGAAGGGTCTCGACCCGAAACATTGCCTATTCCTTCTCTCCATAGATGCTGCCTCACCCGTTGAGTTTCTCCAGCAATTTTTGTCCACCTAAGACAGGTTCAGGAGATTTTTTGACCATGTCATTTATATTTAAACTAATGATTTCTTTCCTAAGGTTCTTTGTGAATCTATATCTATCTATTTCTATATCTATCTATTTATCTATTTATCTATCTTCTATCTATATACATTCTATTCTATTCTATCTATATTACTAAAAGTAAGATCTTGACCGCTTTTGACGCACTGCGTTTTGATTTCCGAGAGAACGCCGCCACTTACGGCCGTCATTTTTGGCCACTTTGCTCAAAGCCCCCTACACCAGACTGGACCAGAGGAATTTTCCCATTGATGAAAAATCAGGGAGATATTAATGTTTTTTTTTTAAATTGCCATTCTCCCTGCTGCCCCTGCTGGTGGGAGAGGGGAGGGACTATAAAATGCAGAAGTGGTGTGCCTCACTCAGTCTCTGCAAGATGGAGGAAGCCAGAGGGTCACGTCTCTCTGAGCTCTGAATAACACTGAATACCACTGAATACATGTCTACTCAACCATGAGTGCCGTTAATGTGGTTTGAAAATGAAAACATGGTTGGTTTGAAGTAAAAAGGCAGTGCATGCAAATGGTTGTTTGGGGGGTTTGGGTTGAAGTAAAAAGGCACTGCCCGCAAATGGTTGTTTGGGGGGTTTGTGTTGAAGTAAAAAGGCACTGCCTGCAAATGGTTGTTTGGGGTGGGTTTGGGTTGAAGTGAAAAGGCACTGCCTGCAAATGTTTGTTTGGGGGGTTTGGGTTGAAGTGAAAAGGCTCTGCCTGCAAATGGTTGTTTGGGGAGTTTGGGTTGAAGTGAAAAGGCACTGTCTGCAAATGGTTGTTTGGGGGGATTGGGTTGAAGTGAAAAGGCACTGCCTGCAAATGGTTATTTGTCTAAACTTGACAACTTCCTGATTGCACTATATTGATTTTATATAAAACGCTACCACTTATGGCTGTGATTTTTGGCCATCTTACTCAGTCCCCCTCTGCTCATCATTGATTCTTCCCATCAATGAAAAACAAAAGCATTATTAGTGTTTAAAACATCTTGAGAATCTCTCTCCTGTCAATCACGCCATGAAGGCATGGGAGGGGGACGGATTATAAAACCCGGAAGTGTGGGTGTGGCTCAGTCTCTGCATGATGGGGGAGGGAGAGGTCACGGCTCTGTCTGAGCTGTGAATCAACTGAACACACTGAATGTCAACTGAACTGTGAGTGTGGTGTTTTGTGTGGTGTTATGGTGGTTTTTACTGCTTGAAATAGTATGAAACTGCATTTGAATGTGGTGGCCTTACACCCTGCATGAAATAGTATGAAACTGCATTTGAATGTGGTGTCGTTGCACCCTGCATGAAATGGTATGAAACTGCAGTTGAATTTGGTGGCCTTGCACCCTCCTTGAAATGGTATGAAACTGCACTTGAATTTGGTGGCCTTGCACCCTGCTCGAAGAGGTAAGAAACTGCACTTGAATTTTGTGGCGAGTAAACTGCCAGCCCACCAGCTGTGAGTGAGCTGCCAGCACATCAGGCTTGAGGGACTGAGCTGCCACCCCAAGAATCAATTTGGCTCACAATGTCCATACTAGCCCTCTGGCGACCATCCAACAACACCCATACCAGCGCTCCAGAAAGCCTACCCAACCCCCACTGGCCACCAATATTGGAATTGGTGGAGAGGTTAAATATTGCATCGGGGGATCAGCCCTCCCGTGTGAACATGAGACCCAACGGGTCCCACTTAGTCTAGTTCTATTCTAGATTCATAACTAATACTCTCAACTTGTTATCTTCTGGTTTGCGTTGTTTTTACATTTACATTTACATGATGGCACTATGATTTTTCACCACATTACTCACAATTCTCCGGTGCTGCAAGTGCAACAAGTTTTGTTCTGATCGGTGGTATATTTAAAAAATGATTAAAGTTTAAAAATCTTAAAAACCATGCATGCGCAGATTGGTCTCCTCTTCTGTCAGTCACCGCCAGGACGGCGACGCCCCTTCCTGCACCATCGCCGCACTGATTGGCTACATCCGGCGTTGCCCGGCATGACCATATGGCACAGCATGACCGTGTGGCCTCCAGTCAAGGCAACTTCCCATCAGTGGAGCAGCAACCTCGAGATCCTGGGGAGGTGAGGAGGGGAAATGGGGGGAATTGAGGGAGAGAGGTGGTAGGGAAAGGGGGGAAGTGGGGGAGGTGAGGAGGGAGATGGGGGATTGAGGGAGAGGAGTGGGTATGGAGGGAGATGGAAAACTGGGGGAGGTAAGAGGGTGTCTGGGGAAGGAGGGAAATAGTGGGAAAGGACGGTGGTAGGGAGGGGAGAGGAGTTATGAAGGGAAGGAGAAAGTGACTGAGGGTACGGGAAAGAAGAGGTGAGGGGGATTAGAGAGGGTAGGAGGATGGGGTAGGTAGGGAGTGGGAAATATAGGGCGAGGAGGACAGTGGGGGAGGTGAGGAGGGATAAGGGAGGTGAGGAATGAGGGATCTAGGGATAGAGGGGGGTAGGGAGGGGAGAGTTATGAAGGGAGGGATAAGGGAAAGGAGAGGGAAGGAGAGGTAAGGGGGGATTAGGTAGGGGAGGAGGAGAGAGGAAAGAAGAGGGAGGGTGAAAGGAGAGGGATAGAGTGCTGGGGATGAGGGGAAATGAGCCGCGCCTATGCAGTTGGGGGCTATGGGTGAGTGGAGGAATAATGCGTTGGGAGAACGGGTTGCGTTATGGAACCAGGACTCCCGTGTGACAGGGACCCAATGCGTCCCACTTAGTAGATTCTATCTATCTATCTATCTATCTATCTATCTATCTATCTATCTATCTATCTATCTATCTATCTATCTATCTATCTATCTATCTATCTATCTATCTATCTATCTGTCTGTCTGTCTGTCTATCTATCTATCTATCTATCTATCTATTTATCTATCTATCTATACATAACTAAAGCCCTGATCTTATGCTCTTCCAGATTGCGAGATTTTTCTATTTCCGCAAAAACGGTATAGGATAGCGCTACCAGGTAGATTCTATCTATCTATCTATCTATCTATCTATCTATCTATCTATCTATCTATCTATCTATCTATCTATCTATCTATCTATCTATCTGTCTGTCTGTCTGTCTGTCTATCTATCTATCTATCTATCTATCTATCTATCTATTTATCTATCTATCTATACATAACTAAAGCCCTGATCTTGTGCTCTTCCAGATTGCGAGATTTTTCTATTTCCGCAAAAACGGTATAGGATAGCGCTACCAGGTTACTCACCCTTCTCCTGTGCTGTGAGTGCAATAAGTTTAGTTCAGATCGGTGGTATATTGTAAAAGTTATCGAGGTTTAGAAATCATAAAAAACGTGCGTGTACAGTTTCCTTCAGTCAGCGCCACGCAGATTGGTCTCTTCTCCTGTCAGTCAATGCCACGGCCGGGATGGCGACTTCTCTTCCTGCCCCACCAGAGGCGCCCTGTCCCGAGGAGATCAGATCATCGAAACGCATGGTGCCCACGGTGACGAACACCGACGCCATTCCACCCTGCGGCCCGGCCCGGTGATGACAGCGAGTAGGCAGGCATGTAGGCAGGTGGTCAGGGTGGGGACAGGTCGGGCGGCAGCAGCAGGCGGTCGGACAGGACAGGGATGGGCCGAGCGGCGGTTGAGCTGGAGTAGGTAGAGGGAGAGAGAGTCGTGTTGCAGGGTGGCCAAGTAGTTTGCGCGGAGTTTGAGTAACTCACACACACAGAGGAAGGAACTGCGTATGCTGCTTTTTTTGGATGGAGGGAGGGGGGGGGGTGTGGGAGTAACTGAGGGTAGGCGAAAGGAGAGGGAGGGAGATGTGAGCGAGGGTAATGGGGGAGGGGAGGAGGAGAGGGGAAGATCCTGGGGAGGTGAGGAGGGACAGTGGGGGGATTGAGGGAGTGGAAGGGGTAGGGAGGTATGTGGGGAGAATAGAGGGAGAGGAGGGGAGTGGGGAGATAGGGAGTGGGGAATAGAAGGAGAGGAGGGAAGTGGGGGAGGTGAGGAAGGGTTAGTGGGGAGATAGCGGGAGGTGAGGAGTGGGTGATAGAGGGATAGGAGGGGGGTAGGGAGGGGATAGGAGTTATGGAGGGAGGGAGGGAGGGAGGGAGGGAGGGAGTAACTGAGGGTAGGGGAAAGGGAGGGAGAGGTGAGGGATGGGGTTGGGGAGGGGAGGAGGAGAGGGGAGTGAAGAGGAAGGTGGGGGAGGGAGTGCTGGGGATTGAAGTGAAATGAGCCGTGAGTTGGTGGCTATGCGTGAGTAGGGCAATATTGCATTGGGGGGACGGGTTGCATTCGGGACTAAGCCTCCCATGTGACAGGGACCCAATGGGTCCGACTTAATCTATCTGGTATATAACTAAAACTCTGATCTTGTTATCTTCCGGTTTGAGTGGTTTTTCTATTACACCAAAACTGTACACAATAGCACAACAGTTTTTGCGGTACCTTACTTGCATTCTCCTGTGCTGCAAGTGCAACACGTTTTGTTCCTGATCGAAGGTATATTTTAAAAGTTATTAAGCTTTAAAAATCTTAAAAACCACGGACCCGCAGATTGGTCTCCTCTCCTGTCTGTCACCACCATGGCGGGGACGGCAATGCCACCTTCCTGCACCATTGCCGCACTGATTTGCCACGTCCACTGTCAGTCACCGGTGGCACCTGCCTCATCTGGCGAGGAGAATAAAGCTGAAGGAGCGGAATGAGCAGAGTGTGCATCACTGACGCTCAGCCGGGTGGAGAGCGGGTTGACTGCGTCTGCAGGTGCCGACGATCCGGGGCCTGGGCACTGAGGCTGACGGCTGCAACCTCGAGGTCCTGAGGAGGTGAAGAGGGAGAGTGGGGGGACTGAGGGAGAGGAGGGGGTAGGGAGAGAGAGAGGATGAGGGTAGGGGAAAGGAGAGGGTAAGGGAGAAAAGAGGAGGGGGAGGGAGTGCAGGAGGATGAGGGGAAATGAGCCGCGCCAGCACAGTTGGGGCTATGGGTGAGTGGTGGAATGTTGCATTGGGGGAACGGATTGCATTGGGGGAACATTGGGTGAAAGGTGGAATATTGTGTTTGGGAGCAGATCCAACAGGTATGCACTTAGTCTACTACCTTTATAAAACTGTAACCTTAGAAAGGGAAAAATAATTTGGAAAAGAGAAGGGGGTAGTTACTGCGAAAGGCTTCATTGCTCGAACCTCTGGAATTTCTGTTCCACAGAAAATGGGTTAATATCTCTGATAATGAAACAATAAATAGACAAGCAGTCTGCATTGAGGCGTTAAGACTCATATTAATCAGTTCAGGGCCCACAAGTAGATAGCTTTGAAGAATCCACATAACTAGGTTGTATTTCTAAGTTAAAAAAGAATCATTCCATGTTACAGTGCAATTAATGCTTAGAATGTAACAATCTTTTACTTGGAGAGCAAATTCTTTGAAAGCATAAAGCAGTTTCATCTAGCCTTTGATTTATATCCTTAAGATTTCATATAGGATTCCTTTTTTCAGTTGTTTCATTCATGGCTGAAAATCTATCAAGTGGCATAAGAAAAATGATTAGAATCTGTTGATGAATCGTAAAGTATTACAATGGTTATAGTTGGCTGAAAAAAGGCACACCTCATTAGCCTAGGAATGTCTCTTCGGCATGAGGATATTTTCATTGAAAAGGACTCGTTTGATGATGGCTGTTTCCATTCTCGTGGTATGTCCCAAGTTACCTTCCATAATTCATCAACCCTGCAAATGCCTCGCTTTTACAATCAATGTATTATGAGCCATTAATTCATATCCATTTTTACTCTACATCTCATAGTATTCTCCTTTAGATAAAAAAACATATGATATCAAAACAATAGTAGGCCCTTGAGCCAGATCTGACATTCAACAAGATTGTGGTTGATATATCACAACACAGTTTTTTGACTTTTATCCCTTGATTCTCCTAATATTGAAATATCTATCAATTTCTGTTTTGAATGAAATCAATGACTGGTATGATATTAAAGACCAGTACAGCCCTGCAAAGCAGAGAATTTAAAATAAAAATCACTCTCTTTTGAGTGAATACACTATCAATCCTAAATGTCTTCTCCCTTTATTTTGAGTTTATAATACTAGGTTCTTGAATTCTCAGTCAGGGGTCTCATCACCTCCATATCAACAGATCGAAAGCTCTAAGAAATGTGTAGACTTCAATGAAGTCACCTCTTATTCTTCTAAACTTTAAAGAGTGAGGTCCCGTCTCCTTAAGCTCCCCACTTTGACATACCCTCCATGTGAAGAACATGCCTGGTGATTTTTCACTACACTCTTCTATATCAAGTATATTATTTTTTTACATAACAGACTATATCTTTATAAATACTCTAGGTGTAGTCTAACTATGGCTAATACAGTATAACTATATCTTTGCTTCTGTATTTAAATCCTCTTATAGTAAAGAGCATATTACTTATCGCCCCATTTTCACACCTGTATGTTAGCTTTAAAATTCTTGTGGCCAAGGGCCTCCAGGTCTCATTGAACATAAAATCTTGCCAATTCATCATCGTTTAAAATTGGCTTATTTTCATATTCACTAATAAAGCACGCCACAATGTTTAGAGTCATAGAATCATGTAGTCATACAGCATGAAACCAGGCCGTTGGGTCTAAGTTGCCCACACCGACCAGAATGCCCATCTACACTAGTCATTTGTCATGTGTGCGCATGTAGATATATATGTGTGTGTGTGCGTGTTTGTGTGTGCGTTTGCGTACGCATATGTATGTAGAGAGTACTAAACTAAGTGGGTCCCACTGGTTCCCAGTCACATGGGAGGCCTGGTCCCCCAATGCAACCCATTCCCCAATGCAATATTCCACCACTAACCCGTTCTCCCAACGTGACCCGCTCCACTAACGCAATATTCCACCACTCACCAATAGCCCCTAACTGTGCAGGCACGGCTCATTTCCCCTCATCTCCCAGCACTCCCTCCCCTCCTCTTCATGTGTGGGAGGGGAGGAGGGGAAGGGGGGAGGGAAGGGGGGTGTGGCAAGGGGGGTGTGAGGTGGTAGGGGAGGAGGGGTTGGGGTTTGTGTTGGCAGGGGAGTGTAGGAAGGGGGAGAGGGTGGTATGGGGAGAGGGGTGGTGTGGGGGAGGGGTGAGTGGGCATGGGGGTGCGTGGGGGAGGGGGTAAGGGGTTGTGGGGGGTAGGGGACTCACAGTTCACTCACTCACGGCTGGTGGACTCACAGTTCACTCACTCATGGCTGGTGGACTCACAGTTCAGTCAACCATGGCTGGTGGACTCACAGTTCAGTCAACCATGGCTGGTGGACTCACAGTTCACTCAGCCAAGGCTTGTGGACTCACAGTTCACAGCCATGGCTTGTGGACTCACAGTTCACTCACTCACTCATGGCTTGTGGACTCACAGTTCACTCACTCATGGCTTGTGGACTCACAGTTCACTCATGGCTTGTGGACTCACAATTCACTCACTCATGTCGTGGACTCACAGTTCAGTCACTCACGGCTTGTGGACCTCTGGACTCAGGCTCGACTTCCGGACTCAAGAGTAACTTCTGGACTCCAGCGTGACGTCCGACTCAGCACGACTTCCGGACTCAGCATGACTTCCGGACTCACAGTTCAGTCACTCATGGCTTGTGGACCCATAGTTCAGTCACTCACGGCTTGTGGACTCAGTTCTGGACTCAACTCTCACTCACGGCTTCTGGGCTGACTGACTCATGCCTGGCCTCCGGGGCTTTATTCTCTTCGCCCCCGGAAGGGGTGTTACCTTTTTGTCTAAGAAGGAACTGCAGATGCTGGAAAATCAAAGGTAGACAAAAGTGCTGGAGAAACTCAGCGAGTGCGGCAGCATCTATGGAGCGAAGGAAATAGGCAACATTTTTCGGGCCGAAACCTTTCTTCAGACCGATGTAGGGTGGATGGGGGGGGGGGGGGGGGGGGGGGGGAAGAAGAAAGAACGAGGAAGAGTCAGAGGGCTGAGGGAGAGCTGAGAAGGGGAGGAGACAGTGAGCGCTACCTGAAATTGGAGAAGTCAATGTTTATGCCGCTGGGGTATAAACTGCCCAAGCGGAATATAACCATATAACATATAACCATATAACAATTACAGCACGGAAACAGGCCCTCTCGGCCCTTCCAGTCCGTGCCGACCATTTGTTTTCCCCTAGTCCCATCTACCTGCACTCAGACCATACCCCTCCATTCCCTTCACGTCCATATACCTATCCACTTTACTCTTAAATGTTAAAATCGATCCTGCCTCCACCACTTCTGCTGGAAGCTCATTCCACACAGCCACCACCCTCTGAGTAAAGAAGTTCCCCCTCACGTTACCCCGAAACCTCTGTCCCTTAATTCTCATGTCATGCCCTCTTGTTTGAATCTGCCCTACCCTCAATGGGAAAAACGTATCCACGTCAACTCTGTCTATCCCTTTCATCATTTTAAAGACCTCAATTAAGTCCCCCTTAACCTTCTGCGCTCCAAAGAATAAAGACCTAACTTGTTCAACCTTTCTCTGTAACATAGTTGCTGGAACCCTGGCAACATTCTTAGTAAATCTCCTCTGTACTCTCTCTATTTTGTTGACATCCTTCCTATAACTAGGCGACCAAAATTGTACACCATACTCCAGAATTGGTCTTACCAATGCCTTATTCAATTTTAACATTACTTCCCTACTCCTATATTCAATGCTCTGATTTATAAAGGCCAGCACACCAAAGGCTTTCTTTACCACCCTATCTACATGCGATTCCACCTTCAGAGAACTATGCACAGTTATTCCTAGATCCCTCTGTTCCACAGCATTCCTCAATTCCCTACCATTTACCATGTATGTCCTATTTTGATTTGTCCTGCCAAGATGTAGCACTTCACACTTATCAGCATTAAACTCCATCTGCCATCTTTCAGCCCACTTTTCCAAATGGCCCAAATCTCTCTGTAGACTTTGAAAATCTACTTCATTATCCACAACACCACCTATCTTAGTATCATCTGCATACTTACTTATCCAATTTTCCACCCCATCATCCAGATCATTGATGTACATGACAAACAACAGTGGACCCAACACAGATCCCTGAGGCACCCCACTGGTCACCGGCTTCCAACCTGACAAACAGCCATCCACCATTACTCTCTGACATCTCCCATTCAGCCACTGTTGAATCCATCTTGCTACTCCGCCATTAACACCCAAAGATTGAACCTTCTTAACCAACCTTCCATGGGGAACCTTGTCAAAGGCCTTACTGAAATCCATATAGACAACATCCACTGCTTTACCCTCATCAATTTCCTTAGTTACCCGCTTCAAAAATTCAAGAAGATTTGTCAAACATGACCTTCCAGGCACAAATCCATGTTGACTGTTCCTGATCAGACCCTGTTTATCCAGATGCTTATATATATTATCTCTAAGTATCCTTTCCATTAATTTGCCCACCACTGACGTCAAACTAATAGGTCTATAATTGCTAGGTTTATTCTTTGAACCCTTTTTAAACAATGGAACAACATGCGCAGTACGCCAATCCTCCGGCACTATTCCCGTTTCTAATATGAAGTGCTGCTCCTCCAATTTCCAGTGGTCCTCACTCTGGCCATGGAGGAAGCCCAGGACAGAAAGGTCAGATTCGGAACGGGAGGGGGGGGTTGAAGTGCTGAGCCGCCGGGAGATCAGGTTGGTTATTGCGGACCGAGCTGAGGTGTTCGGCGAAGCAATCGCCAAGCCTACGCTTGGTCTCACCGATGTAGATCAGCTGACATCTAGAGCAGCGGATGCAATAGATGGGGTTGGAGGAGGTGCAGGTGAACTTCTGTCGCACCTGGAACGACTGCTTGGGTCCTTGAATGGAGTCAAGGGGGGAGGTAAAGTGACAAGTGTAGCATTTCTTGCGGTTGCAAGGGAAAGTGCCCGGGGAGGGGGTGGTATGGGTGGGAAGGGACAAATTGACAAGGGAGTTACAGAGGGAGCGGTCTTTGCGGAAAGCAGACAGGGGAGGAGATGGGAAGATGTGGCGAGTGGAGTGGTCACGTTGGAGGTGGTGAAAATGTCGGAGGATTATTTGTTGTATGTGACGGCTAGTAGGGTGGAAGGCGAGGACTGGGGGACTCTGCCCTTGATACGAGTGGGGGGAAGGGGAGAGAGAGCAGTGTTACGGGGTATGGAAGATATCCTGGTGAGAGCCTCATCTATAGTAGTGGAGCGGAACCCTCATTCCCTGAAGAATGAGGGCATCATCCAGGGAGCAGATGTGGTGTAGACGGAGGAATTGGGAGTAGGGGACGGAGCCCTTACAGGAAGCAGTGTGGGAAGAAGTGTAGTTTAGATAGCCATGGGAGTCAGTGAATGTCGATCAGAAGTCCTTCTCCCCATGACATATGTGGGTTTTCGCTGGGGTCTCTGGTTCCCTCCCACACTCCAAAAACATAGAGGTTTGTAGGCTAATTGTCTTTGGTAAAAATTATAAATTGTCCTGAATGTGTGTAGGATAGTGTTAATGTGGGGGGATTGCTGGACGACACATATTTGATGGCTCAAAGGACCTATTTCCACGCTGTACCTTTAACTAAACTAAACATTAAAAACTTTAAATCTCTTATCTAGTTAAATATTAATTCTGACCTTTCAGTTTAATCTGTTACATGGCATCGTTCACTCAGTTAAATAAGATTATTGAGGTAGAATGTAACTATTTGGCAGTTGATTTTTGCAGGCCCGGTCAGAGTGGTGGACTGCTCACAGGGTGGCATTTTATTGAATGCAGCACGGATACCAGGCCACTAGATCCAGCAGCACGATATGTTCAGAATTTAAGATGGGAGAGCAGTGGAAAGGGAGGAATGCATACTGTGTTGATAAGGACAGACTTGTATGCTCATATCTTAGTTTCACCAAGGACGGGAATCAGAATCACATATTTGCAACAGAAACTAATTGATTTCATCTCCTGAAGATACGCTGATTAATTAAAAATCATCCCTTCTTAAGATGGCAAATGCAGGCAAATAATTAATTCTAAGCAGGGAACATGATGTTCCCCTATCTGTGCATGTATCTATGTTGTGATCTTTTGGAAGGCAGTGTAATATGATGTGCCTGTAGCTCAAACAATGTTACAATTCCATAACATAAAACATTCAGTCTGTCAGCAATTCTAAAAGACTCAAAGATAGACACAAAAAGCTGGAGCAGGACAGGCAGCCTCTCGGGTGAGAAGGAATGGGTGACGTTTCAGGCCAAAGCCCTTCTTCAGACTCAATGTGTAACCAGTAACTGCTCTTGTAAATAAACCTATACCTTTTCAGGATGAATATTTGCTGTGTTTCAATACATTTTGATTGCAAATCGAAATGAGAATGTGGTAAAAAGAAAATCTATGTTATCCTGGAGCTCTAACACATTTATGCTTGTTGGAAGAAGTGAAAATCTCCCCTGCAGGATACATACCAAAGTCTCAAACCCCAATACATCTCTCCTAACTCTAAAAGACTAAATCTTTAATTTATAAATATATCCATTTGTGAAATAATTCTACGTTCTATTTGCTTAAGTATTTTTCTATTTCAAGCCATAAGGCATTCATTATTTCAAAGTCATCATTAATCTGAGAACAGAAATCTCAATATCGCTCTTCATTCTTTTGCTTATGATCACTAACTTTTACCAACCAGTTTGCAGATTTATGCAAAGGGGAACAATACTTACCAAATTTTCCTTACCAAACTGTCTTGTAACTTGAATACTTATGTTATTGAATTTCTGAGCCTTCTCAGTGGGAATGTCAAATAATAGAAACATAGAAACATAGAAAAATAGGTGCAGGAGTAGGCCATTCGGCCCTTCAAGCCAGTACCGTCATTCAATATAATCATGGATGATCATCTAAAATCAGTACCCTGTTCCAGCTTTTTCCCCATATCCCTTGGTTCCTTTAGCCCTAAGAGCTAAATTTAACTCTCTCTTGGAAACATCCAACAATACACAAGGTGCGGTCTCACCAGTGCCCTGTACAACTGCAATAGGACCTCCTTGCTCCTAAACGCAAATTCTCTCGTAATGAAGGCCAACATGCCATTAACTTTCTTCACTGCCTCCTGTACCTGCATCCAAACTTTCAGTGACTGATGTACAAGCACACCCAGATCTCGTTGCATCTCCCCTTTTCCTAATCTGACATTATTCAGATAATAATCTGCCTTCCTGTTTGTGCCAAAGTGGCAAAGTGGATAACCTCACATTTATCCACATTTTACTGCACCTGCCATGTATCTGCCCACTCACCCAACCTATCCAAGTCACACTGCAGCCTCATAGCATCCACTCTTGCAGCTCATGCTGCCACCCAGCTTTGTGTCATTCGCAAACTTAGAGATGTCACGTTTAATTCCCTCATCTAAATCATTAGTATATATTGTAAATAACTGGGGTCCCAGCACCGACCCTTATGGCACTCCACTTGCCCCTGCCTGCCATTCTGAAAAGGACCTGTTAATTCCTACTCTTTGCTTCCTGTCTGTCAACTAGTTCTCTAACCATGTCAATACCCTACCCCCAATACCATGTGCTCTAATTTTTCACACTAATCTCTTGTGTGGGACCTTGTCAAAGTCTTTTTGAAAATCCAGATACATCACATCCACTGGCTCTCCCTTATCCATTCTACTTGCTACATCCTTCAAAAATTCCAGAAGATTAGTCAAGCATGATTTCCCCTTCATAAATCCATGTTGACTTTGACCGATCCTGTCACTGCTTTCCAAATGCACTGCTTACATCTTTAATAATCGACTCCAGCATCTTCCCCACTGAGATGTAAGGCTAACTGGTCTATAATTCCCCATTTTCTCTCTCCCTTCTTTCCTAAAAAGTGGGGTTAGATTGGCTACCCTCCAGTCCACAGGAACTGGTCCAGAGTCGAGAGAACAGTGGAAAATGATCACCAATGCATCCCCGATTTCTAGAGCAACCTCCTTGAGTACTCTGGGATGCAGACCATCAGGCTCCGGGGATTTATCTGTCTTCAGTCCCAACAGTTTACCTAACACCATTTCCTAACTGTGAGAAAAAGGGTTAACAGACATATTTGATTTAAACTAGGAATAGAAAAATATAGCTTAGAAAGAAATAAGGTGTCAGCAGAAACCAGACTGCTAGTAGAATAGAAAGTAACGATATATAGAACAGAGAGAAATTCGAGATAAAAAATAACAAACAGATAGAAACTTCAGTATAAGCCTTTGACGTCAGGAGATGTTCCGAGACGTTCCTGGACTTTCTCGTGGGAATGTGGGCTTTATGTTCTAATTAAAAAGAGGCAAAATGGTGAGAAAAGAGGGTGTGGCTATAATGTAATGAAATGTATATAGATAGATTACATCCCGACCCTCGGTGTGCCTCTAGGGGACAGCAAAGGAGAGGCACCGATTCTGCAGAATATTCACTTAATAAACACTTCTTTGCCTGACTTTGTCTCAAACAACTTTGTGATTCTTTTCATATCTCACACTAACTAATGTGGAATCCTTTCAGTTCCTCCCTCCCACTCGATTCCTTGTCCCCTAGTATTTTTGGGAGATTGTTTGTATCTTCCTTAGTGAAGACAGAACCAAAGTACTTGTTTAACTGTTCTACTATTTCCTTGTTTCCCATTATAAATTAATCTCTCTGACTAAGGGGCGTACATTTGTGCTCACTAGTCTTTCTACATATTGGTCTAAACAAACCATCCTGTATACATTCCTGGTAGTCAAGTCAAGTTTATTCATCACATACGCATACATATTTGTGGAAAAAAAAGACAAAAACAGCAATTTTAAAAAGACACCACACAACAGTAAATTGGTACAATAAGTTCCTGGTGAGATAGGAGTTCACAGTCCTAATGGCCTCTGGGAAGAAACTCCTTATCATCCTTTCTGTTTTCACAGCATGGCAATGGAGGCGTTTGCCTGACCGTAGCAGCTGGAACAGTCTGTTGCTGGGGTGGAAGGGGTCCTCCATAATGTTGCTGGCTCTGGATCTGCACCTTCTGATGTATAGTTCCTGCAGGGGGGCGAGTGTAGTTCCCATAGTGCGTTCGACCGAACACACGACTCTCTGCAGAGACTTCATGTCCTGGGCAGAGCAGTTCCCAAAGCAGATTGTGATGTTTCCGGACAAGATGCTTTCCACAGCCGCTCAGTAGAAGCACTGGAGGATCCTCAGAGACACTCTGAATTTCCTCAATTGCCTGAGGTGGTAAAGGCGTTGCCTTGCCTTACTCACCAGTGCGGCAGCGTGTGATGTCCATGTCAGATCCTCTGTGATGTGGACTCCCAGGTATTTAAAGCAGCTCACCCTATTCACAGTATCCCCATTTATCTTCGGTGATGTGTACGTCCTCGGATGTTGTGCCTTCCTAAAGCCCACGATCAGCTCCTTAGTTTTTTTGACATTCAAGAGGAGGCTGTTGTCCTGACACCAGAGTGCCAGATCAGCCACCTCCTCCCGGTAGACCTTCTCATTATTTTCGGTGATCAGGCTCACCACCACAGTGTCATCAGCAAACTTGATTATAGAGTTGGAGCTGAACCTAGCCATATAGTCATGTGTGTACAGGGAGTACAGTGGGGGGCTGAGGATGCAACCCTGGGGGGATTCTGTGCTCGGGGTGAGGGGCTTCGATGTATTTCCTCCCATCTTGACTACCTGGGGCCTGGCGGTGAGAAAGACCAGGACCCAGGCACACAGGGGGGTGCTGACCCCGTCAATTCCAGCAACTTCTCAGCAAGTCCGGTGGGGACTATCATGTTGAAGGCTGAACTGAAGTCTATGAACAGCATCCTGACATAGCCCCCCTTCTGGCTGTCAAGGTGAGAGAGAGCGGTGTGCAGAACCTGGGAGACCGCATCGTCCGTGGATCTGTTCGGACGGTATGCGAATTGTAGCGGGTCCATGTTGCGAGGGAGGAAGGAGCAGAAGTGTTTCTTGACCAGCCTCTCAAAACATTTCATGACTACCGAGGTGAGGGCCACCGGACGGTAGTCATTCAGACAAGGTGGGGAGGTATTTTTTGGTACAGGTACAATCTTTTGAAGCACGCAGGGACCACGGACTTGGCCAGGGAGAGGTTGAATATTGTAGTCAGCACCGGAGCTAGCTGCGTAGCACAAGACTTAAGTACTCGCCCCGAGATGCCACCTTGGCCTACAGCTTTCCTCGTGTTCACATGTGTCAGAGCCCTCCTCGCAGCCTCGCTGGCCAGTGCGCTGGCGGCGTTGTCGTTAGCCGGCAAGCCTGGGGTGATGTTGCCCATCTCGAATCGAGCGTAGAAAGAGTTCAGGTCATCAGCTAGGGAGGTGCCGGCATTTCCGGTTGAGGGGGGGCTAGTCTGGTAGTTGGTTATAGTCCGTAGCCTCTGCCACAGGCATCTGGTGTCCTGCTGCTCCATTTGTGACTCCATCTTGTCCCTGTACCTCCTTTTTGCGTCCTTCACCACCCTTCGAAGTTGGTAGGACTCTACCTTGTAGACATCCATCTATCCGGATGCCAGGCCAGAGTTGTAGACAGCGGTGCGAGCATTCAAGGCAACACGAACGGACCTGTCCACCCAGGGTTTTTGATTCGGAAAGATGCTAACCGTTACCATGGGGACGGTAATTGTTGCGATGAAGTCCATGGCCACTTCCGGAAACTCACTGACGTCACTGGAACTTGCTTGGAACATATTACCGTCGACATCTGTCAGTGCATCTTGCAACATGGCCTCTGACTGGTCAGACCACCGCTTTACGTCCCTCGTCACTGCCACTTCCCATACTATCCTCTGTTTATACTACGGCAGCAGGAAAATGGCAGCGTGGTCAGATTTTCCTAATGGACGGAGTGAAACGGCCTTGTAGCCCTTCCGGAACGGCGTTTAGCAGTGGTCCAATGTTCTTTCCCCCCTGGTGGCACACGTGATGTGTTAGTAGATGTTCGGCATGACTTTCTTGAGATTTGATTTATAGAAACATAGAAATTAGGTGCAGGAGTAGGCCATTCAGCCCTTCGAGCCTGCACCGCCATTCAATATGATCATGGCTGATCATATGATTTATTAAATTCTCCAGCCACCGCCATAGCCGCATCCGGGTTCTTGTTTTGATGTCGACATAGCGCATCGTGTAGGGCCGATAGTGCCACGTCGGTGTCTGCATGCGGTGGAGTAGACGGCTGTGACGATCACTGAGACGAACTCCCGGGGAAGGTAGAATGGACGGCATGAGATCGTCAGATGCTCCAGGTCTGGAGAGCAGGAACGGGAAATCGTCTTAATATTTCCAGGGTTGCACCAGTTTGTTATTGGTCATGAAGCAGACTTCTCCACCTTTGGATTTCCCAGATTCTTCTGTTCTGTCAGCACGGTGGACAGTGAAGGAATTGGTTGGGGAGATGACCTGATCCGGCACCAGCGAGGTCAGCCATGTTTTGGTCAGGCAGAGGATTTGCAGTCCCTTATGTCCCACTGGAATCGCCCTGAGGTCATCCAGCTTGTTCTCCAGGGACTGGACATTCGCCTAAGAATGCTGGGCAGAGGAGGACGAAAGGCTTGGGCTCTCAGCCTATTCCGAATCCCCCTCCCCCCCCCCGCTTATCCCGATGTTTTCTCCGGGTTTTCCTTGGAGCCGCGCTCCCATTGTTATTGCCACGGCGCGCTCTGTTGATCTCTGCTGGCCACACTGGATCGGTGAGTACAGCGTTTAAAAAGTCTCAGTTTACGTTAGAGTTTAGTTTTAAGAGTTTCCTGTCATACTTTGTTAGTTCTAGGGAGTTGGTACTTAGAAATAAATTTTAAAAGAACATGCAATGTAAAAATACGCACAGTTTCCCCTGAGCTGCCACGACGGCGACTGGACAGGGCCGCGCCATCTTCTCGTAGGTAATCCTCCTCCTCAGCGCTGCTACCAATTTGGTTGGCCCAATCTACATGTAGATTAAAGTCACCCATGATAATTGCTGGTAGACAAAAATGCTGGAGAAACTCAACGGGTTAGGCTGCATCCAACGGAGAGAAGGAAATGGTGACGTTTTGGATCGAGACCCTTCTTCAGACTGATGTTGGACGGGATGGGAAAAAGAAAGTAAGAGGCAGAGACAGTAGGCTTGTTGGAGAGCTGGGAAGGGAGGGGAAGGAGGGAGTTCTTTCTTAAACATGTTAACTGCTGTACCTTTGCTCCACGCATCCCTAATTTCCTGCTTGATGCTTTCCCCAAACCCCCTATTGTTGTTTGGTGGTCTGTATACAACTCCAACAAGCGTTTTCTGCCCTTGGCTATTTCACAGTTCTACCCATACCGATTCTACAGCATCCAAGCTAATGTGTCTCCTTGCGATTACATTAACCTCCTCTTTAAGCAGCAATGCCTCCCCACCTCCATTTCATTTCTGTCTCACCTTCCTGAATATTGAATACCCCTGCATGTTCAGCTCCTTGGTCACCCTGGAGCTATGTCTCCGTAATTCCAACTAAATCATATTCCTTAACTACTAACCGTACAATCAATTTCACTTCGGAGTCACGTGAGTGATTCCGTGAAGAACCCCGCCAGTTCGCATGCGCGTCAGTTACGTCAGCCGCATTGGCGCAAGCACCGGACTGGCAGAGCAGCGCTCCTGCTGGCGGTAAGTTAAACCTAGAAGGTAAGTTTCTTTTACTTACCAGGGTTTTTTGTTTGGATAGTGTGTTTGAACGACTACACCAAATGCATCAACTATTGCATACAGTGCTCCAGCAGGGCACACTCCAGCAGGAGGAGTGTCAGCACCACCCAGAACAAGAGGCGCCAGCAGCACCTAGTAGAGGGCTGCTTGATAGCACCCTTATGGATGATGAGGCGTGCCATAGGTCATCTTAGTTCTGATCCCGACTCTGATGGTGAGGTTGAGCCAGATGTTCCATCTCTGCAGGCCGCACCAGCAGCGCCAGTTGACAGAACTACTTCATGTCTCCCTCTTGGAGGCGGAGACCAGGTCAGGTCAGTATCCTGCTGATGCTGAGTCTCGGGGTACGGCCGTGGGGCATACCCCAAGGGATGAAGGGCACTTGTCAGAGGTACCCTTTCCTGACAACAAAGTTGCCATCCCAGCAGAATGTTCCATCCTGGTACAGGTCCAATGGGGCCATATCAGCACAAGTATCCTACGGCCTGCGGCAGCGCCTGTTTAGGGCTGCCTACGAATCGCCCTCTCTGAGGAGGGGAGTGTGAAAGGTCAAGATGTAAATGACTCCAGGCTCTAAAGAGGTCGATGGAACATACTGGAGCACATATGTGCCGGCAGTAAACAGCACCAACAGGGGGATGTGAGAGCCAGCCATTCTATCTGTTATTCAGGTGAGGCCTATTCAACAGGGGAAAAAAACCTGGCAGATGGATCAATTAAGGCCAACGGCAGGCAAAGGTTCATCGTTTCAGAACGCACCCCAGGCGTTCATCGGCAGTAAGCGGTTCACTAGAGCTGGGGGCAGCATGACAGCTGGGCAGACGTTCCACGCACCCTACCAGCCCTACTCAACAAGGTGGGTCTGGCACTTCTGAAACATGGGTAAGTGCACCACCCACAAGTTGTAATATTTACACTTGTTTGTACAACACACAAAGAATAAAAAACATCTGCTTAGAAGCACAGTACTAACATTCCAAGCAAGTTTGGGATTATGGCCACGGTTGTCTTTCAAGATAGGCTCAGAAATCGGGCTAGCGTTGTTGTGCAAAGCACCCATTGAATAATGGCAGGAGTGGCCTGTTCATTATGAAAAATGGAGAGTGTTGGGTAACTCGCATATGAACTTTCTGAATATGAAAACTTCTTCCTGACTAACAACAGATTCATAAGGGTCTCAAAGATACATTCCATGCAGTTCTTATTACAGAGGTTATCAAAGACAATATAACTGTACTAATACTTCGGTATTCACCAAGGAGAAGGATATTGAACTCGGTGAGTTAAGGGGAAAGAGTAGAGTAGCTATGGAAACTATGAGATTCAAAGAGGAGGAAGTACTGACACTTTTGAAAAATATAAAAGTGGATAAGTCTCCAGGTCCTGACAGGATATTCCCTAGGACATTGAGGGAAGTTAGTGTAGAAATAGCAGGAGCTATGACAGAAATATTTCAAATGTCATTAGAAACGGGAATAGTGCCGGAGGATTGGCGTACTGCGCATGTTGTTCC